>CM055271.1:64194966-64410962 GCA_029237695.1 Conchocele bisecta | reverse complement strand
TCAATATTTCACGCGTGGTGTCACCATTTAACCCCTTAGTGACCCGGGGTCCGTTTTCAACGTTGAATATTGATCAAAATCCGTTGAGAAATTACCCGGCGGGTCATTTTTCAACGAGGGTCAAAATTTAATGTTACACCGGCAACAACCCACTACTTGACTGAGAGTTACATTCGAATCTATGACAGAGACAGTTCCAGGACGGAGTATGATAGGAGGTCGGCGGAGCGGGGGCAGCTGACCAAGGTGACGAAGCGCGTGATGCCCAGCCCGAAGCAGCTAACAGAGGCAGCCACGTCCGTGCTCCCGTCGCTTGAGGAGACAGAGGAGATGCGGCATTTCTGCGAGCCAGGCCAGATTCTCACAGCCACAGATATCACGGCAACCAGCTCGTCAGCCAGCGTTTACTCTGTCATCCCAGCTGCCACCTACTCTGTCATCCCAGCTACCACCTCTTATGTTATCCCAGCTACCACCTCTTCTGTTATCCCAGCTACCACTACTGCTGCTACTACAACTACTGTCTCCTCTGCCACTACAGCAACTGCCCATTGTGACCATAGAGGGTACGAGTCCTCGTCTAGTTCATCATCTAGTTCATCGTCAACTACCTCAACGAGAAGGGGTCATAGGACCCAGATGGACTCGTTCCTGAGCGAGCTGAACAGGAACCTGTCAGTAACCAGCGAGTTCGTGAGCGCATGTTTTCAGACAGGACAGAAATCAGTGGACACAGTGACAGGGTGCATGGATCGACAGACAGAGGCATTCCTCAAGGTGACAAAAGAATTGCGGGGACTGAATAACTTTTTCCGGGATGAACGGGACCGACGCCACAGTGACCGACGGGACCTACCCGACAGACGAGAGGGACCCGACAGACGAGAGGGACACACCGACAGACACCGACCATACTGACGAGGAGACACAGTACAAAATATCAAATATAGCGATTATGGTTATTCATAATCAAGTTTTATAATTTGTAGTGGTTGTTCGGAGGACCTCACACATAAGCAGAGGGTAATGTAATGTACCGGCCTGCTATACAGTGATCACAATGGCATCCGACTATTGGTTTTCGCCGAAGTTCGGTAATTTCCCATTGTAAATATCAATGATATATAACTAGGTCTATTGGATAATATTACATAGTAGCGATCGCTAATTCGATCCAGTTATAATAAGTAGTTTACCTGTAAACTTTCTGCTTCATCTGCATAGAGTGTCAATGCAGGAAAGTGACTTAAATGTCGATTTAATTATGGAATTTCAGCGTGTTTTCTGAGGATATCCCAACCACTAGTGACCATTGCGCATGCGCTAGATCACTTCCGGAAAATACGTCATATGCCAAAGTTCAGTAGGTCAGCGTTTCTGACACAGCGCAACCTTCACATCTCGGTCCGCCTTAAATAAACCCCAATAGACTCAAATTTAATGTATTATGAACGATGCCGATATGGCAATGGTGTTCAAAGATGACTATTAGTCGTAGTTGTGTTATTTATAAAACAACTTTCATTGAAAATAGTGAACTTAAGGGAACTTATTTCCCACTGTATCCGGAGAAACTGTAAGAATCCCATTGTTGCTATGAGCGCATAAGGATGATTTCACTATTGCTAGTGTCAACCCTAACGGTATAAATACCCGCGCACATTCAAATGAGATTATTCTGGGCGCCGGCAGAGCAGAGGACAGTTATATTCAGAGGCTATTCTCTGATTTCATATATTTATGCACTAAGAAGTTTATTGTTCTAAATTCTACTTAATTATTATATGACTTACATTAAGTCACATCTAACTTTGACTAATATAGGTGGGTATTGTTAGGATGAGTGTATTTTTAATTTACACAGTCAATCCTTGTGGGTTTTTGGGGAAAGTGTGGATTTTTATTAATAACCCTCCCTCTTGTTATCCCAACCACCGTGATTACCCCTATCCTATGATGGCCAGTTAGTTGGCTACTAGAACAACAAGTGTCTATTAGAGAGGTGAAGGTTACCTCCCTTGTTGTAAGAATATTAAGATGGGAGGAGTGAGTTCCCCTATGTATTGTAGCTCCCACATCTAAGTCTGGAAAGCTGTTTGATGTAGGGAGTTATTTCCCTTAGAACTGTATAGATCCTGATCAGTGATGGAGTATATATAGACTCCTCTCGCAACCTCAGTTAAAGGAGATATGTCCTTGGTTACACATTTAGAGAAACATCATCTCTAGTTGTCTATGCCTGTCGGTAAATTATTCGAACCACAACAAAGATCCTCTCAGCCCAGAATCATACCATCTATTAGAGAGGGATAGGTCCACACGACCTCGTTTATTATTGATTTGAAATTGTAAACATTATGGATTGTATGTAAATAAAGTATACATGTAGTTATATACCTAATTGTTGTTCCCATCTTCCTAGGCCCTTTAAATCAGTCGCGGCCCACGCTACCCAAACCCGTGACAATATGTTGCACGGTAAATGCGCTGTGGCATGGAATACACCATGGACGCGGCTCACCTTTGAGCATATACGAATGCGTTAGTCGTGTATGTCCAATGCGCAATCGACTAAGGACAACTTCATCCCGGCGTACATGTCTGTAGCCAGGAGTCCATTCGCCCAGAGTCGGTTTCACAGCATGAAGTTTATTAACTGTGAGCAGATCCAAATGGATCTGCATTGTATCGGAGATGAATGAGTTGATGGATGATTTAAAATCATGATAGCAAACAGGAAAGTGAGAAGTTGGTAGATCCAGGGCGGCCTTGGCAGAACTATCTGCCCTGTCATTGCCCTTGATACCAGTATGACTGGGTAGCCAACAAAAAATAATTGTCCTAGCCAGACGAAAGTAAAATATGGTGTAGCTCCATGATTTGGCGGATAAGTGGATGTTCAAGCTTCATGTTGTACAAAGCTTGTAGTGAAGATAATGAATCGGAAAATAAAATGAATTGCTTTCTCCAAGATATTTTCGCGAAATCAAGAGCAAGTAAAATCGCCCTCAATTCCGCAGAAAATATCGAAGATTTGTCTGGGAGTCTGAATTGAAGATCTCCCTCGGGGACAGCGGCAGCAGATGCTACCCGGTCCCCGATCTTTGAGCCATCAGTAAAAAGCGGAGTGTATGTATTGTATCTGTCTTTAACCTCAAGAAAAAGTGATTTAAAAATGGATGGATCAGTTGTTGCTTTCGTGTGCTGCTAAGATCGAAGATCACCCTGGGCTGCAAAAAGTGCCACGGTGGAGTATCTGGAACAGCGTATTTGGCAATGTGATCCAAATCCAAGCCAGCATCATGTATCAAAGGATCCATTCTCTTGCCGAATGGTGGCTTGAGGCTTGGTTTCTTATCGAATACAGCATCTGTAGTTCGCTGAAAGACAGTGTTATAAGCTGGATTAGATGGATTGGAATGTAGTTTAGTGGCGTATTGCAAAGATAATTTGGTGCGTCTGTCGTGGAGAGAAGGCTCATTTGCTTCGGAATATAAGCTCTGTGAGTTAGACGTACGGAATGCACCCAGGCAGAGTCGTAAGCCTTGGTGATGTATTGGATCGAGCGTCCGAAGATCGGATTTACTGGCAGACCCATATACAGTGCATCCGTAGTCTAGTTTTCAGCGAACATGTGCGATGTAAAGGCGGTGCAGCACCTTTCGGTCTGCACCCCAGTCATGATTTGCTACCACTCGCATTAAGTTGAGTGCTTTCTGGCATTTAGCTTTCAAGTATCGTAAATGGGGTTTAAATACATGCAGTTAGTTTTAGTTTTCGAAAACGTAAAGCCGTTTTCTGTGGTCCACTTGTTTATTCTATTGAGGCTCAGTTGTAATTGGCGCTCAGTTGTAATTGGCGCTCAATAGTTTGCATGTTCTTTGATTTGTAACATATTAAAAAATCATCGACATATAAAGAACAGTCAACACCTGGTTGCAGGCATTTTACAATATTATTCAGTTTAATGCTAAAAAGGGTAACAGACAATATACTTCCCTGCGGTACACCCATTTCCTGTTCATGGGGATCAGAAAGGGTTGTACCGACTCGGACTTGGAATAGTCTGTCTTTCAAAAAATTATAAAATAAAATCAGGTTGGGAGATGACCCTTCAGACCGAGGTCATGAAGGTCCTTCATAATCCCATACTTCCACGTCGTGTCATATGCCTTTTTTAGGTAAAAAAATACGGCAACTATATACTCATTGTTAACAAACCCGTCTCGAATGAATGCTTCGAGTCTAATCAGATTATCGGCAGTGCTTCTCTGGCGACGAAATCCAGACTGATACTCAGATATCAGTCCATTGGATTCCAGAAACCAGACAAGCATGTCGTTAATCATTCGTTCCATGGTTTTACAGACGCAGCTAGTAAGTGTGATGGGACGGTAACTTGATGGGTCGGTGTGATCCTTGCCCGGTTTGGGAACAGGTATGAGTGTAGCTTCCCGCCATGAAGGCGGAAATACGCCTTGTTCCCAAATGGTATTACATATGTCGAGGAGGTTATCTAAAGATTGTTCAGGTAAATGCTTAAGCAATTGGTAGTGGATATCATCAGGGCCAGCTGATGTATCATGTGCTTTCTCGAGGGAAGCTTTTTAATTCCCTCATAGAGAAAGGAACGTTGTAATGTTCTGAATTGTCTTAATTAAAATTAAGTTTAGTTTTCTGTTGCTCAGATTTCACCTTCAAGAATTCCTCAGAATAGTTATTACATGAGGAATGGAATGGAATGGTGCTTAACAGCCCATCAACACAAAAGAGTATCATTTAGGGCCAAGCAATGTAGATGAAGAATAAAAAGAATAGTAAAATAGTATGTTACATGTGGTAATCAATCAGATGATAAAGTAAAAATATTAATATGATAAATAATATAAATGAACAACGTGTATAGAATTATAAAAGTATAATAATGAGAAACATGTATACAATGATAAAATTAAATTTTCCGATACAAGTTAGTTTCATGTAGAAAGTGAAGCAAACCTTCAATGTTCTCCACCTGGAATAGCTCCGCAAGTGAAGTAACATTGAAGTGTTTGCCTCGAATATCGGCAAAATCGATACAGTCCAGTAGGATGTGTTGCACGGTAAATGCGCTGTGGCATGGAATACACATGGACGCGGCTCACTTTGAGCATATACGAATGCGTTAGTCGTGTATGTCCAATGTGCAATCGACTAAGGACAACTTCATCCCGGCGTACATGTCTGTAGCCAGGAGTCCATTCGCCCAGAGTCGGTTTCACAGCATGAAGTTTATTATCTGTGAGCAGATCCCACTGGATCTGCATTGTATCAGAGATGAATGAGTTGATGGATGATTTAAAATCATGATAGCAAACAGGAAAATGAGAAGTTGGTAGATCCAGGGCGGCCTTGGCAGCACTATCTGCCCTGTCATTGCCCTTGATACCAGTATGACTGGGTAGCCAACAAAAAATAATGTCCTTGCCAGACGAAAGTAAAATATGGTGTAGCTCCATGATTTGGCGGATAAGTGGATGTTGTACAAGCTTCATGTTGTACAAAGCTTATAGTGAAGATAATGAATCGGAAAATAAAATGAATTGCTTTCTCCAAGATATTTTCGCGAAATCAAGAGCAAGTAAAATCGCCCTCAATTCCGCAGAAAATATCGAAGATTTGTCTGGGAGTCTGGATTGAAGATCTCCCTCAGGGACAGCGGCAGCAGATGCTACCCGGTCCCCGATCTTTGAGCCATCAGTAAAAAGCGGAGTGTATGTATTGTATCTGTCTTTTACCTCAAGAAAAAGTGATTTAAAAATGGATGGATCAGTTGTTGCTTTCGTGTGCCGACTAAGATCGAATGGAATGGAATGGTGCTTAACGGCCCATCAACGGCGATCCAGGGTCATCAGACCCTTTCTGCAATCCAGGGTCATCAGACCCTTTCCTGGACGGTTTTGTACGGATCCTCTCCATGGCAGTGGGCCTACCCCTGAGTGGTAGTGGAGAGGCCGACCTGTCATCCGGCCCTTGCCGTGATCGAAGAGGTGCACGGCCGTGATTTGTTTTAAGGTCTTTTTAGCCCGACCTTTAGGGCTTTTGGAAGGCGTGACCTTTGAGGTTTTGCCTTCCGAAGAAGGTTTTGATGTTGAGGCCTTTGGGCTCCGGCCTCGGGGAGATTGTGTCGATGAGTTAGATGTGGAAGGCTTGTAGTGTGGCGTATTATAGGTCCACGTTATAGTGGGGTGTTCAGCTGGTTTCCAAGAAACGTCCGTTTGAGTTGAAATACTTCTGCTGGGCTTGCGAGAGACTGCAGCCGAAGGGTCAGAAAAGCCAGGGATAGGATTTGTTGGTATTTCAACAATCTTCCTGGCTTCAGGGAATGATATGTTGCGTGTATGTTTCACGCGAACTATCTCCTTCTCGATCTTCCACTTCGGGCAGTCTTTCGAATATGCCGAATGGTTACCATTACAGTTGACACAATGTTCGGCGTCCACACAGTTGTCATTGCTGTGCTTGGCAATGCCACAGCGTGCCATGCAAGATCTCTCTTACATCTGTATTTGTGGTGGCCGTACAATAATAGGCAGTTATAATATCGCAACGGGTTTGGTATATATGGATCAACTGTAATCAGTAACCATTTGGTGAGTTTGAGTTCTTTCGGTAGTACAGTCAGGTTGAAAGTCAGAACGAAGGTATTGGTAGAGTCTAGTTGTCCATTGACTTTTCTACTAATCCTTCTGGCATCAGCGACTCCTTGCGGTTTGAGTTGCTCGATCACCTCTTGCTCAGTTACATGAGCAAACTCCGGTGATCGGACAACCCCCTTGCAACTGTTCAATGATTTATGTGGCTGAATGTCGACAGGAGTGTCCAAGAATTTGTTGCAGAGAAGTAAATTCTCTGCATGGCTCTTCCTCTCAACTTCTATGAGAAGGTCACCGGAGCGTAAACGCTTCAAATTCCTTGGCTCTCCTGCCACACTATTGAGGATCTTTGACAAAACAAAGACAGACAATTTGGTGAGGGGTTTGTCTGAATCAGTTGCATGGACCACAAGGAATCGAGGCCATGTGGCTACATGTTCTTGTTCTGACTGTTGTTGGGTTGGTCTTGTTAGGAAAACGGGTTTCTGGTAAAAAATTGAATTCTGCAGGTCGCGTCCGTTTCTTGGACGGACCAGCTGAACACGGTTGGCTGGACGACTTTGTGAAGTCCGAAGCCTTCCAATCAATTGGGTTTATGGATACTTGTGAAGAGGTTTGTGTTTTGTTTTTTTGGCGATTCATATCAGTAGGCCGGTATATTCATCACTATGTTCCCCACCTTCCATGGAGCTCTACAAGGGGATGTGCTAATGGTGCGGGTCTCCGCACCGACCCGCACCGCGCACCAAGGATACATAGTGATATACTCGGGCAAGACAAATAACTCACTCGTGTAGCATTAAACCGTGACACCTACTAGAGCCGCGGACTGGTCACACAATGTAAAATGGAACAAGATAATGTACTCACGTGTATATGAAATAATCACAAAACAAGGCAAAAAAAATAATAATATGCTCCAGTCACGACTCCAGCACCGGGTGCCACAGAAACCGATTAATCCCATTGGGCGTGCTCACCCAAGGACCTCCCGTTTGCCTTGAAGTCAGGGCCGAAGTGGTGTATTGTAGTAATGCGTGACATCTTGGCCAGAAATTCTGCCAGCCACTCACCCACCAGGATCCCTTCCTCTAAAACTTCCGGGTCGCAGGCCACGGCAAACGGCCAGCCAGGTTCCCCTACACACACACGCCCAAAGGTAAGTGTACCTACCTTTGTGCGGGAATGCATAGAGTACCTACGAGTCACCAAGGGGTGTTTAGGTAATATGTGCATGCACCAATAGCTAGTGCATGCATATATCCCAGTTAGTCCTTAGGAAACCCACCCCTTGTTAGTTCTCTGGGAACTGCCACCGCAATCCCTAGGAATTGCGATTGCAATTCCAAGATTAAGCCCGCAGACCGCGCCAAGGTCAGGGGTGACTTGCGGGCCGAGACGGAGAAATCGCCGCACAGCACGTCCATAGATTCCTGGGGAAAATCACACAGCACGTCCATAGATTCCTGGGGAAATGAGAGGCTGCCACCATCACTAGTTGAGGAAGTAGAGGCCGCATTTCCTGAGGTACATTTGTATTCATTTTTAGCTCGACTATTCGACGAATAGGGACAGCTTACGTTGTCCCGTCGGCGTCACACATTGGTTAAAGTTTTGGGTTCAGTCTTTATATTTCTTATACCTCCTCATCTACTGTGCCATTGCTTTACTATTTGGTATGAATGTTTACCACCATCCATATATTTAATTCTTGTTACCACACCCTGACCCATGTTGCCTTGACCGTAAACATTTCTTTGACATTTGCGCATTGGTTAATGTTTTTGGTTAAGGTTTTATACATGCATATATGTATGTCTGCTCATGTAACAGTGCCATTGCTTTACAGTTCAACCAATTGACTTGTGTGTATACATTTTAGTCTGACTCGGATCCATGTTGTTGGAGCTGTGACAACAAGGTCGAAAAACTCAAAGCCGAGGTGGCGAGACTGAGAACAGAAAACAGAAAACTAAAACAGCAGATAGAGACACTGACTAATGAAGTAAGTATTTAATGACAATTTATTAATATTAATCCTTCCAATGTCACCGACATATTTTTCAGAATGTTGGCATAAGTATTTCCTACTGCCCTACACTAGTATATATTTTGACCGCACATAGGAATAGTCAAAATGGAGACGATTCTAATGTGCTGTCAGGCATGTCTTAGTAGAGAAATAAGAATAAGACCAAGACCAATCAACGAAATATGGCAAAATATGTCTGCGGTATTGAAAGTGTTAACTAGATGTAGTAATTGTTGTCTGCATTGTGGCGGTTATACACGTTTATATAGTGTAGCATTTGGTTTATAGTATTTGGTGCGTAGTATTTGCTGTGATATGTCACTACACTGTTTGCCATTCAATAAATGCAATATTACTTTGCCTCTGCTATTAAATAGTTTTGATCATTGTGAATTCCTGAGTTCACAGATAATCAGGTCTACACTGGTCTCAAATGTTGTGATGTCGCTTACAGTTTTGCACTCTCCTTTGCATATTGCACGCTTTAAGGGGCTTGTGCACGGTTGATAGGATGTCGTGGCATGTCCCCAATACACTGTGTTTTCGAAGATTTGTAGTCTGCAACTGACTAATGTCAACCGAATGCCCTTTTTATTCCATTTAAGTTCAGTACGTGACAGCCAGAATGCCATATTGTTAATATTTTATAATAGCGGAATAAAACGGTACATTCGATTGTTATTACTCTACTGCAGTCTATAAACTTTAAAAGACACGCTTTTACCAAAATGGCAGTATACGTGTCCATCAACCGTGCACAAGCCACTTTAACATCTTTTCTGCGCTTTTCCTAACTTTATATAGTGCTATTCATTCTTTTATTTAGCCCTCCACATCTCCTGTCTTTGGAAAAAGAAAGAGAGTACCGAAGAAATAGCATTAACAATGGCTACTAACAGTAACATCACTAACAATAGTACCATTGACAAAGTTAAAAGTACTAACAAATCAGAGTGTGTGAAATGGCTGCAGACAATACATTTAATTTCTACAACATCAAAGCCAGTAACAACATCGTATGAATATTTGGTTAACAGTTGTATGAATAAATATCAAAATTTAAGGAAAAGTAAGTCCAGAGCAGCTGGTCAACTTAAAAAAAGAAAGGTTAAAGACTTGCCATGTGACTGTGCATTTAGAGACGATAGTTTTGAATTAGCAGAAGAAGTGAAAACCCTGGAAACCAAAAATGACCCAACTTAACCGTAGTAGGACTCGTAAATCAACGGTTGAACATTTAAAATGTGATATTAAAACCAGAAACAGACAAATAAAACTGTTAGAATCCAGACTTAAAAGCAAAAAGGCAACATTACGTAAAATAAGACTGCAAAACAGCCGTTCTGCAACAAAAGTCGTGAAATTACAACAACATGTTGATTACATTAAAAACTAAGTTTCTGAATTAAACCAGATTATTGCAGACAAAGAAGACGACATTCACCAGGTGGAAGATGAGAAAAATCAGACAGAATCTAGCATTAATGATCTTGTATCGGAAATGGACTGGCTAGTTTGAGTGTGCGGAGGGGAATGTGTTTAATTTTTTGATAAAGAGGAGGGCAAATACAGTTCAGATTTACGACAGTGTATATATGGTCTGCTGACTGTAAACGTTAGTGCTCAGAATGTTGAACCGGTCGTACAGTGTGTGCTTAATGTAGTGGGCAAGAAAGCAGATAAATTGCCAGCTAGATCTACTGTGCTTAACATGAATGTTGAGAGACTTATTTTGTCTCAAAAGCAGCTGAATGAAAAACTTTCAGAAAATATGAATTTGACATTATATACGGATGAGACATCCAAATTTGGAGTTAAAAATATCGGGGATATCATGCCTCGCATAGTGAAGGTACAATGTACGTTATGGGAATGCGACAACTTTTGACTAAACTCAGGAAAGATACCCTTAGTGTGTTCGAGGAGATTCTCTATGACATTGATGAACGAACAAAAGAAACCGATCAGGTGGCAAAGAAAATCGTTCTTAATATCACTGCAACAATGAGCGATAGGGCTAGTACAGAAAAGAAATTTAACAAATTGTTGCAAGCGCTTAGATCACATGTTTTGCCAGAGTTGAAGGACAACTGGGATATGTTAGGCCCAGAAGATCAAGTAGCGGCAAGCACTCTGCTTAACTTCTTTTGTGGCCTCCATGGCCTGGTACACTTCGCTGAAACGTGTAATACTACACTCATTGAAGTGGACAAAGGTTTCTTTGTGAATGACTTACCGATATTTGATCGCTCTTTTTCCAAAGCAAGTGAGTCGGGTTCTCTACGACTTGTGCGTACCAGCTGTAAATCCCTGACAAGAGGTGTCGATGAGAAATCTGTTTAAGGGCTTTAACATATTTGTGAAAGATTTCCTGAAAGCTAACAATATGTACTCTCTTCCCCTGCAGACTTTCCATGGAAATAGGTTTAATGTACTATTTGACAGCGCAGCATCACTCTTCTTTCTGCGTGAAAAGGTTGAAGAATTTCTCACAGGTACTCAATCAAACAAACTCCTTAAAGCTGTGTTACATGATATTAGAGTTCCAGAATATGTTGCAGGGGTAAAGGCACTGGGTTCGATCAGCCGGTTAGTGACAGGGCCACTGTGGTCACTGCTGGAAGACAAAACGATACATATATTGGAAATGAACAAACACTACTTGCAGCTAGTTACCTTCTTTCATGATGCTACAGAAGATAACAACGGTTTCATGAGGGGCAATATCCATGTCTTTGGTGACCGCACAGTGATTAAGGATGACGCCATCTTCCAGTCTATAATTGCACATTCGGAACATGATGAAAGGGTAGCAGTAATTCTGAATGTAATATTCCCAGCTCTGAGTGATCTTTCCAAAAAGATGTTTGCTGATCATTTACCAGGTGGTTGTTGGGACAATGTCACCGAAGAAATGAAGTCCAAAACAGCTTGAACACAAAAACACAACAAGTACGCGGAATCCGTGTTTGGCTACTTGGACCAACTATTGCGGAAAAAGCCGAATATATCAGTGCTGATTTCTGAAGCTTATATCATGTTTACCGCAAACAAAACAAAACTTTGGTTAGAAAGCAAAGATCAGCAAGAACAGGAACGACTTATCAAGGACGCTATGTTCAATGTTTCTAAAGTTCGTGAAAACTTCCAGCGTAGGAAATCTGAAATTGAACTCAAACAAAAACAGGTTCTTGCAGAGGCTACACTAAAGGCAGAAGCAGTGGAAGCAAGGCGCGTGAAGAGACTGGAAGGTTATACAGACAAAATTATTAATTTTGGACTATGGCAGTCCGAGGAATCTGTGGAGAGTTCATTGAGAGAAATGAGCAAGAAAACGGACCAAGAGAATGCTCTGAAAGCTCAACTTAATTTTAGGAGATATGTATTGAAACAAAGTCCTAAAAAAGGAGAGGAATATGACAAAGTGTTCACGTTCTCGAAGCAAGCAGGCGAAAGGAACAGAAAATTAACAGTCGCTGAATTAACTGTAAATGTAAAAAAACTTGTACATCATGCTTTCACCATTGACACTGATTCTAACAGTCCAGAAACCCTTCACCAGTCTTCTAAAACAGAGATCCTTACCGGAAAAATAGTGCAGCACAAATTTGTAACTGATGGTGAAGAACACTGGTGGCGTGGGGTGGAAAGGTAATATCGCAGGTAAATTATATGCATCATGTCATCTCTTTCAGTGAATAAGATATATTATATAACCAAACAGATATCTTGTTGAATGAAACAGATACATGTAGCTTGTATGGTAAAATAGATACCTCTTTAATCAAACAGACATTATTTTGTGTGTGCGTCCACATTTCTTGTGTCCGCACTGTAGCTCCTTTGTAACCTGCTGGAGTGACTCCCCGTCTTGAAATCGTGGTTGTGGCTTCGAGTCCTAGTGGAACTGGAGGCAATCCAACATCAGCCATTTCATAATTGGACTGCCGGCTGACAAAATGGACCTTGGGACATTTGCGACTAGTGTGGGTCCAGACCAATATATGCAGAGTCACAGAACTGCATTAAAACTGTTCTCTAGACACATAAATAATATTCCATTTACTAACTGGCACACAGCATAGTCGTGGATGCCCAGGCTGATCTGGGAATACGCCAGTCACAAATCTCGTTCGGTACCGTTTGTCAACGGCGGCCCATATTTAGTTCATATCTGTATTATTGTCATCAACATTATAGTAGTATCTTGATGTAAATATTGAGTTCTGATTTTGGGATTTTCCCCCCATCATACAGGAAATCGACCCCGTTGACCCCGGCCTTATATGACCTTAGCTATAACCCTATTCAAATCAAATCAACATTATAGTATAATACAGTGCTACCTATACAAACGGTCACCTCTCAACAACAGCCAACTACCTATAACAGCCACTATTGTCTATACAAATTTTGTTTATAATTGTGACACACCCCATGAGAAAATGATCCGTTATGCATTTGCGACCAGTGTAGCCCCAGATCAGCCTGCGCACCCGCGCACTCTGATCAGGGTGGGTCTACACTGTTCGATGTGGCTGTTGTAGAGAGGTTCCACTGTACTACTGAACTTAATCATGCTATCATATACCAGCTCATTTACAATAGGCACGATTTGTCTACCCATTTTTCAAAGGCTATTTTGTTTCCAGGTTCCGGGCTACCCCCAGTGGTACAATATCGTTTATGTCGGTGACCTACATGTGTACAGCTATGAACTGCTGAAAGACTACGAAGAGGGTGATTTGAAGATTGTTGTCAGCTAAAGTAAGTTTGGAAACTATTGAATAACAATGTTAACAGGTTAATGACAGTGCAGAATGCAATGATGCATGAGCAAAATAAAATGACAAAATAATAATAAAAACATTTTTGGAAGGGGCGGGGTGGGGGTGGGACTTCTTGCGGCATCATGGTGCCACCATGCACTGCACCATGCTAACACAGGTTGGGGGAAACCCTCAGTAATGTTAATTATTGTGTCGTTAATTGTTTTCAGCACTTACTTACTGATTTAGTGACAACGCCCACTTTTTGGTATCGCTTACATCCGACAGTGGCATTATTCAAAATGTAATAACTTTTAAACCATACAATATATCTCTTCCATTTAAAAGGCATTTGGTTTCATTTGCAAAGACCTTTAAAATGGTATATGATACTTGTTGTTTGAAGCATTTTGAAAAAATCACCTGTCCTTGTTATTTCAGGTATAAATTGGACACAAACTGTCGACTTTGAATTGAAGGCTCCAACAACATCTTCGCATCTTCTAAAAGTTGTCCAGGTACAATTTAAATAATACATATTCATGCATTGCTGACCCAAACGACACTTGATTGCATATTTAGTGTTGATATAGACTAAAATAATAGATGGGGTCAGGATTTGCATTAAAATATATATTTTTTTTTTTTGAAACCTCACTTGTGTGGTATATTTAACACACCAGCCAAATATTTCCTTTCATTGCAAATTGGGTAAACTAAACATTTTCTGACTTGGTATGACTAGGGCTTCAGAAAATGCAAAATAGTAACTGCTTTTTATTGTTTCTAAAAATTGGTGGTTGTTGCTATCTATGAGATACGAGATTGAGGGGGGAAATGACAGATACAAAATGATAGATGGCGATTTTCAAAAAATCATAATTTTTTTGTTTCTCAATTAAAATAAAAAGTAAATAGCTTTTTGGCATTCTTCACACATTATACTTCATAAACATATAAGGTTCCATGCTGTTTGGAATAATTTTGCAAAAAGTGGTGACATGGCTAATTAAACACATCAGATGCGGTTACTGCATTTTTATTGTGGCGCACGACTTTTACTTCATTTGCAAGTATTTTTCAATATTTGTCGCAAGAGCCTACTTAGCTGATTGTGAGATACGGTGATGTTTATAAGTCACCCGCCGCCCTCAGGAAAGTACTCAATTTTGGCTATTTTCAACCGTCCCGTGATGCCGAGGCAAATAGATATATGTGATAATCACAAAAATCACAGCGTTGTTTACATATGTTTGGCAAACTGCTTTATGTATTTGTTTGCGCATCGTCCCGTGATGCCGAGGCAAATAGATATATGTGATAATCACAAAAATCACAGCGTTGTTTACATATGTTTGGCAAACTGCTTTATGTATTTGTTTGCGCATTTGTTTTCTTCATTCCAGTCCAGTGACCTAGGACAGATAGGTAACTCAATTTATACTGATCGGTTGAATATTTTATTTTTTACCCATACTTTTTTTTTACATGACATAGATCCAACATTGTGAATGCATTATCGAAGTAGATTTTATCCCATCACGTAATCTCAGAACATGCTAAAATATTAATGTTGTCACAGGGCTCTAGTCTAGATAAGGATTATTTTTGATCCATGATATTCTTTTCAATTGGGTATTTTCAATTATCAATTGATTACCGTACCTTACAATCGTTATCCCATTCTGGTAGTCGGCGTGACGTATCACTAGTCACGTGACCCGATAAGTTCGTTGGTAAATCGATGGAGGTGTTGTATTTCCTTCCCGTTCCAGTGGTAAATAATTTCAGTCCTACCTTATTTAAGCATGTATGGCCGGATTATCGGATCATGAAGTTTTCCAATCGGGTACAGGTTCAATGGCGAAATTTCAACTGTTTCCGGGAGGCCGTCATGGTGGCCTTGTTTACGCAAAGGGTCCGTCACGAAAGTGGGCGTAGTGTGTCGTTACTGTCTGGACACCTCTTCACGTAAAGTCGACCTCCCTGACTAAATCGGGGTGGTTTGTAGAACGTAACTCCATGATTGCCACACTCTCCCCTGTTTTCTAAATCGCAGCGTGCTCCGTTTTCTTGGATTTAGCACCAGCCACATATGTATAGTGCAGCATTTAAATTGGGGTGCCCTGGTGGGCTCTCCCTGAGATGCAGAATCAATTCCATAATTTGAGTGGCCAAATTATTAATTATTTGGCGGATCTTGTAGATTCAGAAACACGCCATTATTCAGCCTCTTTTAGGATATAATGTCACGACTCTTGTGTTGTAGCGCGGTAATGGCGATGAATCAGTGACGGGTTAAAAATAAAGGAATCGATCTGTAATGGGCTAAACTTTAGTAAAACAGTTACATTTCTACAATTTATTACATGAATGAAGGAATTAACTCTTTCAGCACCGAGTAACTTAGTGTGGAATCTAGCATTCAACACCAAGTAACTTTCGTACATTTTAGAAAATAGTACTAATGTTAAATATTACCAGAGATATATATAGGCTAACGAGATTTATAGCTCCCTCTTTGACCATACATTTTTTCATGAAAACTCGTGACATCTCGTGAGAGTTTGGAACCGAAATGTTTTCTGATTTGTCCGCCATCTTTGTTACATAATTTAACTATTTTCCGACATTTTAACCAGTTTCCAGATACTTTTCAGTGTGTTAGTTTTAATCTAACATCATTGTTTAAAATCGCATTGATAGACCTTTATTTAGAAGGGTGAAACTGCGCTGACGACGACCGTTGGAAATAGCCCCATTCTGCATTCCCGGAACACGGAAGTGAAATCGAAAGTCGACTGGTCGAAGGTAAACAAACGCTGATTTTTCCTGTTTTTCCTTTTATTATTAAACTTATATTTAATGCATTTTAATTGCATTAAACTATTAAATATATACTATTTTGAATTGGTAAATACTATTGTTTTATCTAAATACACGCGAAGACCATGCTTATTTATTATTGTGCCTCGTCAAAATTAACATGCAAATCAAGGTGGGTGGGGTAATTGTCAAATATATGTGCATCCACTGAAAAGTGATTTGCATCTTGCCTAAATCATTTGTAAGATGTATCACGCAAATGTAACATTAGTTGTGTCATATATAATCAGTAGCAAAGCTTTGTATTGAGCAGTGTTGAGTTGAATTCTACTTTCTTTATTAAACATCGGCTCAAATTATATTGTATTTTTTTGCCGACGGTTCACGAATACTTTACTGGTATTTGTATTGTTTTTTTACGTACAACTGGTTGTACCGGCTGTTCTAATGCTACAACTAATATGTATTCCTTACAAATAACTGTGAAAGCATCATAGTTTGCAGAAAATAACTGAATGTGGCTTTATAGTTACAAGATGCATTTGCATTCACCACACACTTGTATTTCAATCTGTCCGTTTTTTTTAGTCATGTTGTGACGCGAAAATTTTTTTTTCTAACCAATGCACTGGTGTTTCGCTTGCTTTTTACGCCTTATATGTGTTAGTTTTAACGCGTAATCATGCTTGATTCATATATATTTAACATTTAGTCCAAAAAATTATACTTCAAAAGAACTACATATATAACATATAGTTTGTTAGGATTGGTACGGCAAAAAGAACACAATGTGATACATTTTATTGTTTTTACGGCATATATTATTTATATATGAGTTTTTAGATTGTTTTCCTCCAGTGGTAGCTCCTCCACTCACCCAACACCACAGTTTCTTTGATACAGTAATGGTAAACACTGTTTTTTTAAGATTTTTTGTTTAGTATATTGTTTTAATGTTATGCACATATACGTTGAAAATAAACAGTCGAGATTGAAATTTTTATAATCTTGTGACGCGAAAAACTTTTTTTTCTGTTCATTTCATGTGAGAACGGCTTTCATATTATGAAAGATACCCTATATCTTTCATGTTAAATCACATTGTATTAATGTTTAATCTAATAGGTTATGCCAAAAACATGCACTAAAGTACCTATATGTTTTTTCTCCTCGCAATAACTTGTTATTAAACAAACAAAAAAAAATCTCGCAGGAAACATCGGTTGACATATGCCAGCAATATCTTTTCCTCACTATATTTCCAAATTGTTAATTGCACATGATACTTATAAGAAACTAAAGGATATTTTTGTCATAATTATACCCCCAGGCATATTTTGTATGCCGAGGGGTATATAGTTTTCGGCATTCCGTCCGTCCGTCCGTTGTTCGTCCGTTCGTTCGTCCGTCGCACTTGCGTTAAAGTTTTTGGTTACTCAATATCTATGTAACTGTAAGTCCAATTGACTTCAAACTGTAAGTCCAATTGACTTCAAACTTCATACACTTCTTATCATCATCCATATTTTCATTCTATATCATGCCCATGCGGCCTTCAGGCCTAAGGTCAAGGTCAAATTACTTAGAAATTTGTGTTAACTTGAAATATTTGCGTTAAAGTTTTCGGCTACCCAATATCTATCTAACCATCAGTCCAATTGTCTTCAAACTTCATATACTTCTTTATCATCATCCATATTTTCATTCTATACCATGCCCATGCGGCCTTCAGGCCCAAGGTCAAGGTCAATTACTTAGAAATTGTGTTAACTTGAAATATTTGTGTTGTTAAAGTTTTTCGCTACCCAATATCCATGTAACCGTGAGTCCAATTGACTTCAAACTTCATATACTTCTTTATCATCATCCATATTTTCATTCTATATCATGCCTGTGTCACCTTCAGGCCCAAGGTCAAGGTCAAATTACTTGGAAATTTGCATTAAAGTTTTTGAAATATTTGCGTTAAACTTTTTGGCTACCCAATATCTATGTAACCTTAACTTTGATTGACTTCAAACTTCATGTATTTCTTGCTCATCTTCCATATTTTCATTCTATACAATATCCATGTGGCCTTCATGCCCAAGGTCAAAGCCAAATTACTTGAATATTTGTGCTTCCATTGATTGCTGTGTCCAGGAGGTGGCCGGGGTATACGTGAGCCCCCGCTCACTGATTGCTCTAGTTGAATATATGCTCAATTATTCCGTGGTTAAACCTGGTTTATGTGAATGGGACATTAAACATCATTTTAATTTTCTATATTTCCATAAAAAACATACATTATGTGCCGGAATACGCATGCATGTATTGATAATTATGAGTCATAGGCCTACCTACTGGTATAAATTGTTGACCTCTGTACAGTTTGTGTCAGTGCAGCCAGTACAGCTTTGGATTTAATGCCCATAATTGGCCCGCAGTCCTTACATGTTGATAAAATCCTAACGGTCAATGGCCGTTGACCCAACTTTTTGAAATAAAGTGGGTAACAATGTGAAAGCTTTAAATGCTGCTAGAATGTGAAAATGGTTTTAACCCGACTGCTGCATGTACAACAGCAGTTCTGTATTGAACGGCATGTGCATAGTATATGCCTACATGTACTGGTCACAGCCAGTTCGTAAGAACGCAATGTGGCATATAGGTTTATGGGCCACTTTTACCCAATGTACTGGTCCAGCCCATCATCAGGTTCCTTTTCCCCAATAGTTCTGTTGTCCAACGTGTTCATTCCGACAGTGAGTCTACTCGGGGGACTAAATTGTTGTGTAGTGGCGTACTCCAGAGCAGAACTACATGTATGACTGGATCAGTTGTAGAGACGGTTGCTTCTCAGATTCCTAGAATAGTCCGCAGTAACTCCGGCTTGTCATAAAACAAAAATGTGGACTGTTTTGCAGCTTATTATTCCACAAATGTGGCGATGACTGGAGAAATGGGGATTATGGGTTACGCGACCAGTGTAGCCCCAGATCAGCCTGCGCAGTCTGATCAGGGCCTACACTGTTCGCCATTCAGTCAGTGAAACATTCATCATGTTTCTATAACATACATTACTTAGGCATTTTACAAATGTTCACCTTGTGCGTTTAAGTCTAGTTTTACACTACCTTTTACACCTACACTCACCAAACTTGCACACATTCATCGCCCAATGCTACTTATCGGAAACACACCAGCATATGACCTTCATTTGACGATCACCTACATTTCCGCGGAATTTACTTAGGCATTTTACATGTTTCCTTATTTGTCTAATTTCAGAATGCCACGCAAACGCAAGTCCAGTACCGGTGCCCGGAGAAAACATGATCGTGTGCGACCATATCCAGCACCGTCTCATGAAGCAGACGTATCAACCGACAATTCGGAGCTCCGTGGAACTGATCAATCAACCGACACGTCGGAGCTCCGTGGAACCGATCAATCAACCGACACGTCAGAGCTCCGTGGAACCGACCAATCAACTGAGACTGCGACCTTCATGGCGCATATATTTGGAAATTTTGATGTATTGACCGAGTTTGAAACTTTAAGACAGCAGCTACAATCTTCAGTGGAATATCCGTTCACATTTGTCACTACTGGAAACGGTCATAGATGTATACAGATTATTCAACTAAACCAAAGTGATGATAAATCAGCAGTACGACTGAAGCTCGAGATCGACCAATATTTTGTGCCAAAACTTCATGTTTCATAAACAAGGAAGTGCCAAAATCTCATGCAGTGTGGGACTCTGTACCTTTCCAGTTAAACAGAGAATGGCATGTGTTGAAGCTACTTGCAAATATCAAGAAGTTCCATGTATGCATAGGTAATCCAGATGACGAGCTTACTGCTATTACTGCAGTTGGAACATCCTCAGTGACAATAAGGCTCCAGTAGTCTTAGCCTACCATGAAGGAGACTTTTGTGCGCGTCAGGGAGATTTTGCATTCAGCTCCACAATCAGAACAGTAAATAGTGCTCCTTACTTGCAATGGCGTTCGGTGCCAAATCTGCCAAGAGTATAGGCGAAATCTCCGCAAGCGAAAAGAACGCATTGATGAAATCAAGTTGTCGTACAAAGACTTCACAAAATCAACCTTCAAGCATTCTGACATGCCCAGAGAAGTTTTAATTAAAAAGCTATATCAACAGAAGGCACAAATTAAAACCCTGGCGCATGAAGTGGACAAACTGAAACCGCGACTTAAGGAAAGAAATAAAAAGGAAGGGATTTCAAGCGAATGAATACGAAACAATTGAACTCACAGACTTGATGTCCTCATGTAGAAGTGAAGTGGAGTCAGCCTTTCCAGATCCCAACAGTTACCAACGTCTGTTTTGGGACCAGCAAGTGAAATATTCACAGTCTGGAAAGTTTGGTATGCGTTGGCACCCTATGATCATTCGCTGGTGTCTGTATTTAAGACATAAATCTGCCAAAGCGTACGATGCTCTGAGGGAGTCCGGTTTCGTGAAGTTGCCAAGCAACAAAACTCTTTTCGACTATTCACATTATATTAAATCTGAACTTGGTTTTGGTTTTCAAGCGGAGTATCTAGTGATGTTAAGAGACGAGGCGAATAAGCTTGAAATGTTCGAGAAAGACGCCGCCAAATCATTTGTTGGAATCCTCTTCGATGAAATTCGAATTAAAGAAGACCTTGTTTATGACAAACATTCTGGTGAACTAGTTGGGTATTGCAACTTAGATTCAATTGGAAACAGTTTAATGAATTTGGAGAAAATGATGAAGAACTCAAAGTCGAGCGTTGCAAAATATATTTTTAGTTTTTGATGGTAAGGGGCATAACAACAAGTTTAAAGTTCCCATTAGCTGGATTTGCTACTACAAGTATTACGGCCGACTTTCTGTATCCAATTATTTGGAAAGCCATTTCATATTTAGAGACATACGTTAAACTTAAAGTTCTATTCTTAACATGTGACGGAGGTTCAGCAAATAGGCGATTCTACAATCTCCACAGAGCGAACAATAATGAGTGTGTCTTCTTTGTCGCAAACCCTCATGATTCTGAGAGAAATATATTTTTCATCTCGGATGTCCCACATCTCGTGAAAACAACGCGAAATTGTTTTAGCAATTCATTTTCTCATAAGAAAACAAGACGGATGTGGAAGAAATGGTAAAGACATCTCATGGATGCATCTCGTACGGTTGTTCGAGGAACATTGTGAGATGGACTTATACAGTCCATGCCCCAAGTTGACTCGTCACCACATTGACCTGAAAGCCTTCAGTTACATGAAAGTCAACTTCTTGGCTGCTCAGGTTACTTAGTGACACAGTGGCAAATGCGCTGGAAGAATTCTACGACAACAATGTTTCAGAAACTGTACATTTTATTCGCCAATTCAATAAGTTTTTTGACATTCTTAATGTTCGGAGTCTCTATGAAGCTCGTAACAAAAGAAATCCAAAAAACATGAAGCCTTTTGTCAGTGTCGATGATGAAAGAATTGATTGGCTCGCTGAGGATTTCTTGAAGTACCTCGACTCCTGGTACGATGAAGTAATGAACAGAGTTGGGGTTTATAATGCAAAGAATCGTGCTGGTATGCTACTAAGTCATCAAAACACTAACTGGGTTGCATATGTCTTGCCAGTCAATTTCAGAATGCATAAAGTTCATGCTTGTAAACGGTGCAAAATTTGTGTTGACACATGCATTCAACCAGGATCCACTTGAACAACACTTTGGTCACTACCGACATAAAGGTGGGGCGAATAAAAAACCCAAACTGTGTATGATGTGCGCAACACAATGACTAACATACGCACGTTGGAGCACAGGCACTGGCACCAAAACGTGGAAAAACACACAGGGTCACTATGAACTGCCTATTATTGACAACCGTAAGTTGCCTAAGAGGAAGTAAATTGAAATTGTACATCGGTAGTAGCAGAGAATAAAATGTAGTTTCTGAAACATTGTTGTCGTAGAATTCTTGAACGGGTGATAAATACGCAACATCATCACCTGTGACTTGTGTTAAGGCAGAGATATCTACAAGGTCAGGGTATTACAAAAATGTACCTGGACATTATTTTGTAGAAATGACATCAATTCTCAGAGGAATTATTATCTATAAACCTTACCATACAGAATCACTGGGGTTTGCGACAACGAAGACACGCTCATACATGTCTGTTTGTGCATGGACTTGTTTCTTATTCGCCTCGTCTCTTTAACATCACTAGTACGTCCGCTTGAAAACCAAGTTCAGATTTTTTATTTTGCTAGACTGGACATTAAACCAAATCATTTATATATAAAGTATGATGGATGCCCGGTATTCGGCCTCCTAAGCAATAATTTTACTCACACCGTGAATAACAATACATGTAACATAATTGACAAAAAACGTAGCGGACAGGGTTTTATTCCGTCCGTTCATCTGTGTCATAGGCTGTACCAAAATAGGCACAGCGAATGACACAAACGCCACCTAGCACCGGCTTAAGCGCTACTCGATGTAAAAATGGAACACACAAACACCAGAAAGTGAAATGATATTCTAAGAATGTGACTCCACTTTTTTTCTGTAAGTGACATTATGTCTACAAGTTCATTGGTTTTGTATTCATTAGCATGCCATTACCTGGTTACGTTTTTGATTGTTCCTATTCTCAATTAATTATTTCTCATTTATTTGTCAACTTCATGGGACATCTACATGTATATTATGATGACGCACCATGTGAATTTGAACCTTCAACCATCTGCATAATTTAGTGAAATATGTGTACATTGTATATATGAAATAATTAAAATTATATTCCGCATGTACTCTGAAATTGCTGTGAAACTCTGAAGTTATATACAGAAATTATCATGCCCTCTACGGAAATTATTCAATTTTCTGTAAATAGATTTCATGAAATTACGCATGTGCCCAAACATACAAAATCACAAGGTGTATCTCATGATCGTGACCACAATTTGAAGTTTTCTACTTTCGAAAGGCGGTCCAAATTTGTGATCACTACATGTAATTTATTCAACACATTTATAGAGTAAGACATATTTAAACATATTTATTGTGAATTTACATGCGTCTGAAATCGCTGTCATGTCAAATCACTAGTGTATAATTATGTACATGTATGTATATATTCTGTACAATGAAGTAGTAATGATCTCATTTTTGTGTCAAATATTTAACCACATCATCGGAGGTACCCTGGTACTTGAGAGCTAAATCCTGTTATGCCCCATTAAGAAGTAATAAGCTTATAGCTAATCATGTTACGTTGTGGCAAGAGGTAAGTAACTCTGGTGTGGCATGGATCTGGCACCAGTTAGGATATTCTAATTTTTAGGGCTGAATACCGTAATTACCCTAAATATTCGGACACATAACCAATTGCTGTAAATGTCCCAAACCTTGGACAACTTGATTATGTTGCCCAGTGAGGCATCCATTGCATTCTGTCAAGATGGCAAATAGTGCAGACCCTGATCAGACTGCTCCTTCAGGAGCAGACTGCTCTGGGTCTACACTGTTTGCTCAGACACTTGTGTCCGAATACTTAGGGTAATTAGTATAGTATAGTGTAAATATTGAGCCTTGATTTGCGGAATTTTCCCTCATTTTTTACAGGTTGAATGCGGGATAGTCCATCCTGTTGGCCCGGCTTTAAATGACATTATATGTTGATAGGCTGTTAAACAACAATATCAATCAATAAATAATCTTCAATGGTTGAGTAGTAATCATACTATATGAATGTTTAGTGAGTAGTAGAATTAGAACTTTGGTTTAGGAAAAACATACATGAGACATGCCATGACACACGGTACATTCCAGACTGTAAACCTATATCAGGGAATTACTTATTACTCCTATGTCCCGATTCCCGAAGGTTCAAAGTCTCATAACGTGCAAAAGTAATTAATGTTTTCTCCATTTTCAAATGTAACCGTTTACATGTCGGTTTGCATATTTGTGGGTTTAAGTGCTTGTCGAAAGCTGTCTCCCTTGCGTGATTGTGAGATGTTTGCCAGTTGTTTTCGTTCTCTTCGAGCAGTAGCATACCCGCGCACTGTCAAGAAAAGGTTGACTACATCGTCGGTTATAATATCCACATAGTTTTCATCTTCATCGGAACTGTCATCAGTACTATGGATGGGAAAAAGTTTATCTCTGCACATTTTTGTTGTGTAATTTTCCAGTACTTTATCTTTTAGTACACATTTCTGGAGAGAGTTGGCAGATAGATTTACACTGACATTCTTTCTAACTACCAATTCCATGCTGCGAATGAAGTTGAATAAGTCATCTGATGGACGTTTAAGGCCACCCCTATCTTTTTTATCAAGCCATGTAGAATACTCATGGAAAGATCCCTCATTGCTACTTGACAGTAATTTCACACATGCTAACTTTTCATCCCGAATACTCGACTTCTTTATTTTGCTATACTTTTTTTTTGAGCGCGTGAACTATGTAGCCAGAAATGTAATAAAGCACCTTTTGATCTTGACTACCGAGATCTTTTTCATCCACATCTGATATTTGCTTCATATGCTTTCCCAGTTGTTGAAAGAGGCAATTTATAATTTCAAGTAAAAATATTTGCATGAAGTCATTGATGCTGTCTTTATGTGGACAGTCATTGTTTTTCATGCTGTCTTGAATATCGCGCATAACGTCATCTGATCGAATTTTGTGGAAATTATTGAAAAACTTTTCTCTGTCGTGAGTTGTATCCAAGTTGATTGGCTGTCTTGTTAGTTTATTAAATACAGACCTTAAACTTTCTTGTACCTCTGTATTATTTGCACAAAAGTCAGCAATAGCAGACATAGCAGGGGTATATGTGGTATGAAGTGGATTTGATTTTATTTATTTCACTGATGGCTCCATCATATGCGCACGGAAATATGTCATAAACACCATCTTCAATGAGTTGTGTAGGTTTTGGTGTCGGTTCACATGCTTGGCTCATTTCTTTATCCGGGACATTTTCTGCACATTTGGGTGATCTGTGCTCTGAAGCTGAAACATGTTTAATATGCATTTATGTATGGCACGCCGTTCTTTAATATATTCCCGAAACAAGTTATCTACTAAACTTTACTAGATATCTTATATATATAGAGATCTACTAAAGTTTTATAAGATATCTTATATACTTTTTTATATAAGATATCTACTAAAGTTTAGTAGATATCTTATAAACTATATGGTGGGTGGTGGGTGGGAGCATGCGATGGGTAAATTTAACGATCGGCGTTCATCTTGACTTTACCGGAATGCCGATTTACATGGTTTGGCCCTCATTTACCTACATTTCGGCCCCCTGGTACTTGAGAGGTAAATCCTGTTATGTCCCCATTAAGAAAGTAATATGATTAAAAGCTAATCGTATTGCTTTTGGGGTGAGCTAAGTGATTCTGGTGTGCATGGACCTGGCACCAGGTCAGGATATTCTAATTTCAGGGCTGAATATATCTAAGGGTCCCAGGTTCGAATCTCGCAACACCCATAATTTTCGGTTTCATTGAGCATCTTTAAGACAACTTGTGAAAGCCTAGTCCTATAGTCTCGACAAGCAAGGTCCTTGAGCCAGTGCCGTTGTTAAATACAAGCAATTGGAACTCTGGGGGATGCCTATCCTATGTTTGGAATCAAACCCACACAAAGTTCCCTACTGTACATGTACGTCATCGTGTCTTTCATATGCATCATGTCATTTATGTGTCCAGTGTGATAAAATATTTATATGTAAATGTCAAATGAGAATGGTAAACACAATAATACCTTGTTTTCTTCTAATAACAATTATTGAAAGATGCATACCACACATAAATATTTTTTTTACAGAAATTAAATGGATACCTAATTTTGTAATCATTCCACACGTTGTGTTGTGTAAAATACAGTCACTTCTGATGTTGGAAACGTGTGAATGATTACAAAATTACGTATCTGTTTAATTTCCGTAAAAATATTGGTTTGCATAATGTGTGGGTATCCATCTTTAACACAAAATTGTACAATTGTCAGAACATCGTCTTTGTATCCACCGTGAATTATCGTGTATATATATTTAATAGTAATATGATAAATAAATATGTATTGATACACCTATATTTTTGTTTGTCACTTTAATAAGGCCAGGTAACAATAATGTGTAGATGTGAGATGTTTCAAATAAATAAGAGGTTTCACAATGTACGTACCTTTTACATGCAGTCCATGTTTCTTTGAGACATGGCCTCTGAATCCAGATATAGATTTTAGTTCCTTTGGACATTTTGGGCATATATATATGCAAGTACTGTCATCAAACTTTGCACCTTTAGATTTGCGTCTGTTGCCAGTCTGTGTTGCAAAGTTCTCTGTCTCATAATCTGTATACTCCTCCAACAGTAAATCCAAATTTATGTCATCATCATCCCATAGTATAAAGTCTGAAGAAGCCATATTGAAGCACAGCAGTCTATACTTGTGTCAACAAGATACTAAGTATAAAATGTACAGTAGTGTCAGCCTTCCTTGTGGTGTCCACTATATGACTACTTGATAGTATGCTGAAATTGTGCAGCCTACCTCAGTAACCCAGCATATGCCTGGAGATAATTAACACAATTGAGAGTTAATTAATCCAGCCTGTATTGACCATATGTACATGTTGAAATGTACATATACATTACCATGAAACATACTTGTCACCAGATTGTACAATTAGAGCTAGTCACTTGAAATTACAGCGTATCAGCCCGGCCTTAAATGACCTTGGCTGATGATGGGCGGTTAAACAATTTAGAATCATTGGTGTTGGTGGAGAAATAAGTAAATGCCCCCCCACCAGAGTTGATCAAATTACGCAGGTTAACTGGAGTTCTGAATGTAAATTTCACCAAGTGTCAAGTTGGGAGTGCTTTAGAATCGTCTCATTTGAGGCCTACCGACTTGGACATGTTGTGAAGAAATAAGTAAATGCCCACCAGAGTTTATCAAATTATGCAGGTTTCACCAAGTGTCAAGTTGGGAGTGCTTTAGAATCGTCTCATTTGAGGCCTACCGACTTGACATGTTGGTGAAGAAATAAGTAAAATGCCCACCAGAGTTTATCAAATTATGCAGGTTAACTGGAGTTCTGAATGTAAATTCGTACGTTCATAAATGTTGTCACAGTTGGTTGTTTATGAAATAAGTATTGCTGTTAATGTGGATGTGATTTAAACTACGAGTCGCTCACGAAACGCAGTTTTACAGTCGTGCAGCCGACTATTGGTATGCAACGTCAATTGATAAATTGGTATGCCGTGTTTTTTTGGGGGGTTGCATCATTGTATGATTTTATTTGTCGGTACGAAGTCAATTGGTTGTTTAAGAAATAATATTGCTGTTAATGTGGATGTGATTTAAACTGCGAGTCGCTCACGAAACGCAGTTTTGCTAATCAAAATTATTTATGCGTCCTAGCAACTGACAGCGAGTGCGTAATCTCGCCGAGTCTCGCTACAGGTTTGTCGACAGGAAGTGGCCACGAGAAAGTGCGTTATCTTGTCCAGCTTTCAATCTCCGTACGGCTATTTATATCTCTGATATTACCATGTAACTTTTTTGTTTATCAACATATCATCAAATTTTAGCAAATTGATTGTATGTTCCAGAACACACGTTGTTATTACATTATGTCACATGGTACAGGTAATTATACAGGTAACAAAGGTAAATTTTGGGTAAAAATTAATTATAGGTACTGTAATGACATGTATTGTTGTAATATTGTTGTTTTTATTGTATTTTCTGTTCAATGAATGCGAGTAATATTGAGTGAATGGAATACTTATTGTTTTGTGTGTTAAAAAATTACAGGTGTGTTAACGATGTATATTGTAAATTATGTATAATATCGTATATTTTATTTGATTTTTTAAAAAAAAAAATCCACTGAATGGTCTGTTATTTGTTTGTTGTAAAATCAAATTCCAGAGTACCACTCTGTACTCTTCCATGCAGGTAAGTTCAACATGTTCAGGTAAGTACAGGTGTGCACAGGTAATATCGCTTACCAGTAACCGTCATTGCCAGTAGTAAACTTTTGTGTGGAAGTCCTTGAAACATGTACTTCTGGAATTACAACACAGGGCAACAACACATTTTTCACAAGCCATTGTGGTCTTTGTCCTTTTGAAGGGATTGTCCTTTACTGAGGCTCGAGGGTGACAAACCAGGTAGTTTTTGTGTAGTCGGTTACACACAACACGAAGTCTGTATTTCCCACCAGCAGCGATCGGCCAGTGGTTGGTCCCATCGAGTCGCGGTTCTTCTGAATGAGCAGCACTCCTGGGTCGTGGAACTTCTTTGTGCTACTGAATGTCCCAATCAAATCGTTGGCAACATCCATGTGAAACGAAAGATAGTCACGTTTCCGTTTGTGTGGCTCGTTATGGTCGATAACCGTTCCCTCGAGAACATGGGCATTGTAAGTTTGACTTCAATTTTCCGGTACCATCGTATAGATTTTTTTGATTTGTTCATTCTTGAATTCTGGTCTAATCGGTCTACACCACCCATGTAATATGCGTAACCAAGAACAGTTGGTGTGGCAGGAAGTATGTTTGTTCCATCCTTGTTCTTCCTGGTAGCCGTCAGTTCCTCGCCATCTGCAGACTCTGGCTCATGGTAGGAGGATAGATAGTACACTATACGATTGTCTTTCCAGTAGGATGCGAGGTACGGGCCACACACATAAGCCAATCTGACGCTTCCCTGGGTAGTCGTCGAGCTTGCGCAGCTGTTTGAACCAAAGCTTTCGGATATCCCTTGCGATTGGTCCGAATAGTACCACAGAGATATGTTTTATTGTCGTATAGAAAGTCGGCAAGCTGCCGACTAGTGTAAAAGTTATCTGTGTATATAACATGTCCCTTATTGTGAATGTCTTTAGTCAACTCTATTACAACTTTAATAGTAAGTCCAAGATTTGTGTTTATTACTGTGTCGTCCTTTCCAACGTAAACTTCAAAGTTGTAACAGTAAGCAGTCACGGCGTCGGTGGCAACCCATAACTTTATTCCCCATTTCACAGGCTTGTCCTTCATATATTGTTTGATACCCAATCTACCTTTGAATGGCACCATTGCCTCGTCTACAGATATTTCTTTATTCGGGTAATATTCACTCTGGAATGTCTGACGGCAGTGTTCAATAATATAGCGGACCTTGTGCAATTTACCATTGGTATTACCGGTGTCGTCACTGAAGTGCAGGTAACGTTTAATTTGGAAGTAACGGTTTCGTGACATAATTTCACCAAATTTTGTTTGAAGGAGCCCAATAAAGTTCATCCCTGTCGAGTTTCATTACGTCCATAAAAATCAGTAATCCATAGTATGCCTTCATTTCTTCCAAACTCACTTCGGACCAAACACCTTTATGATTTTCTGGGTCCGACTGACATTTATGGTTGGCGTTCAAATTGGTGCACCTTGCAATTTCTTCAAAGACTGTGTCACTATAAAACAACTGAAAATAGTCAATTGCTGTTCGTGAGCCATCTAATACACGAGTTGGACCAGTACGCTCCGTGAATTGGTGGATATTTCTGACATTTTATGTCTTGGACCATGCTAAAAATTCAGGTGTCACGTAACCTTCACCCACTTCAAACCCTTTAAAATCATAATCTTCGTCACTGCTGGTGCCGAATTGGTCTGCAAATTGTACCCTTTTATGGGCTAAATGTTGTCTGTCTTCCTCATTTATGTGAATCAAGTCGAAATCACCGATATTGTCGATCGTTTCATTATCGGACAGCTGACGAATTGTCCGCCATTTTGTGTCAATTTTCGTCCTAATTATTGACATCGCTAATTGCTAATAATAGACGGGGGGTTTCCTCATTTATAACGTTAAAACCAATGAAAAAGACCGATAGTATCCGAAGATATTTATTAAAATCCCGTATGTTGTAAATTTAGCTTCCCACAAGCCAGCCAATCAAAACGTGCGTTATTTAAATAACGACAGGTAACCAGTCTGTGGTGTTGAAAGGGAGTTGTGTAACCAGACCGCTTTAGCGGTCTGCGGTGTTGAAAGGGTTAATGACTAAGATATGATTAAAATATGATAAATATGCTAGTTCCTTGTACAAATACTAATAATTACTTTTAATGGGATGAAACCTAAAATAATGGTGTATCAATACCTTAGAATTTCTTGAAATTCTAAAATAATGGTGTATCAATACCTTAGAATTTCTTATTACCTAAATGATAAATGGTTAAAAGCTTACGTTTCTATGCCAGAGTCTAAATTATAATACGAGTGTTCCCAGTTAATTTCAAAGTCTATTCTGACGTAGTCCATTCACGTGATTTCTTTTATACTCCGTATTCTGCCGGGCAGAAGCTGGCGGAATACGGGATAAAACTGCAGAAAACGACAGAATTCGGATTTCCACTGCGGGAATCCGAAACGGGATTCTGCAGAATTCTGCTAAATCTGGCGTAAATTCAATGACCCTAGTTCTCTTTTCACATGAATTATATAGAAAAGACATTAATGAAGGAAATTACCATTGGCGAAACATATCTGAGCACAGAAAGTGTAAATATAATCTTTTGAAGTTGAGTGACAGTTGTCAAAATTAATAGCGTTCTGGCAGAATCGAGGGTTAACCGGAAACAAACTTTCAACTTCAGAACGAGGCTGCCCAGAAAATCCAACATTTTGACATGTGAAATTTATGTCAATAAAACTAACTGGTGTCTCAGAGATGTTGCGATCGGCGTGGCTAACAAGTATTAACTATGTTGATGATTATGGATAACATAAGGTGAGGTGACAGTTCATGAATTGCTGATATACTCTGTAATTACACTAACTTCGTACAAGTACCCCACCCACTATGATAACTGTAAAGGGCTGAAGAAAGCATTTTATACCTCAATTACTGGGGTCTAACAATAATTCCGCATGTATATACGTTCGACAGATTTAGCGACTAAGCTGGCTACCTCTCCGATATACGCAGGGGTAGATGTTCTCGGTCCAGCCACCATTGGCAGATATGGAGAGTCCGTCTCGATAAGCAATCGCGCTAGGGGTACCCTCCGCATCGCTTCCCTCTGGACTTGGTTGAAGTGGAGAACTTTTCCTGCAAAGCTGAAGTAGCAGTTGGGAAAAGCGCTCACATCTCCCACAAAGCAATGCAGGTGGATCGGTTGATCGCGGGTGCAATATTTCCGGACAATGTCAAAACAATCGTTGTATGCACTCCTGGCGTGAAAGTCCCTGGTTGCCCCTTTGACATGTAGTACCAGTACTTGTTCCGGTTTTGCCGACTGTAGTATGGTACCCAGGGTTCTGGGTTGGTCCTCCCACAACGAGCAATCTACACTGTAATCCAGGCCTACTTCTCCAAGGCCTTTTACATTCGGGCACTGGAGCAGCGCCTTCATTCGTTGCAGATCTTGCTGCACTGCTCGCGGTACCTTCTTGGGGTGGAGGCAGTTATTGCCCATTGTGGATCGGAGTCTTTCTGAATTCTGGACCAATTTTCCGGGTCACAGACGACCAACACACCACACACCAGATTAGCTTCAGTCTGTGGTAGAACCTCCGTTCTTTGATTGGCGATGGTGCTGATATCACTCGTTTCGACCCGCAGTTTGTCAGCTAACCGATCCAGATGAAAGTGGCTGTCAAACAACCGTACCTCGGTTCCTGATGGTCGAATTGATTTTTCTTTTCGTGTGGGACTCTGTTGAGGCCGAACAACTCCAACGGCGGTGCATTTCGTCTGGTTCGGACCCTGTGAGGCGGCTCATTAGAAACGTCATCACTCGCCAATGGATGAGACATGCGGGCGAGTTCATTAGCTCGAACGTATAGAACCGGGGGACGGACCATCCAGCGGTCTCCAGTGGGATGAAGGTGTCCGGGTCTAGGAGCAAGTTACTGTTGGCAAATGCTAACAGTTTTTCGGGATTTGCTCTAGGACCAATGACCATCTCCGATAATGTCTCCAACCCAACCAGACGGCGGTTCTAGAACCTGGCATTATACATTTTCACACTGGTTAGGCCGAACGCTTGGTCGACAGATGCAACGAATATCCGTACGTTTTGGAACGCGCGGTAGTCAGATAAAATGGCCGAAAAGGAAGCAGTTTTTGAGGTAAGCGTTGTATTTATATTTATGATATATAAACGAATTCAGCCTCATGATTGGTCTTACGGAATGCCCCCCAGTATCCGCCGTCTGCAAATACTGCTTTTGAAGCTGTGTAAGTGGAATTGATGGAAAAATACAAAACAAAGTTTGGGTTGTCAATAACAAAACGTGGATTTTTTAAAAAAAAGTAGCACAAAATGGCCCTGTATATCCATTTATCGTACACATATGTGACCCCCGGCATTGGAAATCATTGAATACATGTAGAGAAATACAAGTTGAGACACCTGCCGACACAAGAACACATTGCATGCAGAATATTGACATGCAACGCATATGCTGCCGATGCAGTATCAATTGAACGAATAATATGTATTTCGGCATATGTCTTGCGTGTTCATCCAGCATTACAGCATCCAGTGATCGACGCGTAGATAACAAACAATTATAGCTGGCCGATTTTGAGAAATTAAGATACATTCTTTGTTTATTCGCGGCGGTTACAATGGTATGAATCCACAGCGTATGCTTTCCCTGAAGCATTTATATGCTATTATCAATGGGTTTAATTTGTATGCAGTGTGTCTACATGCGTATGGAAGGTAATATCCGCCATAATTCTATTCTATGCGTGCTGATGACTACAACTTATATTCATGTTATTTCATTCGTCATTTGTATTTATATCCAGACTCCCAGACAAATCTTCGATATTTTCTGCGGAATTGAGGGCGATTTTACTTGCTCTTGATTTCGCGAAAATATCTTGGAGAAAGCTATTCATTTTATTTTCCGATTCATTATCTTCACTACAAGCTTTGTACAACATGAAGCTTGAACATCCACTTATCCGCCAAATCATGGAGCTACACCATATTTTACTTTCGTCTGGCAAGGACATTATTTTTTGTTGGCTACCCAGTCATACTGGTATCAAGGGCAATGACAGGGCAGATAGTGCTGCCAAGGCCGACTGTATCGATTTTGCCGATATTCGAGGCAAACACTTCAATGTTACTTCACTTGCGGAGCTATTCCAGGTGGAGAACATTGAAGGTTTGCTTCACTTTCTACATGAAACTACATGTAACTTGTATCGGAAAATTTCATTTTATCATTGTATACATGTTTCTCATTTCTATAATTTTATAATTCTATGCACGTTTTTCATTTATATTGTTTATCATATTAATATTTTTACCTTATCATCTGATTGATTACCACATGTAACCTACTATTTTACTATTAGTTTTATTCTTCAACTACATTGCTTGTCCCTAAATGATACTCTTTTGTGTTGATGGGCCGTTAAGCACCATTCCATTCCATTCCTTCACACAGTATTTCACAAGTCATGAGACACATGCAGGCTTTCACACAATGATGTCACGCACGTTTTCAAACTACGTGATGCAGGATTTCGCAAATGTTGTGATGCAAGATTTCACACTCGATGTCAGAAATATGCATGCTACAGCGTTTCTGTGATTGAGTTTGACTATGACGGAAGTGTTCAAACGAGGTGATGACATTGATGCACATTGGCAGGTCATACTAAAGGCATCTATTTTTCGGATTCAACAAAACATCTACATGCTAGACTGGCCGACCAAATTACAAAGGGAAGATAAATAAATGTGACAAATATACTCCGTGCCACTTTAAAGCATCACCTACCCAAAAACGGTGGAAATTCGCTTGTCTCCTAATCTTTAAAATGTAGTTAGAGCCATGGAGAGGATCCCTGCGAAACCACACAGGAAAGGGTCTGATGACCCTGGATGGCGTAAGGGGGCCGACGGCCCAACGAACAGGTTCGAGTCGTTGGACTCGATGGAGACTGAAGAGTCCTCTGACACTCCAACTCCCAAACCTGTTCCACCCCGCAAACCCATACTTCCACCTACACGAGCATGGATACTATTATCCAATGGAACTGTCGAGGAATTAAAGCAAATCGTGATGAATTAACAATATTATTAACCCAACACAACCCCATTGCTGTTTGTTTTCAGCATGATACATCAGCTGGCCCTGGTGATATTCACTACCAACTGCTTAAGCATTTATCTGAACACTATTTAGATAACCTCCTTGAAATATTTCCAAGTGGAGAACATTGAAGGTTTGCTTCGCTTTCTCCATGAAACCAACTTGTATCGGAAAATTAATGTTATCATTGTATACATGTCTCTCATTTCAATAATTTTATAATTCTATACACGTTTTCATTTTATATTGTTTATCATATTAATATTTTTACCTTATCATCTGATTGATTACCACATGTAACATACTATTTTACTATTACTTTTATTCTTCATCTACATTGCTTGGCCCTAAATGATACTCTTTTGTGTTGATGGGCCGTTAAGCACCATTCCATTCCTTTACACAGTATTTCACAAGTCATGAGACACATGCAGGCTTTCACACAATGATGTCACGCAGGTTTTCACACTACGTGAAGCAGGATTTCGCAAATGTTGTGATGCAAGATTTCACACTCGATGTCAGAAATATGCATGCTACAGCGTTTCTGTGATTGAGTTTGACTATGACGGAAGTGTTCAAACGAGGTGATGACATTGATGCTCATTGGCAGGTCATACTAAAGGCATGTATTGTTCGGATTCAACAAAACATCTACATGCTAGACTGGCCGACCAAATTACAAAGGGAAGATAAATAAATGTGACAAATATACGCCGTGCCACTTTAAAGCATCACCTACCCAAAAACGGTCGAAATTCGCTGGTCTCCTAATCTTTAAAATGTAGTTAGAGCCATGGAGAGGATCCCTGCGAAACCACACAGGAAAGGGTCTGATGACCCTGGATGACGTAAGGGGGCCGACGGCCCAAATAACAGGTTCGAGTCGTTGGACTCGATGGAGACTGAAGAGTCGTCTGACACTCCAACACCCAAACCTGTTCCACCCCGCAAACCCATACTTCCACCCCGCAAACCCATACTTCCACCTACACGAGCATGGATACTATTATCCAATGGAACTGTCGAGGAATTAAAGCAAATCGTGATGAATTAACAATATTATTAACCCAACACAACCCCATTGCTGTTTGTCTTCAGCATGATACATCAGCTGGCCCTGATGATATTCACTACCAACTGCTTAAGCATTTACCTGAACACTATTTAGATAACCTCCTTGAAATATTTCCAGGTGGAGAACATTGAAGGTTTGCTTCGCTTTCTCCATGAAACCAACTTGTATCGGAAAATTTAATTTTATCATTGTATACATGTCTACATTGTATACATGCAAATGCAGCCTATGCTCAATAAATGTAAATCCATTAATCATTTCAATAATTTTATAATTCTATACACGTTTTATCATTTATATTGTTCATCATATTAATATGTTTACCCTAATCACATCTAGCATACTATTTTACTATTAGTTGTATTCATCTACATTGCTTGGCCCTAAATGATACTCTTTTGTGTTGATGGGCCGTTAAGCACCATGCCATTCATTCGAGACGGTTTTCTTAACAATGAGCATATAGTTGCCGTATTTTTTTACCTAGAAAATGCATATGACACGACGTGGAAGTATGGGATTATGAAGGACCTTCATGACCTCGGTCTGAAGGTTCACCTCCCTGATTTTATTTCTAATTATGAAAGAGACAATTCCAAGTCCGAGGTGGTACAACCTTTTTCGATCCCCATGAACAGGAAATGGGTGTGCCGCAGGGAAGTATATTGTCTGTTACCATTTTTAACATTAAACTGAATAATAGTGTTGACTGTTCTTTATATGTCGATAATTTTTTAATATGCTTCAAATCAAAGAACATGCAAACTATTGAGCGCCAATTACAACTGAGCCTCAATAAAATTAACAAGTGGGCCACAGAAAACGGCTTTAAATTTTTGAAAACTAACTGAATGCATTTTTGCAAAAGACGCGGACTTCACCTTGATCCCGAACTTAAACTGGGATCACAACCCATCCCAGTTGTTCGCGATTTCAGGTCTTATCTTTGATCATAAACTCACTTTTGCTCACATTTGGTAGCAAATCATGACTGGGGTGCAACCCGAAAGATGCTGTACCGCCTTTACATCGCACATGTTCGCTCACAACTAGACTGCGGAGTTATTCCAGGTGGAGAACATTGAAGGTTTGCTTCACTTTCTACATGAAACTAACTGGTATCGGAAAATTTTATTTTATCATTGTATATATGACATAGTTATGGGTTTAACTATTTTCCCGGCAGATAGTGCTGCCAAGGCCGCCCTGGATCTGCCGACTTCTCATTTTCCTGTTTGCTATCATGATTTTAAATCATCCATCAACTCATTCATCTCCGATACAATGCAGATCCAGTGGGATCTGCTCACAGATAATAAACTTCATGCTGTGAAACCGACTCTGGGCGAATGGACTCCTGGCTACAGACATGTACGCCGGGATGAAGTTGTCCTTAGTCGATTGCGCATTGGACATACACGACTAACGCATTCGTATATGCTCAAAGGTGAGCCGCGTCCATGGTGTATTCCATGCCACAGCGCATTTACCGTGCAACACATCCTACTGGACTGTATCGATTTTGCCGATATTCGAGGCAAACACTTCAGTGTTACTTCACTTGCGGAGTTATTCCAGGTGGAGAACATTGAAGGTTTGCTTCACTTTCTACATGAAACTAACTTGTATCGGAAAATTTAATTTCGTCATTGTATACATGTCTCTCATTTCTCTAATTTTATAATTCTATACACGTTTATCATTTATATTGTTCATCATATTAATATTTTTACCTTAATCACATCTAGCATACTATTTTACTATTATTTTTATTCTTCATTTACATTGCTTGGCCCTAAATGATACTCTTTTGTGTTGATGGGCCGTTAAGCACCATTCCATTCCATTCTTTTGATGTCATACTAATACATTTCCACTGTATAGCCCTCTCATTTTTTTGCTCAACGGTCACAAACGCAAATTCAAAATGGCCGCCACATTTTTATATAGAAATATTTAGTCGGAAAATAATTGATGCTAATGACACAGAAACACTAAAACGAGTCAACCATGCTTGCGTTATGCATATAAGATAACAGTGATACTTTACGATATGCAGGGGTACTCCGGCTTCCTCCCAAATGAAAAAAACTCAGAAAATGTCTATAATTACACCAACTTTAGTAGTATATAGGGAGTCAAAATGATACCACCTAACGGTGGTATCATTTCTCCACCCTATATACTACTCCACCACCCCCCGAAAAACCATAAATTGGTTAACGAGGAAATAGTCCCCCACCAACCACGAAAAATTGGTCGTGAAAAAAACAACATAATGTTTTCCCGACAGTAAATTTATGATAAAATAATTATTTAAATGTGCCCACGAGTGATAGTTTATATTCCATGTATTCTTTTTCGTTATTCAATTCATCAATTTCTTCTATTGCTGAAGTAACAATTATTTCCGAATATTTTAGCTTTTTATCCATTTCCGTTTGGAACTGTTTTAGTTCTTCTCTCTGGTTATCAAACTCACCTTGTATTTTAACCAATTCATTTGCCTGACAAGTAACTTTTTTACTAATCTTTTCTATGTTCATAATATATTCTAATTCCCTATCTTTTAACTGTTTGATATGTGTCTTTTGACTATTTTTAATAGCCTCTTTCATATTATCTTCTTCTGTTGTTGCAACAGGTGCAGTGGCGACGTGTTGCGGTTTACGCTCATAGTTTTCCATGAACATATTCGCTGTCTCTGATGTCTGTATTCTCGCTCTTACATCGCGCTCGCGATTACGGCGTTCTTTTGCTAATTGGTCGCGAAGAAGGGCTTCTTTGCGCAGTTTTTCCTCGTATGCACGGTCTTTATTCGCCTGCTCGGTTATGGCGCGCTGTGTGGCTTCATATTTTATTTGACTTTTCAGTCTCGCGTTTTCCCGCGACATATTTTCCAACGTCTCGTTCTCTTCACCACGCCTTTGGGCGTTTGTGTTTTCATTTCGCTTCTCGCCGATATACTTCTCCCATCGCTTTATCGTTGTTAGATCTCCAGACATTTTGTGATTAAGATATATTACGTTTTAATATATTTCAAGACGTTTAACATACCTTTTATATATAGGAATTCAATTTTGATAAAATCAAACATCAACCGAAATTTGGTAATATTATACAGAAAGTCAATTTGCATCAAATAAAAATGTTTTTATTGTAATAAAAATGTTTTTATTCAATAAAATTGAATGTCCATTTAGTATTAGTATGAGTATTAGTATTAGTATTAGTATTAGCATAACAATGGCGAATATTTGTTTTATAGATAATATGACAGGATTCGTTCATAACTTCATGAAAGAAATGGATGAGATGGAGACAAATAGTGATAATAGGTTTGATAAATCCATCAAAGCGAAAAAATTAATTGAGCTGTTAAGGGTCAACAAAACAGCGACAAAATTAATTGAGCTGTTAAAGATCAACAAAACACTACCAAAACAGGAACAACTGTTGACCGAGTTAACGGAGTGTTTAACACGGTTTACTAAAAAAACACTTCCAAGTTCGTTCACGAATTGGGAAGTAGGATCGAATCCCATGAACAAATATTATAAAAGGCGGGATGACATTGAGAAAGCGTATACCAGCCGTCTTAATTGTTCTTATTGTTCAAAATGTTCCGAATGTATTCCATTTGTTTTGCACCAACCTTATACAGAAACTGAGGAGAATGCAAATAGATTGATCAAGATCGAACCTGGTTTCGCGGGTGGTTCTTTAAAACAACAACAAAAACTAGACTGAGTCTGAGTCTATATTATGTTTTTTTTTAAAATTGAATTTATAATTGAATTTATAAAACATGGCTGATTCCGCAAATTATACGGCCGACTTTGATCGGTTTGACTCGGCCGCGGTACTTGTTAATACGATTATTCACGATTTAGACATGATAGATTTTAATGACCCATGTAAATATATCCTAATAAATGTGGCAGAACGGCTTAGTAAGGAGATAAAGGATATACAATATATACAGTACAAAAAAGGCGAAACTAAGGAAACTAATAAGGGTGGCAAAATGGAGGATGTTTTCGGCTACTATGTTCAGCTACCACATGAAATATGTACTCGATATACGATATTGGAATACCACCATACAGAGCAATCAAGAATCTCAAGAAAGACGAAAAAGAATCATTCTACCATTTTTCTGACATTTCTACCGCCGAAGATGAGCGCCGAAAAATTATGAGTTTCAAAAATGAAAAAACAACCAATTGAACATAAAAAATTCAGCTATATATAGTTCAGCTACTTCTCAAAAATGCAAGAAACAACAAAGTTCGCAACAGCAAAAGATATGGGAATACGCTCCGTAGGAGAGCGGACAGACAAACACGTACTACTTCAAAATATATACGACAACAACTTGGCAAGCGACATATCCACAGTCTGCTACACCCCAACAATAGAAGTACCGGAAGGATCGGAAAATCTAGCACAGGGAGAGGGAATTCGCACCCATCTGGAACCAGTTTCCGAAGTATTTGTAGACGATATGTATGTATGGACACTACTAGCAGAAAATCAAATCTCCACAACACAGGCAGGACCAATTGCAAAAACAATTCTTTCCAACATTCGTGCCCACGCACACGTAGTAGGACTACCAGATAGCATACAAGTACGCATAGTAGCCACATCCAGATATTTCGGAGACACAACCACACTATATAGAAGAACATGTGCAAAAATTCTAGAGATGGATAGAACCGTTCTAGACGTATTCAAGAGAAAACATCCAACAAACCAAGAACCAGAAGCTATAGTAGTAGCGAAACTAGATGTAGCCAATATAGAAATAGGGGAACTTTTCGAAAAACTTCCGAACTTTCTAGAAAGCCTTCGACTAGACGGTATAGGACTGTATGCAATAGATTGTACGAGAGACTACGCAGGTACACTAGATAGAAATATTTTGGAAACCCACCTACAAAACAATTGGGGAGGAGATTGCAGTATTCTAGACAATGTAGACAGTGTAGGATCCAACTGTATATCCATTCTAGTTCCAGATCCACCAGTCGGATCTCTTTGGAGAGGAAAATTCTACAACAAATTTGTATGCCAGATGGAATGTGCAGGCGTCCTCGACAGTATGGGAACAACGTGGCAAACTACTGCGATTGTCCAGATTCTAGACTAGGAAAAACATTTGCGCATCCACTAGTACAACAAAAGGGAATATGTAGGGTAGAGGTGTCTCTATACGGAGTACAGGCAGAAGATATTTCTCTAGATCTTGCAAACCAAGCGGTACAACACATACGGAAAATGGGGGATCCAGAAGACGAGAAGCTTTTTTGGGAACAAACACTCGAGAAGCAGTGGAAGGCTATAGCGAATTCTATACACTGCAACCTAGTTCTACTATCGAAACAAACAAAAACACTATATGCTATATTGGGGACACTCGGGGACACGAAGGCTATGTGGGGTATACAAAACATACCAAGATCAAGATATACAAACATTGGAAAAAACATATGTACCTCTATGGGTATCTGCATTTGGATTTGTAGGACTCCCTATACACGCGGTAGTATTGGACCAGGACGAAGATGGTGTAGGTACAACCTTGCAAACATATAGAAAAACAGAAGGGGGAACATATCTAGCGAGAAGCAAAGCACCGTTTGGAAGACATACAAAGGAAACTCCAGAACCTAGCGAGGGTATTCGCCCACTAGTGGACACAGAGTTCGTGCGTTGGCAATGGAACAAAAAGTATTGGCACGGGAACAGAACAGGGATACCATTTCCAATAGAGAAGATAGACACAACAAGAGAAACATGCCTACTATCCACACGAGACAGAATTGCAAGACTAGCAGAAGAAAAACTACTACTAGTAGAAAACAACTGGAGAGCACACGTAGAAATCAATAGGGAGGCCGCCAGGGAGAGGAAGCGGGAGGAGTGGGAGCAGATAGTTTCTGCGACAGAAAGAAGCCAGAGAGAGGTTGGAAGAAGTATCCAGTAGGAAAGCACTACTAGAAGAAAAGATAGAAAAACTACGGCAACCACTACACGAAGCTAGTACAGAGTTTCGCACACACAAGAAATCTACAAAACTTCTAGATCTATGGGTAGACATGGAAAACCCGTTTGTTCCAGCCCACGTGGAGGTACTTGGATTCCAAAACATCCCAAAAACAGAGAAAACATTTGGCGGCACAATTCTAGCGATACAAGCAAGAACACTAGAAGGAGAACCCCATCCAGGACAAGGACCATTTCCAATGATATGTTGGGCACCAAAATCCCTTTCGGATGTTCTATCCAACCCAGAAATATTGGAGAAATATGCATTTGCAGGAGGATTTGGGAAAGTACACCCATTCTATCTATGTGGGACCACACACTTTCCACTAGAATTTGGTCACCCCTGACCTTGACGCGGTCTGCGGGCTTAATCTTGGAATTGCAATCGCAATTCCTAGGGATTGCGGTTGCAATTCCCAGAGAACTAACAAGGGGTGGGTTTCCTAAGGACTAACTGGGTTATATGCATGCACTAGCTATTGGTGCATGCACATATTACCTAAACACCCCTTGGTGACTCGTAGGTACTCTATGCATTCCCGCACAAAGGTAGGTACACTTACCTTTGGGCGTGTGTGTGTAGGGGAACATGGCTGGCCGTTTGCCGTGGCCTGCGACCCGGACGTTTTGGAGGAAGGGATCCTGGTGGGTGAGTGTCTTGCGTGGCTGGCAGAATTCCTGGCCAAGATGTCACGCATTACTACAATACACCACTTCGGCCCTGACTTCAAGACAAACGGGAGGTCCTTGGGTGAGCACGCCCAATGGGATTAATCGGCTTCTGTGGCACCCGGTGCTGGAGTCGTGACTGGAGCATATATTTTTTTTGTTTTTGCTTTGTTTTGTGATTATTTCATATATACGTGAGTACATTATCTTGTTCCCTTTTACATTGTGTGACCAGTCCACGGCTCTAGTAGGTGTCACGGTTTAGTGCTACACCAGTGAGTTATTTGTCTTGCTCAAGTATATCACTATGTATCCTCGGTGTGCGGTGCGGAGACCCGCACCATTAGCACATCCCCTTGTAGGGCTCCATGGAGGGTGGGGAACATAGTGATGAATATACCGGCCTACTGATATGAATCGCCAAAAAAACAAAAAACTAACCTCTTCACAAGTATCCATAAACCCAGTTGATTGGAAGGCTTCGGACTTCACAAAGTCGTCTAGCCAACCCTGTTCAGCTGGCCCATCTAAGAAACGGGACACGACCTGCAGAATTCAATTTCCGCTGTCTACTCCATCTGATTTCCCTCAACGAACACTACAACATCAAACAGAACTACAGCATGTAGCCACTTGGCCTCGATTCCTTGTGGTCCATGCAACTGACACTGACAAGCCTCTTGACAAATTGTCTGTCTTTGTTTTATCAAAGATACTGAATAGTGTGGCAAGGGGAGCCCAAGAACTTGAAACGGTTGCGCTCTGGTGACCTTCTTATTGAATTTGACAGAAAGAGTCATGCAGAGAATCTACTGCTTTGTACCAAGTTCTTGGATACCCCTGTCGACATCCAGCCGCATAAATCTTTGAACAGTTGCAAGGGAGTTGTCCGATCACCGGAGTTTGCTCATGTAAGTGAGCAAGAAGTGATCGAACAACTCGAGCCACAAGGAGTTGCTGATGCTCGAAGGATTAATAGAAAAGTGAACGGACAACTAGTCCCGACTAATACCTTCATTCTAACTTTCAACCTGACAGAACTACCAAAAGAACTTAAACTAACCAGATGGTTACTCGTCACAGTTGACCCATACATACCAAACCCGTTGCGCTGTTACAACTGCCAACTGTACGGTCACCACAAAGACAGATGTAAGAGAGATCTTGCATGTGCACGCTGTGGCATTGCCAAGCACAGTAATGAAAACTGTGTGGAGGCCGAACATTGTGTCAACTGTAATGGTAACCATTCGGCATATTCGAAAGACTGCCCGAAGTGGAAGATCGAGAAGGAGATAGTTCGCGTGAAACATACACGCAACATATCATTCCCTGAAGCCAGGAAGATTGTTGAAATACCAACAACTCCTATCCCTGGCTTTTCTTACGCTTCGGCTGCAGTCTCTCGCAAGCCCAGCAGAAGTATTTCAACCCAAACGGACGTTTCTTGGAAACCAGCTGAACACCCCACTATAACGTGGACCTATAATACGCCACACTACAAGCCTTCCACATCTAACTCATCTACGCAATCTCCCCGAGGCCGGAGCCCAAAGGCCTCGACATCAAAACCTTCTTCGGAAGGCAAAACCTCAAAGGTCACACCTTCCAAAAGCCCTAAAGGTCGGGCTAAAAAGACCTTAAAACAAATCACGGCCGTGTCTCCTCTGCGATCACGGCAAGGGCCGGATGACATGTCGGCCTCTCCACTACCACTCAGGGGTAGGCCCACGGCCATGGAGAGGATCCCTACAAAACCGCCCAGGAAAGGGTCTGATGACCCTGGATCGCAGAAAGGGTCTGATGACCCTGGATCGCAGAAGGGGACAGACGGCCCCATTCCACTGAAGAACAGGTTTGAGTCGTTGGACTCGATGGAGACTGAAGAGTCTTCTGACACTCCAACGGCCAAACCTGTTCCACCCCGCAAACCCATACTTCCACCTACATAAAACATGGATACTATTATCCAATGGAACTGTCGAGGAATTAAAGCAAATCGTGATGAATTAACAATTTTATTAACTCAACACAACCCCATTGCTGTTTGTCTTCAGGAAACATTCCTGAAAGTTGACGATACATTTTCTTTTAAATCACATGCATTATACAGTAAGTGTTCAGGTAACGCTGAAGCTGCATCTGGTGGTGGAGTCTCAATCCTCGTTAATTTGAGCACCCCACATAGTCTCGTGAGTCTTGACACTAATCTTCAGGCTGTGGCCGTTAGTGTTACGATGCACAAGACTATTACGTTATGTTCTATCTACATTCCACCATCTGCAGTCCTGTTAAAATCAGAACTAGATAATCTTGTCTCTCAACTCCCTTCGCCTTTCATTCTCCTTGGCGATTTTAACGGACATAACATGCTTTGGGGTTGTAAAGACACAAACAAAAAGGGGGAAGTTATTGAAAATTTTCTTTCCGATCACAATCTCAGCATTTTTAATGATAAATCGAGCACATATTTACATCCAGCAACCGGTTCATATTCCTCTCTGGATTTAACTCTGTGTCATCCTTCTCTGTATTTAGACTTTACGTGGAAAGTTGGTGACGACCTATGTGGGAGTGACCACTTTCCTGTCTTCTTGCAGAGTAATGGACCACCATCCACTGACAGAGTCCAGAGGTGGAAATTACATAAAGCCGATTGGGACACATTTCGCAATATGTGCATGATTGAACTAGATTTTGATCGCTTTCGAGATGCGGAAGATCCACTAGAACACTACGTTTCCCTTTTACACGATATTGCAGAAAAGACAATACCAAAAACCTCGGCAAAGCCCAAACTGTCAATAAACCATGGTTTGACGAAGAATGCAAAGAGGCAATGACTGCTCGTAAGCAGTCTATTCGTCAAATTAATAATAACGCAACAGCAGATAATTTAAATGCTCATAGAATTTTTAGAGCGAAAGCTCGACGCACAATTAAAGCTAGCAAGAGAAAGACTTGGAGATCTTTTGTCTCCAAGTTGAATTCGCGATCTAAAATGAAAACAACATGGGACATGATTCGTAAAATAAACGGTAAAGGTAAATCAACTTCTATCAATCACCTCAACAAAGCAGGACATAAAGTATCTTCCAAAACAGACATTTCAAACACATTAGCAGATACCTTCTCCAAGAGCTCCTCATGTGATAACTATTCTGAGGAGTTCTTGAAGATGAAATCTGAGCAAGAGAAAACTAAACTTAATTTTAATTCAGACAATTCAGAACATTACAACGCTCCTTTCTCTATGAGGGAATTAAAAGCTCCCTCGAGAAAGCACATGATACATCTGCAGGCCCTGATGATATCCACTACCAACTGCTTAAACATTTACCTGAACACTCTTTAGACAACCTCCTTGAAATATTTAATACCATTTTGGGAACAAGGCGTCTTTCCGCCCTCATGGCGGGAAGCTACAATCATACCTGTTCCCAAGCCGGGCAAGGATCACACCGACCCATCAAGTTACCGTCCCATCGCAACTTACTAGCTGCGTCTGTAAAACCATGGAACGAATGATTAACGACAGGCTTGTCTGGTTTCTGGAATCCAATGGATGATATCTGAGTATCAATCTGGATTCCGTCGCCAGAGAAGCACTGCCGATAATCTGATTAGACTCGAAGCATTCATTCGAGACGGGTTTGTTAACAATGAGCATATAGTTGCCATATTTTTTGACCTAGAAAAGGCATATGACCCGACGTGGAAGTATGGGATTATGAAGGACCTTCATGACCTCGGTCTGAAGGGTCATCTCCCTGATTTTATTTCTAATTTTTTGAAAGACAGACAATTCCAAGTCCGAGTCGGTACAACCCTTTCTGATCCCCATGAACAGGAAATGGGTGTACCGCAGGGAAGTATATTGTCTGTTACCCTTTTTAGCATTAAACTGAATAATATTGTAAAATGCCTGCAACCAGGTGTTGACTTGACTGTTCTTTATATGTCGATGATTTTTTAATATGTTACAAATCAAAGAACATGCATACTATTGAGCGCCAATTACAACTGAGCCTCAATAGAATAAACAAGTGGACCACAGAAAACGGCTTTAAGTTTTCGAAATCTAAAACTAACTGCATGCATTTTTGCAAAAGACGCGGTCTTCACCCTGATCCCGAACTTAAACTGGGAACACATCCCATCCCAGTTGTTCGGGAGCAGAAGTTTCTTGGTCTTATCTTTGATCCTAAACTCACTTTTATTTTAAACCCCATTTACGATACTTGAAAGCTAAATGCCAGAAAGCACTCAACTTAATGCGAGTGGTAGCAAATCATGACTGGGGTGCAGACCGAAAGGTGCTGCACCGCCTTTACATCGCACATGTTCGCTCAAAACTAGACTATGGATGCACTGTATATGGGTCTGCCAGTAAATCCGATCTTCGGACGCTCGATCCAATACATCACCAAGGCTTACGACTCTGCCTGGGTGCATTCCGTACGTCTAACGCACAGAGCTTATATGCCGAAGCAAATGAGCCTTCTCTCCACGACAGACGCACCAAATTATCTTTGCAATACGCCACTAAACTACATTCCAATCCATCTAATCCAGCTTATAACACTGTCTTTCATCGAACTACAGATGCTGTATTCGATAAGAAACCAAGCTTCAAGCCACCATTCGGCAAGAGAATGGATCCTTTTATACACGATGCTGGCTTGGATCTGGATGACATTGCCAAATACGCTGTTCCAGATACTCCACCGTGGCAGTTGGAGCAGCCCAAGGTGATTTTCGATCTTAGTCAGCACACGAAAGCAACAACTGATCCATCCATTTTTAAATCACTTTTTCTTGAGATTAAAGACAGATACAATACGTACACCCCGATTTTTACTGATGGCTCAAAGACTCGGGGACCGGGGTAGCATCTGCTGCCGCTGTCCCCGAGGGAGATCTTCAATCCAGACTTCCAGACAAATCTTCGATATTTTCTGCGGAATTGAGGGCGATTTTACTTGCTCTTGATTTCGCGAAAATATCTTGGAGAAAGCAATTCATTTTATTTTCCGATTCATTATCTTCACTACAAGCTTTGTACAATATGAAGCTTGAACATCCACTTATCCGCCAAATCATAGAGCTACACCATATTTTACTTTCGTCTGGCAAGGACATTATTTTTTGTTGGCTACCCAGTCATACTGGTATCAAGGGCAATGACAGGGCAGATAGTGCTGCCAAGGCCGCCCTGGATCTACCAACTTCTCATTTTCCTGTTTGCTATCATGATTTTAAATCATCCATCAACTCATTCATCTCCGATACAATGCAGATCCAGTGGGATCTGCTCACAGATAATAAACTTCATGCTGTGAAACCGACTCTGGGCGAATGGACTCCTGGCTACAGACATGTACGCCGGGATGAAGTTGTCCTTAGTCGATTGCGCATTGGACATACTCGACTAACGCATTCGTATATGCTCAAAGGTGAGCCGCGTCCATGGTGTATTCCATGCCACAGCGCATTTACCGTGCAACACATCCTACTGGACTGTATCGATTTTGCCGATATTCGAGGCAAACACTTCAATGTTACTTCACTTGCGGAGCTATTCCGGGTGGAGAACATTGAAGGTTTGCTTCATTTTCTACATGAAACTAACTTGTATCGGAAAATTTAATTTTATCATTGTATACATGTTTCTCATTATTATACTTTTATAATTCTATACACGTTGTTCTTTTATATTGTTTATCATATTAATATTTTTACCTTATCATCTGATTGATTATCACATGTAACATACTATTTTACTATTCTTTTTATTCTTCATCTACATTGCTTGGCCCTAAATGATACTCTTTTGTGTTGATGGGCCGTTAAGCACCATTCCATTCCATTCCATTCTGTTTGCAAACACTCAATAAGAAATGGTGGTGTATACATATTAATTAGCTGTGAAGACTATTGGCTAATTATGATCTATGATAAAGTGTACTCACGCATTTCAAGCAGAGAGAAACGTCAAGGTTCTTCATAGGCGTCTACAAAACTGATTCTATGTTGTGTGTAGCAACAATCCATGGCTACGTGGTCCTTAGGAATCCTGTCCTTGTGAGGGAAACGTGGTGTAACCGAACATAATGAGGCTTACAACATTATGGTAACACTTGCACAGAGCAGCTCAGCGTGAAAGATCTATATTGTTCGTTAGAAGCATGACACAATCAATGACTAAATGCTAGTAGTGTAGACTGCGATCAGCGTTTGGTGATGCATACTAGTACTGATCTGAGCTTTACTGTTCGACAGTGAAGGTCTTGTGACCCATTCTCCATTCACACTAGTGTATAGAGGAGCAAGCTGATAATATATTAGTACGGACATATGAACAGTGTAGATCTGAATATCTTATGTGATGTATCAGTGTCGGAGGAATAAACATAAAGGACTGAAAGCCAACACTACTAGGCTCAGATCACTATGCATGGGATTCAAACAGCTCTAGTAGTTGGCTGATCGAGCACATTTAAGGTCCCATTGTCAGGTAGCTGACTCGTATTTATTAAATCACTATACATATCGATGATCCGTGTAAATCAGACGAACGTCTTGTCATGTATTCATTGATAACTGTAAATATTTGAGAAAACCTGTTTATCACCCCTAACCTCAAAATTCTTGAATAATGCAATACAATGGCAATAAGTGTAGCAGGTATATCAATTAAACGCTCTTTGTGTATATTAAAGACATAGCTAAAGGTTGAAACAATAAATATAACTCGTACAATACATCTTCATGTGGTGACCCACAGCTTTAATGTATGCGCTGAGGGTGATACTAAAATGCCTCACTGAATATTAAACTCTTTTCAATTCCCGTCAGATTGGCTTAAATCATTGAACCATGATTAATTATCAAACTAGAGTCATTCATTGATCTCCATGTGAATATTGATTAGTACTTGAGTATGTAATAAAGTTATGGTTAAGCCCTGTCCATTAATGAGATGATACCTTAATGGTAAGTATCTCACGGGAGCCCCCCATAGTTTCGGCGATACGCAATACCGATGTCCATTGTTAACCCATTGTTCGAAAGATACCTTAAAGCGACTGGGAGTTTGGGACTACTGAAGAGTGCCCTTTCCATCCAGAGTCTCTTCCTGCATATCGAAGTTATCAGCAGCAAAATGTATGAATTTTCCAGGAACTAAATTCTGTGGGATGAACTTGTCGTTTTTCTCAAACCGTAACAACTGTGCTTGAGCAATTGATGAATCTATTCGGTTGATAGTAGGGTAACTTATGCTGTTCCCAGCATCGTGCAGATATTCAATCAACTGTTTAGATCTTGTCATGTGGTGTACAAACAATCCCTGTTCCTATTTATGTTTTGGTGTGTTCTTTCTACCCAGTTAGACACGTTATTATACAATGTCCTGGCCAACATTCAAGATTCGGTCATGTACTGCAGGACCAATGTCATCATCAGTACGTTGCCCTGATGTTTCAGTTGGATCGATATCATCTTGCATAATCCATTTGATGAGTAGGTAAACACTGGTAGGTATGCACTGCTCCGCTGCATCTTGGGTCAAGTTACGTAGCCTTGGTGTCCTGTACAGGCTTTCATGTCTGCCTTGAGTTTTGTTGCAACTGTGTGCAGACATTTCAGAAAATATGATTCATGACCAATTTCTCCTCGGGCTGACAGTGATCTGTGGGATCCTGTGCATTTTTCATCAGCATGTCAATGGCATCTTCGGTGGTTGTATTGGCAGGAATTAGAAGTAGTGGCTGGTTAGCTTGTCTTTGTTTCCGGAACATAATTCTGTCGCCATAGTGTTTCTGCAGTTTTTGCTTCAATACACGTGTTCGGCAAGTTGGATTGGGAACCTCGCAAAGAGCCCTGAACGAATTATATTTATCAGTCACAATGTCCATGCTATAGATATGACCTCTTTGAAATCCATTGTCTAGTATTTGTATAAGGTGATCTAATGAAGGGTCCGATCCAATCGCGTTGGTTTCATCAGGATTAACATACCGGTCCAGTTTGTCTGCTTTGTGTTTGCAAGACGAATTGTAGTGTGCTTCATATGATATAAGATCGTTTTCACCTATTTTGCACTTCAGAGTATAGTCAAACTCTGAATGGTGGCGAATTCGTGCTTCCACTTCATCTGACTGAACTTGGTGGACTTTTTCGCGCTTACGGATCTGACAATAAATGCATTGCTTCCAATCTACCTTTGGTATTATTGTGTGTGTCAATGGCCGTGTACTGGTACTCGCTTCAGTCACAGCGAGAGCAGCAGTGTTTTCCGTATGACGTTTCTTCACAAAGTCGATATTTGTTTGGTTTGTGAAGGTTGCACAACAACTTTTATGCCACTTGGGATGCTTTTCAGTTAAATGTTCAGGTGTTGTGATATCTGGCTCTAGTCTTGTCAGAATTTCAGTTGTTTCGTTCTTAGCTCTATCAGCAAACGATGCAAATAATCATTTTAATGCCTTGCTGACTGGCACATGACAAAGCTTCGGCACCTTGGCAGAATACGCACTTCGACCAATTGGTCTCCACTTTGCGCCTTTTTGTAGGTATGACTACTGCAGGTTCGATTGTCTCTTGTTCTGTGTTAGATGCCATGACTATATCAGTTAAGATAGAGTAGGCAGATTCTAGACTACAAGCGTTCAGGTTAATTGACCATCAAATCACCAAGCCAGCAGAAATAGCAGCGAAAATGCGAAATTATTAGTTATTGGCGCATACATTTTTAACATCGTCATGTTTTTTTTCAATATTTGTGTATAATATGACGCATTCTTCCAACAAACGGTTATACAGTGGCGTATCTAGCAGGTAGGTAATAATAAAAATATCACCTGTGTTTGAATTTAATTTCATCAGAGTTCACTATAAACAATGGCACATCACAACAGTGTTGATGTAATAAGATGTATTTAAACTTAGATTTTACACAGTACAGATAAAATAAAAGGGTGACCTTATATATTGGTGTATGAGTACGTTTCATATGGTTATTGTATGACTGTTTGTATTATATTCAAGGCTAATGGTTGGAGATGATTTTGATATATCAAACTTGGCTCTGTGTGTTCTACTTTTGGAGTTATGGACATGATTACGAGTCCGCGGAAGCTAAACCGAAATGAATTTTGGGGCGATTTTGGTTGTTTTATTTGTGTGGAAGAGTGGAAAGTTTAGATAGGGATATTTATACACTGGGATGCATGCAGTGGGTGATTGCCGTCAATATGATACCAAACAATCGTTACTGTGGCATATATTAGTGTATATATGTGTATTTTAATGATTTTTAAAATGTCGCAAATCGCATCGACACCCGGACCTATATAATTGACCATAAATTGGTAATGCACACATATCCACAACTAAAACCGGGCATTCCATATCCCCAGAATACACCTCTACCAACTTATATAGGTGCAAACTAATGTGCAAACGGAATCACTAAATAGGCCACTTATTACAATATGGTTCCTGCACTACATTTACATGGAGAATTACCCTAGTATCAGCCTCCTCATGGTTACATGGACTCATTGATGAATAGTCGGATTCTGCATGTGACGAAAGGACAGACTCTCCCTTTGTAATGTTGACCTCAGCATTTGCGTATGACCTGTTTATAGTTGCATTTGACAGATCAAACAATTCTACCTTATTATCCGAGACACAGAGAACGTGTTGCCAGTTCCGTGGGACCTTTGATGTTCCTACCACACGCCTCCTGATTCCCTTTCCTCGTTTCTGTCCGGTTGATTCTTTCAGGCTGTATTTCACATTTGAATCCCAGACCACGTCAACACGATCAGCATTATTCACTTGCGTGTCAATATATAGAAGAAATATCGATGTTACATATTCATTGAAAGTCGTAACAGTTTTTGGCTTAAGAAAGTGCACAATAGCCGCACCATCGAATACGATAGTTTCAGCTGACGTACTGATAATTGTTGATAAGCATTTCAATAAGTCTGACCTGTTACCCATATAGACCTTTCCATGGTCTGGTCAACTTGGTGGATATGGATGGTGTTCATGCATACATGCATCAATATTAATTGCTCTTGTTTGTCATGAAACGTACAGTCGCGACATACGATCACGGTCAACTTCGAGATCAGCTATTTGCAGCTGAGAACGAGTGCGAGTTCTAGTGTGTGGCCTGCTGAAGAGTGGCAACTTCTGCATAGGTATTGGTTCTGATACAGCCATTGTTGCTTTCATGATTCGACGATCAACATATTGGTCATACAGTGTTTTGCCTACATCTTCAATCGTCTGACTGATCAGAGTCGGAATATGGAGGGCGGATGTTACCGCGTTGGCCATTTTGTATGTTCGCGCAATGTCAACAACGTCATGTCATATAGACGCACATTATGAATCCCGATATATGCAAGCTGAAACGCTCATTCGCAAGTGGACCTGTGATTGAATATCACTACAGTAGGCCTTCGGGAAGATATCCTTCTCCGCCTAGCCAACTCCCGCATTTCTTGGGACATTGTTTCTAAATAATGTCCAGGCTCTGATTCATCTGGCTAATACGAGTTACTGGTCGAGTACTAAAGTCGGTATGCACATCATCTGACATGAGACATGTGACACTCGCGTGTTGCTATGGAGTGCCCCACATTTGGAACATAGTATACATTTTGAAATATTTCATGATAAGTCATAAAATATCGTATTATTTCATAATAACAATGCAATGTTGATACATGTTTATGTATTGCATAAATGTGGCGCTATGCAGCACCACGTAGCAACGCTAAATACGTAGTAGAACCACAAACTGTAAACATGTTCCCAAGATAATCAGCAGTTCTGTGTGTGATGATATAGGAACCACCATGTGGCTTCACCAAAGGCGCCACATGGTACCACCGTGCTCTGTTGGGACAATTGTATAGCATAAACTAATCAATAGTATTGTGTTGGTATATACCAATACTATCATATTTGCGTATTACAGACTTTGCACCAGCATTTGTGTTTTTAATGCTATTTGATAATATAGTATCCATTAAAATATGAAATCAAAGCTTGTAGATGTTGCCTAGCAACACAGTATATAAAAAATGACTGCATGTTGATTGCAGTTATATCATTGAAAACACATCGGGTGAATATATGGAAGTTATATCGTGAGAGTATAAACATAGAAGTATTTTTCAACACTAAGACATGCTTAATCCTATATATGCGCCACCAGATGGCACCACCTGGCACCACCTAGCAACATAATGTGGTTAAAATTATTACCACACATTTTTTTCAAATATGATGACATATGTTAACATATAAAAAACTTGTGGCTCCATTATGTGGCGCCACAGGGCTCTGTCGAGGTGGTTCTATAGCCTATGTTGCTATAGCCTATATTTGTGGTATCTACCCGTGTGCCAAGTTTCATGTTTATTTCCAAAAGTGCACAAACATGGCCTTGTTGGCTCTTAAGCAACTACACTAGTTTATTTAATATGATATGTATTCAAGTGGCTGACTGATTTCATAAGAAACTCGCCATAGCCTCGTTTCTTATGAAATTGGTAACTTTGTTTAATAAATAGCATACTAAGTCATCGCTCGTGCAATATCCTCTATTTATGGTTGTCTTGTGCAATTATTACTGATTGTTTGACTTTATAATGGTGTTCTCTCTTTAAGGTGAAAATGGGCAAACGTGACAGACACAGGGTGCGGTCGTCGTTGTCGGATAAAGTTAATGTGGCGGAAAGGACCATCAATAACAAGCATGAAACAAGTGTAGAATTGGGCTCCGACAAAGCCGTGACCAACTCTGACAACGTTCGAGGAAGGAAACGGAAGCGCAAAGGTACGTGGTCTTGTTATACTCATTACATACATAGTTTTACACTTATTCCGTACATTGTCCCCGATATGAACTATGTTGCACCTCAAAATGTGTGGCATATGAATTTCATATGTTTTTCATATGAATTTCATATGCAAATGATATAAAGTGAGCCGATATGCAATTCATATGCAAAATCATAAGAATTCCATATGAAGACCCATGTACAATGCTTTTAAATCTGTACAATTTTCATATGAATTTCATATGAAAAACATGAATTTCATATGAATTTTGCATATGAAAAAGTAATGTATATTTCGTATGAATTGCATATGCGCCAAGTCATTTCAGGATTTTATATGCGCTAAATTCAAACAAATGCAAACAGTCTGATCAGGATCTACTGCTTCTGCTGTCCGTGTATCAATGCATCGTGCACGCTTTCTTGTTGCTGTTGTCGTGTGTGTGGCAGCTGGTGGTATTTTATATTTCTTGTAAATTGTCAATTTAACGCATTTATGCAAGATACTACGGCAGCGTAAAAAGGACATCCGCAAGGTTTTTAGCTCGTCTGCACGAAGCTTATTCTATCTTGTTCCCACGAGACAGGATTTCGTTACCATGAGTTGGCTATCTCGTTCCTACGAGATACGATCTCGTTACGTATCAAGTTCCCACGACATAGAATCTCGTTCCCACGAGGTAGGATCTCGTATCCACAAGTCGAGGTAGGATCTCGTACCCACAAGTCAGCTATCTCGTTCCCACGACATAGTCAGCCAATCACAAGGTGCAGCATCGTAATTCAAGATGGTGGAGTAATATCTGCCAACTATTGGCTGATTATGTCGTTCGAACGAGATGCTGTGTTGTGGGTAAGAGATAACTAACTTGTGGTAACGAGATGCTATGTAGTGGTAACGAGATGGCTTACTCGTGTTCCGGAGATCCTGTCTAGTGGGAACGAGATGCTATGTCGTGGGATCGAGATAGCTAACTAGTAGTAACGAGATCCTATCTCGTGGGCACGAGGTAGGAACAATATGCTATGTCGGGGGATTGAGATAGCTAACTCGTGGTAACGAGATACTATATCGTGGGAACGAGATGCTGCTATGTCATGGGAACGAGATAGCTAACTCGTGATAACGAGATCCTATATCTCGTGGGAACAAGATTCTATGTCGTGGAAACGAGATAGCTAACTTGTGAGATAGAGAAATAATTATACAGGTCCCTTTTAAGCTACCGTAAGATACTGATTCACCCCCAAAAAAATACCAACACTTTTTCTCCATATTCTTTGTTTCTCAACACAAGTTTCTACTGTTATCACCCATTTTAATTGTCTCGGTGAGACGGTTCAAATGAGTGGCATCAATATACATTTGCAATGAGAAATGAAGAAAATAGAAAAAGAATATCTGTAAATATCTGTGAATGAGTATTCGGCATGAAATGTTGTTAAAGGGGATTTATTTATTCCCCCAAGATATCTCATAATGACAATTTATAACGTACTAAATATTATAAATAGATGCTTTATTATATATGATATCTATATTATTTGTGTAAGCAATATATCTACTAATAATTGGTTACAATATATAAATGGTGCCCTTGGTTGAGGGGGAGATAATCCACAGTGGGATATTGGGGATTATCTCCCCGAGGGAACATTAATAGATAATGTTCTCGAGGGGAGATAATCCACAATATCCCCCTCAACCAAGGGCACCATTTACTTTATTATACCGAATATAACTAACATTTCACATTGTACACAATATCACTTACCAGCAATCCAAGGATACAGTCGGCATCTAGTCAATAAGGTGTCAACGTGTTGTAGAGAGTGTCAAGTAGACGATTTCGCTGTTGTCCAACAATTCTAAGCTGCATTCAGTCAATAATAATGTAACTGAGTGGTGTACAAGTCACAGTACAGAGCATCAAGTTGAAGCCGAATTCTGAGCGGCGTATACCATCAAGTGTACTGAGCATCAATTTAGCATTTATCCAACATTTAGCATTTATCCAACATTTTAACTCGCTGAACGGACATTGTAAACTTGTCAAGTCAACAATTTAACAGTATTTAGATCAACGTTTTAACTTTATAGCGCAAATTTAACGTATTTACAGTCACTATTCTTCATATTATTACATGTGGCCTGGCATGCCACCTTACACGTTCATGGTGACGTTGCAGTTATACAGGTTTGGGCAAAAGTTTAACATCCAATGGTCGGAGGTAGATTTGGTGATACTCGTGTTATTTTGGAGCTGGGGCGAGAAAGTAGGCATTGGTGACCGTCTAACACGTTCAACCATACCTTCCATCTGGCTGTCCGTGAGCGCCAAGAGATCATCAATATCGGAGTCTAGATTTTCTTCATCCGGAATATGTGATTCAGATGCTGATGCTCCATTTGGACAGGGCTTTTTTTTGCTTTACAGTAATAGAAATGTTATCTACCTGTGTAGGTTGTAATAATCGCTTAGTACCACTCGTGTTGGTGCGTTTCGAGCTGCTGATAATGTATCCGATATGCTCCGCTTCTTCGCATCACATACTCTGTGTGAGTAGGATCTGATTGACGATTCTGATTTATGTCCCGTGGTCCTCATGATGTGCCTAGCCTCCACGCTCAGCCTCCGTCGTCCAGAGCTGTGATAGCGGTAGCACGAATGCTATGATTAGTGTATATCCGGGATAGACGGGCTGTCTTGTAAATAGACGACATCATACTCCCCAGAGAGTTCTTGCCGAGTGGTGATCTGGTGTACCAAGGTTCGTCTTCAGTGAACGCGTCGTATATTCTCGTCGTTGTCTGGGTGTAATTTTGTTATGTATTTCTCAAATGTCAGATGCTACAGGACATAAATCATTTCCAGGAAGTTCATACATACGTCCTTCCTTCCCCTGTCATGTCTTCAGGCCGATCTGTTTCCCTGTGGTTTTTCACATGATTTTAAATCATCCATCAACTCATTCATCTCCGATACAATGCAGATCCAGTGGGATCTGCTCACAGATAATAAACTTCATGCTGTGAAACCGACTCTGGGCGAATGGAATCCTGGCTACAGACATGTACGCCGGGATGAAGTTGTCTTCAGTAGATTGCGCATTGGACATACACGACTAACGCATTCGTATATGCTCAAAGGTGAGCCGCGTCCATGGTGTATTCCATGGCACAGCGCATTTACCGTGCAACACATCATACTGGACTGTATCGATTTTGCCGATATTCGAGGCAAACACTTCAATGTTACTTCACTTGCGGAGCTATTCCATGTGGAGAACATTGAAGGTTTGCTTCGCTTTCTGCATGAAACGAACTTGTATCGGAAAATTTAATTTTATCATTGTATACATGTTTCTCATTTCTATAATTTTATACTTCTATACACGTTGTTCATTTATGTCTGACTGTGCCTTGCAATGTGGGAGGACTAAGGAAACAAACACATGGTATGTTGGAAAAGGGTCACCGGTTGTGACCTATATTAAGCCAGCCGCTTAGGCTCAATTAATAAAGTTTGAAAATACTACAGCTTGTTTGATTACCAGAGCTTTAGACTGAAAACATCTAAGTTGTGCAACATGTAATATCTACAAATACACATGAGAAAATATCACCTCTTGGTGTGTGTGACCGCCATAATTCTTGTGGCGACAACAAAATGGCATATGTTTAGCAAGCACGAAAATGGACTGGTTATGCCTCTAAGTGTCAGCCCAAGCAGACACTGGGAGACTACATGTGATAGTGGGTAGAGTACTGTAACATACCCATAACACAACCATAGCTCTGAGCTCTTATCATGCCGCTGAACAGCGCATGACATCCCCACACGAGATAAATCTGGTAGCATGAAACATAGTATGCATGTATGTACAACAAGAAAAACAAAGCAATGTACAACAGTTAATGGCCAGAACAGGCCAGACCTCCCATCAGCCCAAGCAGACGGGGAGCTGTCCCATTCGTGGTCTGATCTGTCAGCCCAAGCAGGCAGATCTAAATAGTGTGAGTAGTAGACAAAATAAAGATTCGCCGACATACTTATACATCAGCCCAAGCAGACATACAAGTACGGCCCAACAGTGTCTGTTAGCTTAAGCAAGCACACCGAACCCCTGTATGATCATATACAACAGAACAGGCAGTCTGAGGTAAATGAGTCCCGACTTAACTGCGCCTACCTAGCCTGTTAGCCCAATCAAACAGACCTACACGAAAACACTAATGTAAATACGCGACTCGAGAATAATGCTCAGTCCTGTTGAATCCGGATGTATTTCCTGAATGCATTGCTGTTCCACCGCCCCACAGCTCTAATATACGCATCAGAACATCCCCTTTCAGCACAATCTGATGCCTTGCCGATCCGAAAGCTGTGTGATTTGTACCTGGTACAGTCTAAACCACAAAACTGAAGGCATTTCCTGAGCTGCCTGTCAAAACCAGAGCGAGGGACCACCGCGCCATTACTCAGAAGGAAGAGTGAACCTTGGCGCCTCCCCCTGTAGCCGATGTATGTCGCCAATGCCAAAACAGGCGACACATGGGTGTGTCCATGGGAAAAAGATATTTCATGGGGCTTGCCATGATTGTGTTTAAAATTCCTGAATGTGGCGGTCACCGACATAGGAGCATTATCCTTGGAGTCGTATGTCAGCCTGATATCCTCATATTTAACCAAATTGCGGTCAGACTGAGAAGTTTGGGCGATTTCCCCGCAACGAGCGAAGGTACTGAACGCAAACAAAAACATTGCAGTGAAGAGAATGCGATGATAAAGACTGGATGTTGTTATAATTCAGTGCATCAACAATTTGTTCAGCACTGTAATGGTGTGATGGGAAGGCGTAGATCATATGAAGGCGAAATATGTTGTGCACCCCACCCCGAACCAATGTAGTGATGAGGAAGCTAACCGTTGGGTCAGGTAAACACAAAATCTTGTGGACATAGCTCAATGCGGACAGGTAGGTGGAAATCGTCCTGTTCGCGAGCTTAAGACCATGTAGGTGAGCTATGAACAGGGCAACCGTTGTGACCGACAAAGGCGGTTGGTGTTCATGCCTGTACATAGTGGTGGAAAATCTGCGAAACTGTTACCATGCTCTACTATAAGTAGCAGCTGTGGAGGGGGCTAGCGATGCATTCAGTAAAACTTCAAGCTTATGCAATATTCTTGCGGCTGTAGGTGCTTGGGCAGGACCGTCGGCTCCATCTCGCTGTCGGGCGCCAGTTCCTTGAACCGTGACAACTGTAAACGAGAAAGCGCGTCCGCGCGGTTATTGTGTATCCCAGGAATATGACAAGCTGTAAACACAAGATTAAGCCTTAACAAGCAAGGACAAGTTTTCTGACCAGGAACATAATTGTCTTATCCTTAGATGTCCTCCTGTTAATGATGAACACTAGTGCTTGGTTATCAGTATTGAATACAATACTGTGATTTTTCCACAGATGACCCCACAACTCAACAGCTATCACAATAGGAAACAGTTCCAGAAACGCAATATTAACAGTGCACCAGGCCGCGGGGGAAGCGACCATAGAACCATTTCCGCCTGTAACATGCACCGTAGCCCAGCGAGCCTGCCGCATCTGTATACAACTGGAGAGAATTGCTAGACAGTTTCAGATCATGAAGGAAGGAAGTCCCATTGAAATGTGTCAGGAAATCCAACCATAAGGTCATGTCGTAGTGGACCTCCTTGTTCAGCTTAATGTGGTGGTGTAGTTTGTCAATCTCCCATGGAGAGATTCGTCAACTCTACGAAGGAAATTGTAACGGACCATGGCTGAATGACAGTAACATGCAAAGGTGAGAAATCCAATGAGCGACCAGGAGTTCCCAGCAAGGGTAACATGATGATCTGCCAGAAAAGGTCACGAAGCAAAGCGCGGGCCGTTATCCAACTTGTCCATTCAGGTAAAGACCGTGCCTCCATGCGCAATGCATTCCAAAAGCTAATGCCCATGAATGTCATAGTGGGGTCCGTCCGTCGGAAGTTTTGGCCGCGGTACAATAAGTGGGAACATCCAATGCTGGAGCACAGTTCTAATGAAAACTGCGCATAGCCCCGTTCAGTACTGCCATAAGAGTCACATATAAAACAAGAAGTCGTCGAGTAAATGTGGCACAATGGACTGACCATAATATCTTTGAGTAAGCCGACCCAGATTCCAAAGCTGTTGCTGAAAAGCCCTCGAAAAATTTTTGGCAGCTGGACGATGCACCCATAGAGAGGCAATTTGTCGTAATAGTTAAAGACCGTTCCACTTAAAGCCGAGCAAAAGATAGTCCATCTTAGGGTGAATGGGGATAATCCGGAAAGCAGACTCAAAATATCCACTCTTCGCCATGAATGGCCCCTGTACCCAATAAGAACGAAAATCGTCAGCCACAGCGTCCTCGAACACGAATAAGTACTAACAGAAGAGTGGCCAAGATCAGGGATACCTTGCATTTCACTGACGGGTCAGAACCCTCGGAGTAGGAGAGGTGATGAAATTCAAATCGAAATTTCATTTTTTTGTCTTCTTAGGGACAACACAACGGGGACCTAACTTTGGAAATTAATTGGAAAAGGGCCTATCCACATGACCACCCCCGAACACGCGGGCCCGCAGAGACCTCCTCCGCTTGGAGTTTACTTGACACTACATGAGCATTAAGAGCAGCCGACTGGAAGATTAGACTGTCTTGAGTCCGACCTGTCACCCACAAACGTCCAACCGAAAACCTTGAAACAAAAACCTCCCCACCTAACAAATACTTGCTAAAATATCTGGGCTGGGATCAAAGCCCTGCAAAGCAAGTGGTTTGCTGGACCTTCGCCATTTGATTGGGTCCGTGGGCAATTGAAACTTGAAGGTTTTTTAAGGGTTTTGGGGCCCCGGGGTTTAGCAAAGACCGGTCAGGTCGGGGGGGCAGGCCCGCGTCCAGCTGGTGGTCGGATTGGGGCTGTGGCATTGGCTTTTAATTCCTCGTCCTTGATGCGCTTACCAGGCATCTGATTGGATGGGTTGGAGCAATGCCACAGTATCTACAAGCGTGTTTTGGTATTTAGCAAGCCGGAAACATTGAGCCCCGCTGTTTGAATTTATTGCAGGTGTTATGGCCGTGCCGTGGGTGGCAGATGGGTTATACTTTGATTGGGGCTCTCCCCCCGCCCGACATCAGATTTAGCACGAAAAGTGTGCCGGGGCCGAAGGGCGTTAAAGTACAGTACAATTATCATGGTGAATTGAATTCCCCATGCGAATTGGCATGTGTTTGCCATCGAGTCGCCGTGAATTGTTTTGGTGGCATGAGGTGAAGCAAATTGGGCCCTGTTACGCGGAAATCCGGGGCAAGATTGGGAGAGATTTTGCCCTAGGTATGCGTTGTTCCTCTAAGAGACGTGAGACGGTGCAAGTATTAACATTGCGATGTGCGGCGAGGCTACGGCCAGCTCGTGGCAAAGGTAATACGTTCGCTTAAATACAGACCATTGACGGAGGTGGAGCTGTATGGATATCAGTACGGGTGTTGAGCGAAATGCTATCCGTCCACTGTTTTCAATTGTCGATGAAACTCACGTCTGGGCCCGCAGATCAACCACCTTGGCGGAGCCGTCCGTTACCGATTTGGTCATCGAAACCTGGCCGTCCTGATGGCATTATCATCAAACAGAGGGACGACAAATCAAATAAACTCCATCCATTATTCCAGACCATTCTCTTTCACTTTAAGTAACGAATGAAGGGGTAAAGTAACCAAAGAATTGGAAAGCTGGCCCGACGTCAGGGCCATCATAATTGAATTAGAACAATACCGGTTTGGGTTGCCAGGACCGGCGACGACACCTGTGGGCCAGCGGCATCGTATGGGGTGGAAGCGGCCATGGCAGGCGCAGGCCGCTTGGTGTAGTGGATCCCGCGTGTATTGGAGCCGCGTGAAGTGGAGGCTGGAGGAAAGTGGAGCCGCGTGTCGTGGAGATGGAGAAAGTGGTGGCCGCCCCAGTATCGGCATCCTGGTCGAAGCCACCGCTAGAACGAACCCCATGTTTGCCATTCGCCTCTGGCCGAAGTTGAAAGTATCGCATTGAGCCCTTGTGGTACAGCATCCATTGGTGTTGGTCCGTGTGCTGGTTATCTGGTCCGTCCGTAACGCATCGTAGACCTTCAGCTGCTGCCTAATGTCCGTAGCTTGTCTGATTATGGTCAATTGCGGTAGATTGAGCCGGCGAACCGCCGCCACTTGCTGTCGGACAATCCATGGTAAATGTCGGTTGTGAGGCTCCCGACACTAACGCCCTCCACATCGACCTGCTGTGCGGCACCGATATTAACTTTCGTCGTTTGTGATGGGCACAGATAAGTCCGTCGCTGGTGTGCCTAGCCCTCCGCATTTGGGCAACCGGATGGGAGTTGGAGTCCCTCCCGCCGAAGTATTTCTTGTTTGCTTGCGCCGACGGTTTCATGACCTGAAACAAAAACCAACCTAACTACTACCTAAGACTAAACAGTGTGGACCAGGTTTGCCAACGTAACATGAATGCGCAACGCAATGCAACAAAACTGGGCCAATAATTGTAGTTAAATCTTAACACCATAGGCCCAAGATGCGCTAAAATAAGATAGATCATCAGACCAGCCAGGCACGTATAAAATCTGATAAAGCTCGTCTGAAGAACCAAGTTCCTCGCACAAAAATAAAATAAGTGCCAAGAACAAATGTTCACGCACAACCAGGGTGCTAAAAAAGAAAATATTTGCCCCACCGCTACTTGGATATCCTTATCATCCGGCAGGGGCGACAATCATTCCTCACGCACAATGTAAACACGCGTTAAGAAACCATGAAAACCAATTTCACAACACGCAGAAATAAAAGCCGGAGCTAAAGAAAAGGCAAAAGAGAAGTACCACTATAAAGGCACGTGAACTAAGACGGCGAAGACCGGCAACAGGAAAACCCTCCGTCCCCGGTATACCCCATGTTCGGGGGGAGGGGGGGGGGCGGGGGAGGGGGCCGGTTCCCGGTCCAGTTGCCAACGTTAATTACTGATTTACCATGAAATTTACTTGATTATTACTTATATATTCCAAGGACCCGAGACATATTGGGTGATGATTTTGTATTTAAATAAAAAAAACCAGTTAACGAAAGCACTTGCGCCTAAAGGCCCAGTCTCGCTTAGTCAACGCTCGTGAAAATGGGTGGTCTCAGAGCCCAGCACCACCTGGCCAGAAGATGACCAGGTCCTGGGCTTCCCGTTACATTGTGCGCAATTCCACTTGATTTTCTCCAATAAAATATACCAGTTAATGAAGTGCAATCAGAATTTGCCGCCATTTGCATTTATCCCAGATTACGGCACGTTAACTGGAAGTCCTAATCTCATTACCCCCCAACCATGGCAAAGCACTGGACTCACACACCAAGATTAAGACGCATTAAAAAGAAACCACCCCTCAGCCCAATGTAGTAGTAAAATGTTAAAAGAAGCTTGATATCATTTCGTGCGAAAAATTGCGTTAAGAAGACATCCTTCACACACAACCAAAAACTGAATTGTTCAATCAACCAGTCTCGATAGATTGGCCCACATGTAGCTAACCATGTCCTCATCACGAAACGTCAACAAGACAGTTATCACCATATCAGGTAAAATACACCCCCATAATCGCCCGCCCAAGCGACATGCGAGGTGCACAAACGTAAACTTGAACGGGTGTGGCAAATTAAATAAAATAAAGCATGAAATGACATTTCTAGGCAAGAATAGTCCCCTGGCTGGGGCATGGACACTATAGCAATGTAATGCTAACGATGCATCATGCTAAATACATGAAATATGAAAATAATATAAATTAATCGACCTCCGAATCTGGGGGACCAAGAGTCTAGGAACCCACATGTGAGACTCACAAGCATGATACATTTGATCAAAATATTGTTGATTGAACTTGATACTCGAAAGAGGTAAGCAATGTACAGACGCACAGACAGGTGACCGACCGCTAATATCCCCCCTTTCGAATCTGGGGGATAATTCATAACTGAGTAGCCATTAAACCATGTTCACCAATGTTCAACCGCACAATTTTGTTGTAGTTGGAAATAATGGCAAAAAATATTGCAGAACCGGAATGATCCTGGCTCCCGCCCTCATCAGGATCTGTACATTGTTGTAAGTAATTTTCCTATTGCAATGACCCAAAACGACCCCCCGTCCCCCCATTCATAAATGAAATTACTCCGAATTGGGGTTAATTTCTATACCTAGCATGCATGGGGTAACATGGATTAACAACACTAAAACAAATATTGACACCAGCCACGGAAATAGGGTTTCACTAAAACCGACCATGGACGAATGCAAGGCAGATATTCAGGACGCGCAGTACCTTAAGCGAAAGGTAAACACTTTTATTGCCAGTTGGCCACATTTACACTATCATAGAAAAATGATAAAATATAAGAAATAGTAGACCGTAGGGGAATAAATAAACATTGAAGAACTAAGTATTGCCCATATACAATGTACAGAGCACCTAGGGCAGAACCACGGTCGTCCAAGTTTATCTCGAGGCCGTCATGGACCGCGTGACGCCAATGATCGGTAAAAAACCGCTGCTGACCAAACAAATGCAAAAGTCATTTAGTATGAACGCCATCCGCGTGGTATATGTTTTGTGGCAACAACCAAGCGTCCGTCTGTGGCGCCACAACGCGAAAATATGTTGGTAGTGGTTCCAGCATGTCTTCCATCCAAATGTCCACGACCGGCCAACGACGGAGCCTGCTCGTACTGCCACAGCCAAGTCCATGTAGGGCGAGGGTGGTAGCGTCCAAATGGCTCGCCAAGACGAATACCTTCCGAATGGTGAAAGTCCTTGTGTGAGGTGTACTGCATATTCGTCCAGCGCGCTGGCCACACTGATGGCTATTGCAGGTGTGAAGTTGACAGTCTAAATATCATTAGCCCCCTAAACTGCAGCAAAATTACCCCACCGTGGGGCCTCATGACTGCGCAGAAAGGTCGTGAACTCCTTCATCAAACTTCGTAACGGTCCACGGAACCCGCAAACCGCCAACTCACACGCGAAATCGCAACACGGCAACTGTACTGAAACCAAAAATCTGGCCTCATCACCTGCTCAGAACTGTCCTGAAGGCAATGTCCGAAATTCCAAACGGCGTACGAAGCTGGGTGCCCGAACACAGCCACACGTTGTAACTGCAGCTGGGATTGTTTGTATTTCATTACCTAACAACAGCGCTCTAACACGCGAGTCAATGGCGTCAAAGCAGGTAAAAACGGTGTAATATTTACTTCGAGAAATTAATAAGATAGACTTCCATCAACCTGGTTGAAAATAAACAAAAGGGACCGCGATAATCCAATCACATACTGAATAATGGTCACAGTAGGACCGTTGGCGATTAGATGGCGACCCACAGGGGTTTGCCAAACCAGGGAGCTCTGAATGAAAGGTGGTATAACACTAACAAGATGCGTCCCACCAGTGAAAATCAAAAAATAAAATATGTTATAGTGGTTGGCTATAAACATGCATTTATATTGTTTTATCACATTAATATGTTATCCCCTGGATCGTCTGATTGACATACTATATCTAACATATTATTGTACTATTATTAGCCCTGGTTTTTTGTTTTTGTAAAAAAAATCCAGGCTAATTGGATTGGCGAAACCGGGCCGGGCGGGCCGGCGGGCGGGCGGGGCGGCCGGGGCGGCGTTCACAATTCCATGTTAAGTTTTTCGTGTTTTGAGTCCCATTTCTTTTTGGTACTGGTAACCACCTTTCATAATCAAGGGGTGCCCACCACAATATCACTATCCAATACATGTTAACGTCCTTTTTTTTAATTATTAACTTCAACCCAATTTTTGTTTCCGCGTAAGTCGACTTTAGCCATTTTTCAATAGTTAAGTTTTCGCGGTTTACAATGTTAAGTTTTCGTGTTTAAGTCCTTTTTTGTTTTTTGGTAACTGTCACCACCCTAGGAACCACCAAACTTTCACAGCATTCATAATCAAGGGGTACCCTCCACATATCCGTAAAATTACTATCCAACATTTGTTACTTTTTTTTTTAACTTCACCCATTTTTTTATCCGCGCAGAGTCGACTTAAGCCATTTTCTTTCAATGTTAAGTTTTTCCGCGTTTTTACAATGGTTAAGTTTTTCGTGTTTAAGTCCATTTCTTTAGGTACTGTACCACCTAGGACCACCAAAGAACTTTCACAAGCTTCATCAAATCAAGGGGGTCCTACCACATACAATTATCCCAACATGTGATGACCATTTTTTTACCTTCACCCTAATTATTTATCTACGTAATTGACTTAGCCATTTTTCAACGTTAACTTTTTAACGTACGGGTCCTGGTTAGCAGTTTTTTATTTGGTTAAACCCTTTTTTCGTTTATACTATATCTCCTGCAACTGCTTCGGCCCATTAACCCTTGAAACTTTCCCAACATGGGTGTTTATCATCATTGTCACACCTTGCTTGCGGAAAGCGCGATAATCGTCAAGCATTTTTGGCATACGATCCCGTCCGTTCGTCCGGTGTGTCCTGTTAAAGTTTTTTTGGTTAAAGTTTTTTCCAATCTACTATAAACTATTTTTTTATTTTTTTATGTCCATGCCCTCCCCCGTAAGGCGCGACATGGCTGGCCCACGGCCATCTAGTCCTACATAAAAGTGGGTATAATTATGTTTATTCCAAGTGTCTATGCTTGGAAAAAAACCCTGGCCCTTCGTGGCGTTTTTTGCCTCGTTTCTTGTTTTAACCTTCACCTATTATTTCTACCGTAATTGACTTATCCATTTTTCAATCGTTAAACTTTTTAATTAACGTACGTCTGGTTAAGAGTTTTTTGGTTTGTTGGTTAAAAACTGGATTTTCGTTATACTAATATCTCTGCAACTTGCTTTCGCCCATTATCCTTTTGAAACTTTCACATGGGTTGTTTATCATCATCCCATATTTTTCACTCTCAACCCTCCAACCGTGCGGCCCCGCCCTGTGCCCAATTGCAAGGTCCAAATTACTTTGGAATATTTTTTGTTAAAGTTTTTTCGTTACGTATATCTCTTGCCAACTGCATTCACCCAATACCCTTGATACTTTCACAATGGGGTTGTTTATCATCAATGTTTCGCACCTGCTTGCGGAAAGCGCGATCCTGGTGGCCCAACAATGTCAAGGTACAAATTACTTTTGAATTTTTTTTATTTTGTTAAAGTTTTTTTTCGTGTAACTATATCTCTGCAACTGCTTCACCCCAATACCTTGATACCTTCCAACATGGGTGTTTATCCATCATTGTCGCAACCTGCTTGCGGAAAGCGCGATCCTGTGCCCAAGGTTCAAATTAACTTTTGAATTTTTTTTTGTTTAAAGTTTTTTTCGTGTACTTTATCTCCTGTAAACTGCTTCACCCAAAATACCTTGAATACTTCACATGGGTGTTTATCATCAATTGTCGACGCCTGCTTGCGTAAAGGCGCTGATCCTGTGGCCCTATGTCAAGTTCAAATTTAACTTTGAAATTTTTTTTGGTTAAAGTTTTTTTTCGTGTACTATATCCTCTGCAACTGCTTCACCCAACCCAATACCTTGATACTTCACATGGGTGGTTTAATCATCAATTTTGTCACCCAGTAACCTTGCATTGCGAAAGCGCGATATCGTCGGCATTTTGGCATAACGGTCCGTACCCGTTCGTCCCGTGTGTCCGGTTAAAGTTTTTTGGTTAAAGTTTTTCCATCTACTATATCTAAATTTTTTAGTGTCCATTGCCTGCCTCACCCCAAGGCGCGACATTCAGCCACGGCCCGGCCATCTAGTCTAACAAAAAGTAGGTATAATTATGTTATTCCTAAGTGTCCTATGCTTGGAAAAAACCCTGGCCTTCGTTCGGCTTTTTGCCTCGTTTCTTTTTTGTTTTTAATTCTTCATCTGACATTGCTTGGCCCTAAATGATACTATTTTGTTGTTGTTTTTGGGCCCGTTAAAGCTACCATTCCATTCCCTGTGGTTTGTGTCCAACGTTTCCCTCCTCGTTTCTGGTACACGTTATCTACCCCCCCCCCCCCCCCCCCCCCTCTCCCAGTTAGCATCCGTTGTCAACTACAAAATTATGTGTCCCTGGTCAATCTCACGCAAGTTTTCCCGTCCACGTCTACACAAATACAGGTTCGGCTCAACCAACCTTTTTCTGAAATCCGACAGGAACCGTTTGTCGTAAACACAAGGTGGTGACCGGGTGCATACAGGTCGTTTTATTCATATCCGCTCTGGGAAATTGCAGGAAATGTGGTCAGTAGTTTCCGAATCCTTTTTTTTAGCCCGGCATTTTTTGAAAAAAAAATCCAGGCTATTGATTGGGCGAAAGCCGGCCGGGCGGGCGGGCGGCGGGTCGGCGGGCGGCGGGCGGCGGGCGGGCGTCCACAATCCAATGATTAATTTTTCGTTTTCGTTTTCAGTCCCATTTCATTTGTTTACTGTAACCACCTAGGAACCACCAAACTTTCACAGCCATTCATAATCAAGGGGTGCCCACCACATATCACTATCCAACAATGTTTACTTTTTGAACTTGACCCCCATTTTTTTTTATTTCCCGCGCAGATCGACTTAGTCATTTTCAATGTTTAACTTTTCGCGTTTAACAAATGTTAAGAGTTTTCCGTGATTTTAAGTCCCATTTCTTTGGTACTGTTACTACCTAGGACCACCAAAACTTTCCACAGATTCATTAACCAAGGGGTTGCCTACCACATTAAACACTATCCAACATGTTAGTTTTTATTAGCCAGGTTTTTTTGAGAAAAAAATCCAGGCTAATTGAATTGGCGAAAAGCCGGGCGGGCGGGCTGCGTCCACAATCAATTTTAAGTTAGTTTTCGTGTTTCAGTCCCAATTTCTTGTACTTTTACTGTAACCACCTAACGTCCACCAAACTTCCACAGCTTCATAATTCAAGGGGTGCCCACCAACATATTACTATCCATCATGTTACTTTTTTTTTAAACTTGAACCGCCATTTTTTTCCCGCGCAGGCTCGACTTAGCCATTTTCAATGTTAAGTTCTCGCGTTTTAACAATGTTAAAAGTTTTATCGTCTTTGAGTCCATTTCTTTGTTTACTCGTATCCACCTAGGGACCGCACCAAATTCTTCCACAGGCTTCAAAATAATCAAGGGGTGGCCCACCAACACATATTACTATCCTCAACTGTTACTTTTTTTTAACTTGACCCAATTATTTCCGCGCAGGTTCGACTTAGCCATTTTATGAATGTTATGTTTTCCTCGTTTACAATTTTGTTAAAGTTTTTCGTGTTTAAGTCCATTTCTTTGGTACTGTTTTGACCACCTAGGAACCAGTGCCCCCCAAACTTTCACAGTTATTTTCTTCATAACCCAAGGGGTTGCCTACCAAACTTAAAAACTTTATTCCAACATTTGACCATTTTTTTATTTTTTTACCTTCACCTATTATTTCTTACGTAATTGACTTAGCCATTTTTCAACGTTAACTGTTTTAACGTACGTCTGGTTAAAGGTTTTTTTTATTGGGTTAAAAGTTTTTTGTTATAACTAATATCTCTTCAACTTGCTTCGCCCATTCTACCTTGAAACTTCACATTGGGTGTTTTAGTCATCATACCCATATGTTCATTCTACCCCTTCTACCCGCACCAACCCGTGCGGCCCCTGTGCCCAATGTACAAGGTCAAATACTTTTGATTTTTTTTTGTTAAAGTTTTTTTGTGTACTATATCTCTGCAACTGCTTTCACCCCATTACCTTGATAACTTTCTCAACATGGGTTGTTTATCATCATTGTCGCACCCCGCTTGCAGAAAGCGTGATATCGTCGGTCATTTTGGCATACGTCCGTAACCCAAAACCTCCATATAATAACTCCATGTTACGTCCCCGTGTGTCCGGTTAAAGTTTTTTTTCGTTAAAGTTTTTCCATCTACCTTATATCTAATTTTTTTTAGTGTCCATTGCCTGCGTCCCAAGGCGCGACATGCAAGGCCACGGCAATAACTAAGTCTACAAATAAGGTGGGATAATAATTATGTTATCCAAGTGTCTATGCTTTGGAAAAAAATAACCCTGGCCTTCGTGGCTTTGCGGTCGTTTCTTGTCTTTATATCAATTAGGACTGCGCGATAAACTTAACGGAACTGGTTGAAAGCTTCATTCTCCATTAAAATCTATGCCAGTTTCAAGATTGTATTTGTATCTGCATAATCCATACCCTAAGGTGCTGAAACGAGTTGGTCTTGAACAATTACTCCATTTCTTTGTAACGAACGCTCGCATAAAAACTTTCCAGAATGCCCCGTACAGTCGATTTCCCTCACTGCAAATTGTTTTAATGTCAAAACTGAACTGACCGCCGCTCTCGCAAAGAAAACTCATTGAACACTTTGCGCTTGAAAGTAACACATTGCTTTGGTACTTTTACTATCCTTTCTAGCCCAAAATAATTCTTATCCTATTTCATTCCGACAGAAACAATCCAGCAACACGTTGCTTCCACTCGGCTTCCGCCATCTTTGTTTATCATCTGCGCAGCTGGTGCCCGGTTTACCAATGCTTTAACTGTTCAGGGGTTTTACGGTTTCGATCGCCGATAAACTACAATGGTACTCCCCAATTAAGTTTCGGTAATCCGTTCCGAGAGAAACGTCTGGTATCTTCGGGCGAAAAAGGGGGGGCGGTTCCATAAATTATATTATGTCAATGGCATTATTGCCTCAGGGTACATATGGCCAATTGCTTTATACCACGTGGTAGGGAAATTGACCAAAATGCAAAAGCGTCCGAATTTACGAATGAGGTGTTAATAATAAATAATTAATTATATCTGTAAAATACGCTACATGGTAATCATAATACTTATACCTTTATGATGTATCTACTAAAAGTTTTGTAGATAATAGTCAACATAGTTTTATCACCATAAATTTTATTTCTGTACAGTGTAAAAGATATCTAGTATAACTAACATGTATAACTAAAATATCTTATGAAGTTTAGTAAAACATGTCTTGTATAACTAATTAAAATCATGATACATCTTTTGTAACTAAAAATTAAATACTACTAAAAGTTGAGTAAGCTTATCTTAAAGTTTAGTATCTTCTGTAATAGTAATTTATTGTTAAGATTATCTTTATTAGCTGTTGGTGGGAACGTCCAAAGCCCTTCACCATGTGAACTAGAATTCAGGGTGGTGAAATCTTCAGGATATGTCCTGAAAATCAGAAATTTGAGATTCGGTGAGAATTGCAGAAAAATACTAATGGGACAGTTTGGGAAGTATAGTCCTTAACGCATTTGTAGGTGCACACATAATAATAAATAGTAATGTTAGTGCCGGTGAAATGGGAAAAAATATCTGGCAACGGACTCAGGTAAAACGGTGAATGGGCTAGGCTCTCGTGCCGAGCACAATCCCGTTTCCTGGGTGCCGCGCCAGATAATTTTTTTCCCATTCACGGCACTAACCTAATGTAAATTCCATTTAATCCCGTTCAACGAACCTACAAAATGCTGTTAAAAATGCAAAAAATAGTTAATTGACTGGATTTAAAAATTAAAAAAGTTTTCAACGGCACATACCGCACTGTGTTGACGGATAAAAATACCGCATTTGTAGGTGCACAACAAATTAAGCTTGTTCACAGCCATTTAACTGAAAAATTAAATTAGGCTCAATGGGATTAATGTCCAGTGTACGCTCCAGTTCAAATTAGCACAACTCCTCACACTGTGGCCCGTTTCACTAAAACTTCGTACGACTAAAAATGTTTCGTAAGTGCAAAATTATGATAGTCTGTAAATTTCACATTTAATACAATGTTTTCTTGTAAACAACTTATTGGAATTTACGGTTTAATTGAGCAATAGGCGTGCATATATCATGTAAACTCCATCAATTGTTTATTTTCCAGACGATCCTAAATTTGCACTTACGAACATTTTTAGTCGTAAAAAGAAAAGTTTAATTGAAACGGGCCCCTGTCTGATATCGATCAAATACTGCTTGTTAGGAGCATGAACTGGTGTTTTTCAATGATGGAATGGCGAATAGTGCAGACTCCTGATCAGAATGTGCGAATGCACAGGCCTGATCAGATCTACACCTGGTCGCAAAAACCCATTAGCGCCCCTCCCCATTCCTCATCCATTTTCAGGATTTGGTTTTTTATTTGGAATAGTTCCCGACCGGCCCGGTGCCTAGGGTGGGATGGGTTGTTGTGTTAGTTAGTAGGTTAAACAGCCTGACTTTTCAATCCAAGGTTTGTGAGATTCAAAGAACCTCGCAAATAGGCAAATCACAACAATACTTTCAAATAAGTACGTGTAATTTCTATCCCTAACACTGGTCTGTCGGATGAGACTTTAAACTTGTGGTCCCGTCCTCATATATGAAACTTAGCTGGTTGGTGGGATGCTTACACCCTTTCTTCACTTTTTCACTTTTTTTTCCCACCCCGGTGAATTTGTCTATGATGTCACGTTTCCTACGAGTACGTGTAACACTTCGGCGGATAAGTTGGAGATCAGCAGAAGATACTAGCTACATGTTCGTTCTGTATATTTCCAGAGACTGTATCAGATGGCCGTGACCAGCTGATGTACAGGTACAGTATTGTCCGGTGTCCATGTTTATACCCTTTCACCCATAAATAACTCGAATGGACTGTGGTATTTAATTTTCCGACCAATCCCGTGGTCACAACATTATTTTCAGACTAGTCTATTTTATAAAAAGAGGGTGTTTTTATTTCTGTAAAAATATGAAAATTACTGTATTTGCAAAATATGCAGATCCTGATGAGACGGCTCGTTACGAGCCGCCTCATCTGGATCTACATTGTTTGCAAACATTAGTATGGAGGTCTGTAGTATGGAACGTGTTAAGGAAATACATAGAGAATACCAGGCTAGTGTCTTTTGATATTAAGTTTATCAGGCAAGGCTAGGAAACGCGTAGGAATTCCGAGGCTTGCCGAGTAATTCCTACCGTTTCCGAGCCGAGCCTGATAAACTTGATATCAAAATACACTAGCCTGGTATTCTATTTATCAGGTAACGTTTTATGCTCGAAAATGACATTAGATCACGTATTATATGGACAGAACGCGGACTTGTTTACGTTGTGTCATTACACTGACGTCATTCGGTAACGTCACGTGACGTCATCCGACCAATGGAACGTCAATTTTCACTTCGTTGTAACCCGGATGTTGATATCAGGTCAATGCCTGATACAACAATATGTTATCAGTCAGTACGTATTCGGTCAATGCAGGGCAGGTTACCTGATAAAGTACCGTATCGTGTCAGCAACGATCCGGTCGGGATATACCATTTAGCCTCGAACATTCCAGAAACAAATTACACGGTGTGTGATCACGTGGTTTCGTAACCATAGGACGTAATTTGTGACCTCTATTATACTGCAGATTTTTATTAAAATGGTCCTAACAAACACATACATTTTGATGATATATGGCGTCAGCGCTCCAGATAAGGAATTTGTAATTGGGTATTGTCACTCCATCATTTCTGAAGCAATTGGGTATTTCACAATTTTAATTGGGTAAAACAGAAATTATTAAATAGTTTGCTTTGAAATGAAAACATGTCTTGGCATTTCATTAGAATTGTCTCCACTGAAATACCAAGATGTGTTTTCATTGAAAATAAGAAAAATATGCTATATTTGTGGTCTTGTTTATTGTTTTCTGCAGCATGATAAAGTTACCACAAATTTTTTAATGCTTTTTGATACTCGCTACTTCTGATTTCAATTGGGTTTTTGGTAATTTTAATTGCATATTTAAGCAAATACGCAGCTTATATGGAGCTTTGTGGCGTACCAAATGCTGTGATTTGTGTGCTTTATAGACAATACTAAACTATTTAAAGCCATATAACTTACACGCTTGTGAGGATGCAGGGTCGATCATGCGGACGATTAATTTATTTATTGGTATTTAACGACTACCACCGACTATCGTATTTATTCCAATAAACGCCCCCACCCCATCCCCCCCCCCCCCCCCGGGCTATGCAATTCGTGGGGATCTAAGCGTGTAAATGGCTTTTGTATGTGAAAATAACATATTTAGAATGCAAATATGGGAGGGAGGCTACTATTATAGATGGGTGTACTATTAGAATAAATACGATACGTGCTGATGGTATTCATAGAGTGTATTGAGGTAAGGCAGAGCGTTATCAGAAGAAATCTCGTGTCGGAAACGGCATAGGTGTTTCATTATTGAATAGCTAACATGGAGATGATGATCAGTAGCCTATTTCACCAACATTGCAAAGTATACTTATCTAGCAAAGTATACTTTGAGGGAGAAATTTTCAATTTAAGGATAAATTTTTTATTTTTTATTATACGGAATGTATTACATTATCACAGTCAAAATGGCTGTGATAATGTAATAAATGCAGTATAATAATTCTGCATACTTTTAATCATCAAATATATGCAGTCGCTAGTTCTATATGCAAAAATGCATTTCAGGAAAAATAAATGATTACTCCCTCAAAGTATACTTTGCTAGATAAGCATACTTTGAAATGTTAATGAAATAGGCTACAGACAGTGGAGATGATGATCAGACTGAGGATGCACATGATCATCTGGGTCCCGTTTCACTAAACTTCCTACGACTAAAATGTTCGTAAGTGCAAAATTATGATAGTCTGTAAATTTCACATTAACACTGTTTTCTTGTAAATAATTGTTGGATTTACATTTATTGAGCATAGGCTGCATATGCAGCCTATGCTCAATAAATGTAAATCCATCAATTCAAATTTGCAGACGATTCTAAATCTGCACTTACGAACATTTTAGTCGTAAGAAGTTTAGTGAAACGGCCACCTGGATTGACGCTGGTGGCAAAACCCAAAACTCCCATTTCTTCAGTCACTACCACACATGACCTTAGCTGTTGGGTCGTTAAAATCATTCATTTTTCACTTCACAAATGTTGTAATGTATGATCATTTCGCAACGAAATACATGTACATGTACATGTATATGCACACAAATATTCAGGGTAAATATCGTAGTTGCTACCTTGTCTGTATGTCCGTCGGTGCGTCTGTCTGTCTGTCCGAGATTTGCGTTAACGTTTTCGAGTATGTTAAAGTAATTTATTTACGTTACAGTTTTGAACGGCACATCCATCACTGTTACTCCGTTCTTGTATTTACTTGTACATATACCTGTATAGCGAAATGTATTCATTAGATTATCGAAAACAAATCACACATTCAAATTTAATTATTTCTTTGATCAGCACTTCCCAGACTCGCCAAGACGATAATGACACGGTAACGAAGTCCAGCATAACCACCGATCAGGACGTATCCATCGGAGACTGGTTGCCAGCCACAGCGGTGGAACGGGTTAGTGTAACTGACACGGATGAAGTCGGGAACGTAGACTCTGGTAAGTGCATGCCGATTGTCATAAATTCTGGCCCCCGATCGAGGAAATAAGACATTGTCACGTTTGCAAACAAACTGTGTAGCCTCAGATTGGCTGTGACAGGATAAATGGGGCTTATGGGTTTTGCGACCAGTGTATATCCACATCAGCCGGTGCATACGCACAGTCTGATCAAAATCGGTTACATTCGCCATTCCAACAATGAAACATCTGTCGTGCTTCTAACAAGCACTATACCATGTACATCGTTATCAGGCTACAGGCGTGTTATTTGATCGGTAGCTACGCAGGTCGCAAATCCCATAAGCCCCAATTCTCCAATCACAGCAACATATGAGGCCATGTAATTTTTACCCAAGTAGATGTGCGACTTTTCAGGAAAAGATATTTACAAAATTTACATTTATCGCAAATGACGTTGACATGTGACGCAATGTTCCGAGCATATGCGAAATAGAATTTCCCACTTGCTGTGAAAAATTTCGTCAACTTTCGACGTCATTTACAGAAAACATCACAGTTTCTGTAAATAGTTTCCAGCGGAATAGCACATCTGCTAAGGCATGGCATCACATGACTTGTCTCATATGTATACAGTAGTCATGGAGAACACTGCAGGACTCCAGATAAGGAATTAGTAATTGAGTATAGTCACTCCATCATTTCTGAAGCAATTGGGTATTTCAAAATTTTAATTGGGTAAAATATAATCACACTACTGTAGACAGCAATTATTCAATATTTTCCTTTGAAATGAAAACATGTCTTGGCATTTCATTAGAATTGTCTCCTTGGAGACAAATCTAATGAAATACCAAGATGTGTTTTCATGGAAAATAAGAAATTATGCTATATTTGTGGTCTGTTTCAATTGGGTTTTGGGCTGTTTTAATTGTGTATTTAAGCAAATACGCAGCTTATCTGGAGCTTTGACACTGCATACACTATTTGCTGTTGATTTGGGGAAACTAGTGCTGGTGCAGCTAATAGAAACTTAGATCAGACAACATACGTGTGTACTTTATCAGGTAACCTGCACTGTATTGACCGAATACGTACTCACTGATACCATAGTGTTGTATCATGCATTGATCTGATCCAAACATCCGAGTTGCAACGAAGTGAAAACTGGCGTTCCATTGATCGGATGACGTCACGTGACGTTACCGAATGACGTCAGTGTAATGACGCAACGTAAACAAGTCCGCGTTCTGTCCATAGATATATATACAACGTCATCTGTGGTCATTTTCGAGCATAAAACGTTACAGGGCTCTCAATAAGGGCCGGGGGCCGGTGATTTCCCCCGGCAACTTCCTCATTCGGCACCGGCTACTTTCTCAGTAAAAAAAAAAAAAAAAAAAAAAAAATCGAACTTTCAATGTGGAATAAACGGTTAACTAGGTAACCGTAACATGTCAATAAATACTAGTTTCTCCATAAACAATTATTGGCCCGGACACCAACATCCAAACTGTGATTCAACCTATGTGCCTGGAAATCGCGCCTGAGTGGTTCTGGTTTTAAAAATGTTCTTCTTTGGTAGACCCCAAAAACCATGCACAATTCTTGTTTTTTAAAAATCCAAAATCAAGTTTTTGCAGGTGAAATAATCAGCGTTGAGCCAGTAAATAGTGTGTGAGGCGTTCTGGTCTAAAAAAAATTCGTGGGGGAGGACCCCCAAAACCCCCGCATACATTTGATTTTGGTTGACGCCCCCCTCCCCAACTGGAAATCCTATACCTACGCCTGGATATCTACATTCACTTTCCTGCATTTTTATGTCGTTTAGAACCAATATTCTCAATTTCTATCACCATAAATGGCAGAATTAATGAACATGTAATTTACTTCTGGCAAAAGTTGACTAAATATAGGTGCAAATATTGATTCTAAAAGACACCAGAATGCAGGAAATTGAGTCTAGAGGTCAAACATTTTCCGGGGGGGGGGGGGGGGGTGGGCATGCCCCGGACCCCGCTAGCCATCTCGTAAGCTTCCTTACTCGACGAACGAGCTTCGCTCGTTCAATAACCTGGCTACTTTTAGATTTTACCCTGCTACTTGGAAACTTATTGAGAGCCCTGACGTTACCTGATCAATATAATACCAGGCTATTGTCTTCGTTTCCTTGCCTTACCTGATAAACTGGATATCAAAAGACATTAGCCTGGATTTCTCTATGTCATACAGCAAGTATCGGGTGGCATAGGGCAACCAGCATAGTGTTTGTCACTGCCAGGGCAAACCAGCATAGTGTTTGTCACTGCCAGGGCAAACCAGCATAGTGTTTGTCACTGACAGGGCAAACCAGCATAGTGTTTGTCACTGCCACTGATTGTTTTGATCACATCCTATGCAACCCACTAAACCGGGGTGTTTGCGTTTTTTATGATACGCCTGTTTGAAAAAACGGGACTTATTTACTTTAGGAATGAATGGCCTTTTTGTGGAATTTATCGGGGTATAAACTTGGAAAATTCGCGGGAATACTGGACGAAGGCCGGAAGGACGAAGGCCGGAAGGCCTCGTCCAGTATTTCCGCGACTTTTCCAAGTTTATATCCCCGATAAATTCCACAAAAAGGCCATTCATTCCTTATAAGTCCAGCATTTGATATAAATTCATCAAGAAAATGTGTTTATTTTCCGTTTTCTTAAGAATTATTTTAACTGCGCCTCACGGTTACGGAAAGTAGTTCGGCGTGGGAGTTTACTGGGATATAAATTGTGGACAGAGACTTGCTAAGGGTCAATCAAATGTTAGGGAATTGTGTAAATATTTTTGTGCTGGAATTATTATTATGTATTCACCTTGTACGGGCGGGCGGATGGGCACAGCTTGTCCACGTAATAACTAGAGGTCTACTTGACGGATTGTATCCAAATTCGGTATACATGTTTATCACGGCAAGACGAAAATGCCGATTAGTTATACTTATCTCCCCTTGGCTATTTTTAATTTTCGCACTCGTATCCTTGTTTACGCAATAACTCAAGTTCTACTTCACCGATCCTAACCAAATTCGGTATACATGTTTATCACGGCAAGACAAAGAAGCCTATTGATTTTTAAAAGTTTCCGATGACTTATCTCCCATTGGCGGCCATTTTTAATGTTCGCACTCTGTATCCTTGTCCACGCAATAACTCGAGTTCTACTTCACCGATCGTAACCAAATTTGGTATACATGTTTATCACGACAATACGAAGAAGCCTATTGATGACTTATCTCCCCTTGGCGGCCATTTTTTATTGTTTGTACTCTGGATCTTTGCCCACGCAATAACTGATTTTCTACTTTAAAGAACTTAACCAAATTCAGTATACATGTTTGTCTCGTCAAGATGAAGAACCCTGTTGGTTTTCAGTGAGTTATCTCCCCTTGTTGACTGGCCTTGCCTCGACGGGCGTATATTGTGACCTTCGGCACTTTTGATTTCGTGTTGCATAGCCAAGGTGCATGATCACGTGGTTATGACAACAACAATAATGGCTGAAAGTGTTGAAAGCGCGCCCACTCCAAAGTAAGTTTTATTTGATAGTTTCCTTAAAGGTACATGCCCACTCAGTAGGCACAAACTGTTCTTTATATCAGATACATCATCTGAGACATTTTCTGGCAAAATAAACATTCATTCAACATTACCCCATGTAAAGATTGGCATTATTATACATTTTATATCAGACGAAACTGATATAAGGGTCGATAACCGTGTTTTTGTCGAGCCCGCTTGCGGAAAGCGAGACATAGTGATCACAATGACGTCCGGGTGTCTGTGCGTCTCTGCAGTCCTAAGTCACATTGACTTGAAACTTCATGTACTTATTAGTCATCATCCATATATTCATACTGTATCCCACTCATGCTGCTCCTGTGCCCAATGTCAAGGTCAAATGACTTAGAAGTTTGCGTTCCGAAATCTGCGTTAAAGTTTTTAAATACCTTATATCTATCTGTCCTAAGTCCTAAGTCACATTGACTTGAAACTTCATATGCGTATTAGTCATCATCCATATATTCATTATGTGTACCACTCATGCGGCCCCTGTGACCCTATGTCAATGTCAAATGACTTAGAAGTTTGCGTTAAAGCTTCTGTCAAAATTTGCGTTAAAGTTTTCGCATACCTACTATCTCTGTAACCGTAAGTCAGATTTGCTTGAAACTTTGTATGCTTATTGGGCATCAAACTTCAAATAAATACACTCTGAAACCATCAAATGCATCGGCGGGCTCGACATGCGTGCCGCGGCCATCCTCGTTTATATATATTAACGGACATTACTATTTATACTCCGTATTTACTTTTTGATGTGCAATTATCATGCTTTATAATATGTCGAAAATATTCTTTTTTCAGGTGACACATTTAATTAGTATAAATAATTAAAAAATACCATGCCTCGTTTGCATATGAAAATAGCCTGATACCAAAGCGTGTCACTATCATTAAAATAAGTATTACTAAATGATTATACCTGTATAGCGGCCACTCGTAATCTTTAGAACTGGTGGAATAGAGACACACTGCATTTGGTGGTCAGCACATACTTATGTCGTTTTTGCGAATAATCGATTCTAACAAGACGCGTTTGATGCGCCATATTTCATTAAAATCCGTTACATAATAAGGACAATATAAAAGATTGTCATACCGCAGATAAGTTTCTCGGCTTTTGATTGGCTAGCTTGCCTGGTCATATATATTATATGACCTGCCAAGGCCGTCGAACATAGAGAAATTGCGATTCCCCTCCGGCGCCTCGCGTCCAATGAAGACACATTTTGAAAGCGTCTAGCGATTGCGAATTGTATTCCTCACTAAACACAATAAAACCCCGAATTGATCAATACAAGTAAGAAATTGTACACTCGAAACCAGTCTTTATTGTTTATTTTTCCATAAATATTCTTCGCTCATCAAAATATGAGCGAAAAATTAGCCAAAATAACGAAAATTGCTTTTCAAATCTCAACACGCTTTGCTTCGTGACACGGCTACATTTAGGTCACAAACTATGGGTTCCACGCACGAAACCGCGGCGTAGCAATGACGCATTATTCTAGAGGTGCCAAAGGGAGAGCCGATCGATAGACCAGTGGAATATAAATTAAATTACACGATATAAAAGAAATGTCATAAAGTCGTTTTCGATGGATTTCTTACTCCATATTTAGTTTGTTTTCGTTTAATAAAAAAACAAAATGTTCATTTACGCCTTTATATTAAGACTGACGGTAGAAAATCGAATCTCGGATTATTTTTCTTCCTGAAAAAAACGCAAAGATCAAAAGAAGAGATATGTTTATACGGCCAAATACAGGATCTGCGGTATGACAAATACGTTATTGTGATTCTACACAGGCTACATGGTGTAATATTCCCGCCCTCTGAAGGTATGTTCACCAGCGATAGCGGAGAACACCTCCAGACGGGCAATATACACCATATGCCTGTGTACAATCACAATAACATAATATGTACTTTAAATCAGAGGCGCTTCTGGAAGTTTCAGTAATTGTTGTTGTTGTAACCATGCACTTTGATAGTGTTATTCATAGACATCCTCCATCTATATAAGGAATTGGACATCTGTTACTTTTCATTATATCTTTAACCCGCACTCAGACAAGTGGTAATGTAGGGAGGCATAATGAAAATTAATTTATCATTAACGTACGTGTTAATTAGCATTACTATACATTTTATATAAAATGTGAATTGTCACTCTTTATATCAGTAGTGGTAACCATGTTTCGTTAAAGGTTAACAGAAACAACTATTTATTCTCTCTATTTTTATGTGCAATGATCATACTTTATAATATGTCGATGAAAAAATTCATTCAGGTGACCCATTTAATTTAATTAACTTTAATAAATAATTTAAAAATGTCTTACCTAAATAGCCTGATACAAACGCGCGTCTCTGTCAGTAAAGTAAAGATTACTAAATGACTGTATGTGTATAGCGGGCACTCATAATGGGTGGAAACGTTGCATAATATACACTTATTTAATTCCGATAAAGAAAATTTTGTGCCTAATCGATGGGCCGCCAACTTCAAGAACGGTATGATGAGGACATTCGCTGTTCGCCATTCAGTCTCCGGCATGCTTACTGCTGTCGTCATTTATCTCAGGTGATAATGTCTGTTCATGATCACATAGCACAACACTATGGCTCAGAATTATCAAATGCCTGATGTACAGTGAAACCTCTCTAAACCGGACATCCAGATTACAACTGTTCAAAGGTACCATTTCTCAGCCAGCAGCCTGTTGAGTCAGGATGACAGGTGGTGCCTTATATGAGACACGCCATGTGAGTTCCCTTTGGACAATATTTTTCAGAAATAAAGTCAAAAGTTACAAAACTGTCGGAGTATATAATTCCGCATGTACTCTGAATTGTTTTCAACTTTTGATACCATTTACGGAATATATTAAATATTTTGTAAACGTATTTCATGAAATTACGGAGATGTCCAAAATCATATGGCGTCTATTATATGTATTGTCATCATTTACAGGCGCCACCACTGATGACAATAAGTGTGCAGTAGAATGTGTTACATATGGTGTCGAAGATAGAACCATGCAGCTGGATGATGTTAAACCTATTACAGAAATGGTTAACTGCATTGCTAATGAAACTAATACATCAATGACGGCTCACAGCGTGGTCGGTGTTACATATAATACAGAAGATAGAAACATGCAGTCGGATGATATTGAACCAGTGCCAGATAAGAAGCATTCCAGCAATGACATAACTTTTGAGAACACATCTTCTGAAGGTTTGTCCGACACCATTGTCCGAAACCAATCGTCATTTCTGGACGTCTGTGATATTGCGTCAGCTGATGAGGCCAATGTTTCAACCATAGAGATGCCGAAGACCGATGCTGGTAGTGATACAGTAAATCCATATGTTGATGGTGAAAATGATGTTGATATCTTTGCTGTTACTCAAAATTTTGTAGAAATGGTAAACACATGTGGTAATAATGGCGATAATCAGGGTACAGATAATTGTGTTGCTAACACAGGTAGCAAGGGTAAACTGATAGAGATGACAGACATGGCTGTGTTACAAGATGGTGGGAGAGATCACAGTCCTGAAGGGATGGTGCAGAGTTATGTAGTATGCCAGTCTAAACTTAGTGACGAATGTCAACAAAATCGCGTTGATTCCGTTGAACATATGGAGAGTGATCCTGAAGACAATGCTGTTTCTGATGTAAGAGTAATTACGAAACTTGAAGTCGTAGCCACGAATGCTGATGGGTTGAACAGTGAGCAGCAAGAAGTGGTAGACATGGCCGTCGGATTAGGTGCCAATCATAATGGTCTAGGTGAGGGAGATACTTCAGAGGACAGGAACACAGATCTGAATGAGGTGACCACAAGTCCGCAGCAGCAGCTGGTAAGATTGATAGCTTTATCAGTAGCCTATTTCACCAACATTGCAAAGTATACTTTGAGGGAGAAATTTCAAATTTTATGATAAATTTATGAATTTTTATTATACTGAATTTATTACATTATCACAGCCATTTTGGCTGTGATAATGTAATAAATTCAGCATAATAATTCTGCATACATTTAATCATCAAATATATGCAGTTGTTTGTTTTATATGAAATAATGCATTTCAGGAAAAATAAATGATTACTCCCTCAAAGTATACTTTGCAATTTTGATAAAAATCGGCTACATGTAACTAGTTGTATACTGACCATATACGCACTAGCATATAACAAATTGTTACATTATACATGCCATGTGATTCCGTACCTAAGAACATGTGCAATATCTCGTGAAGAATATTTACAAAATTGGCGATATTTTTCGTAAATGATGTCGACTGTTGACAGTGATATTTTCTGTAAATGACGTTGCGTTGCGCATTTGCAAATGCGCAACGCGACGTCATTTACAGAAAATATCACTGTTTCTGTAAATATATTTAATTAAAAATCACACATGTTCTTGGGTACAAAATCATGTGACGTGTCTGATAGGTGGCAGTTACTAGATAAATGTGTCTTATGATATTTGTTACCAGAGTAGCTTTTGATGAAATAGCACACTTCTGTAGCCTGATAACGAGTAAGATCACGTGCATCCAGATTCCTTATTGCATAGCATAAAATGTTAGGTGTTAAATACAATGACGGACTAGTGTCTTTTGATGTAAGCTTCATTAGACTTGGCCAGGAGACGGTATGAATTCCTACATGAAGTTGATCAACTGTGTATGGGTCGTCGTATCAGAAAATGTACCTACGATATTTGGAACAAGTTCAGATGATGATCAACTTGAAGTTGATCAGGATATACATATATACAATTGTTGAAATGTCGTTTTGTAGACTTGCAGTGTAGGAGGACGGTCTAATACAGGGCTCCAGATAAGGAATTAGTAATTGAGTATTGTCATTCACATATGCATAGACCACGACCCGAAGGTGTGTCGCGCACAAGAATGACAACTCTTGCATAGCTATTTTTTGACTTATCTCCCTTTTTTGTTTTGCGCACTGATTGACCATAACTCAACCACCCTTTGGAATATTTTTATGAAACTTCACACATTGAATTAGACCACGTACCGAAGGTGTGTCGTGCACAAGAATGACAACTCTTGCTTAGTTAATTTTTTAGTTATCTCCCTTTTTTGTTTCGCGCACTGATTTCCTGTCCGGAGCATAACTCGACCACCCTTTGGAATATTTTCATGAAACTTCACACATGCATAGACCACGACCCGGAGGTGTGTCGCGCACAAGAATGACAACTCTTGCGTAGCTAATTTTTGAGTTATCTCCCTTTTTTGTTTTGCGCACTCTACAAACTGGACAATAATGCACGAAGACCCGTTTTCTCGTCTGCTCTGTACACCTTTTATCATGCGCTCTGTACACCTTACCTGTAGAGAGAACAATAGACACTGGGAGAACCATTCACCTGTCCATGTGCTGCATGTGCTAGCATGTGCAGATGTCCAGTCTTGACCACAGGTAATTTATACAGGTAAATTACTACATTGGATATTACATTTCCGTAAACTGTGTTGAAAATATTGTGGCATTATGTGGACCTGTGCAGATATATGTAGATAATATAGGACTATTAAAAAATAATTCTGGGCTCCAGTAGCAAGCATTATTATTTTTAAACTTTTTTTTTCCATTTTTTTTTCTTTCATTTTCTTCAAATTATTTTTCAATTTTTGTCTAGTAGCATAAGGTCGTAAGTGCTATATACAGACTATTCACCTGTGCATGTGCTAGCATGTGCAACTGACCACTGACCACTTACAGGTAATTTATACAGGTAAATGATTATATTACATTTCCGTAAACTGTGTTGAAAATATCGTGGCAATATGTGGACCTGTGTATATATGATATGTAGATAAATATAGGACTATTAAAAAACATTCTGGGCTCCAGTAGGGAGCATTATTCTTTTATTTTTTTTAAATTTAATATTTTTTTTCCATTTTTTTTTTTACATTCTTTTTCAATTTTTTAACTGACCACTAATTTATTGCAGGTAATTTATACAGGTACATTATTACATTTCCGTAAACTGTGTTGACAATATTGTGGCAGTATGTGGACCTGTGCAGATATATGTAGATAAATATAGGACTATTAACAAAAATTCTGGCCTCCAGTATCGAGCATTATTATTTTTATTTTTTTTGTATATTACATTTCCGTAAACTGTGTTGAAAATATTGTGGCATTATGTGGACCTGTGCAGATATATGTAGATAAATATAGGACTATTAAAAAAAAATTCTGGGCTCCAGTAGCAAGCATTATTATTTTTAATTGTTAAGCTTTTTTTTTCCATTTTTTTTTTTCAAATTCTTTTTCAATTTTTGTCTAATAGCATAAGGTCGTAAGTGCTATATACAAACTATTATCATATAATAAAACAAGTATTGACTAGTGAGCCATAGAATATAGTCTGATATTCTATGGCTCACTAGTCAATAATTGTATAATATGTTCGGGCCAGTGAAAATTGCTTTCGGGCCCAGCCTCGAGGTCAAGGCGGGACAAGGCGAGGCATCTGATTCCGCGGAATTCTTGTTTACTTATCTCCCTTTGTTGTTTCTTGCTCTGATTTTGTATCCAGAGCATAACGAACACCCTTTGGAATATTTGTATGCCCCACCACGATAGTGGAGGGGGCATTTAGTGTTACCCTTGTCCGTCCGTCCGTCCGTCCGTCCGTCCGTCCGCACACACGAATGGGTACTTGCTGTAAGCGTACAGGGATCTTATTGGGTAGGGTTAGGAGAGTGTTGGGTACTCTTGTTGGGTATTTTTACACAGTAAAAACCCAACAAGTATTCATTCGTAGGAACGTGCGTCCCGTCCTCCCGTCCGTCCGTCCTTCCGTCCCTCACAAAACTTTAACACTCGGGTAAATGTCTCATAATTTCTTCATCCTTCGACCGATCTGCTTGATATTTCATATACACATTGCTCTGATGGTTCACTACCGCCCTGTGCCAAATCCACGTTCGTCCTGCCCCCGCCAAGCCCAGGGTCAAGGTCACATACTTGGTGCTTCAAAAACTTTAACGCTCGGGTTAATATCTTATCATTTCTGTTTTCTTTCACGGATCAGCTTCATATTTCATATATACATTGCTCTAATGGTCCTCTACCGCCCTGTGCCAAATCCACGTTCATCCTGCCCACGCCAAGCCCAGGGTCAAGGTCACATACTTAGTGCTTCAAAAACTTTAACGCTCGGGTAAATATCTTATACTTTCTGTTTTCTTTCATGGATCAGCTTCATATTTCATATACGCATTGCTCTAATGGTCCTCTACCGCCCTGTGCCAAATCCATGTTCGTCCTGCCCCCGCCAATCCCAGGGTCAAGGTCACGTACTTGGTGCTTCAAAAACTTTAACGCTCAGGTAAATATCTTATAATTTTTCTTTCCATTCACGGATCAACTTTTTTGAAAAAAATCCAGGCTATTGGATTGGCGAAAGCCGGGCGGGCGGGCGGGCGGCGTCCACAATCAATGTTAAGTTTTCGTGTTTCAGTCCATTTCTTTGGTACTGTACCACCTAGGACCACCAAACTTTCACAGCTTCATAATCAAGGGGTGCCCACCACATATCACTATCCAACATGTTACTCTTTTTTTTAACTTTACCCATTTTTTCCGCGCAGTCGACTTAGCCATTTTCAATGTTAACTTTTCGCGTTTACAATGTTAAGTTTTCGTGTTTAAGTCCATTTCTTTGGTACTGTACCACCTAGGACCACCAAACTTTCACAGCTTCATAACCAAGGGGTGCCTACCACATACAACTATCCAACATGTGACTATTTTTTTACCTTCACCTATTATTTCTACGTAATTGACTTAGCCATTTTCAACGTTAACTTTGTAACGTACGTCTGGTTAAAGTTTTTTGGTTAAAACTTTTTCGTTATACTATCTCTGTAACTGCTCCGCCTATTACCTTGAAACTTCACATGGGTGTTTATCATCATCCATATTTTCATTCTAACCCCCAACCGTGCGGCCCCTGTGCACAATGTCAAGGTCAAATTACTTTGAATTTTTTTGTTAAAGTTTTTTAGTGTACTATATCTCTGTAACTGCTTCACCCATTACCTTGATACTTCACACGGGTGTTTATCATCATTGTCGCACCCGCTTGCGGAAAGCGCAGCGCATTTTATGCATTTTGGCATACGTCCGTCCTTCCGTCCGTACTTCCGTGTCCGGTTAAAGTTTTTTCGTTAAAGTTTTTCCATCTACTATATCTATTTTTTTAGTGTCCATGCCTCGCCCCAAGGCGCGACATGCAGGCCACGGCCATCTAGTCTACAAAATGTGGGTATAATTATGTTATCCAAGTGTCTATGCTTGGAAAAAACCTGGCCTTCGTGGCTTTGCCTCGTTTCTTGTTTTTCTTTCCATTCACGGATCAACTTCATATTTCATATACGCGTTGCTCTAATGGTCCTCTACCGCCCTGTGCCAAATCCACGTTCGTCCCGCCCCCGCCCAAGCCCAGGGTTAACATCACATACTTAGTGCTTCAAAAACTTTAACGCTCAGGTAAATATCTTATAATTTCTGTTTTCTTTCACGGATCAGCTTCATATTTCATATATGCATTGCTCTAATGGTCCTCTACCGCCCTGTGCCAAATCCACGTTCGTCCTGCCCCCGCCAAGCCCATGGTCAAGGTCACATACTTGGTGCTTCAAAAACTTTAACGCTCAGGTGAAAGAAAATTTTGACTTGATTTGGCCTCATTTATTATCAAAGCGATATGTGGGACATCCGTGTTCTATGAACACATTTTCTAGTTTATTAAACTTCACACATGCATAGAAGACGACCCAAAGGTGTGTCGCACGTCAGAATGACAACTCTTGCGTCGTTAATTTCTTAGTTATCTCCCTTTGTTGTTTCGTGCACTGATTTCGTGTCCGGAGCATAACTCGAACACCCTTTGGAATATTTTCATGAAACTTCACACATGCATAGACCACAACGCTAAAGGTGTGTCACGCAAGAATGACAACTCTTGCATCACTAATTTTTTAGTTATCTCCCTTTGTTTTTTCCGTCACTGATTTTGTCTCCGGAGCATAACTCGAACACCCTTTTTTCAAACTAGTGTATCTGGGGAAGGGGATACACATGCGCTTGTCGACAAGCGTCCATTTATAGTTTCTTAAGCAATTGGGTATTTCAAAATTTTAATTAGCTAAATTAAATCATACTACTGTTTACACATCAACAGACAGCAATTATTGAATAGTTTGCTTCGAAATGAAAACATGTCTTGGCATTTCATTAGAGAGAAATACCAAGATGTGTTTTCTATATATACTATGTTTGTGGTCTGTTTATTGTTTTCTGCAGCATGATAAAGGTAGCATAACATTTGTATTGCTTTTTAGCTCCACTATTCGAAGAATAAGTAGAGGTTATGTTGTCACGACGGCGTCGGCGTCACCGTCACGTCACGCCTTGGTTAAGGTTTTTATTCAACCTTGTATATGTAATACTACTGGCCCTACTCCCACCATACTTGGACAACTTCATCTCCTAGTGGTGTACATCAATAACCCCTGATCTATATTTGACCTTGACCTACATTTCCTCTTGAATTACTTAGTTAATTCCCCTTGGTTAAGGTTTTTAGTCAACCTTGGTTAAGGTTTTTAGTGAAGCTTGTACATGGAATACTATTGTGCATACAGACAACATACTTGCACAACCTTTTCTCATAGGGATGTACATCAATAACCCCTGGTCTATATTTGACCTTTACCTACATTTCCTCTTCAATTACTTACTTAATTCCCTTGGTTAAGGTTTTTAGTCAAGCTTGTATATGGAATACTCCTGGCCCTACACCCACCATACTTGGACAACTTCATCTCCTAGGGATGTACATCAGTAACCCCTGATCTATATTTGACCTTCACCTACGTTTCCTCTTGAATTACTTAGTTAATTCTCTTTGGTTAAGGTTTTTAGTCGAGCTTGTCGATGGAATACTCCTGGCCCTACACCAACCATACTTGGACAACTTTATCTCCTTGTGATGTACATCAACAACCCCTGACCTATATTTGACTTTGACCTACATTTAACCTTGAATTACTTACTTAATTCCCCTTGGTTAAGGTTTTTAGTCAACCTTGGTTAAGGTTTTTAGTCGAGCTTTCTACATGGAATACTATTGTGCATACAGACACCATACTTGGACAACCGTTTCTCATAGTTGTACATGGAATACTATTGTGCATACAGACACCATACTTGGACAACCTTTTCTCATAGGGATGTACATCAATAACCCCTGATCTATATTTGACCTTCACCTACATTTCCTCTTCAATTATTTACTTAATTCTCTTTGGTTAAGGTTTTTAGTCAACCTTGTAGATGGAATACTCCTGGCCCTACACCAACCATACTTGGACAACTTCATCTCCTAGTGATGTACATCAACAACCCCTGACCTATAGTTCACCTTGACCTACATTTAACCTTGAATTAATTAGTTAATGCCCCTTGGTTAAGGTTTTTAGTCAACCTTGGTTAAGGTTTTTAGTCAAGCTTGTATATGGAATACTATTGTGCATACAGACACCATACTTGGATAACTTTTTCTCATAGGGATGTACATCAATAACCCCTGACCTATATTTTACCTTCACCTACATTTAACCTTGAATTACTTAATGTTAATGTTTATAGTCAAGCTTGTATATGGAATACTCCTGGTCATACATAAACCATACTTGGACAACTTCATCTCCTAGAGATGTACATCAATTATCCCTGACCTATATTTGACCTTGACCTACTTTTATCCTTGGATTACTTAGTTATTTCCCCTTGGTTAAGGTTTTTAGTCAGTCAAGCTTGTATATGGAATACTCCTGGGCCTACAGCAACCATGCTTGGAAAACTTCATCTCCTAGTGATGTACATCAATAACCCCTGACCTATATCTGTCATTGACCTACATTTAACCTTGAATTACTTACTTAATTTCTCTTGGTTAAGTTTTTTAGTCAACCTTGGTTAAGGTTTTTATGCAGGCCGCTGCCACCTTGTTTGTCAAGCTATGTGTACATCGACAACCCTCGTAATCGAGCTATGCTGTTCTCCTACAGCTCTTGTTGATACTCGCTACTCTTGATTTCAATTGGTTTTTGACAATTTTAATTCGGTATTTAAGCAAATACGCAGCTTATCTGGAGATCTGTAGTAGTTTTGCAAACCCGATGTGTGTCTTATTGATGAATGGCGAACAGTGCAGATCCAGATCAGCCTGTATATCCGTAGGTGGCAGGTGATCTGGTTTACAATCGTCGGCAAGTGGGTGGCGGTAAGCATCATGCATGTGATGGGTAATTCAACAATCTGGGTTCATCCTTACCGGAATTCCGACTGCTGGAGACCTGGTTTCACCCTCACATACGTAATGGCATTTTGTATGTGAGGTTAGGTTCTACCCCCCACCGCCCCCCCCCCCCCCCCCCCCAACCCCCCCCCCCCCCCCCCGCCCCCAATGCAGAAGGTTAAATTAAAACAGGATCGAACCCGTTTGCCCTGCCTTACATGACCCGTTGATAGGCCGTTAAACACCAATAAACAAACAAACAATTGTCGCAAAACCCATACACCCCATTTCTCCAGTCACAGCCACATTTGTTATCCGCCACGACAGCAGGCACCTATGCAATAGTTGACTTGTGTAGCTTCTGATCGAGTCATGCAGCCCGGGGATAGCAGTTAAACTTTTCATAAACCATTTTAGCTCGACTATTCGAAGAATAAGTAGAGCTTATGTTGTCACCCCGGCGTCGGCGTCAACGTCACGTCACGCCTTGGTTAAGGTTTTTAGTCAACCTTGTATATGGAATACTACTGGCCCTACACCCACCATACTTGGACAACTTCATCTCCTAGTGATGTACATCAATAACCCCTGGTCTATATTTGACCTTGACCTACATTTCCTCTTCAATTACTTTGTTAATTCCCCTTGGTTAAGGTTTTTAGTCAAGCTTGTATATGGAATACTCCTGACCCTACACCACCATACTTGGACAACTTCATCTCCTAGGGATGTACATCAGTACCCCCTGATCTATATTTGACCTTGACCTACATTTCCTCTTGAATTACTTACTTAATTCTCTTTGATTAAGGTTTTTAGTAAAGCTTGTAGATGGAATACTCCTGGCCCTACACCAACCATACTTGGACAACTTTATCTCCTAGTGATGTACATCAACAACCCCTGACCTATATTTGACTTTGACCTACATTTAACCTTCAATTACTTAGTTAATTCCCTTTGGTTAAGGTTTTTAGTCAACCTTGGTTAAGGTTTTTAGTCAAGCTTTCTACATGGAATACTATTGTGCATACAGACACCATACTTGGACAACCTTTTCTCATAGCGATGTACATCAATAACCCCTGATCTATATTTGACCTTGACCTACATTTCCTCTTGAATTACTTAGTTAATTCCCTTTGGTTAAGGTTTTTAGTCAAGCTTGTATATGGAATACTACTGGCCCTACACCCACCATACTTGGACAACTTCATCTCCTAGTGATGTACATCAACAACCCCTGATATATATTCCACCGTGACCTATATTTCCACTTCAATTACTTACTTAAGTCAACTTGGTTAAGGTTTTTAGTCAACCTTGGTTAAGGTTTTTACTCAAGCTTGTACATGGAATACTATTGTGCATACAGACACCATACTTGGACAACCTTTTCTCATAGGGATGTACATCAATAACCCCTGATCTATATTTGACCTTCACCTACATTTCCTCTTCAATTACTTACTTAATTCTCTTTGGTTAAGGTTTTTAGTCAACCTTGTAGATGGAATACTCCTGGCCCTACACCAACCATACTTGGACAACTTCATCTCCTAGTGATGTACATCAACAACCCCTGACCTATAGTTCACCTTGACCTACATTTAACCTTGAATTAATTAGTTAATCCCCCTTGGTTAAGGTTTTTAGTCAACCTTGGTTAAAGTTTTTAGTCAAGCTTGTATATGGAATACTATTGTGCATACAGACACCATACTTGGATAACTTTTTCTCATAGGGATGCACATCAATAACCCCTGACCTATATTTTACCTTCACCTACATTTAACCTTGAATTACTTGGTTAATGTTTATAGTCAAGCTTGTATATGGAATACTCCTGGGCATACATCAACCATACTTGGACAACTTCATCTCCTAGAGATGTACATCAATAATCCCTGACCTATATGTGACCTTGACCTACTTTTATCCTTGGATTACTTAGTTATTTCCCCTTGGTTAAGGTTTTTAGTCAAGCTTGCATATGGAATACTCCTGGGCCTACAGCAACCATACTTGGAAAACTTCATCTCCTAGTGATGTACATCAATAACCCCTGACCTATATCTGTCATTGACCTACATTTAACCTTGAATTACTTACTTAATTTCCCTTGGTTAAGTTGTTTAGTCTACCTTGGTTAAGGTTTTTATGCAGGCCGCTGCCACCTTGTTTGTCAAGCTATGTGTACATCGACAACCCTCGTAATCGAGCTATGCTGTTCTCCTACAGCACTTGTTGATACTCGCTACTCTTGATTTCAATTGGTTTTTGACAATTTTAATTCGGTATTTAAGCAAATACGCAGCTTATCTGGAGATCTGTAGTAGTTTTGCAAACCCGATGTGTGTCTTATTGATGAATGGCGAACAGTGCAGATCCAGATCAGCTTGTACATCCGTACAGGCTGATCTGGATCTACAATTGTCGCAAGTGGGTGGCAGGTAATAAACCAATAAACAAACAAACAATTGTCGCAAAACCCATACACCCCATTTCTCCAGTCACAGCCACATTTGTTATCCGACGCGACAGCAGGCACCTATGCAATAGTTGACTTGTGTAGCTTCTGATCGAGTCATGCAGCCCGAGGATAGCAGTTAAACTTTTCATAAACCATTTTTAGCTCGACTATTCGAAGAATAAGTAGAGCTTATGTTGTCACCCCGGCGTCGGCGTCACCGTCACGCCTTGGTTAAGGTTTTTAGTCAACCTTGTATATGGAATACTACTGGCCCTACACCCACCATACTTGGACAACTTCATCTCCTAGTGATGTACATCAATAACCCCTGGTCTATATTTGACCTTGACCTACATTTCCTCTTCAATTACATTGTTAATTCCCCTTGGTTAAGGTTTTTAGTCAAGCTTGTATATGGAATACTCCTGGCCCTACACCCACCATACTTGGACAACTTCATCTCCTAGGGATGTACACCAGTAACCCCTGATCTATATTTGACCTTGACCTACATTTCCTCTTGAATTACTTACTTAATTCTCTTTGGTTAAGGTTTTTAATCAACCTTGTAGATGAAATACTCCTGGCCCTACACCAACCATATTTGGACAACTTTATCTCCTAGTGATGTACATCAACAACCCCTGACCTATATTTGACCTTGACCTACATTTAACCTTCAATTACCTAGTTAATTCCCCTTGGTTAAGGTTTTTAGTCAACCTTGGTTAAGGTTTTTAGTCAAGCTTGTACATGGAATATTATTGTGCATACAGGCACCATACTTGGACAACCTTTTCTCATAGGGATGTACATCAATAACCCCTGATCTATATTTGACCTTCACCTACATTTCCTCTTCAATTACTTAGTTAATTCTCCTTGGTTAAGGTTTTTAGTCAAGCTTGTATATGGAATACTCCTGGCCCTACACCCACCATACTTGGACAACTTCATCTCCTAGGGATGTACATCAATAACCCTTGATCTATATTTGACCTTGACCTACATTTGACCTTGACCTACATTTCCTCTTCAATTACTTACTTAATTCTCTTTGGTTAAGGTTTTTAGTCAAGCTTGTAGATGGAATACTCCTCGCCCTACACCAACCATACTTGGACAACTTTATCTCCTAGTGATGTACATCAACAACCTATGACCTATATTTGACTTTGACCTACATTTAACCTTGAATTACTTAGTTAATTCCCATTGGTTAAGGTTTTTAGTCAACCTTGGTTAAGATTTTTAGTCAAGCTTCCTACATGGAATACTATTGTGCATACAGACACCATACTTGGACAACCTTTTCTCATAGTGATGTACATCAATAACCCCTGATCTATATTTGACCTTGACCTACATTTCCTCTTGAATTACTTAGTTAATTCCCCTTGGTTAAGGTTTTTAGTCAACCTTGTAGATGGAATACTCCTGGCCCTACACCAACCATACTTGGACAACTTTATCTCCTAGTGATGTACATCAACAACCCCTGACCTATATTTGACCTTGACCTACATTTAACCTTGAATTACCTAGTTAATTCCCCTTGGTTAAGGTTTTTAGTCAACCTTGGTTAAGGTGTTTAGTCAAGCTTGTACATTGAATACTATTGTGCATACAGACACCATACTTGGACAACCTTTTCTCATAGGGATGTACATCAATAACCCCTGATCTATATTTGACCTTCACCTACATTTCCTCTTCAATTACTTAGTTAATTCTCCTTGGTTAATGTTTTTAGTCAAGCTTGTATATGGAATACTCCTGGCCCTACACCCACCATACTTGGACAACTTCATCTCCTAGGGATGTACATCAATAACCCTTGATCTATATTTGACCTTGACCTACATTTGACCTTGACCTACATTTCCTCTTCAATTACTTACTTAATTCTCTTTGGTTAAGGTTTTTAGTCAAGCTTACAGATGGAATACTCCTGGCCCTACACCAACCATACTTGGACAACTTTATCTCCTAGCGATGTACATCAACAACCCCTGACCTATATTTGACTTTGACCTACATTTAACCTTGAATTACTTAGTTAATTCCCCTTGGTTAAGGTTTTTAGTCAACCTTGGTTCAGGTTTTTGGTTAAGCTTTCTACATGGAATACTATTGTGCATACAGACACCATACTTGGACAACCTTTTCTCATAGCGATGTACATCAATAACCCCTGATCTATATTTGACCTTCACCTACATTTCCTCTTGAATTACTTAGTTAATTCCCCTTGGTTAAGGTTTTTAGTCAAGCTTGTATATGGAATACTACTGGCCCTACACCCACCATACTTGGACAACTTCATCTCCTAGTGATGTACATCAACAACCCCTGATATATATTTCACCTTGACCTATGAAATATAGGTCAAGGTGAAATACTTGAATTACTTACTTAAGTCACCTTGGTTAAGGTTTTTAGTCAACCTTGGTTAAGGTTTTTACTCAAGCTTGTACATGGAATACTATTGTGCATACAGACACCATACTTGGACAACCTTTTCTCATAGGGATCTACATCAATAACCCCTGATCTATATTTGACCTTCACCTACATGTCCTCTTCAATTACTTAGTTAATTCTCTTTGGTTAAGGTTTTTAGTCAACCTTGTAGATGGAATACTCCTGGCCCTACACCAACCATACTTGGACAACTTCATCTCCTAGTGATGTACATCAATAATTCCTGACCTATATTTGACCTTGACCTACTTTTATCCTTGGATTACTTACTTATTTCCCCTTGGTTAAGGTTTTTAGTCAAGCTTGTATATGGAATACTCCTGGGCCTACAGCAACCATACTTGGAAAACTTCATCTCCTAGTGATGTACATCAATAACCCCTGACCTATATCTGTAATTGACCTACATTTAACCTTGAATTACTTACTTAATTTCCCTTGGTTAAGTTTTTTAGTCAACCTTGGTTAAGGTTTGTATGCAGGCCGCAGCCACCTTGTTTGTCAAGCTATGTGTACATCGACAACCATCGTAGTCGAGCTATGCTGTTCTCCTACAGCTCTTGTTCATGTTGAAGATATACATTTTTTGTCTCTTGGAAACTAATGTTTTCTTTTCATTTCTAACCGGAAGTATATGTAAACATGTTACCATCATCGAGACGGTTCAAATGAGTGGTAACAACGTGTACATTCATTGAGAAATAAAGAAAATAGAAATAATTATTTTGATTAATGTTGATACCTTTGAATCAGTATCGTCACATGCATTCTGTTAAATGCATCAGGAATTCCTTCTCTAGGTCCTGATCTGTAGCCGATTTCATCAAAATTGCTAAATATACTTATCTAGCAAAGTATAATTTGGGGAAGTAATCATTTATTTTTCCCGAAATGCATTATTTCATATAGAACTAACCGTTGCATATAATTATTTGATGATTAAAAGTATGCAGATTTATTATACTGAATTTATTACATTATTACAGCCAATATGGCTGTGATAATGTAATAAATTCAGTATAATACAAATTAATAAATTTATCTTTAAATTGAATATTTCTCCCTCAAAGTTTACTTTGCTAGATAAGTATACTTTGCCATGTTGGTGAAATAGGCTACAGACTGTGTTCGAACTGACCTTTGTCGCAAAACTCAATACAGCTGATTTTAATATACCCTGGATTTTGTTTTGCATTAAAGTTGTCCGCTACCAACTATCCCACCAGCTACTTCACGCCCACTGGCTTCCACTTGTGTCAATTCCCCTTATCTCATACAGTGGAACCTCTCTAAACCGGACACAGAGGAAGGTTAGTTGTGCTTCATTTTGATGGTGTTCTTTGCCCTTTATCTCCGATGTTGATGTATGTTCATGATCACAAACCACTCACGCGTGTCTTGAAGTAGTCATCCGCCTGTTTTACAATGAAACCTCTATAAACCGGACACCCTGGGAACCTCCTTCAGGGTGGTTCCATTGTATATTAATTTCACTAGAATCTTTAAAGCAGACACCCCGACTTAGTCCCTGAATCTGGTTCTGCCCGATTATTCCTAATCATATTACTTTTACTTTTTTTGTCTCGCCCGCGAAGCGGAAAGCGAGACATAGGTTTTGCTTTTCCGGTGTCGGCGTCGGCAGCGGCCTAATCATTCAATGTTAAGTTTTCGTGTTACGGTCATTGCTTCAACACCGTATCAGCTACAGTCATCAAACTGTATACATACCTTTACTATGATATGTACATGAATATAGGACTATTACAAAATATTCCGGGCACTAGGGTCAAGGTCAAACTCTATTTCTTTCTATGCTACAAACTGAACATTAATGCATGAAGACCCGTTTTCTCCTGTGCTCTGTAGACCTTACCTGTAGAGATAACAATAGCATTCTCCGGTTGAACAATAGTGACTGGGAGACCCATTCACCTGTGCATGTGCTAGCATGTGCAAATGTCCAGACTGACCACTAACTGACCACTAACGTATTACAGGTAATTTATACAGGTAAATTATTATATTACGTTTCCGTAAACTGTGTTGACAATATTGTGCCAATATGTGGACCTGTGCAGATATTATATGTAGATAAATATAGGACTATTAAAAAAAATTCTGGGCTCCAGTAGCGAGCATTATTTTTTTTTATTTAAAAAAAAAAATCCATTTTTTTTTCTTCAAATTATTTTTCAATTTTTGTCTAGTAGCATACATTCTTAAGTGCTATATACGGACTATTATCATATACTAAAACAATTATTGACTAGTGAGCCATAGAATATAATCTGATATTCTATGGCTCACTAGTCAATAATTGTATAATATGTTCGGGCCAGTGAAAATTGCTTTTGGGCCCAGGCTCGATGTCAAGGCGGGAAAAGGCGAGGCATCTGATTCCGCGGAATTCTTGTTTACTTATCTCCCTTTGTTGTTTCGTGCTCTGATTTTGTATCCAGAGCATAACGAACACCCTTTGGAATATTTGTATGCCCCACCACGATAGTGGAGGGGGCATTTAGTGTTACGTGGCGCTGGCATATTTATTAATAATGACATACCTGATATTCTTTGTCTTATGTTCGCTGACGACATAGCAAACGGTGCAGAATCAGTTGTAAAATTGCAACAACAAATTAACGTAATCGAATTATTTTGCCAATAAACCGGAATGCAAGTTAACACGAATAAAACAAAGGTCATAGTTTTTCGAAATGGCGGTATATTACGATCATACGAGAACTGGTCTTACCAAGCGCGACAATTAGAAACTGTCTCCTTTTATAAATATTTGGGACTTTTATTCACCCCAAAACTGATATGGACACGTGCTAAGGATACGTTAGCAGCGCAAGCGCGAAAATCAATTATGGCAATACATAGATATCAACGCAATTTCGGTTACTTTGATTACCAAGATATTTTTAAACTGTTCGATACCATGGTTACACCCGTCCTTTGTTATGGGGCTGAGATATGGGGTTATGAATTTTCAGAACAGATAGAGTCAGTACAAACCAGCTTTTGTAAGTCATTTCTTGGATTATTCCGTACTGTAAATGATTCAATGGCGCTTGGAGATTGCGGTAGATATCCACTATGTACATCGTACTACTCTAAATGCATAGCATACTGGTGCCGTCATCTACAAATGCCAAACCATCGGTATCCTAGAAACTGTTATTTGATGCTAAAAGCACACGATGATATGGGACGGGTAAATTGGGCCAGTAATGTTAAAAAACTTCTATACAAATATGGCTTTGGGTTAGTCAAGATGTAGGGGACTTAACTATGTTTTTACATCAATTCAAACAACGTGTTATAGATTGTTGTCAACAAACTTGGCATAGCGATGTTGACACCTCTGCTAAATGTATTCAATATAAACATTTTAAAAGTTTTTTGAATGTAGAAAGGTATATTACATGTTCTTTACCGTTTAATTTGAGAAAAGCGATGGCAAAATGTAGGTGCTCCAACCACAAGTTAAACATTGAAGTCGGCAGACATGCTGGAATACAGAGAGAGCTCCGGATTTGTCCGTATTGCCTAATACATACAAATCGATAAATTCTGGAAGATGAATACCATGCGTTTTTTCATTGTAAACTATACGATGATATTAGATTGATCTACCTACCTGCTCAAATGTATTCCAACAGGTCTTTAGACACATTTTATAGAATTATGGGTTCAAATACTCACAAAACGATTTACACAATTTCCGTATATATTTACCATCTGTTAAACAAGCGTAACACGATATAATTCCATTAGATGTTCACTGATATTTGTTCAATTGTACATGTTATGGGCCAGAGGCCTACATCATCCAATAAACTATTGTATTGTATTGTATTGTATTTGTATAATATGTTCGGGCCAGTGAAAATTGCTTTCGGGCCCAGGCTCGAGGTCAAGGCGGCGGGACAAGGCGAGACATTTGATTCCACGGAATTCTTGTTAGACTTTGGTCTGGTATGAACCTGATGACGCCAGATCAGGTTATTATAATTTCAGGGCTAAATATATACGTTTTCGATGTAAATATTGCGTTCTGATTTCTGTATATTAATTTCAGTAGAATCTTTAAACCAAACATCTCGACTTTTTTTAGACTTTGGTATGGTATGAACCTGATGACGTCAGATCAGGTTGTTCTAATTTCAGGGATGAATATCTACGTTTTCGATGTAAATATTGCGTTCTGATTTATATTTTTCATCATATTAATATTTTTACCCTGATCATCTGATTGACTACCACATCTAACATACTATTTTGCTATTATTTGTATTCTTCATCTCCATTGCTTGGCCCTAAATGATACTCTTTTGTGTTGATGGGCCGTTAAGCACCATTCCATTCCATCCCACCCCCCCCCCCCCACCCCCATGCTGTAGGTTAAATGTGCCCGGCCTTAAATGACCTTAGCTGTTGATAGGCCGTTAAGCCCCAATAAATAAAATAAAATGTATAAACCCGACACCGCGACGCCATGCAACTGATTTATTATGCTATCCAGATAGAAAACGTCAACGAGACGATAGAACTACACAAAAATGACAGCCCTATACAACCAGGAGCCGCAGTCGGAGTTCTGGACAGGGGGACACCGCGGACAGAAGCAGGGGAGACAACTGGAGGCTGCCAGGCTGACACAGCATCAGGGGAGATAAGCGATGAGCTGACAGACTCGCAGCTCTTTGCCATGGAGTGGTCGTCACAGTTCCTCGCAACACAGCAACACAGGTATTACATAGTCTTACTTGTACTCCGTTTAGCCCTAAATGAAACACAAACACATATATCTGCTGGTTGCAATCTTTACTGCATGAGTCGAGATGGACAGTACACAACCCACAGTGGTCCCTGCGGTAAAACTAGAGACAAAAGGCCAAATCCACTCAAGAAAGCACGGGACCCCAACAATCTGCACATGTACAATAATATAATATACATTTACAAATCTAATCATATCATTCATATGAGGAAATTGCTTGTCCAGTCCTGCTCGTTGCACGTGCTACATTTCCGTGTATTGAAGACAACAGTTTTCCGGTATGCTTGAGCGCACCGGGAAAACTATTAGTCTTAACTATCAAGGTGTATGATCCCGTACAACAACAACAAAAAATACTGAAACTTCCAGAATCCCTCCGTATTCTGTTATTTTGTCCTTATTATGCAACGGATTTTGATGAAATATGGCGCATCAAACGCGTCTTGTTAAGCTGCATTTGGTGGTCTCTGTACTTTGGCCCAAACTTCTGTCGTTTTTGCGAATAATCGATTTACCGACACGGAAATCGATTCTTCGTAAAAACGATATACGTATGTGCCGAACACCCGGGGCAACCAAATGCAGCTCATGAAGACGCGTTTGCTGCACCATATTTCATCAAAATTTGTTGCATATTAAGGAAAATATCAAATAATACTTACTGTGGAGTGGATGAGCTTTCAACACTTTCAGCCATTGTTATTATTGTTGTAGCCACGTGATCATGCACATTGACTATGCTCCATTTAGCCCTAAATGAAACACAAACGCATATATCTGCCGGTTGCGATCTTACGTCAAGGATATCAAATTACGAAAAAAGAGAAAAGTCCTTTAAAGTTTTAGACTAGGATTGTGTGCCTACAGTCTTATCTCATATTAACACACTCTGCAAATATAGAAAAGTATTATCTATGTTTTCATATAACAAAACTCATATTACTCAATAGATAAACTGAAAATATACATTCAATGGAATTCACAAATCTAAGGCCTCGGTAATCTTAAGCCATTTGCTCATGGTATCCATGACATAATCGTCCTTACTCTTATCCGACCTCCATCTGCCGTGTCTCTTGAGACCACGTTCATTAACTCCGGCATTTGCTGCCGCTGTCACACCTGCTGATATGAGTGAATGCAAACCGAAATTACCCACATGCTTCACTAATTTGTTCTACCATTACCTCCCTTGCCCTTGTATAACTGAGCTTTTTATTTATTTCCAGCAATTTGCAAATGCCACGTGATCTATACGCCGGCCGAAATAAGAAACATTCTGATTTGCCCGTTAAACCAGCCACATACATGTACCTTTTAAGCATTGAATATGGACAAGCCAATGTGTGACCTTTCGCAATTACGACATCATTGCCCTTCATGTACTCTTCTTAATTCGTATTTTAATACAATGCTCGTCAAATGTAATGTCTTCCGTACATAAATCACATAGCAAAAAAACATCCATATCGAACCAAAATCATTGACAAATCTCTTTATGTTATCAAATCTGAATTGCCAGTGTGTTTCTCGCATATATTAATCAGCATATCAGACGTGACAACATCTTTCTTTACAGCAGTTGTAGATCTTAATCGCTTGGCTACCTCATGCACGTTTTTTACAAAACAATTATCTGTAGGATCTTTGAAATTGTTCAATCCATGTGCCCGCTTATTGAGAATAGTAGGTTAGTGCCGTGAATGGGAAAATATCTGGGAAGGCTTAGGAAACGTGATGGGCGAGGCTTCCGTGCCGCGCCAGATATTTTTCCCCGTTCACGGCACTAACCTACTATTCTATTTATCCCGTCAACACTACAAATAGCTTTAAAATAGAAAGAGTAACCCCAGCCGCATCCTCAAAATCGGAGAATCGACTATTATAACAACCGCACATATTCATACGTAGTGATTAGGTCGTATTGACAGGATGTCTAAAATGTTTCACGGTACATACGCACTGTGTTGACGATAAAATAGCGTAAATAGCCGTCGTAATAACACTGATCGGCACTTCATTGTCCAGCAATCTAGTCTGATACAATACTACGTGCATTGGCTCTGACAGAATTTCCTCATAACTGTTAATATCACAAAACTTTCTCTCCATTTTGTGAATAATGCATAATATTGTTTAACCGTGTTGTCACTTCTACTGTTCATCATGTACGTGGAAATCTTGTTTGCCATCTCGCTGCGCAGCCCTTCGCAACCGACCGCCCTCGGCACAATCCGCACGTTACATGCGTCAGACCAATACATGTGCAAAAGATAAAACTTATAAACTCAATAAATTGTTTTCAAATTGTTCAACCGACACTTGACTAATGGCTTATATTCCATACTTATAACCAGTAAGTAACTTGCATGTCACCAAATCGTGCTAAAATAAGCGTATATGTCATCTTATTCATACAAATGCCAAATTTAAAGCAATGAGATGAAACTTCAATGGATTTTTCCTGAATATACACCTTCGGCCGCTGTCATTGCCACATTTCACGACATTATATTGTGGCAGACTCTGATAACACAGCGCCTGTTTGACAAACAGGCCCTGACTATTCGTAAACAGGGGCCAATACGGTGCAGATTTGCATTCTGGCACTATCGATGTACCACATGTCTTATCTCTTGACGTTTTGTTTACTACCATTGGTATCAATCTAGGAGGGGGAACAATCCAATTTCTGCATCCCGACCACGACTGATCAAACGCATTTACAGCCTCTGTACCCGGTACCCAACATCCGGAATTCAAATGTGATGCGAATATATCAATATCAAGATTTTCCCATGATTTGCTCAAACAATCAAAACCCACCTTTGAATCTGCCAATCGTCAGTATCAGTACACCTACTGAGAACGTCCGCTCTGTTATTGTCGGATGTCGGTAACCATTCCGGTACAAGTGTTATATTTGCATTAGCAATCATACCGTTAATTTCCGCAGCAATACCTTGCAAGTGTTTCTTTCTACTGCCTGACTGAATAATACTAACCACGTTTTGATTATCGGTGTACAAGTTTACCGTCTTTCCATACAAGTTGCCAACCGAACCTAACCACCCTCCGCACGGCTTCCAGCTCTCTCCAGGTTGAACTCTTAGCTTGCTCTAGCTGATCCCATGATCCAATTACCTCTGTACCGTTACCGTACCTAGTATGCATGTCTACATCAACATTTGTTATAAATCCCGACTCTATGGTATCGACCTGCCCGACTCTAGGGCTATCTCCCTGTTCTATGGGTACACATGTATTCTCATTACATTTGGTTCCCGACTCTAGGGTACCGACATGCCCGACTCTAGGGTTATCTCCCCGTTCTATGGGTACACATGTATTCTCATTACATTTGGTTCCCGACTCTAGAGTATCGACATGCCCGACTTTAGGGCTATCTCCCCGTTCTATGGGTACACATGTATTCTCATTACATTTGGTTCCCGACTCTAGAGTATCGACATGCACGACTTTGGGCTCTCCCCGTTTCTATGGGCTACACAGATTCTCATTACATTTGGTTCCCGATTATCTAGGGTAAATCGACTGCGCGACTAGGGCTATCTCCCGTTCTATGGGTACACATTTATTCATTACATTTGGTTCCCGATCTATATCGAATGCGCGACTAGGGTTATCGTTCTGGGTACTGTATTCTCATTACTTTGGTTCCCGACTCTAGAGTATCGACATGCCCGACTTTAGGGCTATCTCCTCGTTCTATGGGTACACATGTATTCTCATTACATTTGGTTCCCGAATCTAGGGTATCGACATGCCCGACTCTATGGCTATCTCCCCGTTCTATGGGTACACATGTATTCTCATTACATTTGGTTCCCGACTCTAGGGTATCGACATGCGCGACTCTAGGGCTATCTCCCCGTTCTATGGGTACACATGTATTCTCATTACATTTTGTTTCCGACTCTAGGGTATCGACATGCCCGACTCTAGGGCTATCTCCCCGTTATATGGGTACACATGTATTCTAATTACATTTGGTTCCCGACTCTAGGGTATCGACATGCCCCACTCTAGGGATATCTCCCCGTTATATGGGTACACACATATTCTCATTACATTTGGTACTTGACTCTATGGACAGACTAGCTTTCTACTGACACCGGACTTCCGCCTCTAGGAAACCCTACGTACTGTGCGCTATAGATATTCCAACGTCTGACTTTACACCGTTTACACAGATGATGTTTACCACATCATACTGGGTACTCTGGTTTCCTCCCAAAGCGACTACGTTCGACTCGCACAAATGGTACTGATTATCAACATGCTCGGAAGCACAATTACATACAAGAGAATTCTGGCCACTTGTAACAAAACCTCCATAACCTGTACCGGGGGGGGGGGGGGGGGGGGGGGGGGGCAGATCCAGCATTTGGGGAACGGGGGATTGGGGGGTTGTCTAGTTGCGAAGGTATCTCTTGCAATCTACTCCCGTACCGTCCGTAGCTAGTTACGGACGGTACGGGAGTAATTGCAAGAGTTACTGTTCGCAACTAGGGTGTTGTCCTATTTTCGAGCTCTTCGAAATGCACTTTCCTGTGTTTTGCGGCAACTGACTCCAACTGATGGTAAACTGTGATCTATGTAAACTCCGTGACTGAACGAGGGGGGGTTGCAACCCCGGACCCCCCCCCCCCCCCCCCGCCTCTAGATCCGCCCCTGTGTACCGCTTGCATCGAATTGTACCTCATCCTGGAAAGTCTGACAGACACAAAGAACATCCTTCTACAGTCAGTTTTCTTACATGTTCTACCCAAAATCTCGATCTCAATATCGGCGTCATATACGGAAAATAAGTAAGGGAGATAACCGTGTCGTTGCTCCATATTTCCCCCAGAATACGTGCCTTGTATTCCGCAAAATTGCAACACTCTAACTAGCGCCATCGCGGCTGTTTTACAATGTGTAAATTCAGTTACAAATACGAACATAGCGTGCCTCTCACGGCGAAAAACATGTACATGTAGGTTTCAACAAACATGTGCCTGTGCATCCGCGCATTCTGATCTGGAACTACGCTGCTCACCATTACTGTGCACATAGAGGACAAACCTCTATCACACTCGCTTCTAATGTAATATATCTTTATTAAATAAAAAGGCTATATATTTTTAAAATATCATTTTTACCTTCGGACACCTGTTATGCAGCTTTAGTCAAATTGTTGACAGTGGGTGAAGTTAAACTCCAGACCTGCCTTAAATTTGAATTGTTCCTCACAACTCTTTCTCTTGAATTTAATGTCCTTCATGCTGGAATGTTTTGCCAACTTCTGATTTTCACTTATCTTTTTCTCCATATTGTCCATTCACGCCGAGATTAGACTGTCCAAATTAACTTGTCCAAATCAACCAGCATTCTATTCTGTCCGTCCGTCACCAGCTCCGCCACCTTCCGCGAAATCTCCGCATCCTCTTGCTTCCGAAACGCCCTGCCTACTTGTGCCGCTCTGAATGTTCATCTCGAAAACTTGCTTGTTCGTGCAGAGACTGTTACACTGATATACTGGGTCTCAGATATTCAGTATGTGGTTTTTGTTTTTGTCTCACTATATGTTAGTGGAAAGTGAGACATAGCGGAAAATACGGAAATATTGTCATTTATATACGCCCGTTTATACGAGCGGGCAGGCTGGCACATCTTGTCCGTGCAATAAGTTACCATAGGTTTACTTGGCATATCGTAAAACTGGTATACATGTTTATCACTGCAATACGAAGAAACCTAAAAGTGTTCCCAACTTTTCAGATGACTTGTCCCCCCTTGGCGGCCATTTCTAATTTTCGCATTCTGTGTCATTGTCCATGCAAAAACTCAAGTTCTATTCGATGGATCTTGACCAAATTTCGTTTACATGTGTATCACAGCAAGACAAAGAAGATCTTCAAAAGGAATGGATGACATATCTCCCATTGGTGGCCATTTTTGTCTCACCTTCAATAGTGGAGAGTGAGACATTGCGGTCAAAATTCCGTCGTCGTCGTCAACAATTTTGCATGTACGTCCAAATGTCGCATATCTCTTGATCCGTTAGTCTGATCAATTGCAATCTTCGTCAAATATCTTCCTTACGTTGATAGCTACCATGCAGTATCATTCGGATGACCATGACCTTCAGCGTGGTGACCTTGACCTTTGTGGCAATACTTTTGGAGTACATACCTCCAAATGATGAATATCTCCTGATCCGTTAGTCATAATCATTACCAACTTCATAAATAGCTTTCTCACATTGATGGCTATCAATCACGTGTCATTCGGGTGACCTTGACATTCACCGTGGTGACCATGCATGACCTTTGTGTCAATACTTTTGGATGTACGTCCAAATGTTGAATATCACCTGATCCGTTAGTCGGATCATTACCAAATGTCATTAATAGCGTTCTTACATTGATGACTATCCATCGATTGTCATTTGCGTGACCTTAGTGACCTTGACCTTCGTATCAATAATGTTGGACTTTCTTACATTATAACCTTGACTTTCGTGGGTGAGACACTCGCCTGCGATCACCTTGTTAATTTTCGTATCCTTCTCCTAGAGTTCTATTTGATGGATCGTAACCAAATTCGGTATACATTTTTATTGTGGCAAGATGAAGAACCCTATTGATTTTCCAATTTTTATGATGACTTGCCTCCCATTAGAAGGATTTTTAATGTTCGCATTCTTTGTCATTTTCCACGCAATAACACATTTTCCGCGCAATAACACACTAATCTGGTTAATGTTTACCACGGCCAGACAAAGAACCCCATCTAACTCAAGTTGACCGATCGTAACTACTAAATTCGTTACATCATGTTTATCATGGCAGAGGTAGAACCCTTTTAGTGATTTTCAGTAAGTTATCTCCCCTTGTTGACTGACCATGCCTCGACAGGCGTATATTCTGACCTTCGACACTCTTGTTATTATACTGAATTTATTACATTATCACAGCCAAAATATTTTGGCTGTGATAATGTAAGGAATTCAGTATAATGATTGTGCATATTTTTAATCATCAAATACATGCAGCCATTAGTTCTATATGAAATAATGCATGGCGCAATCAAAATGTTAACTTGGCGTGAGAATGGCACTATGAAAATCGGGCATATCGCGGCACCATGCTAATATAGGCTGGCTGAAACACTTAACAGCTGCAGGATAAATTTCTCGGGTCACAGTCACAGACAGTAGGACCACAGTTTGAACCCTGGTTGACCCCACAGGTGTTTGAACAAATGTTCATTATGTTGGTGCCATTTTGGTGGGTTTCGTTGCACACGACAGAAATCGTCAAGTATCTACACATGCCTTTCCAAACTTTCGGACCTATTTTAGACTGTCAACATGCAATTACTTATACATGTAATTCGCGTGAGATGACGTGATTTATATGTTGCTAACAATGCACTTAAACCACCAGAGATACCGAAATAATCCATAAAACACCGAAATATGAACCGCTCTTCAAGAACCTGTGGTTGACCCTGCGACCAGCATAGCCCGAGACCAGTAGCCTATTTCACCAACATTGCAAAGTATACTTATCTAGCAAAGTATACTTTGAGGGAGAAATTTTCAATTTTAGAATAAATTTATTATTTTTTATTATACTGAATTTATTACATTATCACAGCCATTTTGGCTGTGATAATGTAATACATTCAGTATAATAATTCTGCATACTTTTAATCATCAAATATATGCAGTCGTTAATTCTATATGATATAATGCATTTCAGGAAAAATAAATGATTACTCCCTCAAAGTATACTTTGCTAGATAAGTATACTTTGCAATTTTGGTGAAATAGGCTACTGAACGTGGGGGCCGTTTCACTAAACTTCGTACGACTAAAATGTTCAAAATAAAGTGCAAAATTATGATAGTCTGTAAAGTTTACATTAACAATTTGTTGTTGTAAACAATTATTGGATTTACATTTATTGAGCATATGATATGCTGCATATGCTGCATATCCAGCCTATGCTCAATAAATGTAAATCCATCAATTGAAATTTCCAGACGATCCTAAATTTGCACTTACAAACATTTTAGTCGTACGAAGTTTAGTAAAACGGTCCCCTGCACTGATCGCCATTCCATTAATCAAGTTCTGGAGGTTGCGAGCGTATGCATGTCTTAACGATGAATCCATCCCTTTCAACGGTACAGACCTCTATAATAGTAGAGTTTGCAAGCCGTGTAGATCCAGATGGGCCGTCTCGTCAAGATCTGCACGTTTTGCAAGTAATTTTCATATCTTTTAGAAAAAAACTTAACCCATTTTAATAAATGGACTAGTATAAAAATAATTGTGTTGTGATTGGATTGGTCAGAAAAGTAGAATGTGAAGTCCATTCCAGTTATGTAGTGGTGAAAGGGTTAAGGATTCCGATCTTAATGGTGAATATTACCGGTTTAGAAAGCTGTCTAGTTTTGGAAGTTGTTATGCTCTCGGTTATGGTAGAGCCCGGAAGCACAATATCATAGTCTTTGGACTGTGTGTCCGTCTGTGTGCCCGGTTAAGACGTTGGTCAGAGTTTCACAAATCTGCCACGGTGGGCATTTGTTATTATATAGTAATTTCAAATATGAGACACGCCATGCGATTTTGTACCTTCGGACATCTGCGTAATTTTATTAAATACGTTTACAACATTTACAATATTTTTCATAAATAAAGTCACAAGTGGATACAATTTTAAGAGTACTTGCGGAATATAATTCCACATGTACTCTGAAAATGTTGTCATCATTTGACGACATTTACTGAAAATATTGTAAATTTTGTAAACGTATTTCATGAAATTACGCAGATGTCCGAAGGTAAAAACTCACATGGCGTGTCGCAATTATTATGATCACCAGGCTCTACACCGGTAACAAATGTCGTAAGGTCCCTTTTATTGTCCATTTTGGATTGTCAGTGACGCCATTGAGAAGCCGGTACCCAGGGCCGACATGGGGACCAGTAACCGGCCGGCTTCCGGTATAGAAGATGGCACTGCGGTGGTGAAGGGGCTCATCAGGGAAATGTCCAACCTAAAGTAGGTCATGGCTGTATTATACGATATATGGCTGTGACGGGAGAAATGGGGTTTATAGAATTTTAACCCGAAAGTTCTGTCTGTAACGCAGGGCGAGTAAGTCGCCCTGCGTTACATACAGAACTTTCGTGTTAATAGGATTTGTGACCAGTGTAGCTGGTCAAATTGCACACTCCTGTAGCCTGATAATGATCTATATTGCTTGTTAACATGATGTGTGTTTCGTTTATGGAATTGCGAACAGTACAGATCCTGATCAGACGGTGCGGATGCATGCGGATGCACAGTCTGATCTGGATCTACACTGGTCGCTAAACCCATAAGCCCCATTTCTCCAGTCACAAACACATATTTGGGATGTTGAGAAGGGACCCGTTTAGCAATTCTTGAAATAAGCGCTTGTATCGCGAGCTCAGTTTCTTCTACCCAAGTGGCCATTGTATATCTGAGGACATAGAGAATAATAGGTTAGTGCCGTGATTGGGAAAAAATATCTGGCAAGGCTCAGGAAACGGGATGGGCGTGGCTCTGCCGAGCACATCCCGTTTCCGTGCCGCGCCAGATATGTTTTCCCATTCACAGCACTAACCTACTATTCTATTTATCCCGTCAACATCTACAAGTGGCTGTAAAATGCAAAAATAGTATTGACTGGATATCAAATAATGTTTCACGGCACCGTGTTTCACGGCACATACGCACTGTGTTGACGGGATAAAATACAATTGTGAGTGATGGTCTCTGAGGTATTCAGTTTCAATGATATAGGTATAAGATAGTGAACACATTATGATTACTATAAATGGTGAGTAACAACAAAATATTTGTATGCCTCCGGCAAGTTTAGCATGCTCGGAAACCTGTACAAATTCGGATGCTCGCCGAGGAATTCCTACTGTTTCGGAGCCAAGCTACAGACTACAGGTGTCTGTTATTTGATAAGGAGCTACACTGGTCAGAAATACCACAAGTATTTCTCGAGTCACGACGACGTATATACTGTTTATTTAACAAGGTCAACTGTTTATCATGAAACAATGCACGAGTGATTGGGTCCTTACGCTAAAAAAAACGAGTGAGCGTAGCGAACCGAGTTTGTTTAGCGGTAGGACCCTATCATGAGGGCATTAATTGTTTCAAGATAATCAGCTCACCTGGTTAAATAAACATTTTCTCTTACATTATGATTCTTCATAAAAACAAAGAAAATCAAGAGTACAATATGGTCAAGATATATGCGAATTAATTTCTGAAGGCGACTGTCTCACGATTCAGAGGGTGTGTCCGAGAAAATGATTTGATTGGTCGAAGGAATCACGTCAATGTTACGTTACTGACGTCATTTCTCCATATATGGTAAACACGAGAGTGGTGTAAACTACTGCTGGCGAGTGGTGTAATTCACCGTTATATTTCTGTAAACGACTGGCTGAAATGTAAGAAAAATCCTTATCTACAAATGTTGCCAAGGTGCATGATCACGTGGTTACAACAACAACAACGCCGCCCACTCCAAAGTAAGTATTATTTGATATTTTCCTTAATATGCAACTTATTTTGATGAAATATGGCGCAGCAAACGCGTCTTCATGAGCTGCATTTGGTGGTCTAGGGAGTTTGGCACAGACATATGTCGTTTTTGCGAAGAATTTATTTCCGTGTCGGAGACACGGAAATCGATTCTTCGCAAAAAACGATAGAAGTTTGGGCGAAAATACAGAGACCACCAAATGCAGCTTAACAAGATACGTTTGATGCGCCATATTTCATCAAAATCCGTTACGTAATAAGGACACTATACAAGGATACGTACTTTGAATCGGTACTTGTTGTTGTTAGTACCACGTGATCATACACCTTGGTGATGGATTTTCTCAGTCAACGTCCATTCATATGAGGCTGTGACTGGGCAAATGGAGCTTATGCAATCTGTAACCAGTGTCGCTCCTGAACAAACAGCACACTCCAGTAACCTGATAACAATCTATAAGCATGACAGGCGTTTCATTGATGGAATAACGAACAGTGTAGACCCTGATTAGACTACGGTGCACAGGCCAGAGCTCCAGATAAATTTTGCATCTAAATAGTAGTATACCCCATATTTCAAATTCAATGCGTATTTTACCTTTACAATGCTTTTTGCGGCTCAACAAAGTAAATTGTCAACTTTATTACAGTAGTTTCACTACTCGATTTGAAAATCAATGCGTATTTTCACATTGCTATAAGTATTTTGTACTCACACTTTTGATAATCAATGCGTATTCTGCTAAAATAAGTGTGTAAAATACGCCGATACGCACCTTATCGGGAGTGGGTGGTTGGTCGGGCGAACGCGACGACGTAAATCAATGGTAGGGGTTCCTCCTTATAGGAATCACGATTTGCCTGGTTTGGCAAATATGGCAAGTATGTTTTTATCTTTGGCTCTTTTGTTACCTGGGAGTTGAATTGGGTTATTGCCCATTATAAAAGTAGTAAATTATTACTGATCCTACTGCTTTTTGGAGGGGGGGGGGGGGGGAAGTAATTCTGGTATGGCGAGGACCTGGCATTAGATCAGGATTATTCTCATTTCAGGACTGAATATATCTGTTTTTACTGTAAATATTCAGTTATGATTTTGGGATTTTCCCCCCATTTGTACATATACTTGTACAGGTAACATATGGGAGTTAGTACTAAACCCATTGACCCGGCCTTAAATGGCCTTAGCTGTTGATAGGCCGTTAAACCCCAATAAACAAACCTTATCTGGAGCTCTGACAGGCTGATCTGGATCTACACTAGTCGCGATGCACAAAAGCCCCAGTTCTCCAGTCACAGCCATGTATTACAGTAAGATGCTACTGAAGACAAAGCGAGAGATAGAGGCTGCCAGACGTCAACGTCAGCAACAGACGGTGTGCAGAAATTGAAGTTTTAATTAATCAAAACCTGTTGAATATCGTTTTATTTGTTCAATGTTACAAGCCTTCTATTACATGTATGTCCCCCCTACATGTCAGTAATTTGGCATTAGAATTTGCACCTGTCTGTCCCAATGTTTTCCGTCACTCATTAATTTTTCGGGAAACTACTTTGGATAGTTTTCCGTCGGTCCTCTTTTATTCTCTATATACTCGGCAAGGGGGCAAATTGCTTTAACCCTTTCACCCCTAAGTAACTGGAATGAATCTTGATATTTTAATTTTGCAACCAATCCAACCGTCACAAAATGGTTTTCAGACTAGTCCATTTATGAAAAGGGTGTATTTATTTTGTTCTCAATAATATTAAAATTACTTTCAAAAAGTGCAGATCCTGATGAGACAGCTCGTTACGAGCCGGCTCATCTGGATTGGCACTGTTTGCATAAACCGCTATAGCGGGCTTTCGGTTTCAAAGGGTTAATGTTCCGTCCGCATGTACGCAGGTCCGTCCGTGGTCATTTACGTTGACATGTTTGTAAGAGTTTGTCCATCATGCCACTTCAATATTACCTACCGGGTGGATTACATTAATATTCGCATACTAGATATATGTGGACATATGTGATACACGTCCGCAACCATTGGCATGGCCTTGACCTTTCTGACCTTCACAAGGTGGCTGAAACACTTAGCCATTTTTTAAATCAAAATTGGGGAAGAGTTTGTCCATCATGCCATAATTTCAATATTACTGGATGGAGATTACTTTAATATTCACACACTTGATACATGTCGCCATACTCACGCAAACATTGTCATGGCCTTGACCTTTCTGATCTTCACAAGGTCGCCGAAACACTGCAATTGTACGTCAATATTTTTGTAAGAGTTTAACCATAATTCCAAAACTTCAATATTATTAGATGGAATACTTTAATAGTCGGACACTTGAGATACATGTGGACACAATATTATGTGAAACGCTCACGCAACCATTCACCTGACATTGACAACCTGCTGTACGTTTGTAAGAGTTTCTTCAGTATGCCATAACTTCCACATACATGTACCTTCAATTATTTCTTTAATATTTAGAAAATTGATATTAACTTGATACATGTGGACATATTCGACACACACATGGGAACATTAACACAATCTTGATTTCTTCCTAAAACCTTCACAAAAAGACCTTGACATAATCCATGAAACACTTTTGTCAACATGTTTGTAACAGTTTTTTTGTCGAGCCCGCTTGCGGAAAGCGAGACATAGTGATCACAATGAAGTCCGGGCGTCCGTCCGTCCGAAATCTGTGTTAAAGTTTTTAAATAACCTATATCTCTGCAGTCCTAAGTCACATTGACTTGAGACTTCATATGCCTATTAGTCATCATCCATATATTCATACTGTATCCCACTTGCGGCCCTTGTGCCCAGGTCGAATGTCAAATTTTGCGCTAAAGTTTGTATCCAAACTTTTCACATACATACTATCCCTGTAACTGTATGTCATATTTGCTTGAAACTTCGTATGCTTATTGGTCATCATCCATATATTCATTCTGTGTCCCACTCATGCGGCCCCTGTGCCCCAAGTTTGCGTTACTATACAATCTGCGTTAACGATTTTTCATACATTATATCTCCACAATCGTTACTCCAGTTTACTTAAAACTTCTAATACTTCCTCTTCATCATCCATATTTTTGTTCTATAGCCTGCACATGTGGTATACATGCCCAAGGTCGAGGTCAAAGCATCAAATGACTTTATGTTAAAGTTTTTGCATACCTTATATCTCCACAACACTTACTCCGATTTACTTCAAACTTCAAATAATTCTTTATTATCCATATATTCATTCTATAGCCCACCCATTCGTCCCACATGCCCAAGATCAAGATCAAATGACTTTCAACTTATCGTTAAAGCTTTTACATACCTTATATCTCCACAATCCTTAATTCAAACTTCAAATAAATACACTCGGAGACCATCAAACGCCTCGCCGGGCTCGACATGCAGGCCGCGGCCATCTGTTATTTGCTATGGGGCATACCCATGTTTTATAAACATACTCTCTAGTTGCTAGAGATGTCATATTCAGTGAATGACAGTTCAGTCTCTTGGTCAGTCAGGAATTTTGAATACCAATGTTGGATATTTGGGGGTGAACGGGTTAAGAAATAAACGCGATTTTGGGTAATTTATAAGAGACTTTCAGCAAATGTATTTGGATTTGCATAAGATTAGAACTCGATACTTCTGAAAATTGTTGATTCTTACAGTTACCTGATAAAAATAATTCCATGCCAGTGTCTTTGTTTTACATGTTGCTGGAGTGTTTTGTACTTGTTAGATATTGTTTTATTTTAAGGTATGTGTTAACCCATTAGAGACGGGATACAATTATATTAGTATGAAACTTTTGAGAAAAGAATCCTATTTTCTTTATTTCATCTCGAAAGCATATGTTGTTACCGCTCATTTGATCCGTCTCGACGAGCCGGTTCAAATGAGTGGTAACAACATATACCTTTATGGAGAAATATACAAAATAATGAGATTTTTTTCCCAAAAGATATTGTATCCATGTATTAGAGACGGGGTACAATTATAGTATGAAACGTTTGAGAAAAGGATTCTATTTTCTTTATTTCATCTCGGAAGTATATGTTGTTACCACTCATTTGAACCGTCTCGATGTGTATTGTATCCATTAGAGACGGGGTACAATTATAGTAGTATGCAACGTTTGAGAAAAGAATCGTATTTTCTTTATTTCATCTCTGAAGTATATATTGTTACCACTCATTTGAACCGTCTCGACGATACGGTTCAAATGAGTGGTACCATCATATACCTTTATGGAGAAATAAACAAAATAATGAGATTTTCAACAAACAATAGTGTATCCATGCTTAAATGGGTTAAATGAATGGTGTAACAGTGTTGTGAACTATGGAGATCCATATCAGCCTGCTGATTTGAGCAGACTGATCAGGATTTACACCGTTCGCCCTTCAGTCAGTGAAACCACCTATCATGCTTCAAGCAAAAAGTATAGATCCTTATAAAGCTGCTTGGTTCTAGCAGATAATTAGCTAGATAGCCAACATACGCTGTAGGCCCAATTCATCCTGTCACACTTGCACACAGCCACATACAGTGAAACCTCTCTAAACCGGACACCCTGGGAGGTCCCCAGGGTGTCCGGCTTAGAGAGTTTCACTTTAAATCAAGCATTTGATCATTCTGAGCCATAGTTGTGTTCTATGGGATCAGAACAGACATTATCACCGGAGATAAATAACCAAGACGCTCATCAAAAACATGATCACAGGAGTTTTCATGTACTCTGAAAGGTTTGTCAACTGTTTACGCCATTTACGGAAAATATTTTAAATTTTGTAAACGTATTTCATGAATGTATGCTAACGGATTAAGCGCTATCTTTACAACAATTCCACAAGACCCATTTTCTCCAGTCACAGTCACAAATATTCTCTTGTATGTCTTGTGTTGACCGGATTGCTAATAAAACCACAGGTTATTCTAATTTCAGGGCTGAATATTTATTTTCTGCATGTGATCACCAAGGCATTCCATACTCTTGTTGCAAAATCTTAACACACATGTATGATTCGCTGTTAACATATGAGACACGCCATGTGATTTTGTACCTTCGGACATTTGCGTCATTTCATTAAATACGATTACACAATTTACAATATTTTCAGAGTACATGCGGAATATAACTCCGCATTTTTGTCAACTTTTGACGCCATAATAATGTAAATTTTGTAAAGTTATATCATGAAATTACTCGATGTAGGTACAAAATCATATGTCGTGTCTCATATGTGACTAAATATGTGATCATGATCATTGTGACCAGTATAGACCCAGATCATACTGTGCTTCCGCAGTCGCTGACATGTTTTATACCCCCTCCCCCACACCGAGGGGGTAGCTTTCGTCATTCTGTCCGTCCGTAAGATTTGCGTTAACGTTTTAGGCTACCAATTATCTCTGCAACCGTAAGTCAGCCTATTTCACCAACATTGCAAAGTATAGCATACTTTGAGTGAGAAATTTTCAATTTTAGGATAAATTTATTAATTTTTATTATGCTGAATTTATTACATTATCACAGCCATTTTGGTAATGTAATACATTCAGTATAATAATTCTGCATGCTTTTAATCATCAAATATATGCAGTCGTTAGTTCTATACGAAATAATGCATTTCAGGAAACATAAATGATTACTCCCTCAAAGTATACTTTGCTAGAAAAGTATACTTTGCAATGTTGGTGAAATCGGCTACTGGTCACCCACCATACATGTAAAATACATGTTTTGATTCCATAGCCCACTCATGTGGCTTTCATGTCAATTTCCAAAGGCAAATAACTTAGCAAATATGTGTCGGTCGGACAAGGCGTCGGCCGGGGTATGCGCGAGTCCCTGTTCACTGGCTCTAGTTCTTCTTCTAGGTATTGCATCAACTGTGTAAACGTAACCCAAATGTTCTAGGTGTCACGCCACGTGTGACTTAAGTCTACCTGCGTGACATCTAGAAAATGTGGGTTAGTGTAAGCTATGTGACTGTTTAACTCTTACAATGGTTATGTTTATTTCCTCGTCGGCTGTTTATATTGTATTTTCCATTATTGTCAACAAAAACATGCTTTGACAGCACTTTAGAATCATTTCCTATGGAAATGATTCTAAATTGCTGTCAAACCATGTTTGTATTAGGAAGATAAAATATCAAATAACGGTAGATGATATTTTTTGTTAACCCGCTGTCTAAGAGTTATAACAAGTATCCAATATAAATGTTGATCAGGTAATCTGCCCTGTATTTACCGAATACAAGGGTGTGGGATCACGTGTTTCCGAACGGCGTGACGTCATGTTTTTAGCTGACCTGAGCGAGGATCATGTGAGCTATTGTTACCGCAATGTGTCCGTCGTCCGTGAAAATTTTCAAACGTCTTCTCCTCGGTAACAATTGGGCCTATAGTTACCAAACTTCATGGTCATGGTCCTTAGGTAGGGGGATTACACAATTATTAAAATGACGTCATCACGTAATCCAAGATGGCTGCCGTCTAAAAATAGCACAAATTCTTCAAAAAATCTTCTTCTCAAGAACCGCCAACCGGATTTCGACACAACTTGGTAGGAATGATCGATGTACAATGCTCTTTCAAAGTTGTTAAAATGGTGACCCCGGGGTCAAAAATGGGCGTGGTCCGTGTGGTCAAATTGGGGTCAAATTTTATTTTTGACCGAATATGGTCATGTCTATATCAAATCGAAGGTATCAAAGAGGTGATCGCTCTGGTACATTTTTTTGTCGAAATTGGATGGTCATGTCATACAAGATGGCCACCGAAAGGTGAAAAGGTCGTTCTTTTATTAGAGATTTCAAAATTCTTCTTCACAAACATAACACAAACCAACCAACGAACCCCCACCGCTTTGGGGGGTGGTGGGTCCGCTTGGCCCATGGTGGCCAAACTTCACAGTTATGGTCCATGGGTGAAGCCTTTTCAGATTTGCTAAAACGGAGGTCGTCGCTAATCCAAGATGGCCGCCGTCTAAAGATAGCACAAATTCTTAAAAAATCTTCTTCTCATGAACCGTCAGCCGGATTTCGACGAAACTTGGTAGGAATGATCGACGTAGAATGCTCTTTCCAAGGTTTAAAATGGTGACCCCGGGGTCAAAAATGGGCATGGTCCGTGGGGTCAAATTTTATTTTTGACCAAATATGCTCATGTCATATATCAAATTGAAGGTATCGATGAGGCAATTGCTCTGGTGCAATATTTGTCGGAATCGGATGATTATGTCATCCATGATGGCCTCCAAAGGGTCCATTTATTCGAGATTTTGAACGTCTTTTTCTCGGGAACCACATGGCCGATGCTGGCCAAACCAGTTAAGATCATTGGGTGAAGCATTTTCAGATTTGGTAAAATGAGAGTTATCGCTTAGTCCAAGCTGACCGCCATCTAAAAATAGCACAATTGTTTTAAAACACATATGAACTCCTCTGGTGTTCATGGAGTCAGGTGAGCGAATTAGGGCCATCATGGCCCTCTTGTTTTTAGATGTGTTTACAATAGATTTTCTTTAATGACATATTTTTATGAAATATACCCAGCAAATGCGGTACACGTTGCCCTCGTTGCCCTTTATTGTATAAGCGGCGTTAAAGGTACATGCCCACTCAGTAGGTACAAATGTTTTTTATAGAAATTAAATAAGTATAATTGTGTCACTATTCCACCAGTTCTAAAAATTACGAGTGCCCGCTATACAGATAAAATACTTTAGTAATATTTATTTTACTGATAGTGACGCGCGTTGGTATCAGGCTATTTTCATATGCAAATGGGGCATGGTATTTTTTAATTATTTAGACTAATTAAATGCGTAACCTGAAAAAATAATATTTTCGACTGATTATAAAGTATGATAATTGCACATCAAAAAATAAATACAGAGTCTAAATAGTAATGTCCGTTACCATTTTAAGGAAACGCGGTTATCGCCCCTGATATAAGTGTGGAAAATAACGTCTGATATAAAATGCATAAAAATGCCAATCATTACGTGGGGTAATGGTGAATGAATGTTTATTTTGCCAGAAAATGTCTCGGATCATGTCTCTGATATAAAGAACATGTTGTGCCTACTGAGTGGGCATGTACCTTTAATATCATAATTCTGTCGTTTTGACGAAGAATCGGTTACCGTAAATGTTAATAAAAACTAGAGCACATGAATGTAAGAAATACGTTATTGTAAATAACTTTCAGAGCACCCATACAACACATAGGCTATGCCATCGTATTTGGTGCGCTATATATCATTAAAATACGTCCGTTTTTTAGGAAGAGTTTAAAGATGTCTACTATAAAAACGACGTCACAGATTACGTCACGTCGGAAAACCGGGTTCTGAAACTACGTGATCCCACACTTGAATACGTACTGACTGATAATATATTGTTCTATCAGGCATTGACCTGATACAAACATCCTGATTACAAAGAAGTGAAAACTAACGTTCCATTGGTCCAATGACGTCAGTGTAATGCGTATTAAAACAAGTCCGCGTTCTGTCCATAGATAACGACGTCATCTGTGGCAATTTTCTAGCATAAAACGTTACCTGGTGAATAGAATACCAGGCTACTGTCTTTTGATATCAAGTTTATCAGGCTCGACTCGGAAACGGTAGGAATTCCTCGGCAAGCCTCGGAATTCCTACGCGTTTCGTAGCCTTGCCTGATAAACTTGATATCAAAAGACATGTATCATTATCTGGTTAGCTACACGTGATCTGTTGGAGATTACAAGGTCTTGACATTCATGAAACTACAATAAAGAGATGGACATATTTGTTAATGAATATTTAGGGCCCCGCCGAGAATCGTCGGTGCCCTATATGTTTCGCCCTGTCCGTCCGTCTGTTTATTTTGTGTAAGAGTTTCTCAAATCACCTATTATGTGTGTGCCTTCAGCTAATATATTCATATTGCAGACATGCATTACTTAGTAACGATACACCCTGCCACATTAATACAATTACCCTCGCTACTAATCGTACGTCCGTCCGTCTGTCTGTTTATTTTTTTGAAAGTTTTTGTATACTTTCTCTTTGCCTTCAGCTAATATGTACACATGCCTTACTTGAGTAACGATACGTCCTTTCACATTAAAGGTACATGCCCACTCAATAGGCACATGCTCTTTATAGGAATTATATAAGTGTATAATAGTGTTACTATTCCACCAGATCTAAAAATTATTATCACATATTTGACACATTTCCGGGTGTTGTTTCTGTATTAACACAGCTCTTGTGCAAGGTATGTGCACGACGATGTGATAAATAAGTTAGATCACGTTTGTCCGCATGTACGAGCGATTATCTCCTCGTACATGCGGACGAACCGTGATCTAACTTATACCGAGTGCCTGCTTTCCAGATATAATGATTTAGTAATATTTATTTTACTGATAGTGACGCGCGGTGGTATCAGACTATTTTCATATGCAAATGAGGCATGATACTTTTTAATTATTTAAACTAATGAAATGCGTCACCTGAAAAAAATAATACTTTCGACAGATTATAAAGTATGATCATTGCACATCATGATAGCAGTGTGGAAACTTACGTCTGATATAAAACGTATAATATTTGTCAATCGATATGTGGGGTAATGGTGAATGAATGTTTATTTTGCCAGAAAATGTCATATCTACAGAATATACAAAAATATATGTCTCCCTATATTACAACCTACAGAGTGTGCATGTACCTGTAATATAACTATTATCGCACATGTTCGTCCGTCTGTATGTATATTTTCCAGTCACCTATAGGGATCCTAAGTGCGTCGACAGACCACTTGTTCTAGTTTATTTTGGTTTTCTTTTACAGTAAATGTTTAAACATTGTTATAATTGGAAATAAAGGTTGTCATTTACTATATATACTGTGTTTTGCATACATGCCACTCCGATCTTAAAGGAAGTAAGTCTACATAAATAAATCAGAATTTGGAAAATAAAAAAGTTTTTAGAACCGAAAGAAATTATAGTGTCCTGAACTTGATGTGATGGTAACTAGTTATTTAAATTAAATCAACTAGTCTAAAATGGAAACCCCGTTCCACAGGTGGTAAACAGGAGAATCATTATGGACCTACGAGGGTGATCCAATAGTAGTACCATATCGGTATTTATCTACATAAAATGAAACGCGATCGCCAGAGAGTGTCTCGCCCACTACCAATGGGTCAAGGTTACTCGACGGTACACGTACATGTATCAGGAGATATGCGAAATGTGGACGTACATCCATGTCTGGCCGGCAATGACCTATATTTCGAGAAAAGTAGGTGAAGATCACATAATGACCTAGGGTGGTTAGCAATTAATGTAAGGATGCTACTGATAATGTGTTGTGACCATCCGACTAACTTAGGAGATATGCGAAATTTAGACGTACGTCCACAGTTTGACGGACATGACCTGCATTTCGAAAAGGTATGTCAATGGCTAAGTCGATTACGCGCAAACAATAGGTAAATGGAAAAAAGGTCAGATGATGGATAGTGGTATGTGGTGGGCACCCGTTGGATATGAAGCTGTGCAAGTATAGTGGTACTAGGTGGTACAAGGTGGTACAGAAAGTGAGAAACTGATCTAAACATGAAACATTAACATTGAAAATGGCTAAGTCGATTACGCAGAAAAAAATAGGTCAAGTTCAAAAACTGTTAGATCTACATGTTGGATAGTGGTATGTGGCGGGCACCCTTGGTTATGACGTTGTGTAAGTATGGTGGTCCTGGTGAAACAGTAACAGAGAAATGAACATAAACACGAACACTTAACATTGAAAATTGCTAAGAGGACTACGCGGAAAAAATGAGTCAAGGTCGAAACATGTCGCATGTTGGATAGTGGTACGTGATGGACATCCGTTGTTTATGAAGTTGTGCAAGAATGATGTCTCCATATGGTACAGTAACAGAGAAATGGGCAAAATCACGAACACTTAACATTGAAAATGGCCAAGTCGAATACTTGAAAAAAGGTCAATGTCAAATAAAAGGTCACATGTTGGATAGTGGTGTGTGATTGGTACCCGTGGGTTATGAAGTTGTGCAAATATGATGTCTCTAGATGGTACAGTAGCATATATTGCGCCAATAGTGACTGTTGTTGGAGAACTATACAGAGTTGTGTTGTGTTATAAAGTAGTTTGTGATTTTATTATCTGTAGCCTATTTCACCAACATTGCAAGTATACTTACCTAGCAAAGTATACTTTGAGGGAGAAATTTTCAATTTTAGGATAAATTTATTAATTTTTATTATACTGAATTTATTACATTATCACAGCCATTTTGGCTGTGATAATGTAATACATTCAGTATAATATTTCTGCATAGTTATAATCATGAAATATATGCAATCATTAGTTCTGTATGAAATAATGCATTTCGGAAAAATCAATGATTACTCCCTCAAAGTATGCTTTGCTAGATAAGTATACTTTGCAAGTTTGATGAAATCGGCTACAAATCAGTCTGCGCAGCAGTATGATCAGGATCTTCATTGTTTGGTTTTAATGCTGGGAATAGTTCGGATGATCATAGCAATCGAGATCGAAACGGGCCTCTGAGCAAATTGTACGTGTTTTGTCGGAGCATGATTCAAATATGATTGTGGATGTTCGTTGCACTTAAAGGGCTACTGACAGAATCGCATTGATCAAGTACGACTTTATTGAGATACCATGAGAAAATGGTTATAACGCATTGGCGATATCAGTGTCGCCTCTGATCAGCCTGTGCAGAGTCTACGCTGTTCATCATTTAATACCAAAACACACCAGGTGTTCGTAGTGAACACTTTAGATCATCTTTTTATTGTTGTCCGGAGTATATGGCGGTTGAACACGAGCTACATTGGTCAAAACGTCTAAGTTGGCCGATTTTGTTATGGAGTGGTGTTCATTGTATTAACCTGTATCTCCCATCGATATAATATTATGTCCAAGTTTGAGTTTTGTAGGAATTTGCACAGCCATTACAAAAATGTCTATTTATACCCCCGCAACGAGATGTGGGGGGGGGGGGTGGGGGGGGGGGGTATACTGGAGTCAGGTTGAGAGAAATATGTTATAACTTCTATTTCCTTCATCTAAAATGCTTAATATTTCACACATGCATTTCTGTAAGGCTCTACTACCATGCTGTGCCACATCAGGAAAATTCAACCGAGAATGGAAATATCTGATATTGTTATCAATGCAGAAGTTGCCAAGGATTTAACGAAGGGACATAAATCTGTTTTGAGAGAATTTGGCATTACAATTTAAAAAACTGCTTTCTGTACCATCATTTGGAATTCCAAATTCCATCTGGACCGGTTTATAAATGTACTGTAATGTCATGAGTGTGATATCAAACACAAATTGACAGAAACACAAACACAGGTGTGTGTTTTTTGTGTCAGAATTTATATCTCCACGGTGGCTTGCATGAGTTATACAAGAAGAGTTATCGGCCCAAGGTCAAGGTTACCAGTTCTTCAAAAATATATTTTATTATCCAATACTGCTTATTCTGACAAAATATGATGGGATTAGATCTATTAAAGCTCATGTGAGCTAAAAATATATATATATGATCTATTTGTATATTTAGCTCGGCTTTTGCTTTTAGTCCATTAAAATGTTCAAACATCCTCTCGTCTGCAACCACTCGACCTATGGTGACCAAACTTCACAGGTATGGTACATAGGTCGGTGAAAACAAAGGTGTTAAGATGATGTCGATCGTAAATCCAAGATGGCCGCTGTCTAAAAATAGTGGAAAAAAATTACTGGTTTAATAGCACAGTGTAGATCCTGATCAGACTGCGAGCATGTGCATGCTAGTCAAATGCCATAGCACGGCTGCAATCGACATAGTGTTGTTTGTGTATGATTTAGCACCTGAAATTTGACCCATCAGTACCACCAAAAGGTGATAGATGTTTGGGTACATACAGTATTGTGGAAGGAATTTTAGACTTGCAAATACCGCAACGTCGGCCATATAATACATGACACACAGCTGGATATTTATCCATCAAGTTGACGCCGAAATCCAATATGGCCGCCATTTTAGGCATTTTTATACACCCCATACCAAATGGTACTGGGGCAATATAGCATTAGTCATGTCCGTACGTACGATATTAAGTAAATATGACCATGTTTCTCTGTAACTTCTGTTTGTCCTCATGGAATCTGTTCATATTTGGCTGATGTGTTTTTATCATCATCATGCTTCGTCCTGTATGAGATGCTTCACCCGCGCCCTTCCCCAAGGTCAAGGTCATTAACTTATAGATATTCAGTAAATATGACCAAGTTTTTCCTGGCTGCTATAATTATACCCACACAAACAAAGTTTTAGGGGGTATATAGGAGTCAGCTTGTCGGTCGTTCGGTCGGTCTGTTGGAAATTCCCTTCCGCTTTATATCTTCTGAACCGATGCATGGATTATCAAATGGCTTGGCATAAATGTTTATCATGATGAGAAGGTGTGTCGCGATCAATAACCACGGTCCAAGGTCAAGGTCACAGTTGAAGGTCAAAGTTCAAACTTATTGAAATTCCCTTCCGCTCTATATCTTCTGAACCGATGTATGGATTATCAAATGGCTTGGCATAAATGTTTATCATGATGAGAATGTGTGTCGCGATACATAACCACGGCCCTACGCCCAAGGTCAAGGTCACAGTTGAAGGTCAAGGGTCAAACCAATTGAAAATCCCTTCCGCTCTATATCTTCAAAACCGATGCATGGATTACCAAATGGCTTGGCACAAATGTTTGTCATAATGAGAAGGTGTGTACACGGTACACGAGGTCGGCATTCTGGTAAGGATGAACGCTGATTGTTGATTTACTCTTCGCGTACTCCCAACCACCACTCAAGAGGGGGCCTATAAGTATGGCACGCCATTTTACTATTATCTGTTTGAATGAATAAGATATCTAGAATTATGAAACAGATATCTTATTGAACCAATTCCAAAGAGATATCTTATTGAACCAAAGGGATATCTTATTGACTCAAAGAGATATATTATTGACTCAACTAGATAGCTTATTGACTCAAACAGATATCTTATTCACGGTAGAAGATATCTTATTGAACCAAAGAGATATCTTATTGAACAAAATAGATATCTTATTGAACAAAATAGATATCTTATTGATTGATTATTATTGATTATTGGTGTTTAATGGCCTATCAACAGCCAGGGTCATGTATGGCCGGGCCAACATGATGGACTATCCTATATTCAATCTGTAAAAAATGAGGGAAATTCCCAAAATTAGAGCTCAATATTTACATAAACTAGATTGACGGAAGAAGATATCTTACTGAGCCAAAGAGATATCTCTTTAGCAATACAAGATATCTGTTTCATTGAACAACATATATATTTGGTTCGATAAGATATCTTATTCACACAAACAGATATATGTTTAAATTTCTATCATACTTATGAAAGAGTATGGAACCAAAGAGATATCTTAAAGTGTCAAATAGATATCTTGTTGTGTCAAAGTGATATCCTTATTAAATTCTTAGATGGATATCTCTTTTGAAATACTAGATATCTACTTGACAATGAAAGATATCCCTTTCCTTCAGTGAAATATCTTAATAAGCCAAATAGATATCTCTTCTAGTATTGTCAAACAGATATCTCTTTCAGAGAAGTAGATACAAATGTATATAGTATAATGTAAGATATCTTCTTCCGTCAATAATATATCTTAACCGTCAATAAGATATATTTTTGGTTCAATAAGATATATATTTAGTTCAATAAGATATATTCTTCCGTCAATAAGATATCTATTTGGTTCAATACGATATATCTGTTACTTAGAGATATCTTTTCATGCACTATATACCTTATTGACTGAAACAGATATCTGTTTGTCAGAAAGAGATATCTTGTTGATTGAAAGAGATATCTTATTGACTCAAAGAGATATCTTGTACTCAGAATAAATAATAAAACGGCGTGCTATATAGAAGTGAACCGTGAGGAAAGCTGCTAGTAATCTCCGACCACAAGCTTCACCGTCAATTATTCCGAGCTGCATATATTTAACTAGAACGACAGTCGTCCACGACCGCATTGTATGCACATATAAGCAGCATGTTGAAGGTGCTTCAGGTAAGAATTTTCCCATACACCACATGTTAATTTGAAAGTTCCATATCGAATCTCGAAGATTCCAATTCGAGTCTCGATAATTCCAACTCGATTCTCGATAATTCCAACTCGAGTCTCGATAATTTTAACTCTAGTCTTGATAATTCCAACTCGATTCTCGATAATTCCAACTCGAGTCTCGATAATTTCAACTCGATTCTCGAAAATTCCAACTCGATTCTCGATAATTCCAACTCAATTTCAACTCGATAATATAATTTTGTAATCATTCCACACGTTTCCAACATCAAAAGCGACTGTATTTACAAAATATCAACTAGTTTCTCACTACTGTGCACGGAGTCACGCGCGTCCCTGTAAGTACAGTGAAGAAATGGTGACTACTTTTAAATATTTGAATTATTCAAATAAATTATGGATAAGAAAATAATTATGACTTATGTCGATATCTTATGAAGTATCATTATTGCAAACCAGAAAAAGCATTGTACGAATGAATATTGAATTCATTTGAATAAATATCGATTTTTGTTAATATTTTGAGACAAAGTGCTTACTTCCCCTGTCCGCGTCACTCAATGCACAGCAGTGAGAAATTAGTTAGCATTATGTAAAAAACGGACGTTTTTGATGTTTGGAAACGTGTTGAATGATTACAAAATGACGTATCCGTTTGATTTCCGTAAATCTATTTTTTCGCGTAATGTGTGGTTATGCATCTTTAAGAGGAATTGGACTTAAATTACTCCCTGAAAATGCTGAAAATGACCAAAATTAATAATTTCCTGAAATTGGTACATTTCCTTCTTTGTCTATATAAAAAAAAATCCTGAAACTTTCAAAATAATAAAAAATAATCCTGAAAATCAGTCTTAATGAAATCATCACTGCCTCCGACCCGATAATTCCAACTCGAGTCTCGATAATTCCAGTGTCGATAATTCCAACTCGATTCTCGATAATCTCGACTCGATTCTCGATAATTCCAACTCGATTCTCGATAATTCCAACTACTCTAATCTCGATAATCTCAACTCGTCGATAATTCTCAACTCGATTCTCGATAATCTCAACTCGATTCTCGATAATTCCAACTCGATTCTCGATAATTTCAACTCGATTCTCGGTAATTTCAACTCGATTCTCGGTAATTTCAACTCGATTCTCGATAATTTCAACTCGATTCTCGATAATTACACTCGATTCTCGAAGATTCTAACTCGAAACTCGAAGCTCGAAGATTAGAAATCCTCAATGTAGCGAGTGTAAGATGTTAATTTCTATCAAGAGTGCGAGATAAACGGGTTCAGAACAAGCAATGTTAGAACATATTTCTCGCATACCACAATATTATTAATGATGCGCTGTGAAAATGCACAATACACTACGCACAGTACAGCGTGCCAAATTCCCGATAAGGAGTAGCACCAAATGTGATGACATCACAGTATGCGTTTGACGTCATATATTTTCAGCGCAGATGGAATGACACTCCGTAGGCATATAACATTTGGCGTGTTGTTTTGAATGAAGTTCATTTATTGGATTTCAACTACAATACAAGATAGGTTCACATGAAGCTATCTTACACTCCGTGAAGTTATCTCACACTCATGTCTTTTTGGTCATTTGGTACTGTATCTAATAGCAGGGGTGTGAGAAACTAAAGAAACTTGAGTCGTCTATTATCTTTCAATTCAAAAACTAATTTAACTATATTGATGGGATTTTCACTACTTTATTCAATTTAACCTACAGCATGTTGGATAAACTCCCTAAACATTAGTATCCCTTTAACTACAAATGACCTATAAATAGCGTAGTCATGATCATCCAGTATAATCAATATTGTCAAAGCTTACAATCTAACAATTTGCATAATTAATGTTACAAAATATTTGAAATCGGACAGTATTTACTAAAGTTATCACACAGAAATGTAACGTCTAACGGACGAGGGGGCGAAGGGACGATGGATGGAGGGTATACCACAACACATTCCGCCGTAAATGAGGGGCGTATAAAGAGCAAGAAATATATACACAGCAAACATAGATTCAGTACAAGTTCATATAAATACTGTACTGATACACTAATAGCGTTTTTTTTAGCTATATTGATTAGCTGCAATGCAATATATTAGTGTATTATTGTATCAGTGAATTGTCTTAGCATCCATTTCAATGGAACAGTTTAAAAACATCTGAAAATGTTTCCATTTCGATGCATACACACCTTTAATGACACTGTATAGTCGAAGACTTGAAAAGGCAAGTTTGTCCCTCTTCCCCTTCAGGTTGAAGAAACCCATAAGTTCATTTGTCATTAACCTGAAAATAAGACAGACTTTGTAAAAAAAACAAGATATGTTAGTAAAACATAGATTCGCCCGGGTTTCCATTAAAATTTGATTTGAACAAAGTCAACATTTGACCTTGTTAAGTGACCTTGACCTTGAACCTGGCAGGATTGGGTGAGTGGAAGTAATCAAGTTGACATGTTGTTAGTATGTGCCAATTAAGTACGGTAGATCTGCGATGAAAATTGTTTGCTTTATAGCAGTTGAGAAAAACTTTAACCAAGGTCAGCAAATGACTGTGACCTTGATCTCGGTAGGAGGGAGTGCCTATGAATTATACAACAATTATACAAGAAGCATAAAAATACAAAATTTATTTTTTTCGTGTTATTCAGAATACTGTCAACTCAATTTGCACAATCCTCAGGCCAAAAATAAAATCTCCTGTGTTTCTGCTAACCTGATCGACCCTATTTTGTTATGCCGACTCTACAGGTTTATTGAGTGGAAAATTGTTACTTGCGGATATTGGCCGTTTTGAACTACAGCAAGAGTGCCGTAAGTCACAAAATACGACCGTTGAATATGGGCCAGTCAGCGAAGATACAGAAAAATAGATGGCCAAGTTTAAAAGGTGACATTTTTGTTAAAAGATAATGTTTTCGGCATAAAAACACCAAGGTGCACATCTTCAATATGTGTGGAACGCGTGTGTATAGATCAATCCACTGAGCAGTTTCAGAGGAGTTGTGTACACAAACTATGCAGTTTATCTGTCCGCCGCCCGCCCGCCGTTCGGTAAAACATAATACGTACCGTTTTTTTTTCAAAACGGTCGTATAAAAAATGGTGCCGAAGTACGGCCTTTATATCAAAGCCCATGTCAGGAGTCATCTCGGATCAGCTCCATCTCCTCTCGATCTAGTTTGCAACATACGGAAAACCGTTAATGTCGGACATCGCTAAACAGCTAAAATGCTTTACACCATCAGCGGTTAATTGTTACTTGGAGAAATAAAATTTCAAAACAAAATAAAGTTTATACCCGACCGACCCTATCATTGGAGGGACCGTTAGCGGAAACACAGGTCATTTTCTTTTTGGCGTCATATTTATTCTTGAAATGCAATAACTAAAAAAGTAAAAGAAGAATTTCTTTAATAAAATTATTTGTTTTCTAAATATGTTTTTTTGAATATGTAAAGTGATTAAACATTTTTTTAAGAACTAGAAGGCAAGGATTATGCTAGAGTACAACCAAATGTGACTCAAAGTTAGTTAGTTCATTCAATTACCTTTCAAATGATATATAAACATGTTTAAATTTTAATTCAGTATATTCTAGTAAAACAGTTCCCAATAGATCTCGAGGTACTCAATTGAGTTGACATTATTCTTAAACAAAGATAAAGAAATACTTACCTTTCCATTATTTTCTTTATGACATGGTTCCCGTTTACCCCTCCGATTTTGGACAATCCAGCAATCGGAACATATTAAATAACAAAAGTTGTCAGAAAGACGTCACAAGCTCGCCTAATAGGGTTTAAACGCCATATCTATACAAAGTTTCATAAGTAGCCAATACCTAGAACAAATATCTAAAGGTATAAATTAAATATGAAAGCCACCAATGAAATAATAGGGAAGTCAGAATAAAAACCAAACGTTAAACGCAAACATTAAACCCAAGGCTAGGAATGGAATGGAATGGTGCTTAACGGCCCATCAACACAAAAGAGTATCATTTAGGGCCAAGCAATGTAGATGAAGAATAAAAAGAATAGTAAAATAGTATGTTACATGTGGTAATCAATCAGATGATAAGGTAAAAATATTAATATGATAAACAATATAAATGAACAACGTGTACAGAATTATAAAATTATAGTAATGAGTAACATGTATACAATGATACAATTAAATTTTCCGATACAAGTTCGTTTCATGGAGAAAGCGAAGCAAACCTTCAATGTTCTCCACCTGGAATAGCTCCGCAAGTGAAGTAACACCGAAGTGTTTGCCTTGAATATCGGCAAAATCGATACAGTCCAGTAGGATGTGTTGCACGGTAAATGCGCTGTGGCATGGAATACACCATGGACGCGGCTCACCTTTGAGCATATACGAATGCGTTAGTCGTGTATGTCCAATGCGCAATCGACTAAGGACAACTTCATCCCGGCGTACATGTCTGTAGCCAGGAGTCCATTCGCCCAGAGTCGGTTTCACAGCATGAAATTTATTATCTGTGAGCAGATCCCACTGGATCTGCATTGTATCGGAGATCCAGGGCGGCCTTGGCAGCACTATCTGCCCTGTCATTGCCCTTGATACCAGTATGACTGGGTAGCCAACAAAAAATAATGTCCTTGCCAGACGAAAGTAAAATATGGTGTAGCTCCATGATTTGGCGGATAAGTGGATGTTCAAGCTTCATGTTGTACAAAGCTTGTAGTGAAGATAATGAATCGGAAAATAAAATGAATTTCTTTCTCCAATATATTTTCGCGAAATCAAGAGCAAGTAAAATCGCCCTCAATTCCGCAGAAAATATCGAAGATTTGTCTGGGAGTCTGAATTGAAGATCTCCCTCGGGGACAGCGGCAGCAGAGTGTATGTATTGTATCTGTCTTTAACCTCAAGAAAACGTGATTTAAAAATGGATGGATCAGTTGTTGCTTTCGTGTGCTGACTAAGATCGAAGATCACCTTGGGCTGCTCCAACTGTCACGGTTGAGTATCTGGAACAGCGTATTTGGCAATGTGATCCAGATCCAAGCCAGCATCGTGTATCAAAGGATCCATTCTCTTGCCGAATGGTGGCTTGAAGCTTGGTTTCTTATCGAATACAGCATCTGTAGTTCGATGAAAGACTGTTATAAGCTGGACTAGATGGATTTGAATGTAGTTTAGTGGCGTATTACAAAGATAATTTGGTGCGTCTGTCGTGGAGAGAAGGTTCATTTGCTTCGTCATATAAGCTTTGTGCGTTAGACATACGGAATGCACCCAGGCAGAGTCTTAAACCTTGGTGATGTATTGGATCGAGCGTCCGAAGATCGGATTTACTGGCAGATCCATATACAGTGAATCCATAGTCTAGTTTTGAGCGAACATGTGCGATGTAAAGGTGGTGCAGCACCTTTCGGTCTGCACCCCAGTCATGATTTGCTACCACTCGCAATAAGTTGAGTGCTTTCTGGCATTTAGCTTTCAAGTATCGTAAATGAGGTTTAAAAGTGAATTTAGGATCAAAGATAAGACCAAGAAATTTCTGCTCCCGAACAACTGGGATGGGATGTGATCCCAGTTTAAGTTCGGGATCAGGGTGAAGACCGCGTCTTTTGCAAAAAATGCATGCAGTTAGTTTTAGATTTCGAAAATTTAAAGCCGTTTTCTGTGGCCCACTTGTTAATTTTATTGAGGCTCAGTTGTAATTGGCGCTCAATAGTTTGCATGTTCTTTGATTTGTAACATATTAAAAAATCATCGACATATAAAGAACAGTCAACACCTGGTTGCAGGCATTTTACAATATTATTCAATTTAATGTTAAAAAGGGTAACAGACAATATACTTCCCTGCGGTACACCTATTTCCTGTTCATGGGGATCGGAAAGGGTTGTACCGACTCGGACTTGGAATTGTCTGTCTTTCAAAAAATTAGAAATAAAATCAGGGAGATGACCCTTCAGACCGAGGTCATGAAGGTCCTTCATAATCCCATACTTCCACGTCGTGTCATATGCCTTTTCTAGGTAAAAAAATACGGCAACTATATGATCATTGTTAACAAACCCGTCTCGAATGAATGCTTCGAGTCTAATCAGATTATGGGCAGTGCTTCTCTGGCGAAGGAATCCAGACTGATACTCAGATATCAGTCCATTGGATTCCAGAAACCAGACAAGCCTGTCGTTAATCATTCGTTCCATGGTTTTACAGACGCAGCTAGTAAGTGCGATGGGACGGTAACTTGATGGGTCGGTGTGATCCTTGCCCGGTTTGGGAACAGGTATGATTGTAGCTTCCCGCCATGAAGGCGGAAAGACGCCTTGTTCCCAAATGGTATTAAATAGTTCAAGGAGGTTGTCTAAGGAGTGTTCAGGTAAATGTTTAAGCAGTTGGTAGTGGATATCATCAGGGCCTGCCGATGTATCATGTGTTTTCTCGAGGGAAGCTTTTAATTCCCTCATATACAGGGCTCTCAATAAGGGCCGGGGGCCGGGGATTTCCCCCGGCAACTTCCTCATTCGGCACTGGCTACTTTCTCGGTAGAAAAAAAATATCAAACAAAAAAAAAAAAAAATCGAACTTTGATCGTGTGCGAATAATGAATTTATCCGCGTATGGACGGCCATTCAGCCAATTTTCACCCTTGAATACAAATTAATAATGAATTAGGCTTATAAAACTTTTTTTTTATTTCACCGGGGCGGGTGCCGTTAAAAATAAGCGCGGAGAGTGATGTCTCGCACAGCAACAACAACAACAACAACATGTCTTCTGTCAAAAAGAATCGCCAAAATAAGATCGATTCTTTCTTTAAAACCGAGAAAGTATTGTCCTCCTTCTCCTACTGTACATCAAGTTGTCATAAGGTGCTGGACAACTTTAGATTATAATCACGTCGCAATCTGTCTGTTTATGCCCTAATTCCCCAGATAAAGTTTAGTCCAATGTCCGACAGGTACCAGTGTCCGACAGGTACCAGTGTCCGTCACCACGTCTTCGTGACATAGTTGCATATAACTAACAACAAGTGATTCCCTGCGAGTGATTCATTGTCCCTGCGATCTTGGAGAGGACTGTATTTTATCAAGTGTATAATTATCCCCTCGCCGATTGGCAAGAGGGGATAAAGCGTTCCAATCCATGTCCGTCTGTGCGTCAATAAACACTTTTGGGCTAGAGTGTAGATCTGTCCGCCACTTTACAACACTGAAGCTATCAGGGATTGCCACAGGTTATGTAAGGGTAAGGTTAGTGTTGTAAAGTGGCGGACAGATTCTACACTCGCTCCCACTTTTGTTTCCACAACTTTTGAACGGCTTGACATATTTTGATGATACTTGGCCACAATATGTTTCTAGGCAAGCTGCTGTGTCCTGCACGCTCATGCATGCTCCCCACGCACATGGTCACTTCACGAAACTTTGTTGTTTGCGTTTAGCAAAAGCGTTTAATCCGAATTTCTTTTTTTTTCCGGAGGTCCAGGCTGCCAGCGAGGGGATTAGCTTAGTGATAACGATGCCATTGTTTGCATTAATTATTTAATATGCATCAGTCGATTGTATTACCCGCCGTCCCCAGGCGGGGCATCAACATTCTATGAACACATTTTATAGTTTATATTTCATTTTGTTCCAGTACCGATGACCATGCACCAGTCCTTGCCCCTGATAGTGACCATACAACCGCTGTTGATGCGATCACTGGTGAGACACCCATACTATCCACTGTACCTGAGGAAGTCGCCCATGAGTTCGAGACAGTCACCGCGGAGCCCGTGCTAAAAAAGCAGAGATTGACTGGTATGCTGAACATTGTAAACTGTATTTTTGAAATTCAGAGATAATATCAATTGTTGAGAGCATAGATATGTCTCTGATTATAATAGTGTCACAAGCTAGTTAAGCGAGAGTTTCTTGATTGTTAGTTTCTCGGATCCCTCCTACCGATTTTTTTGCAAAATGGAAAAAATATAAAATTACAAAAAAAAATAAAACAGCTTTTTTTTGTCTCAGTTTGTAGCTGATTTCTATATGATACACACATTGTGTTGTCAATATTAATTAATAATAATCATACATGTGTTACATCTATATATTTTTATATTATTTTGTTTAAAAAACTAGCATTGAAAGACTTATGTGTTTTTTCTTCTACAAATAAGATGAAATTGTCATTTTTTTATTTTATTTTACACTTCTTTAATTACCGTTTTTTATTTTTAATTTTTCCTCTCCTCCTACGGACATTTTTGCAAGCAAATTCCGAGAAACAGAAAAATAAAAAACTCCGGTCTTACTACTTGTAGAAGTTATCTAAAACTTGTGGCCCTGGGGCTAAGTAATTTTATTGGTTATATAGAGAACCTGTCACAGGTTCTCTATATAACCAGTAAAATTACTTAGCCCAGGCTGTCACCTGGGCCTGTGGGCTGTCACCTGGGCCTGTGTTCATAAAACTTTTGTGCAGACTTAGTGCATTTCCGAAAACTGAATACAGTGGTAAATCTCTTATAACTTCTGTTTCCTTTGACCGATCATCTTCATATTGCATACACGCATTGCTCTAATGGTCATCTATCCGCCTACGACAAATTCACCATCATCCTAACCTTTTTTAGGGCCAAGGTCAAGGTCACAGACTTAGTGCAGTTCCGAAAACTTAACACGCTGGTAAATGTCTTATAACTTCTGTTTTCTTATACCGATCTTCTTCATATTGCAAACAAAAGGTCAATGCCTCGGCAGGCGCGACCCCATTTCCGTGGCGGCATTCTTGTTCCTACACATGACACACTGCTCACTTCCTCTTCTGTTTTTGTAGGTGGGATATCTGCAGCATCTAAATCTTCAACTGAACAACCAGCCAACTGTCCAACTACAGACGTTGTCAGGAACATGTGCCAATCCCTTTTCGACCATGGTGACCTCCATCAGCACAACCTATGTCAAGACTGGTTGTTCTACTGTTCCAAGAATGGAAGAAGGCCGAATACGTAATCTTAGCTACAAATTCCAACATGGTTGGCTAAATCGCAAAACTTCATTCTGTGAGAAAACCGGCATTTGGTGGGTAGTCTATTTGGAGGGAGAAGGTCTATATTGCACATTATGTAGGAAATATGACACACACAATCCCCAGAACACAGGAAAGACTTTCAATCGTGATCCGTGTACCCGATATCGCCCAGAAGCCCTAACAGATCACCAAGTTACACAACACAAGAATGCAGTTTCTGCAGAATTACTACAAAGGGTCTCAGTGTTTCAAAAGGATATTAACGATAGGCAAAGTGTTGCAGAAGTTGTGGTTGTGAAGGCCTTCACTGCATTGTACTGGATCATGAAAGAAGAAATCCCAAATAGAAAGATGAAATCACTTCTGGACCTAGTGGAAGACCTAGGGATGACAGATTTAAAACATTTTCAACACCGTTCAGAAGGCGCACTGAGGGAAATGTTTCTCCAGTTAGGTGAATCAATGGAAGAATCACTGCTTACTAGTCTCCAGAATGCCGACCATTATGGACTGATGGTGGATGAAGTTACAGACATATCATTTTACGAACAAATGGTTTCATTTGTGCAATTTTATGATAAGTCTTGTGGTGAGACGAAAACAGCATTCCTGTCTGTGGACAATCTGCTAGAGCATTCCGCATCCGCAAATTCAGAGACAATAACTTAGTCAATTATTAAGACATTGGAGGATTTCGAATTGGACCCAAAGAAGCTGTCATCATTTGTCTCTGATGGGGCAAGTGTAATGACTGGAAAAAACACAGGTGTCGCCAAACGACTTAAGGATTCGGTAAACCCAGAAATTCTGAATGTACATTGCATCTGCCATAGACTCGCTCTCGCTTGTACAGACACATTAGGTGATGTCAATTACATCAAAGATGTACAGCTCTGGCTGGTGCAACTATGGAAGTTGTTTGAAAATTCCCCGAAGAAAATGGCTGTATACTTAAAGACACAACTGCAGATCAATAGTGTTACACTGACAACCGAAGACAGCCGTAAGAAAGTGTGAAGAAAGCGTGCCAGACTAGGTGGTTATCATTCGATGAGTCAATAAAGTAAATCTACAAGGACTATGTTGCCTTGTTGCAGACACTCGATGATCTTAAATAATCCGATGCGGCATCATTGGGGTTGCTGATGAAGTTCAAGAATGTAAAATGTCTTGGAGCAATCTACATCCTATCGGAAGTGCTGCCCCATTTAGCTATTCTGAGTAAAACGTTCCAACAGGGTACTGTTGACTTTGCTCAAGTTGGACCATCACTCACCTATACGATTGAGAAGTTAGATGATATTCGTGAAACAATGTCGCCTATTACAAAGCTGGAAAATGATCTGCAACCAGGTGGAAGATTGACCAGTTGTGGCGTGGAGCCCCCCACTGAGTATCAAATAGAAATGATGAAGACCCTCATTAAGAGATATGTCGCTGCACTGAAAGCAAATCTGGATAGAAGATTTGAAGAATAACTTCCAGTATTGACCTCTCTGGCAGTACTCGATTCGTCAAAGGTTCCCAATAAGAAACATCCGGAATTCGGACAGTATGGCCAACGAGAGGTCGAACAATTGGCGGAACACTTCAGCATGACTGCAGACGAAATTGACAAGCAATGTGTTGTAGATGAAATGAAAGCTGAATTTGGGAAGCTGAAGTATGATATCTTGAATTGGAAAAACAACATTGTGGACAGCGTCGAGTTCTACCCTGACAGCAATGACATGCACTTTACAGCGCATTTGTCAGCTGCAATATTTCTACTCACGACTTAGTAATATCGCTGACATTGTCCTGTCAACACCCGTCTCGAACGCCTGGCCAGAACGTGGTGTAAGTGCTGTGAAGCGCATAAAGACGAGACTACGATCGTCACTCAAGAACGACGTGTTCCAAGCATTGCTACAAGTTTCCATCAATGGAGATGAACCAGGAACAACTTCGGCCAAGTGCATCATAAACACTGCAGCTCGCTCTTGGTTGAAGAGGAAAAACCGAAGGGGACTGCCCAAGAAGAGACATGTTCCTGAAACCTGGGGCCACTCACACAGAGATGGTCACAGCGATCCTGATGTAATCACTTTTGATGCATCTGTGCAGACGGAAGCTCAGTCCAGTGGTGACCTTGTACTGGAGGAGGTCTCCCATTGCTATAAGGCATTTGACTGGGATGAACATTATGATGGTGTTCATGATGATGATCGAGTATTTCAGAGAACCATTAATGATTATCCTTTGAATAATATGTCATTTCATGATTTTAATCAAAGATTGTGTTCAATATATTGTCATTTCATGATTATCATGAAATGACAATATATTGAACACAACCTTTGATTAATTGATTGTAATCATAGGTTGTGTTCAATCAATATAATCATTAATTGTTCTCTATGCAAAGCTGCCTGATTCACCGTAAGAAATTCTGCAGAAAATAAGTTTTGTGAGGTATTTCCTTAAACTTAAAGGAGTGATTGCACATTTCAATGTGGAATAAACGGTTAACTAGCTAACCGTAACATGTCAATAAATACTAGTTTCTCCATAAACAATTATTGGCCCGGACACCAACATCCAAATTGTGATTCAACCTATGTGCCTGGAAATCGCGCCTGAGTGGTTCTGGTTTTAAAAATGTTCTTTGGTAGACCCCCAAAACCATGCACAATTCTTGTTTTTCTAAAAATCCAAAATCAAGTTTTTGCAGGTGAAATAATCAGCGTTGAGCCAGGAAATAGTGTGTGAGGCATTCTGGTTTAAAAAAATTTCGTGGGGGAAAACCCCCAAACCCACCCCCCCCCCCCCCGCATACATTTGATTTTGGTTGACGCCCCCCTCCCCAACTGGAAATCCTATACCCACGCCTGGATATCTACATTCACTTTCCTGCATTTTTATGTCGTTTAGAACCAATATTCTCAATTTCTATCACCAAAAATGGCAGAATTAATGAACATGTAATTTACTTCTGGCAAAAGTTGACTAAATATAGGTGCAAATATTGATTCTAAAAGACACCAGAATGCAGGAAATTGAGTCTAGAGGTCAAACATTTTCCGGGGGGGTGGGGGGGGCATGCCCCCGAACACCCCTAGCGATCTCGTAAGAAGCTTACTCGACGAACGAGCTTCGCTCGTTCAATAACCTGGCTACTTTTAGATTTTACCCGGCTACTTGGAAACTTATTGAGAGCCCTGCATAGAGAAAGGAGCGTTGTAATGTTCTGAATTGCCTGAATTAAAATTAAGTTTAGTTTTCTCTTGCTCAGATTTCACCTTCAGGAACTCCTCAGAATAGTTATCTGCTAATGTGTTTGAAATGTCCGTTTTGGAATACACTTTATGTCCTGCTTTGTTGAGGTGATTGATAGAAGTTGATTTACCTTTACAGTTTATCTGACGAATCATGTCCCATGTTGTTTTCATTTTAGATCGCGAATTCAACTTGGAGACAAAAGATCTCCAAGTCTTTCTCTTGCTAGCTTTAATTGTGCGTCGAGCTTTCGCTCTAAAAATTCTATGAGCATCTGCTGTTGCGTTATTATTGATTTGACGAATAGACTGCTTACGAGCAGTCATTGCCTCTTTGCATCGTCAAACCATGGTTTATTGACACGTTTACATTTTCAAAATCATTGAAATTAATGGCAAGATTAACAGACCTGTGTGTGTAGTACTCATCCTATTACTCCTAGGGGACGGTACTAAATGTAAGTGACACTGGTGTGGTTATGACCTGGCAGCAGGTCAGGTTATTCTAACTTCGGAACTGAATATAGATTCTTGATCATGTTGATGTAAATATTGGGTTCTAATTTTGGGAATTTCCTCCTTTACAGATGAAATACAGGCTAGTAAACACCATCAATCAATTCAATAAAGGCTCAGAACTTTTGTATAAATGTTGACATCCATAGTGATACCTCATTTGCATATCTACATTGGAAATTTGGAATGGATTTACATATTAATTTGACAGGAATGGAATGGAATGGTGCTTAACGGCCCATCAACACAAAAGAGTATCATTTAGGGCCAAGCAATGTAGATGAAGAATAAAAAGAATAGTAAAATAGTATGTTACATGTGATAATCAATCAGATGATAAGGTAAAAATATTAATATGATAAACAATATAAATTAACAACGTGTATAGAATTATAAAACATGGTTGACTTTAATCACTTACTTACCAAACCATATCAACAATCAATTAATGGTACTAACTCATTCAATCAAGATATATCATCCCGGATTGTGTTTTATCTTCATTTTATTTTGACAATTGAGAACATTTCTTGCAACCCTCAATGGCACTGAATGTCATTGATAGCGGTCTACAAAATGTATTATGTTTTAAATGCAAGAATTATATTCTTCAATTTTTTTATTTATTCCTGCAATTGTATGATGCGAAAAATAGCATATGTTCTATATGTACATGTTGTGCCCGTTATACATGTTCATGCGCACGTACCTTGGTGATGATGATGGCAATGAAGTGCAGGCAAATGGATATGTCATATATATTGTGCATACTCTTCTGCAGGATCTACACTGCTCGCTATTTAGTTGACACATAATTATATTCATCTGTTTGCAGGACAATGACAGCAAGCACAAAAACAAATCAACAATGAAGTGGATGGGACAATGCGGTCTTAAAGAAAAGCTTGTCGTAACGCCGGCATCATCACCCGATATCAACCCAATTGAAAATGTGTGGTCGGCATTGGAGGACCACCTTCAACGACATGTGAAACCAAAACGCAAGGAGGAATTGATTCAGGGCATAACATAATTCTGGGAGGCCCTATCTGCGGCACAGTGTGGAAAGTACATTGACCATATACATAGAGTTATACCAAATGTAGTTTTGAACAATGGTGGACCAACTGTGTTTTAGGCAACTTTAAACAATGATATTGAAAACAAATTTTAGAAATGTTTCAACATTCTCCAGCTCATTTTTATCCGCCTGCGTTAGGGATAGCATTTCCGGCGTCGTCGTCGTCAACAATTGTTAAGGTTTGTGTTTAACTCCGTTTCAGACAAAGTATAACTCCCAGTGTCACCATATTTGGACAACATCTTTATGCACATTGTTCATATGTATCATTAGTTGCGAACACGTAACTGCTACATACCATCATAAGCAGAGTTACGAATCCATCCATAGGCTTCCCTTGCAGAGTAGCGAATCAAATCTGATTCGCACTTTGGCTGTTAATTACAGCATATTGTCTAGACTTTTCAACAGAGATAAATGTTAGCATTATAAAAGTAAAACAAACTGGTATAAACACATTTTATCATTGTGGTAGGTCTAGAAGATTAAATATTGCATTTTCAGTAACTGGACCCCAATATATATTTTACATTTAGATTTCGGTTGCCACTGACCGGGTCATTTAAATTTACACACAAGGCCATCTATATCTTTAAATTTATTACAAAACTGTTGTAATATGGTCCTAATGAACATAATATTGACCTTAAATTGTGTGGAAACATATAGAAAATATGCTGTAATTATCCTATGGAAGGATTCGTAACTCTGCTGACAGTAATTACGTGTTCGCAACTAATGTATCATATGTATAAATATTGAAGCAATTGGCAAAACTGTTATCCGGGTATGGAAGGTCTTCGAGCCAATTCCCACCCTTAAATATAAGCTTCATCAGCAAAACTGTTGAGAAGCTAATGTAGAGTACTAACGCAAATTTCTAAATGATTTGACCTGGACGATGAAGGCCGCATGGGTGTGCTATAGAATGAAAATATGGATGATGATGATACATGACGTTTCAAGTTAATCTGACTTAAATTATGGATGCAGAGATAATCATAATGGGTACCCCGAAAACTTTACCCAAATGGGACGGATGGAATCCAAAAAAATATATATAAATCTCGGTATACTTTGTATGTCTAGCTAAAAATGGACCAAAAAAATTACTTATTACAACATGCTTGGAGTTTATCACTTAAAATGGTGTGTTTGAACTTTGGTTGATATATTTCATCAACAGTCATATACATTGGAAATGCCGGAGGTCCTCAAAATGGCACCAGCACCTTTTCATGCATCAGTTGGGGAGCTTGTTTGCATACATATACGATTCATTTAATTATGTGCATACCATAGCAAGGTCTGGCGCTTCTTTCTTCTTTCTTCTGCCATTGTCGAAATTAAAGACCATCCGGTTATTGGTCTAATTTCATAAAAAATGTTAACTGCAATGAAAACACACAAATATACGGATATAACAATTTGACTTTAAGCAACGTAACATGATTATAGTCATGCTACGGGTTATTTCATTAAATCAGATAGAGTATATTAAAAAATGGCTGAAATTATGCCAAACTCAAAATTTGTAAAAAAATTCCCGATAGGCGGACATTACGTTGCCTTGATACGCAAGAGGGCAAACTTGATTAAGCTAAAATTGCGTTTGGAAAGACTCGTCCGGGACATCCCTGATTACGATAAACAAAATGTTAATAATATGTGAAATATATACGCCTAATTCTACTATTTATGTATATTTTAATGGATTTTAATTGGCTTTTCGTCAGAAAAAATCAACTATTTCGATTTTATTGCCGCATTGGTAAAGCAGAGTGGTCCTGGTTTGACCGCAGCGCGCAGCGTAAAGCGGTCATTCTTTTGCAGTTTAAAGAAAAAAAGGAGAGTAAACTGCAATTAAAAGCGGAGCGCAGCGCTAACTGCGCTATAAGTATTGCAATTCGCCTGGTAAGAGAACCGCAGGCCACTCTGTAACACTAACGGAACAAAAACAATTAATAACACTGGGCGAGTTCGTTTGGGATAAAATAATTTATGGGTGGGTGGGGAATAATAATAAAGAATGATCAAGAGATACTTACCTTCATGGTCGCATACTGCCATAACATTAATGCTATGATAACATTGTATGTTCACATAGCTCTTCTCGTCCTCAACGGGTGCTTGGATGCGTATATGTGAGCCATCTACGCATCCAATGACGTTTGGAAAGCCGCCGATGGTGTAGAATCCATCCCGGATGGTATTGTTTTGGCCCGTGGCAGAAGGGAACTTAATAAATGCATTCATTTTGGACACTAGTGCACATCACACATTGTCAATAGCGCGGCTCACTGACGACCTGTCAACAGCCAGTGAATCGCCAATGACTTGCAAGATGTTGCCAGAGGCCAAAAAACGTAAAGTCAGTAGAATGGAATGGAATGGAATGGTGCTTAACGGCCCATCAACACAAAATAGTATCATTTAGGGCCAAGCAATGTAGATGAAGAACAAAAATAATAGTAAAATAGTATGTTACATGTGGTAATCAATCAGATGATAAGGTAAAAATATTAATATGATAAACAATATAAATGAAAAACGTGTATACAATGATAAAATTAAATTTTCCGATACAAGTTAGTTTCATGTAGAAAGTGAATGGAATGGTGCTTAACGGCCCATCAACACAAAATAGTATCATTTAGGGCCAAGCAATGTAGATGAAGAATAAAAAGAATAGTAAAATAGTATGTTACATGTAATAATCAATCAGATGATAAGGTAAAAATATTAATATGATAAATAATATAAATGAACAACGTGTATAGAATTATAAAAGTATACTGATAATGAGAAACATGTATACAATGATAAAATTAAATTTTCCGATACAAGTTAGTTTCATGTAGAAAGTGAAGCAAATCTTCAATGTTCTCCACCTGGAATAGCTCCGCAAGTGAAGTAACATTGAAGTGTTTGCCTCGAATATCGGCAAAATCGATACAGTCCAGTAGGATGTGTTGCACGGTAAATGCGCTGTGGCATGGAATACACCATGGACGCGGCTCACCTTTGAGCATATACGAATGCGTTAGTCGTGTATGTCCAATGCGCAATCGACTAAGGACAACTTCATCCCGGCGTACATGTCTGTAGCCAGGAGTCCATTCGCCCAGAGTCGGTTTCACAGCATGAAGTTTATTATCTGTGAGCAGATCCCACTGGATCTGCATTGTATCGGAGATGAAAGAGTTGATGGATGATTTAAAATCCTGATAGCAAACAGGAAAATGAGAAGTTGGTAGATCCAGGGCGGCCTTGGCAGCACTATCTGCCCTGTCATTGCCCTTGATACCAGTATGACTGGGTAGCCAACAAAAAATAATGTCCTTGCCAGAAGAAAGTAAAATATGGTGTAGCTCCATGATTTGGCGGATAAGTGGATGTTCAAGCTTCATGTTGTACAAAGCTTGTAGTGAAGATAATGAATGGGAAAATAAAATGAATTGCTTTCTCCAAGATATTTTCGCGAAATCAAGAGCAAGTAAAATCGCCCTCAATTCCGCAGAAAATATCGAAGATTTGTCTGCGAGTCTGGATTGAAGATCTCCCTCGGGGACAGCGGCAGCAGATGCTACCCGGTCCCCGATCGTTCAGCCATCAGTAAAAAGCGGAGTGTATGTATTGTATCTGTCTTTAACCTCAAGAAAAAGTGATTTAAAAATGGATGGATCAGTTGTTGCTTTCGTGTGCTGACTAAGATCGAAGATCACCTTGGGCTGCTCCAACTGCCACGGTGGAGTATCTGGAATGGAATGGAATGGTGCTTAACGGCCCATCAACACAAAAGAGTATCATTTAGGGCCAAGCAATGTAGATGAAGAACAAAAATAATAGCAAAATAGTATGCAATATGTGATTAGGGTAAAAATATTAATATGATGAACAATATATATATAGAAATATAAAACGTGTATAGAAATATAAAATTATAGAAATACGAGACATGTATGCAATGATAAAATTAAATCTTCCGATACAAGTTAGTTTCATGGAGAAAGCGAAGCAAACCTTCAATGTTCTCCACCTGGAATAACTGGAATAAAAGTGATTTAAAAATGGATGGATCAGTTGTTGCTTTCTTGTGCTGACTAAGATCGAAGATCACCTTGGGCTGCTCCAACTGCCACGGTGGAGTATCTGGAACAGCGTATTTGGCAATGTGATCCAGATCCAAGCCAGCATCGTGTATCAAAGGATCCATTCTCTTGCCGAATGGTGGCTTGAAGCTTGGTTTCTTATCGAATACAGCATCTGTAGTTCGATGAAAGACAGTGTTATAAGCTGGATTAGATGGATTGGAATGTAGTTTAGTGGCGTATTGCAAAGATAATTTGGTGCGTCTGTCGTGGAGAGAAGGCTTCATTTGCTTCGGCATATAAGCTCTGTGCGTTAGACGTACGGAATGCACCCAGGCAGAGTCGTAAGCCTTGGTGATGTATTGGATCGAGCGTCCGAAGATCGGATTTACTGGCAGACCCATATACAGTGCATCCGTAGTCTAGTTTTGAGCGAACATGTGCGATGTAAAGGCGGTGCAGCACCTTTCGGTCTGCACCCCAGTCATGATTTGCTACCACTCGCATTAAGTTGAGTGCTTTCTGGCATTTAGCTTTCAAGTATCGTAAATGGGGTTTAAAAGTGAGTTTAGGATCAAAGATAAGACCAAGAAATTTCTGCTCCCGAACAACTGGGATGGGATGTGTTCCCAGTTTAAGCTCGGGATCAGGGTGAAGACCGCGATTTCGAAAACTTAAAGCCGTTTTCTGTGGTCCACTTGTTTATTCTATTGAGGCTCAGTTGTAATTGGCGCTCAATAGTATGCATGTTCTTTGATTTGTAACATATTAAAAAATCATCGACATATAAAGAACAGTCAACACCTGGTTGCAGGCATTTTACAATATTATTCAGTTTAATGCTAAAAAGGGTAACAGACAATATACTTCCCTGCGGTACACCCATTTCCTGTTCATGGGGATCAGAAAGGGTTGTACCGACTCGGACATGGAATTGTCTGTCTTTCAAAAAATTACAAATAACATCAGGGAGATGACCCTTCAGACCGAGGTCATGAAGGTCCTTCATAATCCCATACTTCCACGTCGTGTCATATGCCTTTTCTAGGTCTAAAAATATGGCAACTATATGCTCATTGTTAACAAACCCGTCTCGAATGAATGCTTCGAGTCTAATCAGATTATCGGCAGTGCTTCTCTGGCGACGGAATCCAGACTGATACTCAGATATCAGTCCATTGGATTCCAGAAACCAGACAAGCCTGTCGTTAATCATTCGTTCCATGGTTTTACAGACGCAGCTAGTAAGTGCGATGGGACGGTAACTTGATGGGTCGGTGTGATCCTTGCCCGGTTTGGGAACAGGTATGATTGTAGCTTCCCGCCATGAAGGCGGAAAGACGCCTTGTTCCCAAATGGTATTAAATATTTCAAGGAGGTTGTCTAAAGAGTGTTCAGGTAAATGTTTAAGCAGTTGTTAGTGGATATCATCAGGGCCTGTAGATGTATCATGTGCTTTCTCGAGGGAAGCTTTTAATTCCCTCATAGAGAAAGGAGCGTTGTAATGTTCTGAATTGTCTGAATTAAAATTAAGTTTAGTTTTCTCTTGCTCAGATTTCACCTTCAAGAACTCCTCAGAATAGTTATTACATGAGGAGTTCTTGGAGAAGGTATCTGCTAATGTGTTTGAAATGTCCGTTTTGGAAGACACTTTATGTCCTGCTTTGTTGAGATGATTGATAGAAGTTGATTTACCTTTACAGTTTATCTGACGAATCATGTCCCATGTTGTTTTCATTTTAGATCGCGAATTCAACTTGGAGACAAAAGATCTCCAAGTCGTTCTCTTGCTAGCTTTAATTGTGCGTCGAGCTTTCGCTCTAAAAATTATATGAGCATTTAAATTATCTGCTGTTGCGTTATTATTGATTTGACGAATAGACTGCTTACGAGCAGTCATTGCCTCTTTGCATTGTTCGTCAAACCATGGTTTATTGACACGTTTAGGCTTTGCCGATGTTTTTGGTATTGTTTTTTCCTGCAATATCGTGTAAAAGGGAAACGTAACATTCTTGTGGATCTTCCGCATCTCGAAAGCGGTCAAAATATAGTTCAATCATGCACATATTACGAAATGTGTCCCAATCGGCTTTATGTAATTTCCACCTCTGGACTCTGTCAGTGGATGGTGGTCCATTACTCGAGCATTTATTGGAAATGTGACCGTTTGAATGGCCGAGCTACTTGACATCAAGCATGTGACATGAGTACATGTTCAAAATCATTGAAATTAATGGCACGATTAACAAACCTGTGTGTGTAGTACTCATCCTATTACTCCTAGGGGACGGTTCTAAATGTAAGTGACACTGGTGTGGTTATGACCTGGCAGCAGGTCAGGTTATTCTAACTTCGGAACTGAATATAGATTCTTGATCATGTTGATGTAAATATTGGGTTCTAATTTTGGGAATTTCCTCCTTTACAGATGAAATACAGGCTATTAAACACCATCAATCAATTCAATAAAGGCTCAGAACTTTTGTATAAATGTTGACATCCATAGTGATACCTCATTTGCATATCTACATTGGAAATTTGGAATGGATTTACATATTAATTTGACAGGGGAATTTTGGTTTTTAAATGGGTGGAATAGTTACGCAATAGTTTTAATTAATCCGTGGGAGTTCAGATTTAATATTATAGGTTTAATGGTGTTAAGATTTTGAAATTAGTAGCCAAAATCACCTGATAACGTGAAATTGACAATAATATTTCAAATTTTCTCAAATAATTGCAAAACCATATTACATGTAGTGTTGTTTATTTCTAGGTGCTCATGTGGGCTGGAATTTCGTACCATGGGAGGACGGACTACTGTCTTTTCACCGGCATCATGGATTCAGTGATATATCAGAAGATCCTGACTGACAATCTTCTACCATTTGCAGAGGCGAAGTTCCTCGATGGCTACCGTCTTTATCAAGTACGTATAGTGGTGTGCCATTGATTATATTGATGACCCATCCAAATTTTGCAGATTGCGAAACATTGCCTATTACATTGCTGCATTATTAACAATTTGACACGGATACATCCTTACTGGGTAGGATTTACACCTGGCCTTAGTGCTGGAATACTTCCCAATCATTGTAATTATATAGGTGTATATCTGTACATGTACCTATTGTCCTATATATTTATAATATCTTGTACAGTGTTGAATGTAGTTACATTGTAGCAACATGTTTAATTAATAAAAACAAGAAAAGACAAATTGGGAATCTAGCAAACATCTAAAATGGTGTTAAACATGGAAACCAAATAACCCATGCAGATATATATAATCATGCAACTAGCCTTGCATTGACCAAGTACATGCGGACTCATAAAACATGGTTGACTTTAATCACTTACTTACCAAACCATATCAACAATCAATTAATGGTACTCACTCATTCAATCAAGATATATCATCCCGGATTGTGTTTTATCTTCATTTTATTTTGACATTTGAGAACATTTCTTGCAACCCTCAATGGCACTGAATGTCATTGATAGCGGTCTACAAAATGTATTATGTTTTAAATGCAAGAATTATATTCTTCAAAATATTTATTTATTCCTGCAATTGTATGATGCGAAAAATAGCATATGTTCTATATGTACATGTTGTGCCAGTTATACATGTTCATGCGCACGTACCTTGGTGATGATGATGGCAATGAAGTGTAGGCAAATGGATATGTCATATATATAGTGTGCATACTCTGCTGCAGGACCTACACTGCTCGCTATTTAGTTGACACATAATTATATTCATCTGTTTGCAGGACAATGACAGCAAGCACAAAAGCAAATCAACAATGAAGTGGATGTAGTGCAACGGATAAGCTGACCAATTGTGCACTTTTTGATAAAAGCACCAAACTTGGCACATAGTTAGACCAATATATTATGAACAAATTTGGATGTGGAGCCATCGGCCAACTGCCCCCTGGTGGCTGTGGCGGCCATTTGCCGAGGAAGCCTTAACCCTAGATGAATGAGAAGTACTGAGTAACTCTGCAGTAAAAATGATTCGAAATACCACACACAAATGCTCACCACGATGAGACAATGTGTCGCGTGCATGACCCTGTCCCTACGCCCAAGGTCAAGGTCACGTTTGGAGGTCAAAGGTCAAATTTAGGTCAAATTTCGTTTTTCATCAAAGGTAGTCATGTAATATATCAAATCGAAGATATTAATGAGCATAGTTCGACTTAGTCCTTTGAATACAACTCCAAATAATTAATTGGCAATGAAGATGGCCGCCAACTGTCTATTTTGCTATTGTGCGCCGAAAAGTCAGCGGAGGAATCGAAGAACGACATACAACAACAACAACAAGAAGACGAAAAAGCGACTGCTACTTTGGAAGATATTTCAGGTAATCAGCCATGTTCTATCCACTTTTATATGCTAATTACAAACATGTGAATAGTTCAAACTCCTTAACAACAAAATGGCATCTTCTTTTTAGTTCTGATACCTGATAAATGCTGAATATAGTTGATGTCTTCACGTGCCGATACTCGAACAATACCAGTAGTCGGACTGATGAGTAACCCCTCCCCACCCCATCCTCCCGCTCTGAAAAAAAAGCTAAAACAGTTCTAGGCCCCAAACCCCTGCCCAATTTTTTCGTGAATGTGGAGATGGTCATTTTGGACCTGTCGCAAGAGTCCCTATATCCGGATGGTAACAGTACTCGGACTGACGAGTAACCCCACCCCCCGCCCATGCACACCCACCCCTCACCCCCCCCCCCCCCCCCCCCCTCTGGAAAAAAAGCTAAAACAGTTCTAGGCCCCAAACCCCTGCCCAATTTGTTAGTGAAAGTGGAGATAGTCATTTTGGACCTGTCGCAGGGGTCGCTATATCCGGATGGTAACAGTACTCGGACTGATGAGTACCACCGTCACCGACGCCCCCCCCCCCCCCCCCCCCCCCCCCCCCCCTCCCCCCCCCCCCCCCCCCCCCCCCCCCCCCCCCCCCCCCCCCCCCCCCCCCCCCCCCCCCCCCCCCCCCCCCCCCCCCTCCGCCAAACAGTTATAGGCAAACCTTGCACAGTATTTAGCACCCCCCCCTGCCAAACATGGCACCCACAAATGTTCACCCATTGAGACGACATATTTATGTTGCATGCCCCCCTCCGCCAAACAGTTATAGGCCCCAAACCCTTGCACAAATGTTCACCACATTGAGACGACATATTTATGTTGAATGTTGTTGCTAATGTAGGGCAGCACTTAACTCCTTGACTACCATAGTATAACAGCTACATATATTTTCTACTTCTAGCCGTTCAATTTTGAAGGTTCTACCCCTTGGCTAAGTACCCGAGATCATACAATGAATGCAAGGATTACACACAAATAGTGTTCGTGTCACAAGCAGTCAAGGGGTTAATAATTTGAACATACCTTAATTCACTTGGGTTCTGAGTGCTGTTTCTTACTATTTTCAGAACAATGTCAAAAAGCTTCAAACTCGTTGAGCCTCGTGGTGCTGAAGCAGAAGCAGCTCGGTCTTCCTCCACCCGGCCAGCAAAAGAGACAGACTGGTCATTATGCTTCATATGCCAAACAACATCACGAGAGTCGCTGACATGTCCATCCCAGAATACACGCCAAGAGAATGAGAGCAGTTACAGCATTCTCGCTGGGCATCTGAGCAGGTTTAATGAGCTATGTCTGCTCCCCAAATCGTTTCTGTTGAACCGATTAGATGAAGGTCATGGCATCGAAGCAGCGCTGACCATGAACAATGCACGATATCACAAGACCTGCCGACTGCAGTATAACAAGACCAAGTTAGACAGAGCTGAGAAGAGGCACCAGAAAACAGATGCAGACACAGAAGATGACGTTGCGGCCTCCAAGCGAGCTCGATATCTGTCACGACCATCAATTACTGAGACAAAACATGAAGAAGTGAAATGCTTTTTCTGCGGAGAAGCTCCTGGTACTGCTGGTGTTCATGAAGCTGCGACATTCCAACTGGACTCGCGTGTCAGGTCGTGCGCACTGATTATTGGTGGCATGGAGCTTATGACGAAACTGAATGCTGGGGACATGGTTGCACAGGAGGCCAAGTACCACCGAAATTGTCTCGTGAAGTTGTACAATCGCACTCGGGATATTAAGAAAATGGCAGGCAAAAGTACAGACGATGAACACGCAATAGAAGGACTTGCTTTCGCAGAGTTGGTTGTGTTTATTGAAGAAGCTCTATTGGATGATGAGACTGCCCCAGTCTTCAAACTTGCTGATCTGGCGCAGTTGTACACGTCAAGAATGGAACAACTGGGAGTCGAGCATGATGGCAGAGTGCACACAACCCGTCTTAAGCAGAGACTACTTGATCACTTTCCTAACATGTGTGCACAGTACCAGGGGCGCGATGTCCTGCTTGCAGTCAATGAAGACCTCGGCGATGCCCTGGCAAAAGCTTGTGAACTGGACAGAGACCTTGATGCTGTCCACTTGGCGCGTGCTGCCCAAATTGTGAGACGCCACATCGTCGGAGATGCCAAGGAGTTCAATTGGTTTCCTGCCGGATGCCAACAGGACTCTGTGCCACCCATGCTGCTTGCCTTGGTCAATATGATCTTGGAAGGTCCCAGTATCAAGCACCAGAGTGACAGCGCAACGCCAGCGGCACTGACCATCGCCCAGCTCCTCAAGTTCAACAGCTTAAAACACCGACGGGCTGCGACAGGTATAGCACTACATGTATTCTGCCCTGCTAAGGCAAAAGGCAGTGAGTGCAAATTGGTCAAAGTCAGTTTTTACCAGATTTAGAACATAAGTGCTTATTTTCAATGTTTTGCAAATATATCAACGTGGTGCTTTTGCATACACTGCCATTTGCATTATTAGGGCAGTATTATAACTTCCTGGGCGTTTGGTGGGCGATGTAGATGTTGATCGCCCGACTGTTTGATCGTATAGATTTAGGACAGACCTGATTTTACTTATTAATGTCTGGGGTACTTATAACACACATATGTTGCAACACTTTTAATAACATACTAATCCTACTGTCTTCGTCTGATGACAAACTGTTAGTTAAAACATATTCCTATCAATCACAGGTGTTCATAGACTAATATTTGGTGGAATTTGTCTAGTAAAACCTGTGGTAACTGTTAGTGTGATGTCATATCAGTCTTGTACACACACATTTTCTGTTACACAGGCAGTACAACTCACACAGTCAGGCACGCCACCACACAGGAGACGCCAGTTCCCGTCTACATCGGCCTCATGCTACATGCACATACGCGCAAGAGGGAGCTCGTCGACAGGCTGGCACACATGGGGATTTCTGTCTCCTATGACCGGGTCCTGTCCGTCTCTACACAGCTGGGGAACAGTGCCTGCCGCCTCTACCACCAGGAGCAAGTAGTTTGCCCTCCCCAAGATGAGAGGCAGAGTCTTCACGACTTCCGCTGTAGACAATATTGACCACAACCCAAGTTCCACCACAGCAAAACAGTCATTCCATGGGACTGCTATTTCCCTCATACAACACCCTGCGTTCCCTGGGGCCGGCATCGATCGCAGTATCATCATCCTCGGCGGGCCAAACGAAAGAGGTCTGAAAACAGTTGATCGATTGCCGCACTACTATACAGACGTCCCATCCGTCACCGGCAGTATCAAGAACACCCCCATGCCAGCATCCAGCGTTACATCCCTGAGCAACAACAATCGTCTCAAGCAACATGCTGAAGGAGAGCATCTCTGGCTGCAACGCACCCAAGTCGCCCTACAAGAACCTTCTCCAGTTGATAACATTTCATGGGCTGCATACCACGCAAGCCAGCAGGACATGCTAGCCAGTCGGCCAATCTGTCACACAGCACTGCTCCCACTATTCCTGGAGAGCGCCAACACCGTGGCTATGATCAAGCACTCCATGGATCTGGTCATGAATGCAGTGGAACATCTCAACCCTGGCCAGACGCCAGTGGTCACATTCGACCAGCCGCTGTTTGCTTTGGCAAAGCAAATCCAGTGGAAGTGGCCACTGGAGTATGGTGAAAAGAAGTTTGTTGTCCTCTTCGGCGGTCTTCATATCGAGATGGCACCGTTGGTGACTGGTTGCAAGGGAGCGGATGGGTGCAAGCCCTGGTTCAGGCAGAGATCACCAGTGCCGGGACAGCGGACTCCTTCCTGCGGGCATCCCATGTCAGTCGAACCAGGAGGGCTCATCAAGTGACAGCGGCAGCCCTCTTCACCCTGCAGCACATTGCCTACAACCAATACCTTGACCAGCTGGGTGACGCCCGCAATGAGCTGCTGGAGTTTGACGATTGGTGCCAGCAAAAGGTGGAGACCTGCCCCCAGTTCCACTACTGGGCAACCGTCCTGCATCTGGAGGTGACGGTCCTGGTGTATGTGCGGTCTCTGCGCCAAGCTCGTTTGCGATGTACGTAGATGCCCTTAGAGAACTGGCAGTGTGGTTCCATGCCCTGGATCACACCTATGGGCGCTGGATTCCTGTGCATCTGCGAGACATGGTGGAACTGCCGAAGACACACCCTGAAATAGCCCAGGAATTCCGAGCTGGGAACTTCACCGTCCAGAAGACAAATAGGCTGTTCTCCGCCATCCCCATTGATCAGGCCCACGAACAGAACAATGCTGCCATCAAAGGAGACGGAGGTGCAGGCAGTGGGCCTGACTGATAACCCCAGCGCTCTCCGACGGTGGATGGTGGCAGGACCGGAGGTTGCCAGGCTCATCGATGAGTTCCAGAATGAAACTGACCTGGGGAACAGACCACAAGACACAAGGCACCATGATCAGTCAGCAAGTGTGCAGACTGCTTTCCTCAAAGATGTACAATCAATGGTCAACGTGATTGATGACTTCGGGAATCCATTTGAAGAGGAGAGTCAAGATCTGCTGGTACTCGACACCAAGGACATAGCACCACACGGGGCTGTAGACACCCTCCGTCATGCACATGAAGTGGGTCAGATGCAGCTTGACAACTTCGTCAGAGAACGCCTGTTGGAGAGAACAACACCCATAGATGAGACTATCCACAGAAACAAGCTGAAAATATTTGGTCAACCTGCTTCAAAACCTCCGGGAAAGGGCAAGCAGCAGATGAAATCCCTCAAGAATGACGTGGATCTGTTCTCTCGTCTGTATATCGGGTGCCAGAACCGGGATGGGAATCTAGAGGAATTCTTCCAACATGAAAACCAAGCCTACCCCCCTGCACTATCAGATGGTGGTAGCATCCGGCTGGGTGTCAAGAGTGACCTTCTCGCTTGTCTTGAAGACCGAAGTCAGCCCAAGTCTGAGGTTCCTCCAACCAGCTGCGTTGTGCTAGATGGAGCAGTCATCATCCAGATGCTCAAGCCAGCTACAGCAAAATGCTTCAATGAGTATGCACAGCAGGTCTTCGTGCCCTACATACTGTCAAAACTCCATCAAGCAACGCGACTGGACCTGGTTTGGGATCGCTACAATTCAGACTCGTTGAAGGGTACAGCAAGGGCCAAGCGCGGAAAAGGATTGAGAAGACGGGTGGTGGGTGGCGCAACGCTCCCCGGGAACTGGGCCAACTTCCTGAGAGTCGACGAGAACAAGACAGAGCTGTTCAGCTTCCTTCTCTCGCGTCCTCCACGATTCATTCCAGCTTGCAGACAAGGAGCTAATCATCACTGAAGAAGATAGTGTCTTGAGCAAGCCACCGCTCCTAGATACTGCCACCCTGGCTCCTTGCAACCACGAAGAAGCAGACAACCGCATAATGTTGCATGCCGCCCACGCCGTTCATAATGGCCACAAGAAGATCCTCATTCGCACAGTTGACACTGATGTTGTTGTCCTAGCAGTGGCTCTGGCACACACCCTGGAGGAAGAAGCTGAAGTGTCGGTGTCCTTCGGGACGGGCAAGTCTTTCCGGTTCTTGGCAGCCCATGAGATGGCACGGGATCTGGGCCCTGAGAAGTCACAGGCACTACCGATGTTTCATGCGTTGACAGGCTGCGACACAGTCTCCTGCTTCGCCGGACATGGTAAGAGGACAGCATGGGCAGTATGGACAGCTCTACCTCAGCTGACACAGACTCTCACTTACCTCTCCATTGCACCGGATCAGATTGATGAAGATGCCATGCACACCATTGAGCGGTTCGTCATCCTGCTTTACGACAGAACAAGCACTGCAACCGATATCAACAAGGCACGCTGCAAACTATTTGCAAAGAAGAGTAATGTTCAACTGATTCCGCCAACAAGAGCAGCCCTGAAGCAGCACGTCCGACGAGCAATATACCAGGGCGGACATGTCTGGGGTCAGGCCTTGGTTCCTGCACCAATACTGCCATCACCAACCGACTGGGGTTGGGTCAAGACCAGCGGACTGTACGAACCTCTCTGGACAACGCACCCCGAGGCATCCAAGGTCTGCCAGGAGCTTGTCTCCTGCAAATGCAAGAAGGGCTGCATCAAAAGGTGCAAGTGCAAGAAGGCCAGGCTGGATTGCACACCACTGTGTGCTTGTGATGGGGACTGCTCTCGGAACTGAACTCGCAAACTCAGCTAAAAATTCTGAACTCTTCCAGACAGTACAGAGGGAATGTGAAACAGTGAACGTATCTGGATATTGCATCGAGCAGATTATTTGTTGATTAACATGAAAATTGAATTTAGCGGTGTCGTTTGACGACAGAAGTATAACCTTTCAAATACCCACGGTTGATCTGATAAAAACAAGCCACTAGAATCATTACTACCTGGTTATGTTACTTTTGTTATATTATCAATATGATTAGCATAATTGTGGTAACCCTTTCAACCCTGAATATATTAATGGAGTATTCTATATTCAATGTCAGGCCAATCATATTCATAGAACTTACAACAGTTGGGTCAGTCCATTCATCAAAAGGGTTGTTTTCTGATTTTTTAAAATAATAACTGCAAATAGTGCAGATCCTGATGAGACGGCTCCTTACTCGGTTGAAAGGATTACTACATGTTAATTGGCATCTTAATTGTCGTGGACAATTTCCAAGAATAGCTATGATATTTAGCAGCAACATGCAACATAATGTTTGCACAACCCTACAGAATAAAAGTAGACCTATCACTGAAGGTGATTCATACCCCCGCACATTGCTTTGACAAAGTATGATACATTTTTAAAGAAAAGTATCACCTTTTGGCGGCCATCTTGGATGACATAATGATCCAATTGTGACAAAAGTGATGATGATGATTGTGATGTCAGAGCCATCAGCTCATTAATACCTTCGATTTGATATATTACACGACTGCCTTTGATGAAAAATGAAATTTGACCTAAATTTGACCTAAATTTGACCTTTGACCTCCAAGTCTGACCTTGACCTTGGGTGTAGGGACACGTGTCATGTACGCGACACATTGTCTCATCGTGATGAACATTTGTGTGTGGTATTTCAAATCATTTTACTGCTGAGTTACTCAGTACTTCTCATTCATCTAGGGATAAGGCTTCCTCGGCAGTCACATGGCGGCCATTTTGGAAAATGGCCGCCACAGCCACCAGGGCGCAGTTGGCCGATGGCTCCACATCCAAATTTGTTCATAATACATTGGTCTAACTCTATGCCAAGTTTGGTGCTTTTATCAAAAAGTGCACAATAGGTTTTAATTGCTTAGGTAATCCGCTGCACTAATGGGACAATGCGGTCTTAAAAGAAAAGCTTGTCGTAACGCCGGCATCATCACCCGATATCAACCCAATTGAAAATGTGTGGTCGGCATTGAAGGACCACCTTCAACGACATGTGAAACCCAAACGCAAGGAGGAATTGATTCAGGGCATAACAGAATCCTGGGAGGCCCTATCTGCGGCACAGTGTGGAAAGTACATTGACCATATACATAGAGTTATCCCAAATGTAGTTTTGAACAATGGTGGACCAACTCTGTTTTAGGCAACTTTTAACAATGATATTGAAAATAAATTTTAGAAATGTTTCAACATTCTCCAGTTCATTTTTGTCCGCCTGCGTTAGGGATAGCATTTCCGGCGTCGTCGTCAACAATTGTTAAGGTTTGTGTTGAACTCCGTTTCAGACAAAGTATAACTCCCAGTTTCACCATATTTGGACAACATCTTTATGCACATTGTGCATATGTATCATTAGTTGCGAACACGTAACTGCTGCATACTATCATAAACAGAGTTACGAATCCTTCCATAGGCTTCCCTAGCACTTTGGCTGTTAATTACAGCATATTGTCTAGACTTTTCAACAGAGATAAATGTTAGCATTATAAAAGTAAAACAAACTGGTATAAACACATTTTATCATTGTGGTAGGTCTAGAAGATTAAATATTGCATTTTCAGTAACTGGACCCCAATATATATTTTACATTTAGATTTCGGTTGCCACTGACCGGGTCATTTAAATTTACACACAAGGCCATCTATATCTTTAAATGTATTACAAAACTGTTGTAATATGGTCCTAATTAACATAATATTGACCTTTAATTGTGTGGAAACATATAGAAAATATGCTGTAATTATCCTATGGAAGGATTCGTAACTCTGCTTACAGCAATTACGTGTTCGCAACTAATGTATCATATGTATAAATATTGAAGCAATTGGCAAAACTGTTATCCGGGTATGGAAGGTCTTCGAGCCAATTCCCACCCTTAAATATAAGCTTCATCAGCAAAACTGTTGAGAAGTTACTGTAGAGTACTAACGCAAATTTCTAAATGATTTGACCTGAACGATGAAGGCCGCATGGGTGTGCTATAGAATGAAAATATGGATGATGATGATACATGACGTTTCAAGTCAATCTGACTTAAATTATGGATGCAGAGATAATCATAATGGTACCCGCCGAAAACTATACCCCAAATGGGACGGATGGAATCCAAAAAATATATATAAATCTCGCATACTTGTATTTCTAGCAAAAATGGATCAAACCCACACACCAAAAAAATTACTTATTACAACAATTCATGGAGTTTATCACTTAAAATGGTGTGTTTGAACTTTGGTTTGAATAATTCAAATCAACGTCATATACATTGGAAATGCCGGAGGTCCTCAAAATGGCACCAGCACCTTTTCATGCATCAGTTGGGGAGCTTGTTTGCATACATATACGATTCATTCAATTACGTGCATACCATAGCAAGGTAACTGGCGCTTCTTTCTTCTTTCTTCCGCCATTGTCGAAATTAAAGACCATCCGGTTATTGGTCTAATTTCATAAAAAATGTTAACTGCCATGAAAACACACAAAGCGGATATAACAATTAGACTTTAAGCAACGTAACATGATTCTAGTCATGCTACGGGTTATTTCATTAAATCAGATAGAGTATATTCAAAAATGGCTGAAATTATGCCAAACTCAAAATTTGTAAAAAAATTCCCGATAGGCGGACATTACGTTGCCTTGATACGCAAGAGGGCAAACTTGATTAAGCTAAAATTGCGTTTGGAAAGACTCGTCCGCGGACATCCCTGATTACGATAAACAAAATGTTAATAATATGTGAAATATATACACCTAATTCTACTATTTATGTATATTTTATTGGATTTTAAATGGTTTTTCGTCAGAAAAAATCAACTATTTCGATTTTATTGCCGCATTGGTCAAGCAGAGTGGTCCGCTGGTTTGACCGCAGAGTGCATCGTAAAGCGGTCATTCTTTTGAAGTTTAAAGAAAAAAAGGAGCGTAAACTGCAATTAAAAGCAGAGCGCAGCGCTAACTGCGCTATAAGTATTGCAATTCATTCCGCAAGCAACTATTTGGACCGCAGTCACATGATTGCAGTCCGATTGAGGTCCAATTGCAATTAATGGGAACGCGAATTGCAATCCTGCGCTCCAGGAATTGCAATTCGCCTGGTAAGAGAACCGCAGGCCACTCTGTAACATAACGGAACAAAAACAATCAATAACACTGAACTTTGGGCGAGTTCGTTTGGGATAAAATAATTTATGGGTGGGTGGGGAATAATAATAAAGAATGATCAAGAAATACTTACCTTCATGGTCGTATACTGCCATAACATTAATGCTATGGTAACATTTTATGTTCACATAGCTCTTCTCGTCCTCAACGGGTGCTTGGATGTGTATATGTGAGCCATCTACGCATCCAATGACGTTTGGAAAGCCGCCGATGGTGTAGAATCCATCCCGGATGGTATTGTTTTGGCCCGTAGCAGAAGGGAACTTAATAAATGCATTCATTTTGGACACTAGTGCACAGCACACGTTGTCAATAGCGCGGCTCACTGACGACTTGTCAACAGCCAGTGAATCGCCAATGACTTGCAAGATGTTGCCAGAGGCCAAAAAACGTAAAGTCAGTAGAACTTGCGTTTCTAGTCAGCGCAAAACTTCTGCAAGTCTTCCTCTCAACGTCATCGTTGATGAGCGAACATAAATACTGGATCCATTTTTAGAAAAGCGATACCTGTCTTTGCACTCTCTCTCTCTCTCTGTCATTTCTGATAATTTGTATACATTTTGGCGATGAATTCTTATTTTCGGCCTCTGCTGCAGAAATCCAACAACTTGGGCGGCCATATTGGATAACAATTTAACTGATCAGTTAACCGGTTAACAGAGGTCCGGACCACTGTTAAATTTATCGATCAGTTAGCGATCAGTTAACCAAACAATATTTTTGAACAACAGTTAACTAATCGGTTAAAATTTAACAGAGATTTTAACCATTCAGTTAAGGATTTAACAGTCCGTTAAGCTAACTGATGTTTTGAACAACCGGGCCCAGATGATCAGGGTAAACATATTAATATGATGAACAATATAAATGAAAAACGTGTATAGAATTATAAAATTATAGATATGAGAATTGAATGGAATGGAATGGTGCTTAACGGCCCATCAACACAAAAGAGTATCATTTAGGGCCAAACAATGTAGATGAAGAATAAAAATAATAGTAAAATAGTATGTTACATGTGGTAATCAATCAGATGATAAGGTAAAAATATTAATATGATAAACAATATAAATGAGAAACATGTATACAATGATAAAATTAAATTTTCCGATACAAGTTAGTTTCATGTAGAAAGTGAAGCAAACCTTCAATGTTCTCCACCTGGAATAGCTCCGCAAGTGAAGTAACATTGAAGTGTTTGCCTCGAATATCGGCAAAATCGATACAGTCCAGTAGGATGTGTTGCACGGTAAATGCGCTGTGGCATGGAATACACCATGGACGCGGCTCACCTTTGAGCATATACGAATGCGTTAGTCGCTGGTTGAACTGACAAAACTTGTTGGATGCATTGTGTACCAAATGTAGGTCTGATCAGTACGACATAGACCTATACTTTTGGCCTCAATAATATAATTTGTTTCCAGGAGTTTCTGGGGCAGTTCTCCGACAATGTTTCGTGTGCAACCATTGACATTGTGTGTATATATGTAGTACGCAGTTTTTTATACCCCCAGCATACGAAGTATGTTGAGGGGTATATAGTTTTCGTAATTCCGTCCGTCCTTCCGTGAGTCCATCCGTCCGTACAAATAAACAGGGTATATGTGGCTAGTAAAATTATGTAAATGATAGTGTAAGTTAAATTAGCCACATAAACAAAGGGTTTATGTGTCTAATTTGGTTTATGTTGCTATATTTTGGCTTATTCCGTAAGTTCCAGAGGGGTCTTATGTGGCTCGGAGATGCATAAACACAGTTAGTTCTTAAGAATGTCCGTCCGTCCGTCCTTTCCATTCCATTCCATTCCGTCCTTCCGTCCGTGGCATTGCGTCGAGGGTATATGTGGCTAGTAAAATTATGTAAATGATAGTGTAAGTTAAATTAGCCACATAAACAAAGGGTTTATGTGTCTAATTTGGTTTATGTGGCTATATTTTGGCTTATTCCGTAAGTTCCAGAGGGGTCTTATGTGGCTCGGAGATGCATAAACACAGTTAGTTCTTAAGAATGTCCGTCCGTCCTTTCCATTCCATTCCATTCCATTCCATTCCGTCCTTCCGTCCGTGGCATTGCGTCGAAGTTTTTCTAAGTCCTTGTATCTCCGCAACTTGAGATGGGATTGACTCGAAACTTCACACACTTGTTTATCTTCATCAATATGTTCATCATATGGCCCACCCATGCCGCCCACATTTCCAAGGTCAAGGTGAAATAACTTTGAAATGTGCGTTGAAGTTTTTGCAAAATTGCGTCAAAGTTTTTTTAAGTTATTGTATATCTTCAACTGTAGATGGGATTGACTTGAAACTTCACACAATAGTTTATCATCATCCATATGTGCATCCTATGTCCCAACCATGCCGCCCACATTTCCCAAGGTCAAGGTCAAATAACTTTAAAATTTGCATCAAGGTTGGCTATGCAGTATATTGTGAAAGCGGCGGCCGGTGATATACGTGAGCCACTGCTCATTTTCTCTAGTTGTACATGTAGGGATAACGAGAGGTATTTCTCATATGAAAGCAGATCGGTCCAACCTAGCTAAAAGCTGTTTGGTATGAATTCGCATGTGACTGTTAGGGCCCTTATTACAGATGTTCCTGTTGGAAAGCGATTCATCGGACTCTGACTTTCAATTACCAGCAATTACTTTGAGGGGTTCCGGGAATCAACAGGTTAGTGTTTGAATATATATTGTCACTCTGCCTATCAGACATTGTCACTCATAACGACATTTGCTGTAATAATAAAACAAACTTAGGAAAGGTTCTATATTAAAGGCATATTATTACAATATTTCTACATTTGACGCAAAATATTTTTGTTGCATTTTTCAATCCGAATTTACATTTTATGTACATAGTGCAATGACGTACTACTGCAAATAACTAAAACAGATAACACTTTGGTCAAAGACAGGCTCGAACTCGCGCCCCTGACGTTTTTGAAGCTATATGAAAGATCGTAACTACAGTTGAGCATGCGAAAGCAAAAAATCTGGCTTCTATAAGTTATGTACATTGTTGTCTTCATTACCTCCGATAAGTCAACTGGTTTCATTTATATGCATTAAAAGAGACACAGACGATTTTTCAGCGTACACACTAATGCTCATTTTGTTAGTCGACGATAGTCTAGCAAAATGTGCGTTAGCGCGTTTGTTGAGAAATGAACACAATCATCTGTATACTTTTGTCGAACCTGCTTCAGAATTACTTAACGGATAGCTTTAATATTTGGACACTTGATATATGTGAGCATTAGGAACACACTTATGCCGCCATTAACATGACCTTGTCATTTTTTATCTTTTTTACAGAATGGAATGGAATGGTGCTTAACGGCTCATCAACACACTTTTTGCAGAAACACCATATTTTCGTGTCAAACAGTTTCTAGTTTCTACGTCATTGTATAACATTTAATGTTACGTGATGGATTGCTTCAATGTTTGGACACTTGATACATGTAAGCATTTGGAACACACTCATGCCGCCATTAACACAACATTGGTCTTTTTTACCGTCACATGGTTGTGGAAACATTTTCTTCAAACTTGACCTTTTTCGTGTTTTAAGCATGCACTTCTCTGACTGTTTTAATGATGTTTACTTTCACATATGCACATGATCCTGTTACTGTCAAATGCCTCGGCAGGCGCGACACCATTTCCGTGGCGGAATTCTTGTTTAAAATGCATATAAATGAAACCAGATGGCTTATTGGAGATCCGCATCAATGAATACATGAATTTGCGTAACTCGTAGAAGCCGGATGTGTTGTATCTTGTAAAAGTTTATTATCCCCTCGAATAGCGAAAATGGGATATAGCGATAGTACGTGCATGCATGCACGCATCCGTAACATTTGCATTTAGCAAATGCGTTAAACAAATGCATTTACTCCATAACTTCTGAACCTCTCGATAGATTTCAATATTATTTTCTGTTTCCTTGATTGCATCTGCTTCATATTTCGTACACGCATCGCTTCTTGATCGTTTCGTTAAACTAAAGCACCACAAGGCGCGCTTCGTTGTCCTCTGACAACTCTTGTTAATTGCATATTTACGCAAATACGCGCCTTATCTGGGGCTCTGATGTCCAAGGTCAATGTCAAGGTCACATATCCAGACTTAGTAGTATATGACATTTGCAATGTTGTACACAAATATTGAAAACATGACACTTGTTTTTCGCAGACTGCTGTGAATATAGATGGCTATAGAGTATGTATGACAGAAGAGTGGTGCTGATGTGAGTTTTATAGTTATAAACATATCACAATAATACACAGTGTATGTTACTCCATTTGATCGAATAGAAATGATTTGTAGGTTTGTTTTGACTGTCCGAGTAGCTAGATTTCCCAACTCTAGATGAAGCTCTAAATAAAAAATTACAATAACTTAGGCCTCTGGAAGCCTTGGAATGGAGGGATATAATTTCGGTATTGTCCATCCGTCCTTTCATAACTCTGTCTATCTTTAGCCATGTGGATGTTGTAATTGATCATATTTAATTATCCCCTCGCATAGCGAAAAGGGGATATAGCGTTAGTCCATGTCCGTCCGTGCATCTGTGAGTGCGTGCGTGCGTGTGTGCGTGCGTGCGTGCGTAACACTGTGCTTAGGATTTGCGCTTAGCAAATGTGTTTAACTCGCTTTCTTTGGAACCCCTTGATGGATTTCAATAATATTTGGCAACAGTGTATACCTGAACAGAATGGAGTGTCATGTGTGTAGCCGGGTACCTACTCACAAGGTCACGAAATTATGTATGCACTAGTTTGAGTTAAATGCAGTGATTCATATTTGGCCCCTACCAATGTATGCTGTTTCTGAGGGCAGAACATAGTAAAATATGATACTTACCAATATGCTGTTTCTGAGGGCAGACATGGCAGTTACACTGGAGCAGGGTTGCCACAGGTCAGGGACATTCAAGTTCAGGGAAAAGTCAGGGAACTTTACAGCTGGTCAGGGAAATTTGGAATTTTTTGAAAAGTCAGGGAAATTCAACCTTGGTCAGGGAAATTTGGAATTTGTTGACACTGTTTCACCCGCGAACTAATGATGACATGTACATGTGATAGACTGACAATTGTGTACTATTATTCTTCTGAACTATTATTATGCAACAGCTCATCATTGAAATTGTTCCTTATTAGCCTAATTATCTGCAAACTGATTGGCAAAAAAGGGTTACAACGATGGTATTGTACAGATGTATGTCCATGTGCAGAATTTTAGCAAATATGTTAATACATGTAACTGCAAACCTTTTAATTTAACATATTTTAATAATATTTGTCTACAATATATAGGCACAATACTTCGCTGTGCATTCTATATATGTCCAGTTCACTTCACAGAATATTGTGGGTGTTTAGCTCAATTTCAATTATTAAGACTACCATCGAAGGGGTTAATTTCGTGATAACGACATCTTTTGTGTGTTTTTTGTTCTGATATATATATTCTCCAATTGAAGGAAATAACTATTTGAAGAAGTGTGTATAGAAGATTGAAAAAAGTTACATGTACATGTAGTATTCCTTGTCTCAAGAACTGGGTTTTATGATAAAAATAATTGAGAGAGTATGTAGCTGCTTTGTGTGTCACTTGAAACTTCATATGCCACTTTATAGTCAGGAAGTGGGACCCCGATATTTGGCACAACCTTGCGCTAGGGTACTACTAATGTTTTTTGATTGATTTTAGTACTTTGGAGTCTCCTGAATCAGAATCCGCCGAGTGCCACCTTGGCATCCTTGAGCAATTTTGTGTATATGCATTCAAAGTTGGTACCCCAAATCCTCGAAAATGCCGCTTTTGAATGTATAAAATAAATATACATTTTCCTTAATTCACATATTACCATTCTAAATTGTCGTACTTTTGTACTCAAATGCAAGATATAATCGAAATCACGTAGTTCCAGGATGCTCTCATTATATAAGTCCTAATAACACGATAAAGCAAATACAATCGATCAATGGAGATCGCTGAACACCATTAATAACAACACAATGTGTGTTCCGAATGGGATAGCTATACTATCGTAAGTATTACTTATTCTATATTCCGGAATGCGAGAGGTCAACAACACATGTTCAAGCACACGTCAACAGCCATAATAGGCAGAATATATTTTAACAACGCCATGCTTTTTTTTCTCCAAATTTTGCTTGCGCGATTAAAAACGTAATATTCTAATTATATGTGCTATAATTTCATTAGTTTGGCACAGCACAGACCGTATATAGGGAAAATACTGTAATTAAGTTGATAAGTTGAAGAAGCAATACGGCTAAACAGGTGCGCTCGCTTTTGTGATTCACATTTCAATGGTAGCGTTGTTAACGTGTCTCCAACCAATGCGTAGTTAGTATTAACGCACATCTACCGGTCGTGGCGCCTAATCATCGCAGTCTCTCTTAGCATTGCGTAAAGTTCATATTGTCGTATACAACTGATAAGCACATATTGTCGTGTATCTATATATTTCCAGCGCATTATTGTATCCAGGTAGTAAAAGGGTAGCCCCTCGGTCTGGTTATAATTTAGCTGTTTATATATAAGCGAGTTCGGAGTTTCGACCCGGAAGTGCCGCGCAATGCATGACGGGACATGGGTCAGAGGTCACGAGTGCCTACAATTCCCGCCTTGTGTCAAATTCTATAACGTAAACTCACTCGAATGCTTATTTATCGGAATATAGTGGACATTTAAGGTATTAAACAGTTTTCGCAAGTGACTTTACATATTACTGTATCTGCATCTACCAGAAATGAGCGCCGAATCGGTTGATACTTTTAAGCGATGGAGTGTGCCGGTTTTGAAGAATTTTGTAAAAAATCGCGGACTGTCATGTCAGTCAACAAAGGGGAAGAAGGAAGAGTTGGTTGCGTTGGCTTACTCTGCCAGTGTTATGGGAATATATTGTTTGAAAACCGCTGCAGAAGAAAGGAAAGACAAGGCATACGAGTATGCAGACTGTCTAAAGACAAGTGATGGTGTATTGCCGACCCGTTACATGATCTGAAAGATGGATGGGTGGGTGGGGGAGACTGATGGATGTAGTAGATGGCCACCAACTATGTATTACGATATTTCAGGGGTCGCAAAACACATGAGACGCGCCGCGACATAACGTACCTTCGGGTATTTGGAATTTTAGCCGTAAATGGTTTTGCAAATTGAACACAATTTCTGCAAAAAACGTCAGAAGTTTAAAATTTCAATTTGACAATCAAATCCAGAACCTCCCGTGCTATCAATTGCGATTCGGTCCACTGATATCGAAGCGGAATTGGTCCACACAATGGCAATATTAAGTTTAATTACGCTGTTCCACATGCTGTGTATCCGGTATATGTATACGGTGGCATAGAGGTGACATTTCCAACCTATATTTTATCTCGTGGCCACGACTTACTCGCTTGTGGCCACGACTTATTAACTAGTGGCCACGAGTTACTAAGTCGTGGCCACGACTCAGCTTAGCCAAATCAGATGAGAGAGGGTTGTTACGTTACAAATGTAAATACTTAGATTTGACGACAGCACTGGGTCGAGTGCCTTGCATATAGGGACCGACTATTTAAGTCACCATCTGACAGGACTAGGCTAGCACAAAGTTGTAGATGCTTAGATTTAACACCGGCACTGGCTCGACGACCTTGTATCTCGGGACTGACTACTGACTATTCAAGTCCCCATTCGATAGGATTATGCCGGCACGAAGTTGTAAATGATGTATGGATTTAACGCCGGCACTGGCTCGAGGACCTTGCATATAGGGACCAGCTATTTAAGTCACCGTTTGACAGGACTGGGCATTTACGAAGTTGTATATGCCGTAATGGTAATTATTTTCGTGTCTACGTTCGCCGTAGCATTTTGACATGCCGTAGCCATGCCGTAGAACAGTTGCACGGCGACCAAACGTCGGGCGTACGGTGGTCTTGCGTTTGTCGCGCGGCTGTCGTAGGTTCTTATGAATTATGCATCAGTTACATTTGCCACGGCAGCCGTACGGTCTAAAAACTATACGGCGAATAGCAATTATACGAACGCCGCAGCATTTCCACGGTCACATAATGTAGCAGTCACAAATGGCAGGTTGCCTCACATACGGCTGCCGTACGGCCTTTGAAGTGATTGACGCACGGTGGTCGTAGGGCGTCCCTGCGGCGGCCGTAGCTTTTTGACAAATACCAAGGAAGTCGCTAGGTAGCCGCAAGGTAGCCACAAGGCGGGACCGTATATATGACAGATATGAATGATAATAAACATAAGAAACTGGTATAATATTATATACCTGCGCCACGCACGGCACATACTTTCACGGGGCCGTACGGATGGCATGCGGCGAGCGTACGGGAGTAAACTGGATCTAAACATGTTTGGCGTGCGGAAACACACGATGTAAGTGAAATAGCTTTGATTGGTCGTTCAACGCGTTGCTTGTCGTTTCAACGCGTTGCTTTGCCGTTTCAACGCGTTGCTTTTCGTTTCAATGCGTTGCTTTGGCGTTTCAACGCGTTGCTTGTCGTTTCAACGCGTTGCTTTGTCGTTTCAACGCATTGCTTTGCCGTTTCAACGCGTTGCTTTGCCGTTTGAACGATGTTGTCCAGGGAATCCAATACATGTTGACAACATGGCAAACAGTGCATACCCAGATCAGACTGCTCTTTCAGGAGCAGGCTCATCTGGATCTACACGGCTCGGACATTATATCTGATTGATTACGGTACACACTGGCCTTGGTTGCGGGGTATTTAAATGTAGTTTTACGTCCATGCAACAGCCAGGGTCATATACGGATGAGTGAAACTGTTCAAATCAAGTGCTTTCCTGTACCAACCATTGGTCCAAGGGAGACAATTCTCATACCGGTAATCAGATATCAATATTTACAATTTCCTACTTGTGAGCATGGATGCCTCACTGGACAATATAATGGACTAGTTCAAGGTTTATGACGGTTACACCAGCTGGTTTTAGTGTGAATATTTAGGTTAAGTACGATAACGGTGAACATCCATTGTAGAACATAAATGGTGCCCACCTGCAGATGGAAGTAGACATATGCCTGTAGTCGATATTGTCTTCCTTTTTCCCTTTTCACATCTTTACCTGTCTGTGTTATTTGGAAGTATATTTTATAACTTTAAAAGCATTAAATAGAGGATCTTACATGAGTGCTCGTCGAATATCGAAATTTATTAAATGAGTTTTCCAAATCTGAGAGTTAAATTGTGGTACATATATACTTTATAGAAGTGGGTCATTCGAACACTTCTGGGAGTTGGGCTAAGTGATCTGGTTTGGTTAAACCTTGGTACCACACCAGGCATATTATGGCTCGAGTACTGAATATACATGTATTGTATCTGATATTTACCGCCCTTGTCAAGTTCTTATAAATGACTACCGTATTTACTCTAAATATTCTGACACCAAAACCAATTCTAAGTGTCATAAACAGTCACCATGTTCATTATGTTGTCCAATGGGGCATCCAAAGCATTCGGTGAAAACGGCAAACAGTGCAAACCCTGATCAGATTGCTCTGGTTCTACACTGTTTGCTCAGACTATGATGTCAGAATATTTAGGGTAATTACTGTAAATTCATATGGCTGAGGTAAATATGTTAATGCATTAAGTTCTATGACATTCAGAAATTGGCAAACTTGTTGAAATATTTCCAATCCATGAGGAACATTGTCTTTGTTGTTCATTATGTCCACCTCCACACGTAGGCGCTCCAGTTGATTAGCTGGTATTGGTGAAGACTCGTCCACTCCATCTTCATACACATGTCCATCAACATCTGTGATTTCTTCTTCCATGATGTCTTCTGTAAGACCTCCCTCCGCATGTTCAGCAAGGGACAGATAGTCATATATAGCTGAAGTACCTGCATGCATATTGCTAAAAACCCCAGCAATAAACAACTGATTTGGCGTTTTGCTATGTTCAGTAGATAATTTGTGATTGTTGTACTGATACATAAATGATTCCAAAGAATGGTTCAATCGAGGAATGAAAACATATGAAAGTGCCCATCTATGTACAGAATTTGAAATATCAAATATCTGTCTGTCTTCCATATAGACAAATAAATCATAGTATTCATTAATGACACTGTCCCAGACATCGACCCACAACCTCTCAATGCGTTGGTTATGGCAACTCTTGCCCTTAATCGCACTGCCCCTTCCTTTTCCTCTATATCCTTCCATAAAAAAACAAACGTCACTATTTTCCACACCCTGGTCCACACGGACTCGAGAGGGAACACAGAATTTCCTGGTGGCGTCAATAAACTTGTCAAACACTGTCAATGACCTATTGTTGTCACTGGCCACCAGAAAGTTCACGTGCCGACTGAAACCGTCGATACAGCCATGAATAACCATCTGCCACCTACAAAATGAGAATAATAATTACTATTTGGTTCTATCTTGTGATATCCAAAACTTTGCTGACAGCTACCAATGCAACCATAGGTTATACACATTAGGTTGTTACGACCCTCTATAATGATGGTGGATTTGTCACAGGTAATGCGTGTATGCAATATGAAATGATCGGTCGACAGAAAACATGACTATAGTCGCCCCTGCAGGCGAGACAAAAATTGCTCTTTTATCCTGTATTCAAAATTAGTAAACAACACAACAAAGGTCAAAATCATAAGGATAAAGTTTTAACGTTTGTCAACAGTTAGTAGTGGGCATTAGTGGTTAATTATGGCCCTGAAACTACCGGTCCTTCACAATATTCTGATATGCATAAAGCTGTCCGCTGGTAAATTTTGTGAAAGACCGATGTCAACTGCAGTGCAGTGCTGACTATTTCACGATTAATTTACAACATTTTATCAATTTTATAAAAAAAAATGGAATGCTATGCAGATCTAAAGTTGTGAATGGGATATCTTCATCAATTATGGATGGGTTGTAAAACTTTTTCTTCTGAATGTTCCATATTCATAATTACATCGCATAGCATTCCTGTTTTTTTTGGTTCATAAATTGCCGTTGTAATAAATTCGTCAAATAGTAAGATCAAAATATTGTGAAGGACTTGTGGTTTCAGGGCCGTGGAAATGTAAATTTAGATGTTCTATTGCAACACAAATTCACACAGAAATCCAACACGTACACTACTCAGCTTTCACGCCATCCATTCCAAGGTAAATTTACCTTATTAACTTGTGGTTGCCGTCCAAATGCCAAAGAGAATTTGGTCCCGCCACTTTGTAAGTTCGGTGGACGATATTTGTCCTTCCTGCGGATCGGATCGCGCAGCCTGCTGGATCCACTCGGTGACAAGCATCTCTGATTCGTTGGCGAGACACTGTAACACCTCCCCGCATCAAACGGACTCGGATTGAATTTGGTCCAATTCTTTGATTTGTTCCCATGGCCCTCCTTACACGGTCGTCCAGATCGTCATCAGATATGGACGTTTTCGTGCTCAGTTTGATGTCATACTCCCTGAAAGCATGGTTGCGATACATGTACATGAATGTAGTAAGATATAGCATTAAAGGAGTTAGTGTTCGTTCTAGGAGGGGCCATGGGGACATTAGCACATACTTTTCAAAAATGGCCCAAAAATAAATATTTCTGGGACCATCATTGGCCCTTATATTTTACAAATGGCCACTTTCATGTGATTTCTATGTCAATCTATGGTGGTTTCAATTAAGTGTCATTAGGTGATTAAGTTGTACAAATGTGGTACCTGTAGCCACTATAGGTAGTGAGAAATGGACTTAAACACACAAGGTGAACATTTCGTATAAAATGAATAAGTAAAATCTGTGGAAAAAGTAGGTCACGGTGAAACAAGTAGGTCACGGTGAAACAAGTGTTATGCTATCGTATCATTAGGTGATTAAGATGTGAAAGTTTGGAACCTGTACCTGTTATAGTTAGTGAGAAACAGATTTGAAAGCACAAGCTGAACATCTGCGCCTACGGACAGATTGATTGATTGATTATTTGTGTTTAACGGCCTATCAACAGCTAAGGTCATTTAAGGCCGGGCCCACGGGATGGACTATCCCGCATTCAACCTGTAAAAAAATGAGGGAAATTACCAAAATCAGAGCTCAATATTTACATAAACTATATATTTAGCCCTGAAATTAGAATATCCTGACCTGGTGCCAGGTCCATGCCGCACCAGAATCACTTTGCTCACCCCAAAAGCAATACGATTAGCTTTTAATCCTATTATTTTCTTAATGGGACATAACAGGATTTAGCTCTCAAGTTCCAGGGGGCCAAAACGGTACATGAGGACCAAACCATGTAAGTCGGCATTCCGGTAAGGATGAACGCCGATCGTTAAATTACCCTTCGCTACTCCCTCCTACCACCCATGCCTACGGACAGACAGCGGGGCGATCGCTAAATCCACCGAACAATTTTTCGGTCGGGGGATAAAAAAACAACTGAAGTGAAATGGCATTTTCTGCATAATGGCATTGGTTTTTATTTTTTGATCAAAATGATGTTCAGGTCCGGGCAATCTGAAGGTGATCTATATGTACGGGGCGCGGGGTTCAATTACCTCAAGCGCCTCTTTATCGTACGTTCTGATGTGTGCAGTGTGTTTGCCATGTGTGCAGTGCAGTGAAGCCATAGCTCGCTAGGAACTGCAACTGTTCTCCGGGAATGTTGTACCGAGGTGCACCACCATTGGACTATGTGTCGGTATCTGCCATATAAATAAGAGCTGAAGGACAACAGCATATCGCGACTACCCACTCTGCAAAATAGGCATTATCACATATACGATGCCGGACAAAAGATATGCCATGTGCACCTTATTTTGTACAGTCAATCGTGATTCGTACATGTACTTATAAAGCTACGAGTTAGCCTTCGAAAATGCCAGTCAAGAGTTGTACATCTGTACATGAACATTTCGAAAACAAAATATGTCTAATTAAAAAAAAAAAAAAAACGCCTGGACACAGCAACCCGAATACTGCACCAAACGTTGAGCAAATTTCTAATTAAAGTGACATTGACCTTGGGCATGCGGGACCCACAGATGGGCTACACACAGACTGGTTGTATGGATGATGATATACATTCACATAAAGTTTCAGGCGATTAGCTGATACGGTAAAGAAGTTATATGAGAATGGAGAAACTTACGGATTCTTCCATACAAAAATTTCCAAGTCATTTGACCTTGACCATGGGCACGGGGAGAGCATGGGTAGTACACAGAATGGTTGTATGGATGATGATATACATTCATATAAAGTTTCAGGCGATTACGTCATACGGTAAAGAAATTATATGAGAATGGAGAAACTTACGGATTCTTCCATACAAAAATTTCCGAGTCATTCGACCTTGACCTTGGGCGCGCCGAGAGCATGGGTAGTACACAGAATGGTTGTATGGATGATGATACGCATGCAGTAATATTGAAGACATGGTGAAGAAGGTGGGTGGAACATGGTTTTTGACGTAAACTTTTCGACGCAGATGTACACGGACGGACGGAAGTACGGACGGAGCATCAGGAACAAAGCAATATCCCACCCTGGCTATCGCATAGGGGGCATAAATAGCTGCAAGTTACCATTCGAAAATGTCAGTCAAGAATTGTACATGTGTACCATTTGCACTTTAATATGAAATAAACATGTGTATTTGCACACCAACTTGCTTCCCTGCAAATTTTATCAAGGTCGGTCCAGTAATAAAACTAGAAATGTGGCCTGTCGGCACACGAATGCCCCCATGGCAGCCTTGACTCTGAAAGTAGTCGTATTTACTTAAGATCTTCTAAGTGAATGACATTGACCTTGGGGTCGGGCGTGGTGGAGCATCTCATACAGAATCAAGTATGATGATGGCATAAGCCAAATATGAGAAGATTGCATGCGAGGAAACAGAAGTTACAGTAGCCAGGACTAAATTGGTCGTATTTGCTCAAAATCTTATAAGTGAATGACCTTGACCTTGGGTTGAGCGGGGGTCGGGCATCTCATACTGAATGAAGCATGGATATGATAAGAAGGGGGAAGGGGTGGGGGTGGGTCAAGGATTGGCTACAGCATGCTAGAGGGTCATCTGAGGCATATATGAACTATCAAGGTTATCCCAGCAAAGAAACCGAAGTAGAGATTTACCCCAAAGTTAAGTTTATGAATGCTATAAGTATTTGACAATGACCCTGTGGGCGGTGAGTCATGGTTTCGCTGCAACATGATAGATGGTCATCTGAAGAATGCGTATGGAATATCAAGGTGATCCCTGTAAAGAAACATAAGTTATAAGAAATTTACCCCAATGCTAAGTTTATGAATGCACTAAGTGTGTGGTGGGCGGTGGGTCGTGGATTCATTCCAACATGATGGAGGATCATTAGATGAATGCATATAAATGTATGAAATATCAAGGTGTTCCCTACATAATGTACATACATTTGAAAATTAATATCAACGACATGAATAGCCATTTATAACCCAACAAGAACCCACCATTGCTGTCATCTGTTTTCTTTGCAACTTCATTTCGCAGTCCCTCAATTAGTGAAACCAGTTCATCGCATTCATCCGGACCTAACAGCCGATCGGTGACATCAATCACATTTCTTCGTAGTACTGTAAGCCTGAATAACATAATGTACATTTGCATGTAATTTGTTGTAAACAAGAAAACACCATTTCCCCCTAGGTATTTGTGAACGTACAGTTTTTCACAGTGGCAGATCCAGGATTTTCGGAGGTGGGAAGGGTGACGGTGGGGGTGCGGAATGTAACTGGAAAATGTTGCCTGACGTCTACACCGTGTCACTGCATCGTACATGGGCAAACCTTGCAGCGTGCCGATCAGGTTCTCCTTTGGCACATTGGCAACGTGAATTGTGTATTTCTGGATATTAAATGAAAACATTATGATCGTTTTTATTAAACTATTAAACATGGAGTAGATCTATCCCATTTTTAGTTATTTTACTATAGTAAGTTTCATTTGGTAAGAAAGAATATTTCAGTGAACATCTTACTTATCTATCATTCTATCTAAACATCCTGCATTAACCTCTCGCGAGGGACCTATATATGCAGCTGTGCGTCAGGCACTAAAAAAATGACAGATCGAGGTCAGGGGTGAGTGACATGTAAAAGAGGGTTAAAATCAGCGAAATGCACTTAAATTAATTAGAAATGGTTATGGAATTAGTCCAACATGTGTACTCCTCATTGTCTTCGGACACAGCTTAGACCAAGACAAGTCAAACGTAGCTTTGAAGCTTGTTTGTTTAGACTAGTTATAGAATAAGCCGATCTATATATATATATATAGTTATGCACCTTCAATATTTTGCCCCAGGGAGGGGGCAGCGGGCTGACACAGGGGAATTAGACAATTTCAGTTTCTGGGAGTCGTGTTGTTTCCTCACCAAGGGCAAATTATTTGTGTCTTAATTCATACACATTTACAACCAAAAGTGCCCCCAGGGTGGACTAAATCCCTCCACCCGGGAAGCAACTGGCTGTCTAATGTCCCCTGTATGCCCGCAGCTCCCACCCCCCCCCCCCCCCCCCCCCCCCCCCCCCCTCCCCTCTGGGGGAAAATATTGATATGTGCATTATCTATGGGTATTTGCCTGGTATTTGTCCTGTCTAGATGTGATGTGGATGAATCCGATGTCTTATTTTCACGGTCGAGGACTGATACCTACACTCTTAGTCTACTAGACCTGATTATACATACCGATCAATCACATTATTAACTGTATCACCATCAGAAGCATCGCTGGACGAAATGCGTATACAGTAATCAATTGTCTGCTGAACGTTTCTCAGAAATATCTGGCGGTCCGAATCATGTCGTCCCCTACCGTCCCTAGAAGCCATGACGACACCAACACAAATTTAGGAAGTCGGGGTGGTCGATTGGTCAAGACGTTGGACTTCAGCAATGTCGATTCAAGGCTGGCATGGGACACTGAAACGACACACGCAGAAGCAGAATATGCAGAATTCTGTGATAAAACAGTAATTGAGTTGTTGTTGTTGTCGGCCTCTGCACACCCGACCGGAAGACATAATTCCACAAAAAAAAAATTCCTACATAGCTACTGTAACCTGTGTTTTGATTAGTCATTCAAAGCAACGCGTTGAAACGACAAAGCAACGCGTTGAAACGAAAAAGCAACGCGTTGGTTTAACAATCAACGCGTTGAAACGACAAACCAACGCGTTGAAACAAATTTTCAACACGTTGCTTCCCTAAACCAACGCGTTGCTTTTTCGTTTCAACGCGTTGCTTTTTGTTTCAACGCGTTGCTTTGTTACAACAACGCGTTGCTTTTTCGTTCCAACGCGTTGCTTTATCGTTTCAACGCGTTGCTTTGAACGACCAATCACAATCAATCGCTCTACTGTTGTTGTTGTTGTCGTTATTGATATTCCTCCGCTTACTTTTAAGGAAGTGGCTAGCGCACCGTGGCACTAGCTTATCCTCACAGGGCAGGCTAGAGCCTTCTTCTTCTTCTTTACGTTGTAGATCCCGCCTGTCAGAGGCGCACCGGGAATAATCCCGTAGGTCGGTAGGGTATTTGATCGATGGTTTCAATGGTACTTTGTTCACTTGCTACTTAACATGAAATTTGTAACGGTACTGGTTATGTACAGGGGACGGTCATATATACACTGGAGGAATTGCTATTCGCTAGTTAATTGTGTTTTTGAAGCCGGTTGATATGCAGTCTGTAACATAGGTGACGGCCTGCGGTCTCTATATTGGATATTTCCTGAGGTGTCGGTCCGTAGTCTGTATATAGCCTACTATGTATATATTAGAAACAATTAATTCACTGCTTTTTCCGGATAACATTTTTCTATAATATCAATAAGTAAATAAATCGCGTAGAACTGCCAAGCAATCTTAATTTCATGTGTTACGATAACAATTAAGGTCATCCGTATGTTGTATTCCGAAATTCCGCCGCTTATTTGTCGGTGCACCCCTTCAAGCCACAAGACAGGAAGGGTGGTTACACGGAACGCCCCCGCAGAAACTGCGCCCGGTCTATAAAAAATTCCCAAAAAACGTAATGGGGCTTGCTATTTACAAAACGACCGGCATGCTGGCACAGAGTCAGTGGTGCGGACGCGGCCTGTTTTAATGTGGAGGAAAACCGGAGTACTTGGAGAAAAACCACAGCAAGCTTGCACAGATCGGACAAACTGTCCGGACATAACCCGGTACAAGTACCAAGTCATTGAAGTCATTGGTCCAGCTGTTATAAACAGGCAAGTTGCCCACGGGTAGAAACGGGGCACTGAATCATCAACAACCCAAATGCATCATCGAGTGGGATGCCGACGGCATCGCAATTTGAAAAAGCCCTTGCCGATTTTATAGACACGCTACCCACTCACGAGTGAGTCGTGACGAGTCGGATGCCGACGGCCTCGAAATTAGAAAAAGCACTTGCCGATTTTATAGACACTCTGCCCACTCTCAACGAATTACACACGATTCGCCACAATCACGATTCGCCACATCACGATTCGCCACAAAGTAATCACGATTCGCCACAGTCTAATCACGATTCGCCACAGTATAATTAAAACAGGGTTCGTACAATATAATGATCACAATTTTCCATGACTTTTCCATGACTTTTTTGCAATTTTCCATGACCTGTTATCTCGGACATTAAGCTCTACAATTACATGCTAATAACTATTTAACTTTACACATACCGTATTTACCCTAAATATACAGATGTCATAACGTTAAACAAGTTCATTATGCTGTCCAATGAGACCTAAGCATTCTGTCAAAATGGCAAACAGTGCTGACCATGATCAGTCTGGGTCCACATTGTTTGCTCAGATTCCGATGTCCGAGTATTTAGGGTAATTACGGTATGAAAAAAGCTTCATTTTACGATTGTATTGACACTTACCAGAACTTTATCTTCTGCAGTGCATGCAATGGGAAATCTGAGCTCAGTCCCTGTATTTCTTCAATGTTTAATATTTGTTCAATGTTTAATGTTTAAAACAAGTTGAATGAAAATAAAATGAAAAATATGTACAATTGACTTCCTGTCAGTGTCAAGGTTTCCACAGTCGTGACTGAATATTTACTTGTTCTGTAGCTTAAGGAGCTTCTTTTTTAGCTTCCTTTCCACAGATTTAAGTTCTTCGCCCTTCTTTTCAGAGGACGCTCGCAAAGCATTTGACTCGACCACCAGTGACATGTCATTTTTTTTCTCTCCCTTTTTAACCAAGTCATTAGCAGATTTCACTAAGGCTTCAATTTGTGTCTTAAGACGCTTCTGTTTAGATTTCATGTCTCCAATCTCACTTTCAAGCTTTCTTTTCACTGTTCCTGATTGGGCTGCTTCTTTAGCCTGGGATGCTTTCCTCTCATCCAAATAGTCTTGGTATTTTCTTCTAGCATCACTTGCACTTAGAAGGAGCTTCTTATCAATCTCGACATTCAAGACACCACCGACGGCATCTATGTGGTCGCAAATAATTCTCTGTGCCACCAATGACTGCTGAGTTAAGTTCTCTACTTCCACCTCCTTATTGATGGAGAACCCCCGCTCTACCGTGGCTTGACCATGAGAAAGAACCAGAAGTTTCTTGATGACAATCCACAGCTGTCTATATTCTTCAGCTTTAGACAGATCAGCATGTAGCAAATGGTCCAACCTATGTTCTTTGGGATCAAAGTTCACATGTTTAGCTACCGCAATGTCCAGGTAATGCCGATATTGCCGAAGAGCTTCATCACCTACTTCAGCTGTAACTTGACTGGTCTCCAGAAGTATCTTCATGATCTTTTTCATGTGTTTTTCACATTGTTCCTTGTGACTGAACTGTTTTGGATCAAGACAAACCATACATCTGGCAAGTGAGTAGTTTACAGGCGTTTTCTCAAGCAGTTTAGCTGCCATATGAATCAATACATCTCTGCATGATATACGGAACTGCAGAACATCCCTCTCAGACACTTTCTTGGAAGACAATGCCTGTTTTACAGATTTTTCTGCAGCAAGCCCCACATCAAGTTTGGACACATCCATGAAGCTTTTCTTATCTGCTGAATCAAATGATACCAATGATCAAATGATTGCCTGGATTTGGGAGCTTTTTCTGATTCACCGTATGGACATACACACAAACGTTGTCCCATATTTCAATTGCTCGTGATATAGCTGGTCCATTTTCCAGCCACCTGGTTTTACAGAACTTTGCCGGTAGGATTTCTGACTTTGTCACATTGTTGTAATCCTCCCTCCGTGCCGGTGAATCATGGAACAACGCATACAAGGCCCGTAGGAGCTTTACAAAACCAATGCCAGCCTTTTCAATTCCTGTTTTAAACGCGCCATGAACTGTATGTAGTCCACAGCTGCCAACATCCAGCAGAGATTTGTTAAAGTTAGTCTGAGTCTCTTGCTGTAAACCCCGCAAAAGCTTGAAATTCACTGTAGGTCCATCCATTGAAATTTGAATCAGCTGTTTTGCATTCAGTGTTTCCAGGACGGTATGAAACTCCCGCAACATGTCCTTAGCTGTACAATGACCAACAAATGTAGACGAAAGGTAACGAGTCATCACTTCGTCATTTTTCCAAAAGCGTATATGAAAATCCATTTGCTTTTTTTGCAGCTTGGCATTAAGGGACTCGTCAAAAAGTAGAACATAAGTCACCATCAATACTTTGTTCAAGTAGGCTTTTAAAATGTGGGGCAATCCCAAACACGCACAAGTATGCACTTTTCTTTTCCCCACACTTGAATTTGCTGGCAATTTGACTATCTGGGAATAATGTTGTGAACAATTCACCAATTTTTTCACAAGACTTATAGGACATGTGGTGTTTAATTAAATTCAGCACCCAACGAATTTCTGCCTTCACAACATCCTCCCGGCATACAAGATCAACACTTCTTGAAGCTGAACTAGGGGTCTGGCTTTTCTGCTTGTCTGTAGGTGACGCTAGATCAGTCTTAAAGAAGCTATTAATACTCATGTTTGTCGTTTGTTGTTTTACCCGAAGAGACCCGAGCTCAGTGTGTTTTTTCCCTGTTAAATGGGATTTCACCGCGGCCTCGCCCATATTGCTAATGTCAAAAGTTTTTAAGCACAAATTACATTTGGCCCGATGTACGCTGTCATTGTCCTTGCGTAGCCAATCTTTGTACTGGCTGTTGAGCAGCTACAAGTCACTGAATGAACACGATCCAGGCATATTAGGTCAGTGTGTCAGCCTCGACCCATGATGGTGTCACCAAACACCTGTAACATACAAAGTGGTGACCCTTTGTAGGTCGCAATATATACATTTTGTGGAGAAATAAGAAACAAGAGGGCCATGATGGCCCTGTATCGCTCACCTGCATAATGCATTTTATCAGTACCGACAATTCGTGAGAAGATTTTTAAGAATTTGAGCTATTTTTAGACGGCGGCCATCTTGGATTAGCGACGACCTCCAATTTTACAATTCTGAAAAGGCATCACCCATGGACCATAGCTGTGAAGTTAGGCCCCTATGTGCCAAGCGGTTCGTGTGGAGAAGAATTTTGAAATCTCAGAATAGAGAATGACCATTTGACCTTTCGGCGGCCATCTTGAAAAAAATGACCATCCGATTTTGACAAATAACAGTCCCGATTGATCGCTTTTGGATCGTTGATTACGATCAGTTTGTGCTCCATACAAGTATGCGTCGATAAATAATGATTAATAAACACATTAAAACTAGGTTTTGCTCCAAATTTGCAAAACAAAAAAATAAAATCCACCCGAAAATTGACTAAGTCTTAAAACCAAAAAAAAAATGGCGATAGGGACCCCTACGGCCAAGCCAAATTGTCTCGTCCCCCCAACCCTCAGACCCCGACCCGGTCAATAAAGTTTGGGCAGAAGACAGAAATGGAAGTGGGTGGGGTAAGTTGCCTTTCACTAATTTTAAAATCTAAGCTATCTATCTATAAATAATAGCAACTCTTACCCACTCCCTTTGCTAATCTAGAAATAATAACTAACTATATCTATCTAATAAAAGTAAAATCGTACCTGTTGTCCGTGTCGAAGACGATAAATTGTTTCAACAAATTTTCCACGCCGCCACGGTTTCAACATATATTCGTCCCGAATAATGCAATATATACAAGGTTATTTTTCATTGGACACCTTGGTGGAATCCTGAACATTATTCCATGCGTCGACCAATCAGATTTGGTGTTAGATCGGCGCGATGAGATTTCATTGGTCGACTAAAGTTGATGAATTTAATTGACTGTGTAACGTTTCTCGTCGAAAACAACCAGACCACTATTGTAAAATATTTATAACCAGTCAATCGCGCACCTGTGCTTCCTGGATACGGTAGTTACAAACAAAGCACCCGGTGCGTACATAACTTTCTCGTTCTGTTTTTGACTGGCGCACGGCGGAACTCGAGCAAAAAAAAATTGTTTAGGCACCTACATCGATCTCAAAAAGGGACCGAGAGCTGAAAAAGGTGCAAATCTGCCGAAAAATCAGATTTCCATAACTTTCCATGACCAATGGTCATTTTCCATGACTTTCCAGGCCTGGAAATGACAATCTTCATTTTCCATGACTTTTCATGACTTTCCAGGATTGTACGAACCCTGTAAAATGAAAAGTTTATTATAAAAATAATAGAAATATTAACATAACATGATGACATAAAAAAATAATCAGCTTTTAATAATGTTTATCTACATAATGTAAGCCTTGCCCGGAATTCTAACCCGATTTTCTCATGTATCGATTATGTAATCAATTATGTAACACCGGATACGTGTGTCAATGACACCGGATACGTGTTGACCACCTGTGGTCAGTGTTTAACGATGCGCTAGATCATTGTCTATTCAGTTGTCAGATAAACTAACACCTCTTGAAAATGAAATAGTGAGATTGACCGTGGCGAATAGTGTGGCGAATTATCTGTAATCCTTAATCATGGAGTTAAAATCACAATAGACATGCATCATAGTTTAATATATTTAATCAAAACAAATTACGATGAAGCACATTTTCAGCACATACAGCCACTTTTTACTCTCAAATTACGCACTTTAATACCACCAATTGAGACAATTTAGATCAATATGTATGACCTCTATTATGGACCACAATAGGGGTCATAAATATAGTCTTGTCTCAATGTAGTTGCGAACACGTAACTGCTGCATACTGGCGCCAGTATGCAGCAGTTAAGTGTTCGCAACTAGTCTCAATGATATATCGATTGTCTAGTAATACAAGGTCGTAACTGCTATGCCAGGCATGGTCAATGCGACCTCGTGTTTAAAACTAGACCATCGATATATCACAATTAAACAGATACCTAATTTTGTAATAATTACACACGTTTCCAACATACAACTCAATACTACGTTGACTGTCATAAATATAGTCTGGTCTTGATAATATATCGATTGTCTAGTAACACAAGGCCGTAACTATCAGTCTCACATCACAATCTAAACGGGTCCATACAAAGATGCACATGCATCCAACAGAGCGCTCGTCGAGATGGCCTTCGTCCGGTACATTTCTCGGCGATTAGCACAAACAAAAGGAAATAATGACCGCGAATTAATGGTGATCACCAATTAATTGTTATCATAGACTGATTGCCGCAGTAGCCATTATTGGCCAATTTGAAAAGTAAGGTGTACAATTTGTTTATTCTTGTAAAGAATAACCTCATTAAACATAAATATTCCTGAAAATAAATTGCAATCAAGATATTATATTTGAAAATTATTCTGTGGCGAATCGTGATTAGACTGTGGCGAATCGTGATTACTTTGTGGCGAATCGTGACTGACTGACTGACTGATGCTTAGGTTTTACGGCCACACGGACTCGATGGAACTGCATGCCGCCTGCAAAAGGCAGGATTGAAAAAAATGGTATGATTGTCCTAACTTTGGTGGGGTACAGCCTGCAGGGGCCCTGTTGTTGGGTTATTTGGATAGCAGGCCTATTTTGCTGAATATGCATTAACATATGTCTTAGACGAGGTTGTGGGTATATTTCTATGTTGTTATGGCGTTGGATGTCCGTCGTGGCCCTTATGTGGGGTATTATGTTATGGCTGGGACAAACGTGTTTGTGTTATACTTATTTGTATATGAATTGAGGCAAGGGTACACTCGGAGAGGGTTGCGCGTCGCCGTCGGGTTGTCGTATTTGGAGTCGCAGCTCGCCGAGGTGGTGTGAAGAGGGTTTCCCCTGAACCAACAACGAGCAGACCAGTGGACCCCCAGTCCTCAAGGCCCCGCCCGAGCCTGCTACCCGTTCCGCCGCCACACAGTGCATGCCCAGAGGAGCGCGCCATGAGTCCGGATTCGGCCGTCAGACGTCCACCCAGACGCAAACCACGCCCCGCGTAGCCGGAGGGCCGCAACAGCTAGGAACTTGTCCCGGGTGCAAGGATGTCGCCAGCTTCGAGTTTCGGCCCGCCGGCCGAACGCTTGGGTTACATGTGACACGAGAGAGGGCTTTATTGCCTTTATTGTTATACAAATATTAATACATGCTACAGACATTATGTACATTTATTTATGAAATCTGAAATAGAGGATTGACACGATAATGAGGGAAGCATAGGGGATATGTGGGTCCTTGTTTTTGGCTTTTGTATTTGGGCCGCTGGTGGGTGGGGAATATCTGGGTTGTTTCTTTTATTTCTTCCGGGGGCCGCGGGCCAAGGGTTTTGTGCATTTTGTTGTATGCACTTGAGGGCGAGGACATATCCCGTGGGGGGAGACAATGTAATGCATGGGATTTATTCCATTTTTTGATTGTCTTGTCTGTGGTCCCGACTTTCCTCTGCACGTCTTGGAGCCGGGCTATGTGCCTGCGGCGCTTCTGTGGTGTTGGACGTGCTCGTGTCTTCTTTCTCCATTACCTGGTTTCATGACAACCATACTACGCTACCTATCTACTAGTGCGAATCGTGATTGTGGCGGATCGTGAATATATACCCTCTCAACAATGGTGGGTTGACTCAACAGTTTTAGAATACCCCTCGAGTCCGCCAGCCCAATTACATTATCCCACCCACGTGTCAAACACTGAGCTCAAATAAAACTGACTAATATGCTAAAACGCTACAACGTGCAATATTTTAAATATTTCAAATAACATCAATTAAAATACAAGTGCCAGGCCACATTATGACCTATAAAACAACTACTAGTTGAACTCGTAAAACATATAAAAACATGAATTTGGCTCAGTCAAATAAATATCCCAACCGGCCGGCGGCCTCGTTTCTACCTTGTTGTTTGGTAACTCGACATAACGGACTATGGACATAACGGACCCGATTTCGGACAAAACAGACCCGATTTTTTTACATAACGGACCCGATTCCCGGACATATCGGAACCCGTGTTGACATAACGGACCCCGGCACCGGGTTTTAGGGGTCGCCAAACATTGTCAACGTTCCATGGCTGTTACGGTACACGTGGTGGATACTCAGATACACGGATAAAAAAAAGGTTAAATATAGAAAATGAGTGACACATGGGATATACCGGATACACCATGTGGAACAGAGTAATTAAACTTAATATTGCCATTGTGTGGACAAATTTTCGCTTCGATATCAGTGGACCGAATCACAATTGATAGCACGGGCGGCTCTGGTGTGGCAGGCGGCAGCTTGATACATAGCCTAAATATACACATGTTTATGAGTGGCGATCCCTCCTGTTCTGTTTCATATACCAACATTCCCGGCCATCCTTCGCAAAACAAATCCATGGCTAGGCTAAATATGTTGGCCAATCTCCAATGATACCGTTGACGCTATAGCTACAAAACTTGCACTCTGAAATCGTAAAGCACGGCGTTACATGTACTGGTATTTTCTGTAGACTAATAGTAGAGCTATGCTGTTATAAACTAGACAATGTGTTCAGAGTACATGAATGCCACTGTCAGCCTTAATAGAAAAAACAACTTAAAACGCATTTGCCTTACAAAGGCATTAACCACAGAATGTCATATGTACGGATGGATGACAAAGCTAACGCATACCCCTTACCCACGTCATAAATTGTTTGATCAGGGACTATACAGTTGGATATTCTGTGATTGGGAACATGCATCACAGGCTCTACAAATCTTCTCGTACGGTTGAGTAAAAATTGGCAGTTTTAAAATCCTGGAGTTAAATTGTGGTATGCCTACATGTATGCTCAATATAATCAGATTGTATCTGATTTTGGGGTTTACCGCCCTTGGACCAAGGTTGGTTATAGGAAAGCATGAGATTCGAACCTGACACATAGACTGCATAATTATGATCTTATCTGAGACGCGCCGCGACATAACGTACCTTCGGGTATTTGGAATTTCGCCGTAAATGGTTTTGAAAATTGAACGTAATGTTCGTATATAATGTACACACATTTGACGCACATTTCAGAGCAAATGCGGAATTTGATTCCGCATTTGTTCTAAAATTTTCAAATTCTGACGTTTTTTGCAGAAATTGTGTTCAATTTTCAAAACCGTTTACGGCTACGGCTAAATTTCCAAATCGCGACCCCTGAACCCCCCCCCCCCCCCGCAACGCGTTGAAACGACAAAGCAACGCGTTGAAACGACAAAGCAACGCGTTGAAACGACAAGCAACGCGTTGAAACGGCAAAGCAACGCGTTGAAACGGCAAAGCAACGCGTTGCTTTGAACGACCAACCAAAGCTATTTCACTTACATCGTGTGTTTCCGCACGCCAAACATGTTTAGATCCAGTTTACTCCCGTACGCTCGCCGCATGCCATCCGTACGGCCCCGTGAAAGTATGTGCCGTGCGTGGCGCAGGTATATAATATTATACCAGTTTCTTATGTTTATTATCATTCATATCTGTCATATATACGGTACCGCCTTGTGGCTACCTTGCGGCTACCTAGCGTCTTCCTTGGTATTTGTCAAAAAGCTACGGCCGCCGCAGGGACGCCCTACGGCCACCGTGCGTCAATCACTACCTTATGTGACCGTGGAAATGCTGCGGCGTTCGTATAATTGCTATTCGTCGTATATTTTTTAGACCGTACGGCTGCCGTGGCAAATGTGACTGATGCATAATTCATAAGAACCTACGACAGCCGCGCGACAAACGCAAGACCCACCGTACGCCCGACGTTTGGTCGCCGTGCAACTGTTCTACGGCATGGCTACGGCATGTCAAAATGCTACGGCGAACGTAGACACGAAAATAATTACCCTTACGGCATTTACAACTTCGTAAATGCCCATTTCCTGTCAAACGGTGACTTAAATAGTTGGTCCCTATATGCAAGGTCCTCGAGCCAGTGCCGGCGTTAAATCCATACATCATTTACAACTTCGTGCCGGTATAATCCTATGGAATGGGGACTTGAATAGTCAATCCCGTGATACAAGGTCGTCGAGCCAGTGCCGGTGTTAAATCTGAGCATTTACAACTTTGTGCTAGCCTAGTCCTGTCAGATGGTGACTTAAATAGTCGGTCCCTATATGCAAGGCACTCGACCCAGTGGTGTCGTCAAATCTAAGTATTTACATTTGAGACGTAACAACCCTCTCTCGTCTGATTTGGCTAAGCTGAGTCGTGGCCACGACTTAGTAACTCGTGGCATAGGCGTAGGAGCGTTTCAATTATTGGGGGGGGGGGGGCCAAGGTGGTAAAAGCGAATTTATTATAGACAAGCAAAAAAAACAAAAACGTTCTTCATCTTAATATTGGGGGGGGGGGGCGGCCAGGCCCCCACACTTTTAACAATATTGGGGGTGGGGGCCAGGCCCCCTACACTTTTAATAATATTGGGGGAAGGAGGGGGGGCAGGCCTCCCACTTATTATCCCAATTGGATCGGGGCCCCAACTTACTTGTGCGCAATGCACAACATTTCAGAGCCAAATCTCGAAAACCAGGTGTGCGGAGGTGGTCGTTCTGTGCGTGACACACATTTGAGTTGATATGTATGCAAGGGTGAAGTTTTGTTAAAAAATATCTCGTACATTTTTTCAGTTATTTTCCAGACAGGATCCGGGGCCATGACGGGACATACCTGGACATACGGGGACATGACGGGACATACAGGGACATGGCGGGACATTCATTGACATGACGGGACATACGGGGACATGGAGGGACATACGGGGACATGACGGGACATGCATTGACATGACCGGACATACGTCGACATGACGGGATATAAGGGACATGACGGGATATAAGGGACATGACGGGACATACGGTGACATGACGGGACATACGAGGGGACATGACGGGAAATACATGGACATGACGGGACATACGGGGACATGACGGGGCATACCTGGACATGACGGGACATGACGGGACATACGGGGACATGACGCGACATACAGGGACATGATGGGACATACGGGGACATGACGGGGCATACGTGGACATGACGGGTGATCCGGTGCAATGACGGGACATACGTGGACATGACGGGAGATCCGGGGCCATGACGGGACATACTTGGACATGACGGGACATACGGGGACATGACGGGACATACGGGGACATGGCGGGACATACCTGGACATGACAGGACATACCTGGACATGACAGGACATACGTGGACATGACAGGACATACGGGTACATGACGGGATATAAGGGGACATACAGGGAAATGGCGGGACATGCATTTACATGACGGGACATACGGGGACATGGCGGGACATACGGGGACATACGGGGACATGACGGGAATGGAATGGAATGGAATGGAATGGTGCTTAACGGCCCATCAACACAAAAGAGTATCATTTAGGGCCAAGCAATGTAGATGAAGAATAAAAAGAATAGTAAAATAGTATGTTACATGTAATAATCAATCAGATGATAAGGTAAAATATTAATATGATAAATAATATAAATGAACAACGTGTATAGAATTATAAAAGTATAATAATGAGAAACATGTATACAATGATAAAATTAAATTTTCCGATACAAGTTAGTTTCATGTAGAAAGTGAAGCAAACCTTCAATGCTCTCCACCTGGAATAGCTCCGCAAGTGAAGTAACATTGAAGTGTTTGCCTCGAATATCGGCAAAATCGATACAGTCCAGTAGGATGTGTTGCACGGTAAATGCGCTGTGGCATGGAATACACCATGGACGCGGCTCACCTTTGAGCATATACGAATGCGTTAGTCGTGTATGTCCAATGCGCAATCGACTAAGGACAACTTCATCCCGGCGTACATGTCTGTAGCCAGGAGTCCATTCGCCCAGAGTCTGTTTCACAGCATGAAGTTTATTATCTGTGAGCAGATCCCACTGGATCTGCATTGTATCGGAGATGAATGAGTTGATGGATGATTTAAAATCATGATAGCAAACAGGAAAATGAGAAGTTGGTAGATCCAGGGCGGCCTTGGCAGCACTATCTGCCCTGTCATTGCCATTGATACCAGTATGACTGGGTAGCCAACAAAAAATAATGTCCTTGCCAGACGAAAGTAAAATATGGTGTAGCTCCATGATTTGGCGGATAAGTGGATGTTCAAGCTTCATATTGTACAAAGCTTGTAGTGAAGATAATGAATCGGAAAATAAAATGAATTGCTTTCTCCAAGATATTTTGGCGAAATCAAGAGCAAGTAAAATCGCCCTCAATTCCGCAGAAAATATCGAAGATTTGTCTGGGAGTCTGGATTGAAGATCTCCCTCGGGGACAGCGGCAGCAGATGCTACCCGGTCCCCGATCTTTGAGCCATCAGTAAAAATCGGAGTGTACGTATTGTATCTGTCTTTAATCTCAAGAAAAAGTGATTTGAAAATGGATGGATCAGTTGTTGCTTTCGTGTGCTGACTAAGATCGAAGATCACCTTCGGCTGCTCCAACTGCCACGGTGGAGTATCTGGAACAGCGTATTTGGCAATGTGATCCAGATCCAAGCCAGCATCGTGTATAAAAGGATCCATTCTCTTGCCGAATGGTGGCTTGAAGCTTGGTTTCTTATCGAATACAGCATCTGTAGTTCGATGAAAGACAGTATTATAAGCTGGATTAGATGGATTGGAATGTAGTTTAGTGGCGTATTGCAAAGATAATTTGGTGCGTCTGTCGTGGAGAGAAGGCTCATTTGCTTCGGCATATAAGCTCTGTGCGTTAGACGTACGGAATGCACCCAGGCAGAGTCGTAAGCCTTGGTGATGTATTGGATCGAGCGTCCGAAGATCGGATTTACTGGCAGACCGATATACAGTGCATCCATAGTCTAGTTTTGAGCGAACATGTGCGATGTAAAGGCGGTGCAGCACCTTTCGGTCTGCACCCCAGTCATGATTTGCTACCACTCGCATTAAGTTGAGTGCTTTCTGGCATTTAGCTTTCAAGTATCGTAAATGGGGTTTAAAAGTGAGTTTTAGGATCAAAGATAAGACCAAGAAACTTCTGCTCCCGAACAACTGGGATGGGATGTGTTCCCAGTTTAAGTTCGGGATCAGGGTGAAGACCGCGTCTTTTGCAAAAATGCATGCAGTTAGTTTTAGATTTCGAAAACTTAAAGCCGTTTTCTGTGGTCCACTTGTTTATTCTATTGAGGCTCAGTTGTAATTGGCGCTCAATAGTATGCATGTTCTTTGATTTGTAACATATTAAAAAAATCATCGACATATAAAGAACAGTCAACACCTGGTTGCAGGCATTTTACAATATTATTCAGTTTAATGCTAAAAAGGGTAACGGACAATATACTTCCCTGCGGTACACCCATTTCCTGTTCATGGGGATCAGAAAGGGTTGTACCGACTCGGACTTGGAAATGTCTGTCTTTCAAAAAATTAGAAATAAAATCAGGGAGATGACCCTTCAGACCGAGGTCATGAAGGTCCTTCATAATCCCATACTTCCACGTCGTGTCATATGCCTTTTCTAGGTCAAAACATATGGCAACTATATGTTCATTGTTAACAAACCCGTCTCGAATGAATGCTTCGAGTCTAATCAGATTATCGGCAGTGCTTCTCTGGCGACGGAATCCAGACTGATACTCAGATATCAGTCCATTGGATTCCAGAAACCAGACAAGCCTGTCGTTAATCATTCGTTCCATGGTTTTACAGACGCAGCTAGTAAGTGCGATGGGACGGTAACTTGATGGGTCGGTGTGATCCTTGCCCGGTTTGGGAACAGGTATGATTGTAGCTTCCCAGCCATGAAGGCGGAAATACGCCTTGTTTCCAAATGGTATTAAATATTTCAAGGAGGTTGTCTAAAGAGTGTTCAGGTAAATGTTTAAGCAGTTGGTAGTGGATATCATCAGGGCCTGCTGATGTATCATGTGCTTTCTCGAGGGAGCTTTTAATTCCCTAATAGAGAAAGGAGCGTTGTAATGTTCTGAATTGTCTGAATTAAAATTAAGTTTAGTTTTCTCTTGCTCAGATTTCACCTTCAAGAACTCCTCAGAATAGTTATTACATGAGGAGTTCTTGGAGAAGGTATCTGCTAATGTGTTTGAAATGTCTGTTTTGGAAGATACTTTATGTCCTGCTTTGTTGAGGTGATTGATAGAAGTTGATTTACCTTTACCGTTTATCTTACGAATCATGTCCCATGTGGTTTTCATTTTAGATCGCGAATTCAACTTGGAGACAAAAGATCTCCAAGTCCTTCTCTTGCTAGCTTTAATTGTGCGTCGAGCTTTCGCTTTAAAAATTCTATGAGCATTTAAATTATCTGGTGTTGCGTTGTTATTGATTTGACGAATAGACTGCTTACGAGCAGTCATTGCCTCTGCATTCTTCGTCAAACCATGGTTTATTGACACGTTTGGGCTTTGCCGAGGTTTTTGGTATTGTCTTTTCTGCAATATCGTGTAAAAGGGAAACGTAGTGTTCTAGTGGATCTTCCGCATCTCGAAAGCGATCAAAATCTAGTTCAATCATGCACATATTACGAAATGTGTCCCAATCGGCTTTATGTAATTTCCACCTCTGGACTCTGTCAGTGGATGGTGGTCCATTACTCTGCAAGAAGACAGGAAAGTGGTCACTCCCACATAGGTCGTCACCAACTTTCCACGTAAAGTCTAAATACAGAGAAGGATGACACAGAGTTAAATCCAGAGAGGAATATGAACCGGTTGCGGGATGTAAATAGTGCTCGATTTATCATTAAAAATGCTGAGATTGTGATCGGAAAGAAAATTTTCAATAAGTTCCCCCTTTTTGTTGGTGTCTTTACAACCCCAAAGCATGTTATGTCCATTAAAATCGCCAAGGAGAATGAAAGGTGAAGGGAGCTGAGAGACAAGATTATCTAGTTCTGATTTTAACAGGACTGCAGATGGTGGAATGTAGATAGAACATAACGTAATAGTCTTGTGCATCGTAACACTAACGGCCACAGCCTGAAGATTAGTGTCAAGATTCACGAGACTATGTGGGGTGCTCAAATTAACGAGGATTGAGACTCCACCAGATGCGCGTTCAGCGTTATCTGAACACTTACTGTATAATGCATGTGATTTAAAAGAAAATGTATCGTCAACTTTCAGGAATGTTTCCTGAAGACAAACAGCAATGGGGTTGTGTTGAGTTAATAAAATTGTTAATTCATCACGATTTGCTTTAATTCCTCGACAGTTCCATTGGATAATAGTATCCATGTTTTATGTAGGTGGAAGTATGGGTTTGCGGGGTGGAACAGGTTTGGCAGTTGGAGTGTCAGAAGACTCTTCAGTCTCCATCGAGTCCAACGACTCAAACCTGTTCTTCAGTGGAATGGGGCCGTCTGCCCCCTTCTGCGATCCAGGGTCATCAGACCCTTTCTGTGATCCAGGGTCATCAGACTCTTTCCTGGGCGGTTTTGTACGGATCCTCTCCATGGCCGTGGGCCTACCCCTGAGTGGTAGTGGGGAGGCCGACCTGTCATCCGGCCCTTGCCGTGATCGCAGAGGAGACACGGCCGTGATTTGTTTTAAGGTCTTTTTAGCCCGACCTTTAAGGGCTTTTGGAAGGCGTGACCTTTGAGGTTTTGCCTTCCGAAGAAGGTTTTGATGTTGAGGCCTTTGGGCTCCGGCCTTGGGGAGATTGTGTAGATGAGTTAGATGTGGAAGGCTTGTAGTGTGGCGTATTATAGGTCCACGTTATAGTGGGGTGTTCAGCTGGTTTCCAAGAAACGTCCGTTTGGGTTGAAATACTTCTGCTGGGCTTGCGAGAGACTGCAGCCGAAGCGTAAGAAAAGCCAGGGATAGGAGTTGTTGGTATTTCAACAATCTTCCTGGCTTCAGGGAATGATATGTTGCGTGTATGTTTCACGCGAACTATCTCCTTCTCGGTCTTCCACTTCGGGCAGTCTTTCGAATAAGCCGAATGGTTACCATTACAGTTGACACAATGTTCGGCCTCCACACAGTTGTCATTACTGTGCTTGGCAATGCCACAGCGTGCACATGCAAGATCTCTCTTACATCTGTCTTTGTGGTGGCCGTACAATTGGCAGTTGTAACATCGCAACGGGTTTGGTATATATGGATCAACTGTAATCAGTAACCATCTGGTGAGTTGAGTTCTTTCGGTAGTACAGTGAGGTTGAAAGTCAGAACGAAGGTATTGGTAGGGACTAGTTGTCCATTTACTTTTCTACAAATCCTTCTGGCATCAGCGACTCCTTGCGGTTTGAGTTGCTCGATCACCTCTTGCTCAGTTACATGAGCAAACTCCGGTGATCGGACAACCCCCTTGCAACTGTTCAATGATTTATGTGGCTGAATGTCGACAGGAGTGTCCAAGAATTTGTTGCAGAGAAGTAAATTCTCTGCATGGCTCTTCCTCTCAACTTCTATGAGAAGGTCACCAGAGCGTAAACGCTTTAAATTCTTTGGCTCTCCTGCCACACTATTCAGAATCTTTGACAAAACAAAGACAGACAATTTGGTGAGTGGTTTGTCTGAATCAGTTGCATGGACCACAAGGAATCGAGGCCATGTGGCTACATGTTCTTGTTCTGACTGTTGTTGGGTTGGTCGTGTTAGAAAAACAGGTTCGTTATCTGGTAGGAAATTGAATTCTGCAGGTCGCGTCCGTTTCTTGGACGGACCAGCTGAACACGGTTGGCTGGACGACTTTGTGAAGTCCGAAGCCTTCCAATCGACTGGATTGATCGATAATTGTGATGAGGTTTGTTTTTTGTTTTTTTGGCGATTCATATCAGTAGGCCGGTATATTCATCACTATGTTCCCCACCCTCCATGGAGCCCTACAAGGGGATGTGCTAATGGTGCGGGTCTCCGCACCGCACACCGAGGATACATAGTGATATACTCGAGCAAGACAAATAACTCACTCGTGTAGCACTAAACCGTGACACCTACTAGAGCCGCGGACTGGTCACACAATGTAAAAGGGAACAAGATAATGTACTGACGTATATATGAAATAATCACAAAACAAAGCAAAAATAAAAAATATATATGCTCCAGTCACGACTCCAGCACCGGGTGCCACAGAAGCCGATTAATCCCATTGGGCGTGCTCACCCAAGGACCTCCCGTTTGTCTTGAAGTCAGGGCCGAAGTGGTGTATTGTAGTAATGCGTGACATCTTGGCCAGGAATTCTGCCAGCCACGCAAGACACTCGCCCACCAGGATCCCTTCCTCCAAAACGTCCGGGTCGCAGGCCACGGCAAACGGCCAGCCAGGTTCCCCTACACACACACGCCCAAAGGTAAGTGTACCTACCCTTGTGCGGGAATGCATAGAGTACCTACGAGTCACCAAGGGGTGTTTAGGTAATATGTGCATGCACCAATAGCTAGTGCATGCATATAACCCAGTTAGTTCTTAGGAAACCCACCCCTTGTTAGTTCTCTGGGAATTGCAACCGCAATCCCTAGGAATTGCGATTGCAATTCCAAGATTAAGCCCGCAGACCGCGTCAAGGTCAGGGGTGATCTGCGGGGGGACATGACGGGACATACGGTGACATGACGGTACATACGGCGCACCCCTTCAAGCCACAAGACAGGAAGGGTGACTTGACATTTCAGAAGTTCTGTCTGCATTAACGAACATGATTGAAAGTGGTGAAGCCAGGATAAAACTTGTATAATTAATGAACAAAAAGAATAAGGCCTACACATGAAATTTCATCCACCAATTATTGGGGGGGGGGGGCCAAAGCATATTCCGCCCCCCCCCCCCCCGGCTCCTACGCCACTGGTGGCCACTAGTTAGTAAGTCGTGGCCACAAGTTAGTAAGTCGTGGCCACGAGATAAAATATATGTTGGAAATGTCCCCTCTATGCCACCGTATACATATACCGGATACACCGCATGTGGAACAGCGTAATTAAACTTAATATTGCCATTGTGTGGACCAATTTCGCTTCGATATCAGTGGACCGAATCGCAATTGATAGCACGGGAGGCTCTGGATTTTATTTTCAAATTGAAATTTTCAACTTCTGACGTTTTTTGCAGAAATTGTGTTCAATTTGCAAAACCATTTACGGCTAAAATTCCAAATACCCTAAGGTACGTTATGTCGCGGCGCGTCTCATGTGTTTTGCGACCCCTGAAACCCCCCGATGCCAGCTGTGTGCGCATCTAGTAAGCCAATAGAAGTAAGCTCGGGAATATCAATAACGACAACAACAACAGTAGAGCTGTAACATGGACTTTGATTGGTCGTTCAAAGCTACGCGTTGAAACGGCAAAGCAACGCGTTGAAACGGCAGATCAACGCGTTGAAACGACAAACAACGCGTTGAAACGAAAAAGCAACACGTTGATTTAACAAAGCAACGCGTTGAAACAAAAAGCAACGCGTTGCTTCTCTTACGTGTTAGAGACGGCACTTATGACCCGAACTGCCAATATGGGTATGTTCCAACGCGTTGCTCATCGTTTTCAACGCGTTGCTCATCGTTTTCAACGCGTTGGAGAAGCAACGCATTGCTTTCTAGAAGCAACGCGTTGATTACTATATAGTATATACATTTTCAACGCGTTGCTTTGGTGAATCAACGCGTTGGCTTGTCAACGCGTTGGAAACGGCACTTATGACCCGGATCGCCACTCATACGGAAGGAACTACGGAAAAGACTTATGACGGACTATAAGGAAGGAAAGGCTACAGTTACTTTTCGTCTGGGTGGCTGAAAGATGTACATTATCACCCAATATCTAAAGACAGTACATTTTGCTTCCTGAAAGCCGAGTGCACGCCTTCCATGCGGGTTAACAACATACCCCACACTACCTGGGTATGCATAGAGAAGACAACAGGAGAGATACAGTCGGCATATTGTTCCTGTTTTGCTGGGTATGTCCTTATGCATCAGTCGATGTAAATCCCCACCTCCATTTTTTTTTATCAGACCATACGGGTTACACGAAACACCCAAATACACCCAAATATAGTCTATATGGGTATATGTAGGCCATAAATCCATCATAGTTGGTACCTGATCATACTGTCTATTGACATCATATTTAACAGTGTATCCCCTGATCAGACTGTCTATTGACATCATATTGAACTGTGTAGTACCTGATCATACTGTCTATTGAATGTATGGTGTATTTATATGTATATAGACTGTATTTGGGTGTATTTGTGGGGCTTCACGTTGCATTAATTTAAATAATTACCAAATTTAGACAATTTTTTTTGCTATATATATATATCTGTTATATGACATATTTATTATATGACATATTTTATATCAATATATACTTTAAAATACCAACTATGGTGTATTTGTGGTCTACATATACCCATATAGACTATATTTGGGTGTTTCGTGTAACCGGACCGGACCATACTGCTGTTTGGTTTTAATATTGATAGTCATAGACAGTACATGTATAGTTAATATTTTATTTCTCTCATGTCACATGCATGACATCATGAGGTACAATATAACACGACAATATATGGATGACAAAATGGCGAAGCATGCAACAAAAGTCAATGTGTGGAAAAGTTCACATGTACATGAATTTTTGCAGTATCAAAGATAAATGTTTTACCGCAGTTTAACATGATGTTAAATATAGAATACATGTAAGTTGGTAGTCAGGGTTGGCCGGGAAATACCGGGGGCGGGAATTCCCGGTGGGAAATACCGGTATTTCCCGTCCCGGGAAATACTCCCCAAAGTGGGAAATACCGGGAAATACCGGGAAATATGAATTTTGATGTTATAATTGATAATTAAAGTTATTTAAATTAAGTTTTAAGCTCAGTAATAGTTAATTAAACAATCAACAACTTAATAATTAGATATAGGGGTTAATTACAATGAATAGATCTGTTTCATTCCCAACTAGGGGTACTCATCAGGTGGAATATTTGGCAACCATGACATTTATATTTTGGTTGTATTATTTTTTTGTAAATTACTTCTTCATTTTTTAGGAAGCATCTGAGTGTCTGCTAGATACAATTCACACGGATAACGTCATTATGATCAGACTATGTTTAGACAACAGGCTGTTAATTGTCAACCTTCTCCCACACTAATATTCGGTATCAAGAAATGAGAATAAATTATCTTAGTATGTGTTGTGAAGCTGTAATTGGTGTATTGTACCCTACGGTGTGTAGGTACATTTACTACCATGCTAATTTCACATGTCTTACCAGGTGACTAGCTTAAAGCTGCTTGGCCAATCGTGTTCCTGCTTACATGTTCTGCCCAATCAGATGATGCCTCACAAACCACGGGCCGGACCTTGTGCACCAATCGACCTCGTGCGTTCTCTCCTCCCAGCCGCCAACCAAGCAACCTCGTAACCTTACGATTTAGGAGACTGGGCACTTATTCACTGCCTACCAAGTAAGTTGTAGGTTGTGATACAATTATACATGCCTTACTATTCACACCATTACAACATATGCATGATGCGCATACACAGTCTCTTACAAGTCTTATATGACTGACAATGTACTGTTGTTTTATGCTTTGCATTTGTATTACTTATTTGCATTATTATTATGACATTTATTTAACGTGAAGACTATGGGCCACGATGGTACGTATGAGATACAGTACCTAAGATCGTTAAAATTAGCCAAAAGCCTACTAATGTCTACTTATTTGCATGTACATTGATGGTCATGTCAAGTTGTAAAACAATTACACTTACACTGTACATGGATTATCCCTGTTCTCAAAATTCCAAAAGCAGCTTTTATTAGTGGCAGGTTACTATAGTAATGAGGGGTGTTCTCATATACAATAAAATAGACAGTTGGCAAATACTACATAGACTTGTATATAGGGAAGAAAATATTCTAGAAAATAATTGGGTATGTTTTTTTTCTCTAAATAAACTTATTATTTCTTTTTTTATTGCAGAATGTTTTACCTGTAGGCTTATCAGTCTACACAGATATAAACCATAGTAGATATAGAGGAATATAGAGACTCATCTTGACATTTTGGAATTGAAAAGACCACCAAGATTCATATTTCCCGGTATTTCCCAGTATTTCCCGCCGTCCTGGGAAATACTCTTATTTCCCGGGAAATTGCCAACCCTGTTGGTAGTCAGTGTGAAATAAATCTGGTAGGGCATACAGCATTAGCAGTTTTATGCATGCTGTTAATTAACCGGCATCAACAATTAGAGACACTGTTACTGTTATACATTTGAGTAATCACAAGGTTATAAGGTCCAAGTTCTTGACTGTTGCATTCAAACATTATCATACAAACCGTACATGTCGAATGCTAACAAGTACACTATTCATATTTCTCGAGGGGAAATCAGAAAAAAATAAATTAAGACTATTTTCCTAAGAAATCAATCTGCGGATTTTCATTTAAAATGTTTAGGTCACCCTGGCCCGGACATGTCCGGATTTGCCCAGACTTTCTGACCATTTAATACAAAATTGTTTCTTTCAATTACAATTGTGCATGGCTATCACAACATGGTACCAGAGTGAGTCAATAAATTCAACATGCCCCATCTGTATATAAACTACACCTAGAAATATTTTATCGGCCCGAATGAAACTTTAAAGTCTGAAAAGTTTGTTCACACTTCCGATGGTCTATTTCCAGCTTGGGTGGAACATGCAACCATATTGCAGCGATACTGTTCAAGGTTGACTACGCCTGGCAGTGGGGCATCAACAACAAGGCATGTACATCAAAACCATGTATGTGGAAAACACCGGGAAAAAGTGGTCCAGTACAACCAAAATCTATTCGACAAATGGAAATAAAGAAACCACATTATGCTAAAGGAAGTAACTATGATATGACATGAGAGTAGCATAGGGGTCACTCAACAATTCCTGCAAATGCTGTTGCATCAAACATTATCGTGCATATTAATGTGTATTACCATATATTCATTCCCAGATATGTGTCTTCTAATTATCATGTTATCAATTTAATTATTGGTCATATATAGTGTTTGGACCATCCGTGTGTGCGTCCGTCGGGTTAAGAATTTCATTACAGAAATTAAACTTACCCGATACGGAACGTACATTAGGATATATTGTCCGAGGTTGGTTCACAACCCGACCGCTTTAAAAAGCGTCTAAGTGACTTCCGGTTGATCATCTATATATGACCAGTAATCCGTGTCCTTCCTCGGTTATATTTCCGTCGACACGAAGTTCACACGTGTTCTAAGAAGATTGAAATTTAAATGCATTATGACTGATGCTCACCACGTCAAAGCGTTGTCGCACACAGGGTCCGATAAAGATAGACAGACGCCTTCGTCTATAAAAAAAACCGCGGCAGCAAAACAACCTGCAAAATCGCGGAAGAAAAAGGTGTCGGACCAATACCCGGACGACACCGGTTTGTCGGTAAAACAAATGGAGGAGCGACTTACGGCGGTAAGATCGACCATTGAAGGTAGTATTGACAACAAATTAGATGGTTTCTGGAACAAATTAGTAGATTTAATGTCTACAAGACAGACAACCACAGATTACGTGTCAAACAAGTCCGTTCAAGGCCCCGTTTCTGTCGGTGGCGAAGCCAGTACTTCGAATTTGCGTACAGGGAAGGCACCGATTGTATCCCTTTCAAATTCACTGAATAAACAGTTTGGGGTATCTGACCCTACAGACAACTGCGAATTACTGTCCCTACAACCTGGCCAGCAGGTAAGAATGGACTTGTTGTCGGATGATCAGCAGTCTGTGCTAACAACAAGTGAAAATGACAAACGTTTTTCAAAATACAAAGGCTCGGGCGAGACTGACGATATGCAGGACATTCTATTATGTTTGGGGAAGATGCGCAGACAGTGCAGCCCAAGGACACTGGGGGTTTACAACTAGACCAAAGTCAAACCGATGTTTTGAAAACGTCTTGGAGAATCAGTGATCCCGAGAAATTGACTGCCTACAAAGATACATATAGAGTCATTTCCAGTACAAAATTGATTGCTGCCCGTATGGGTCTCATTGTAAATTGTTACATACAGCAAGGACTCAGTAAATTATTACATCTTTTGAAATCGGACAAGCCAAATCTTGATGCGTCGGTGCAAATGGTACGCGACATATTCGCCATGACAACAAAAGCTCTGGATCAGACGGCGAGAACGGGAGCATTACACCATAAGGTGCGAAGATGTGTCACAATCACGGATACCGGATTGTTTGAGTTTAAAGACTTGAAAGACAAAGCCAATTCAGCACCACTTTCTGGTGACGGTATTTTTGGAAAGGAATTTGAGAAGTTGTTACAATCGAGACAAGAAAAAAAAAACTGAATGAATTTTTGCCGGAGTTGGGTAACAAATATAAACGCAAATCTTCGGCAAATCCAGACAGGGATTTCAAACGGCACAGGACTGAGCCGAGCTCAGTACTGAACCGGTCATATGGCTCTTCATATGCATCAAACCGGAAAGAAAGTTGGACTGGCCAGACCGGCAAACAACAATCAACGGGATCCAGATATAGTGGACCCAGATATAGTGGACCCAGAGCAAAGCAGGGAAATACACCGGTGAGTACTTTTAGTGGATTTTTCAAACATAAGAAAAACTGACTACAACGAATCAGTAATGTTGCTACGTCCAGAGATACCTGTGGGAGGGCGATTGAAATATTTTCTAACGGATTGGCAAACCGTAACAGACGATCAATGGATCCTATCCATAATAAACAGTGGCTACAAATTCGAGTTTGTAAACAGGCCACATCAAACAGGGGTAAAAGAAACAAAAGCCTCGCCAGAAAATGTTGCCATATTATTAAGCGAGGTCAACGATTTAAGCACAAAAGGTGCAATAGAAACTGTACCTGTATCAGAGACAGATCAAGGTTTTTACAGTACATTTTTTCTGGTCCCCAAAAAAACGGGAGATCTGAGACCGTTTCTAAATCTAAAGCCTCTGAACATGTATCTAAGGAAGCAGCATTTCAACATGGATTCGTTGACAAAGGTCATAAATCTGACAAAGAAAGGAGATTGGGCGATATCTCTCGATCTAAAAGATGCGTACTTGCATGTGCCGATTTATCACAAACACAAAGTTTTTCCGCTTTTGCATTCAGTGAAAAAAATGGCAAATGGTATGTCTCCCTTTTGGGCCGACCAGCAGTCCAAGAGTGTTCACGAAAATAGTGACTGTTTTGGCGGCACACTTGAGAGTACACAATGTGAGACTGGCGACATATTTAGACGACTGGCGACATATTTAGACGACTGGCGACATATTTAGACGACTGGTTTGTGGTAAATCAGAACAAGCAAATGCTTCTTGTAGATCGAGAGAAAGTGTTGAACTTGTTGCTGAACATGGGGTTCATTATAAATCTGGAGAAATCAGCATTAACTCCAACTCAGAACCCAGTGTACATCGGGGCTTGGTTCAGGCTACAAAAGGGGGTAGTAATGCCAACACTCGACATAATCGAAAAAGTGAAACAGGCAATATTCATGTTGAAAAACGGAAACCAAAACGCAAGGGATTTCCTACATCTGTTGGGTCTAATGGCCTCGTGCATTCAGTTGGTACCAAATTCTCGGCTATACATGCGGCCAATTCAGCTACATTTGCTTCATTTTCGGAAACCGACATCAAACAATTTGGCGTACAAAGTTCCCTTTACACAACATTTAAGCGACCATCTAGATTGGTGGTTAAATCAGGAAAACATGCTGGCCGGTATGTCCATAGAGCAATGGGCTGCAACAAAAACAATAACCACAGACGCATCGAAAACCGGTTTCGGTGGTCATGTGGGAAAACAAATTTTTCAAGGTCAGTGGTCTGCAGACGAGCAGAAATTGCACTGCACATAAACGCCTTAGAATTGAAAGCAGTACATTTGACAATTCAAAAATTTATTCCACTGTTGAGAAACAAAGTATTGATACGTTGCGACACACAACGGTTGTCCAATATATCAACAAACAAGGGGAACCAAGTCGCCCAAACTGTGCTATGCGACATGGGATCTCTGGCATGTAGCATTGGAAAACAAAATTCAGTTGAAGGCAGCACACATAGCAGGCAAACTGAACATTTTGGCAGACAGTCTGAGCAGACAGAAAATTATGCCTACAGAGTGGTCACTGAACAAAGCAGTAGTAGAACAAATCTTTCTAACCTGGGGTACACCAATGATAGATCTATTTGCGTCAATACACAATCGTCAAACACAAATGTTCTGCACATGGAATCCTCATCCAGCAGCATTGGCAACAGATGCCCTGACAATATCTTGGGAGAAAATGATAGGATACGTATTTCCACCGATTTGCCTTATTCCCAAGGTAATCAGTCACATGGAACAATTCAAGTGCAGAATAATCTTGATAGCCCCAAAATGGCCCAGGAGAAGTTGGTACACCCAGCTGCTCCAGTTGTCAGTGGCAAACCCATTAAAACTGCCAAACCGGGACGACCTGTTGTCAACCAAAATCAACGATTTACCATCCAAATCCCGAAGTGTTCAGTTTGGCTGCATGGATGTTGTCGACAGTAAGTTCAGAGCAAAGGGATTTTCAAAAGCAGCTAGAAAGTTGCTCACCGCATCATGGCGGGATGGAACTAGAAAAGACTATTCTGTCAAATTCAAAAAGTTGGTGTGGTGAACGAAAAATGTATCCGTATGCAGCAGATATAGCACTTTGTGCGGATTTTCTGGCATTTTTGTTCCATCAAGGGTTACAATATCGCACAATAGCTGGGTATAGATCTATGTTATCTTCGGTCTTGGAGCCTGCAGACAAAATTCCAGTGGGACAGGATCCATATATTATAAGACTGCTGAAAGGGGTATTCAACTCGAGACCTCCGGTAACACATGTGTTGCCGGATTGGGACTTACCAAAGGTCTTAAAATGTTTGCAAGAATACCCGTTTGAGCCTATGCAGAAAACATCATTGAAGTATGTCACATGGAAAACATGTTTTTTGGTGGCCATTACAACATTTGGACGTTGTAGTGATTTACAGGCTCTCAGATTAGGAGAAGGTTCAGTTACTGTCCAATCTAAAGGTGTTACATTTGTTAGACATGGTCTAGCTAAACAAGACAGACCAAATTATCCAAGCGCTAATATATTTGTTCCTTCTTTTACAGAAAACAAAAAACTGGACCCGAAGAGGGCGCTAGCCATATATCTGCGTAGAACGGAAATGTTCAGACATCGAGATGGAAAGGATGAAGTCAGATTGTTCATTAGTGTTAATGAACCACATTGTGCTGTGTCAAAACAAACCATTGCTAAATGGATTACAAATACTATAAGGCATACTTATGGTGATGAGGAAAAGAAAGTGAAAGCTCATTCAACAAGGGCAATTGGACCCTCATGTGCTTTATTTAATGGAGCTACTATGAAGTCCATTATGGAGGTTGCAGACTGGAGCAAGCAGTCAACGTTTGTTCGTTTCTATCCGGAAAAAAGTGGAAACACATGTACTGAAAGTGTAGATATCATTATAAATCCCGTCGGGTTGCTCGGGAAAAGATTTTAAACGGTACAAACAGTGCTACAGTAAGAGAGAAGACAATGTGTGGTGGTGTATACATTGTGTGTCTTTATGTGTTTATTTGTGAAATAAGTACACAAACAGTGTTGTAAATGTGCCTGTATGTTGGGAATTATACACAAGTAGTGTTGTAAATGTGCCTGTATATTGGGAATTATACACAGACAGTGTTAAATGGAACTGTAAATAACATTGAACATGGATACACGATATACCGTGTATACTAAAGAACAGAATACACAAGATACAGTGTATGCTGGGAATACAGGATGGAGGCTACGTGGAAACACCAAATCCCACCAAGCCAAAAACAAGGTAATAATTAATTATAAAGTATTGCTTTGTAATCATCCTAATGTACGTTCCGTATCGGGTAAGTTTAATTTCTGTAATGAAATTGTAAAATTTGGTTACAAGTATAAATTTTATATAAGAAATTATACTTACCCGATACGGATTTCACCCACCCTCCTCCCCACTAGTATTTGGTGATCGAACTTCGGTCGCCGGATATTACTGAGGAAGGACACGGATTACTGGTCATATATAGATGATCAACCGGAAGTCACTTAGACGCTTTTTAAAGCGGTCGGGTTGTGAACCAACCTCGGACAATATATCCTAATGTACGTTCCGTATCGGGTAAGTATAATTTCTTATATAAAATTTATACTTATAACCAAATTTTGCAATTGTGTAAGAGTTTCTCCAATTCCGTACTTAAGGGTCTATCAAATATGCCACCAGGGGCATTCGTGCTGATTTGATTGGCTGATAGGTCCTGTGACATCATGTCAAAATTATGAATTAAATTCTGATGTTACACATTACAATTTTGGCAGTTTAATCACGGGTGATAATCGATCAACATCATCACCGTCAGTTTTCGTCAATTATTTTATATCGCCATCACAAAAATGTATCCGTGGAAAACACTGCTTTTATTATTCAATTATCATTTCAAATACAATATTTATTTCCCTTGATGTTGGTAAGTCTGATATCGGGTTCTTTATCGGGTTTTCCAACACATTGGGAAATAAAAGCTGTATTTTAAAATGTCTGTCAAATAAACTCTATACATTCAATTATAATCAATTGTAGGTCACGGTCAACCTATCAACAACAGTAAGCGTCAGCTGTTTCAGCCATCAAAAGGAAAAGAACCCACCCTGAGAGGTCTAATGAATTCCCTTGTACCAGCTTGTCCGGATGCTGCTGTTTTCCAGCTGATCAAACATGAAGCCCCTGAGTATGACCCAGCTGAAGACTTTAATGTTTCATGTACGATTGAAGTTGTTGCTACAGATGAACCGGAACATGTCACAACTTTACCAGAATCTTTACCACATTTGGCAACGCACTGCAGTGATGCTTGTGATTTAATCGAGAAACTCAAATACACGGACGGCCAAAGGGATAAAATAATACAGGATACTATAGGTCAGAGTTCTAATCCCATTTGGTATGCACAGCGAGAAGGCAGAATAACTGCATCACATATGCATTCAGTGTTTACAAAATCTGAAACTTTAGCCAAAAAGGATGCTGATACTGTGCCACTGGTCAGTCAGATCATGGGATATAATACAAAGCTAGACAACATTCCAGCCTTGAAATATGGACGGACCATGGAAACAGAGGCAAGACAATCTTATGAGCAAATTGGAAGGAAAAACAAACATCAAAACCCCAAAGTAACTGAGACAGGTATGCATGTACATGCTGAAAAGGCATATTTAGGTGCAACTCCTGATGCACTGGTAGAGTGTGACTGTTGCGGTGTAGGTCTTCTCGAGATTAAGTGTCCGCTCAGTGTAGCTCACACAAAACCAGACTCTTGACAATTTAAAATATTTACATGTTGACAAGAAGGGAAACAATAGTAAACTTAAACATAGTCATCCGTATTATACACAGATTCAGGGCCAGCTGGCTGTATGTGGCAGGCCATGGTGTGGTTTCTTTGTATACAGCAAGCATGGCCACCACCTAGAGAGGATAGAGATTGATGAAAGTTTTTTGGCCAAGTTGCAACCACATTTTCATATGTTTTTTGAGAAATACATTGCCCCTGAACTGATCACCCAGACGATAAAGCAATCTATAAGCATGCCCTTAGTGTGTAAGCCAGTGGAAGTTGCATCTACATGTGAAAGCACGTGTTGGAGGGAAACCTAGAAGGTGGCAAAAGAAGGTTGATGCCAAGCCTGTTTACTTGTGCGGTGCATGTGAGAAAGTTTGTCTACAGGTTGATGAGATTGACTGTGATGCAGATAATAGTGTGTGTTGTGATGGATGTGGTCGTTGGTTCCACTGGGGCTGTACGGGGTATGTAGAGTCGGTAAACTCTGTCAGTTCTACCAAGTGGCATTGTTTTGTGTGCGAAAGTGAAAGGGCGAAATGACATGCATGTAAATTGTAAACACAACTGCTCTTTCCTTGTCCCTGAATCGGCGTATAATATGGATGACTTGTCTGAAAATTAGCATGTATATACCTACATGTATGGAACGCCAAATCTACATAAATTCAAATAATTAATGCTAGCTACAAATAATTAGTGCTCTCTCTAATTCTATTAGTGCTCTCTCAATTTCACTTAGTGATCTCTCTAATTGAATTTGTGCTCTCTCTAATTCAATTTGAGCTCTCAAATTCAATTTGTGCTCTCTCTAATTCAATTTCATTAATAGAGAGAGCATGAATTAAATTTGAGAGAGCACTAATTGAATTTGAGATATCACTAATTGAATTTGAGAGCACAAATTGAATTAGAGAGAGCACTAATTGAATTTGAGAGAGCACTTATTGAATTAGAGAGAGCATTAAATGTATGTGTTTTTGAGCTCTGCAAATAATATAGAGCTAGCACGAATTCAATTAATGCTCTCTCTAATTGAATTTGTGCGAATTTGTGCTCTCTCTAATTGAATTTGTGCTCTCTCTAATTCAATTAGTGCTCTCTCTATTAATTATCATTAGAGCTAGCACAAATTGAATTAGAGAGATCACTAATTGAAATTGAGAGAGCACTAATATAATTAGAGAGAGCACTTATTATTTGAAGCCAGCATTAATTATTTGAGTTTATGTAGATTTGGCGTTCCATGTACATTGATATTTTGCCACGTAATTAAAGATGCGTGTAATTTCATGTATAGACGCAACAAACAGAAATTCAATGTGTTTTATTGTATTTTGACCTGACTCACTGTTTGCCTGACAAAGTGTCAGTCTATTCAATGACTGTATTGCGACCAGTGTAGACGGCTCATTACGGGTCGGATCATCTGCATCTACAATGTTTGCAAATATTGCAATAGTATCGCACTTGGCTCAGGATCTACACAGTTGTGTACTACATTATATACTAGACAGTTCCAATCAAGCCTCTGGCAACCAGTGTAGACCATGATCAGATCAGACTGTGTGGATGGACAAGCTGATCTGGGGTTATGCTAGTTGCACATGTGCTGGCCCATATAGCTATGCTTAATTTACCGCGACATTTTTTAGTACATGACGGAGAACAAAAACTTTTTATTGAAATCACACGCGTTTTGCGATTGTGACAGGTGTATATTTCATTAGAGTACAAGGCCAGATCAAAAAAGATCAATATTATGTAACTTTTCCATCAATGAATGCGGTTATGAAAGTTGCATAATATTGTAACACTTAGAATTTTGTCGTGTTAATCTAAGCACAGTTAATATATATGCTGGGCCGATAGATTCAACAAATCAATATAATTATGCTTCAGTCTATTAAAGTAGAAGAAATAGAGATCTCTGTATTTAAATAAAAATCTCTGATATTTTATGAAATACAGATATCTTTATTTAAATACAGATCTCTATTTACAATACAGATCTCTAATTAAATTGAAAATAGAGATATATGTATTTGAAATTAGAGATATCTGTATTTATGGATAAAATGTAGATATCTATATTTAAATTACATATATCTCTATTATTAATAGAGATATCTGAATTAGAGATATATGTAATTGATGTCTATATTTTTAAATATCCCTATTTGAATTACAGATATCTCTATTTCCTCAATAATTATAGATATCTCTATTACAAATACAGATATCTGTATTTAAATTAGAGATATCTGTATTTGATAGGCAAAAACTCACACGGCTTGCCATAGTATGATGGCCCATAATCTGTGACAGTATTATTCGGGTTAGTTGGCAACCTGATTTCAACATACGAGAGGTGGCAGCAGATTACTAAGGGCTGCACATATCACCAAAATCTCATTGGCTAATGGTACAAGTGTCAGTGGTAGTGTCTGCTTCAAAATTTGAAACCATTTAATTCTGCCAATGGCACGTTCCACATGTATTCTAAGGTTAGCAACTGTTTTTGTCTTCAGCACATTTTCCTTCGTCATTTGCTCAGCTCTTTGGGATGGGGGTGGTATGATTAATTTAGCCTGGCGCATGACTAAATCAGACTGTATGGGAAAACCACGGTCTGCCATAATGCTTCTGACAAGAAGGTAATGGAGCCATTTGGGGATATGCCCACAAGGAACTTGAGGGTATTATTGTGTTTGTAGTCAGACCATGTTTGAGTCTGGACATCTAGGTCTCTTGGTCGTTCAATAAATATTTATGTGCAGTCAATGATGCATCTCAAGTTCGGTGCAGAAGTCGTGTACACTGCTGGGAGCGTCTCGTGTACGATTTCCTTGGGAGGCCAGAAAATTAACGGTTTCAATTCCCTGGATAAAAATTTCAACCATGTGTTAAGCACCTGTGACACAACCGACATGGAGACACCAAACATATCTCCCAGCAACTCGCTTGCCACACCAAGCCTCAGTTTCATTAATGTCATTTCATTAATGACTTTTTTGGAACTTGCGGGTTACTTTTGTACTGATGCATTTTGATGATCCGTTCCAGTATGTTAGTTCTTTTGCATGGGGTAAAATATGAGTATATAGTCTATTGAAAGACTCTTTATTTGGTAGTCCTGTGTACAGTTTGGTCTTTTGTAACAGATGTATGCATACTTTTGTATTTTGTTTCCAGCTGATTCTTATCTATCATTGCTTGTAATTGGTTTATTTTTTGTTGTTTCACTCTGCATCCTGAACACACACAATGAGGACCACAAGAACACTGCCCAGCATAAGTGTGGTCAGTCATTGTCACTTTAATTGTGGTGTCTGGAGCAGTTGGTGCATGATCACTTTCCACTGGCTTTGTGCAGTTCTCATTATCTATCTGTTCATCACAGTCACTTTTAGTGCTTTTTGTTCTCACATTTGATAACAAAAGTTGTTTAAGTATTTCACGTCTAGGAGTCTTTAGGGTAACATGTGGTTCATACCCAAGTTTTAAAGTGAGGTCAGGATTTGATTTTGTTGGTTTCTGATCCAGGAAATGTTCGGAACAGACTCGATCATTTTGCGATGGTTTCCTGTTTTTACCAGTCTTTTGATCTTGTCTGTTAAGCTGTTTTATCCATCTCTTTCTTCCTTCAGTATCTTTTTTCTCGGTGGGAAATGTGAACAGAGTGAATGACGGCTCACATACACATGTTGATGTGCCAAAATTGCACATGTGTAAATAGCACATTGAGTCCTTCCATTTGTTTAAATGTGCCGTCGAATTACTAGTTTATAATTGCGCATATTTTCCCCGGCATTGTGGATTAGTTCATTTGCCCAATCAGCTGCCTGGAGAATTGCTGTTTCCTGCAATGAATGAAAATACAACTTAATATGTATACATGTACAAGATATATGGGATATTCTAAAGGAATCTGAACTACCACATTTTTTGTTATGTCTCCACAAAAGTATATGTTGTCAGACTAAAATCTGCCCAGAGGGCTTGAAACGCATACATAAACGCAGAATATACATTCGAACCAGGTAGTATATGAATGAAATGTTAAACAAGAGTGCCATGATGGCCCTATGTCGCTCATATTGGGGATGGGTGGGGCGAGGTAACCCGTCCGAGAAATGGCTATGTCCACATTCATGAAAAAATTGGCCAGGGGTCATGTGCCCAGATGTGATTTTATAATTGTTTCTGGCATATTGGGGATGAGTGGGGCGAGGTAACCCGTCAGAGAAATGGCTATGTCCACATTCATGAAAAAATTGGCCAGGGGTCGTGTGCCCAGATGTGATTTTATAATTGTTTCTGGCATATTGGGGATGGGTGGGGCGAGGTAACCTGTCCGAGAAATCGAGAAATCGAGAAATGGCTATATATGTCCACATTCATGAAAAAATTGGCCCAAGGGTGGTGGGTCCAGATGTGATTTTAAAATTGTTGCTGGCATATTGGGGACTGGTGGGGCGAGGTAACCCGTCCGAGAAATGGCTATGTCCACATCAAATCAGAAAATTCCGTGGTGGGGATGGGGTCTTCGATTAGCTACAATGATATTTACAGGAATAGACCAGGAGTATGCGAGACAATGGGAACTAAACATGCTGAATAGATAAATTGGAAGCGGGGTTTTGGTGGAGTCCGGGTGCGGAAGTCTGATTGAGTCATATCACTTATTTACACCGTCATCGGTAATATATATATCCTGGTCCGTTATGGCATTGAATTGGGTCCATTATGAGCAAGTACCGTTAAAAACGTAAACAGGACAAAATAAACGCGACTTTGGTCTTAGTTATAAATTGAAATAAAGAAAGTACATACTATATTAACACACTGGTGACCAAAACAATCAATATGGATCGTGATCTTCAATAAAGGGCGATTTCACAATAAATTCTGTCTGTCATGATCTGTCATCTTTAGGCACTCGTGACTTTTGACCCGGTTGTAGAAATGTTCGGTTCGCGCATGCGTACTTCCAAACTCCGAACTCGCTTATTGTTTCTGCGTCACTTGTTAAGAGCAAACTGTCGTATTCGTGATATATTATACGTTGGTATAAGTATAGAACAATGTCCAGTATAGTGTGCATATTTCCAAATTGTACACGCGATGGCTAAACCCTCATGTCGCCAGGACCGCAGAGAATACGATCAATAATAGAAGCAAGTAAGACCAGGGGTGACACTATTCACCTGCTATTGGAAGATGAAATTGAAAAAAATCCTAACATGACAGTACAGTGCCACAAGGAATGTGTAGCTACTTACACTTCTAAATATCACATTAGTAGGTCATTGAAACGACGTGGAACAGATGATGAAAGATCTCACAGCGCACCACCAGCTAGACGTAGAAGGTCAGATCTACAGATATTCGAGTTTAAGAAACAATGCATATTCTGTGGCGATCCTTGTTTATCACGTGACAAGAAAAACCCATCTAGGTGGAGGGAGATAATTCAATGCCGTACGGCAGATGTACATGGAGACGAGAATCTGAAGACTAAGATTTTAAATATTTGTGACGCAAGAGGCGATTCTCAGGCAGCTGATGTAAGGATCCGGATCCTCGGGGCACGAACTGACCTTCATGCTGCAGACGCCCAATATCACCGAGACTATTATTTGTCATTTATGCAAGATCGAAATGTACATGCTGCACAGTCCAAGGGATATTCAGACTCTGTTAGCGTTGATGAACTTTTACTTAGCCTGACAAGAGATAATGAACAATGACCGCAGTCGCATATGCACCTCAGTCGAATTGCACAAAAGGTATATTGAGCTGAGTAATGAGGACTCGGATGCAACCAACACGTTAAGTCGTAGGGAGCTCATACCAAAATTACAGAATTATTTTGGAGACGTTATTGTAAAAATCGACATTTCTGGATGCGCTAGTCTTATTTGTTTCAAATCTCACCTGCCAGTCTACATACGACTGGAAAAGGTAGACGACACGGAACAGAAAGCAATGATAGGAAAACTAACGGATATAATAACAACAGAGTGTCGTGCATTACCTAAAACACGTGACTATGACGTTAGTCAATTCAGAAAGTCTAAAACAATAGAAATTACCAGTCCAACTCTTTTATCTTTGATATCAAGCTTGGTTTCCAATGGAAATACCACCAAAGCATCGATAGGAATGGAATGGTGCTTAACGGCCCATCAACACAAAAGAGTATCATTTAGGGCCAAGCAATGTAGATGAAGAATAAAAATAATAGTAAAATAGTATGCAATATGTGATTAGGGTAAAAATATTAATATGATGAATGGAATGGAATGGTGCTTAACGGCCCATCAACACAAAAGAGTATCATTTAGGGCCAAGCAATGTAAATGAAGAATAAAAATAATACTAAAATAGTATGCTAGATGTGATTAAGGTAAAAATATTAATATGATGAACAATATAAAAGATAAACGTGTATAGAGTTATAAAATTAGAGAAATCAGAGACATGTATACAATGATAAAATCAAATTTTCCGATACAAGTTAGTTTCATGTAGAAAGTGAAGCAAACCTTCAATGTTCTCCACCTGGAATAGCTCCGCAAGTGAAGTAACATTGAAGTGTTTGCCTCGAATATCGGCAAAATCGATACAGTCCAGTAGGATGTGTTGCACGGTAAATGCGCTGTGGCATGGAATACACCATGGACGCGGCTCACCTTTGAGCATATACGAATGCGTTAGTCGTGTATGTCCAATGCGCAATCGACTAAGGACAATTTCATCCCGGCGTACATGTCTGTAGCCAGGAGTCCATTCGCCAGAGTCGGTTTCACAGCATGAAGATTTATTATCTGTGAGCAGATCCCACTGGATCTGCATGAGTATCGGAGATGAATGAGTTGATGGATGATTTAAATCATGATAGCAAACAGGAAAATGAGAAGTTGGTAGATCCAGGGCGGCCTTGGCAGCACTATCTGCCCTGTCATTGCCCTTGATACCAGTAGGACTGGGTAGCCACAAAATATAATGTCTTGCCAGAACGAAAGTAAAATATGGTGTAGCTCCATGATTTGGCGGATAAGTGGTATGTTCAAGCTTCATATTGTACAAAGCTTGTAGTGAAGATAATGAATCGGAAAATAAAATGAATTGCTTTCTCCAAGATATTTTCGCGAAATCAAAAGCAAGTAAAATCGCCCTCAATTCCGCAGAAAATATCGAAGATTTGTCTGGGAGTCTGGATTGAAGATCTCCCTCGGGGACAGCGGCAGCAGATGCTACCCGGTCCCCGATCTTTGAGCCATCAGTAAAAATCGGAGTGTACGTATTGTATCTGTCTTTAATCTCAAGAAAAAGTGATTTAAAAATGGATGGATCAGTTGTTGCTTTCGTGTGCGGACTAAGATCGAAGATCACCTTGGGCTGCTCCAACTGCCACGGTGGAGTATCTGGAACAGCGTATTTGGCAATGTGATCCAGATCCAAGCCAGCATCGTGTATAAAAGGATCCCTTTTCTTGCCGAATGGTGGCTTGAAGCTTGGTTTCTTATCGAATACAGCATCTGTAGTTCGATGAAAGACAGTGTTATAAGCTGGATTAGATGGATTGGAATGTAGTTTAGTGGCGTATTGCAAAGATAATTTGGTGCGTCTGTCGTGGAGAGAAGGCTCATTTGTTTCGGCATATAAGCTCTGTGCGTTAGACGTACGGAATGCACCCAGGCAGAGTCGTAAGCCTTGGTGATGTATTGGATCGAGCGTCCGAAGATCGGATTTACTGGCAGACCCATATACAGTGCATCCATAGTCTAGTTTTGAGCGAAAACATGTGCGATGTAAAGGCGGTGCAGCACCTTTCGGTCTGCACCCAGTCATGATTTGCTACCACTCGCATTAAGTTGAGTGCTTTCTGGCATTTAGCTTTCAAGTATCGTAAATGGGGTTTAAAAGTGAGTTTAGGATCAAAGATAAGACCAAGAAACTTCTGCTCCCGAACAACTGGGATGGGATGTGTTCCCAGTTTAAGTTCGGGATCAGGGTGAAGACCGCGTCTTTTGCAAAAATGCATGCAGTTACTTTTAGATTTCGAAAACTGGTCCACTTGTTTATTCTATTGAGGCTCAGTTGTAATTGGCGCTCAATAGTATGCATGTTCTTTGATTTGTAACATATTAAAAAATCATCGACATATAAAGAACAGTCAACACCTGGTTGCAGGCATTTTACAATATTATTCAGTTTAATGCTAAAAAGGGTAACAGACAATATACTTCCCTGCGGTACACCCATTTCCTGTTCATGGGGATCAGAAAGGGTTGTACCGACTCGGACTTGGAATTGTCTGTCTTTCAAAAAATTAGAAATAAAATCAGGGAGATGACCCTTCAGACCGAGGTCATGAAGGTCCTTCATAATCCCATACTTCCACGTCGTGTCATATGCCTTTTCTAGTCAAAAAATATGGCAACTATATGTTCATTGTTAACAAACCCGTCTCGATGAATGCTTCGAGTCTAATCAGATTATCGGCAGTGCTTCTCTGGCGACGGAATCCAGACTGATACTCAGATATCAGTCCATTGGATTCCAGAAACCAGACAAGCCTGTCGTTAATCATTCGTTCCATGGTTTTACAGACGCAGCTAGTAAGTGCGATGGGACGGTAACTTGATGGGTCGGTGTGATCCTTGCCCGGTTTGGGAACAGGTATGATTGTAGCTTCCCGCCATGAAGGCGGAAATACGCCTTGTTCCCAAATGGTATTAAATATTTCAAGGAGGTTGTCTAAAGAGTGTTCAGGTAAATGTTTAAGCAGTTGGTAGTGGATATCATCAGGCCTGCTGATGTATCATGTGCTTTCTCGAGGGAAGCTTTTAATTCCCTCATAGAGAAAGGAGCGTTGTAATGTTCTGAATTGTCTGAATTAAAATTAAGTTTAGTTTTCTCTTGCTCAGATTTCACCTTCAAGAACTCCTCAGAATAGTTATTACATGAGGAGTTCTTGGAGAAGGTATCTGCTAATGTGTTTGAAATGTCTGTTTTGGAAGATACTTTATGTCCTGCTTTGTTGAGGTGATTGATAGAAGTTGATTTACCTTTACCGTTTATCTTACGAATCATGTCCCATGTGGTTTTCATTTTAGATCGCGAATTCAACTTGGAGACAAAAGATCTCCAAGTCCTTCTCTTGCTAGCTTTAATTGTGCGTCGAGCTTTCGCTCTAAAAATTCTATGAGCATTTAAATTATCTGGTGTTGCGTTGTTATTGATTTGACGAATAGACTGCTTACGAGCAGTCATTGCCTCTTTGCATTCTTCGTCAAACCATGGTTTATTGACACGTTTGGGCTTTGCCGAGGTTTTTGGTATTGTCTTTTCTGCAATATCGTGTAAAAGGGAAACGTAGTATTTCTAGTGGATCTTCCGCATCTCGAAAGCGATCAAAATCTAGTTCAATCATGCACATATTACGAAATGTGTCCCAATCGGCTTTATGTAATTTCCACCTCTGGACTCTGTCAGTGGATGGTGGGTCCATTACTCTGCAAGAAGACAGGAAATGTGGTCACTCCCACATAGGTCGTCACCAACTTTCCACGTAAAGTCCAAATACAGAGAAGGATGACACAGAGTTAAATCCAGAGAGGAATATGAACCGGTTGCGGGATGTAAATATGTGCTCGATTTATCATTAAAAATGCTGAGATTGTGATCGGAAAGAAAATTTTCAATAAGTTCCCCCTTTTTGTTTGTGTCTTTACAACCCCAAAGCATGTTATGTCCATTAAAATCGCCAAGGAGAATGAAAGGCGAAGGGAGCTGAGAGACAAGATTATCTAGTTCTGATTTTAACAGGACTGCAGATGGTGGAATGTAGATAGAACATAATGTAATAGTCTTGTGAATCGTAACACTAACGGCCACAGCCTGAAGATTAGTGTTAAGATTCACGAGACTATGTGGGGTGCTCAAATTAACGAGGATTGAGACTCCACCAGATGCGCGTTCAGCGTTATCTGAACACTTACTGTATAGTGCATGTGATTTAAAAGAAATGTATCGTCAACTTTCAGGAATGTTTCCTGAAGACAAACAGCAATGGGGTTGTGTTGAGTTAATAAAATTGTTAATTCATCACGATTTGCTTTAATTCCTCGACAGTTCCATTGGATAATAGTATCCATGTTTTATGTAGGTGGGAGTATGGGTTTGCGGGGTGGAACAGGTTTGGCCGTTGGAGTGTCAGAAGACTCTTCAGTCTCCATCGAGTCCAACGACTCAAAACCTGTTCTTCAGTGGAATGGGGCCGTCTGTCCCTTTCTGCGATCCAGGGTCATCAGACCCTTTCTGCGATCCAGGGTCATCAGACCCTTTCCTGGGTGGTTTTGTAGGGATCCTCTCCATGGCAGTGGGCCTACCCCTGAGTGGTAGTGGAGGAGGCCGACCTGTCATCCGGCCCTTGCCGTGATCGCAGAGGAGACACGGCCGTGATTTGTTTCAAGGTCTTTTTAGCCCGACCTTTAGGGCTTTTGGAAGGCGCGACCTTTGAGGTTTTGCCTTCCGAAGGTTTTGATGTTGAGGCCTTTGGGCTCCGGCCTCGGGGAGATTGTGTAGATGAGTTAGATGTGGAAGGCTTGTAGTGTGGCGTATTATAGGTCCACGTTATAGTGGGGTGTTCAGCTGGTTTCAAAGAAACGTCCGTTTGGGTTGAAATACTTCTGCTGGGCTTGCGAGAGACTGCAGCCGAAGCGTAAGAAAAGCCAGGGATAGGAGTTGTTGGTATTTCAACAATCTTCCTGGCTTCAGGGAATGATATGTTGCGTGTATGTTTCACGCGAACTATCTCCTTCTCGATCTTCCACTTCGGGCAGTCTTTCGAATATGCCGAATGGTTACCATTACAGTTGACACAATGTTCGGCCTCCACACAGTTTTCATTACTGTGCTTGGCAATGCCACAGCGTGCACATGCAAGATCTCTCTTACATCTGTCTTTGTGGTGACCGTACAGTTGGCAGTTGTAACAGCGCAACGGGTTTGGTATGTATGGGTCAACTGTGACGAGTAACCATCTGGTTAGTTTAAGTTCTTTTGGTAGTTCAGTCAGGTTGAAAGTTAGAATGAAGGTATTAGTCGGGACTAGTTGTCCGTTCACTTTTCTATTAATTCTTCGAGCATCAGCAACTCCTTGTGGCTCGAGTTGTTCGATCACTTCTTGCTCACTTACATGAGCAAACTCCGGTGATCGGACAACTCCCTTGCAACTGTTCAAAGATTTATGCGGCTGAATGTCGACAGGGGTATCCAAGAACTTGGTACAAAGCAGTAGATTCTCTGCATGACTCTTTCTGTCAACTTCAATAAGAAGGTCACCAGAGCGCAACCGTTTCAAGTTCTTGGGCTCCCCTGCCACACTATTCAGTATCTTTGATAAAACAAAGACAGACAATTTGTCAAGAGGCTTGTCAGTGTCAGTTGCATGGACCACAAGGAATCGAGGCCAAGTGGCTACATGCTGTAGTTCTGTTTGATGTTGTAGTGGTCGTTGAGGGAAATCAGATGGAGTAGACAGAAAATTGAATTCTGCAGGTCGTGTCCGTTTCTTAGATGGGCCAGCTGAACAAGGTTGGCTAGACGACTTTGTGAAGTCCGAAGCCTTCCAATCAATTGGGTTTGTGGATAATTGTGATGAGGTTTGTTTTTTTGTTTTTTTGGCGATTCATATCAGTAGGCCGGTATATTCATCACTATGTTCCCCACCCTCCATGGAGCCCTACAAGGGGATGTGCTAATGGTGCGGGTCTCCGCACCGAACACCGAGGATACATAGTGATATACTCGAGCAAGACAAATAACTCACTCGTGTAGCACTAAACCGTGACACCTACTAGAGCCGCGGACTGGTCACACAATGTAAAAGGGAACAAGATAATGTACTCACGTATATATGAAATAATCACAAAACAAAGCAAAAATAAAAGTATATATGCTCCAGTCACGACTCCAGCACCGGGTGCCACAGAAGCCGATTAATCCCATTGGGCGTGCTCACCCAAGGACCTCCCGTTTGCCTTGAAGTCAGGGCCGAAGTGGTGTATTGTAGTAATGCGTGACATCTTGGCCAGGAATTCTGCCAGCCACGCAAGACACTCACCCACCAGGATCCATTCCTCCAAAACGTCCGGGTCGCAGGCCACGGCAAACGGCCAGCCAGGTTCCCCTACACACACACGCCCAAAGGTAAGTGTACCTACCTTTGTGCGGGAATGCATAGAGTACCTACGAGTCACCAAGGGGTGTTTAGGTAATATGTGCATGCACCAATAGCTAGTGCATGCATATAACCCAGTTAGTCCTTAGGAAACCCACCCATTGTTAGTTCTCTGAGAATTGCAACCGCAATCCCTAGGAATTGCGATTGCAATTACAAGATTAAGCCCGCAGACCGCGTCAAGGTCAAGGGTGACCTGCGGGATTAATGATGAACGGGATATATGAGGAACAATATATATAGGAATATAAAACGTGTATAGAAATATAAAATTATAGAAATATGAGACATGTATGCAATGATAAAATTAAATCTTCCGATACAAGTTAGTTTCATGGAGAAAGCGAAGCAAACCTTCAATGTTCTCCACCTGGAATAGCTCCGCAAGTGAAGTAAAATCGATACAGTCCAGTAGGATGTGTTGCACGGTAAATGCACTGTGGCATGGAATACACCATGGACGCGGCTCACCTTTGAGCATATACGAATGCGTTAGTCGTGTATGTCCAATGCGCAATCGACTAAGGACAACTTCATCCCGGCGTACATGTCTGTAGCCAGGAGTCCATTCGCCCAGAGTCGGTTTCACAGCATGAAGTTTATTATCTGTGAGCAGACCCCACTGGATCTGCATTGTATCGGAATGGAATGGAATGGTGCTTAACGGCCCATCAACACAAAAGAGTATCATTTAGGGCCAAGCAATGTAGATGAAGAATAAAAAGAATAGTAAAATAGTATGTTACATGTAATAATCAATCA
>CM055271.1:64168183-64194466 GCA_029237695.1 Conchocele bisecta | reverse complement strand
GATTGTGCCGTGGTGGAGAGGGCTGGATATTGGCCGCGGGTGGATATACAGGAGATTGAGGAGTAAATGCCGGCAGTTGCGATTGAGGACAGGTAAATACTGGCAGTTTTTATGATTGAGGAGTATATACTGGCCAGTTTTATCGTTTGTGCAGGAGGTGGTTTACTCGTTTTTTGTTGTGCAGTAAATAATGATTTTAGATTGAGGTGAGGATATGTAAATGTTGGCGGTCGGCGGTGGGTTGGCGGTGCGGGAGGTGCTGGAAGATATTGCTGTTGTTGCGGCATGCGGTTGCGGGGTGGTGATTGTGTTGCGGTGGTGGGTTGTTGGTTGCTGTTGTGTGTTGTGGTTGCGGTACATGTGTTGCGTATGTGATGTCGGTGGGCGGTGGCGGGTGCGGGAGGAATAATATTTTGTGGAGTGATTTGAGGTGAATTTCTTACGGGTTTTGGGGATATTTTAGTGGGTATTTTCTTTGGTTGAGTAGAGGGTAGAGATTTGGGGTTGAGGTAGAGGTTGAGTTGGGTCGAGGTAGAGGTAGGGTGGGAGCGATCCAGTGATGGGACTGGAGGAGGTTGCTATTATATCTAACTGTACATAATTTGTGAATCTATCGTGGAATAAGTTTCTCCACATCGTTTATCGATGTTGGGGGCCTTTTATAGCCTATTACTTGTGTTTCGTATACTCGGTGTTTCGTAAATTATAGGTGGTTGTTGGTGTTGTGGTGCCTTGGTATTTTGGAGCTGTATTTTTATTTTTATTTTTTCCCATTTGAATAGTGTAGAATGACGTTATTCTGGTAACTATTTAGATACTTGATTAAGTTTTCTCTAATACTATTAGGAAAACTTACTTTACTCATTTCTTGTAGCGCTATATTAGTAATGCCCGTATTAACACTCGAATAATAGTATCCAATTGTGTCTTTATCTAGCAGCGCTTTAATAGTATTATTTTCTAATACACCTTGTACTAGATCAACACTCGCCTTCTTCCGAACACGAATTAGTAGTTCATTATTCCATTTTTCTGCTATCAACGTTGTAAGGTTTGCATTCAACACGTCTAACCCACCTGGGAGAGAAGCTATAATAAATGCGCTAGAGTGTACAACTCCGTAATTTCCATCGGCCCTGGTCCAGTGTCGCGGATTTAACTCGCGATGTATGATCCAATTGAAATCTGGAACGCTTGGTAACAAGAATAAGATGCCATTTTTAATCGGTAGCTTATTAAAATATATTAATAATCTTTCTTCATATCAACATTTACATCTACCATATCCCTAGTTGTAATGTATAACACATTATCATGGAAAACAACCTTTAGTTTTTTTAGCCAGGCGTTTAAAATCTCTACTCCATTGTCGCTATTAAATATATACATAGAATTATTTATAACTGCTGTTTTATTGTCAACAATATGTTTATAGAAATCTGTATTTTTTATGTTTATCCAATCATTAGAATGATTTTTTGATATTATATATAATTTAGTAACATTCGCTATTTGTTTTAACTTATGTAAATATATTTCTCCCTTGGTAAGAACAGCTTTTAAATAGTTACGTCCTACCATATAATTTGCTAATTGCCTAAAATGTTTATCGAGAGACATATTACTGTATTACATTAATGAATATAATTAATAAATATACTAAAAATGAATATGATTTTAATAATATAAATGGGTGTTTTTAATAATATAAATAGATGTTTTTTAAACCGACACATTACTGGATAAAAAATAAAAATGAGTGGATTTACTCCAGATCATGATGTTTTAACATCTAATGGATGGATTCCTATTTACAATGTATCTGGAAATACAAAGATAGCATCTTTTATAAATGGTGATAATACTCATTTAAAATACACATATCCCGATAAAATAACTAATTATCGTAAATGTGGCAAAATGTTTAATATTGTTTCTCAACATATTAACATAATGTGCTCATTAAATTATAAACTGATAACGTTGGCTAATAATGCCTTTACAATCAAACACGCGATAGATTTGCAAAATAAAGAAGTATATTTTCCGACAAAAATTCATATTTATAATGATGATATACTAAATATTTACGTTACCGATTCGTTATTGGTAGATTGTACGATATGGATACAATTTATCGGACAAATATATAATTGTTTAAACTACTCTATTCCCGTAAAAATAAGTGAATTTTCTAATTATTTATTAAATATTCTTACCAACTTCAATCTACATTGGAATTTTATTAATGAATATGATGATGATGGTATGATAGAGTATCGTAATAGGATAACAAAAATCGACGATAGTTCCTATATACAGTTTGAATTATCAGAAATATTAGATAACATACCAAATATAGGTGTCGGATTACCAGAGTACACATGGAATTTAAGCGAAACCCAGTCGTTAATAATGTTACACTCAATTGCACCAGATAGAATATTTCACGCTAAAACTGACAAACTTGCCGATGATCTTCAGCGGTTAGCGATTAATTCTGGATGTGGTGCCAATATTGATGACAATAAAGTAGTAACGATATATAAAAATGTTGATAGGCCGTTTGTTAATTTAAGTACCGAGTTAACATACAGAAAATATAATGGATATATTTACGGAATAAAGTTAATTGGTGACGTAGAAGGAATATTTTGTGTTCGTAAAGATAAAAAATTTATATGGGTGTGTGATGATAGATGAATTATGATTTTTTTTTTAAAAAAATGAATCTATAATAAAATTAATAAATTAATAAAATGGATATAATTATAATACAGTTATTTAAGCAATTTATACATTTATTTATACAATTGTTTATCCGATTAATAATTTTATTAGCTGTTGATTCCAATCCGATACGTATACACTTATTAACGTTAATATGTACGGTTAACTTTATCTACTTAATCATGAGACGGGTTCTTTCGTTGATACCCTTAAATATGATGATGATGGCCGTATTGTTATATATTATTCACATCATGGGTATAGATAAAATTTCTACAGCTATACATATACACGCGCAATTATTGTTGGTTGAATTTATTATAGAAATTATAATAAATATTCAACCGATAGTATATCATAATCGAATTGAAGATCAACAAATTTGTATAAACCAGTTACAACAAAATATAGACAAATTACAACAAAAAATCGAAGAACAGTTGCAGTTAAAGGTCGCTTATAATCATAATTATACCGATAAACCTGAAGAAATTATAGAGAAACCGTATATTATTAAGTTAAGTAAAAGTTTACGTGATCCCGGTTCTAATACTATGGGACTTACTTCTGATCATTATGTACTAACGGCAAGCGGTTGGATATCTATAGCAGATATATCTACAAAGTATGAAATAGCGTGTTATAAAAATAACATTGTAAGTTATCATCGGTTTATTTCCTTATATAAACACGATAACGCTGATGAAGTTGAAGTAAACATGGTAGAAATTAATGAAAATGATATTAGTATAATGGCTACAGATAATCATTGTGTATTGGTTAAAACTGATGATACGTTTAATCTCGTTTCATTATCCGATTTAAAAGGTGAAAATAAAACCGTTATGTATTTACGAACTATTAATAATAATTATTCCGAGCAGTCATTCATAAAATTAACCGATGAAATACACGGTAATACAGATAAATGGCTTAATTTTATAGGAAAAATTTATAAGTGGAAATATTCTAGTAATAAAGTAATAATAAAATATGATAGCGAACTGGCGGAAATATTAAATCGGACTGACATAGAGTATTTTATTATAGAATATCAAAATATCGATCCCGGATTACTATATCAAATTAATACATATAATGTAAAAAAAGATACACTATTCATCGTAACTGATACATATGATGCATTAATGAACAACCTAAATATGTGCTTCGATAACAGTGGCAGTTTACCCGCGATGACCCACACTCTAAGTCAGAGGCAGTCTCGTATTCTTCTGAACGCTATGATGTCTGATAACGATATATATCACGCCCCGTGGGTAAACACTGGTGTTAATGAAACTGATTACGATGAAGACAATTCTTTCCAAATATTAAACTCTGTTCACTTATTAGCGATACAATGTGGTTGGGGTGCGAATATTAGAAATAATCGCGTACATATAGACAAATGTTATGTTAACCCACTAATTGATTCTCATAATCTCGAGATAAAAAAATTGAACAAAAATGTTTACGAATTACACGTTCCTGGTAGATTATTCTTTACTCGTAGAAACGATAAACTATTATGGGTCGGCGTTTAATTGTAACAAAAATGAATTAATTTAAATAATATAAGTAACAATGAATCTGCAAATCAATGGAGTATCCGTTTGGAATTGTAATAAAGTATATAAACACCATATTAAACGCGGTTATACTCCCGAACACGAAGTGTTAACCCGTGGTAAATGGATCCCTATTTCTAATATAACGACCGAACATCTCCTCCACCCCATCATTGGACCGATACCGCGGACCCCTCCTCTTCATTACCTCCATCCGCTATAATGTGTAGAGCGGCCAGAGTGAAGTACATGTGGCGAAACCTATCTCACTGTTGAGATATTAGTGCCGGCGTCCCGACAATGAACTGTGTTTATTTCTCGTATATAAACCTAACTTTGTTGGTGAAAATATTATAAATAATTTTATTAAAATTAATTAATTAGTTCTGTTCAATAATAATTTTTTCAATATCTTTATAAGCGATATCGTAGAAATGTATATTCGTAAATAAATCGTTGGGTTTTAACAATTTTATATAATACACCTTAGTTTCATATCCGATACGCATTATCCGTCTTAATGTTTGTATTTGCCTCTTGTATAGTTGACATAATTGCCGGTATAATATTGTAAATGCAACGTTTTTATCGGAGCGTAATAAATTACGCTGGTATTTCATATATTCGATATCGCCTAGTGTTCTCATTTTATAGAATTTATATATAGGATTATAACCCCCATAAGCTTCGTAAACTTCTTCAACACAGTTATTAAAAATTTTCAATTCCAATTGTATTGTATTATCCATTTTCTCTAATAGTTGTTTTTTTTCTGTTCAATAATTTCCAATTTCTTCTAATAATTTTCCAATTTCTTCGTTATCGTAGAAACGCATATCCGTCAACGAATCTTTGATTTTAAACTGTTTTACAAAATTAGTTTGATAATGTTTCGGTAGTGTTTCTCCGATCCTATTTAGTCGCTTCATTACATAAATTTGATACTTATACCGGTGACATAATTGCCGGTTTAATATTGTAAATGCAACGTTTTTATCGCAGCGTAATAAATTACGCTGATATTTCATGTATTCGATACCACATAGTATTGTCATTTTACCGTGTTTTAATACTGTAGAAACAACAGTGTAAAATGCTTCATCCAAGTCATTACAAACGTCCAATTCGTTGTGTATTTTATTATTCATTTTGTTATAATATTTTATTATAACCTATTAAATTTATCTGTTCAATTGGACGTGAAAACAACATGATGTATTTATGACACCAATTTTAGATTTTTCGTGGTTGGTGGGATACAATTTCCTCGATAACCAATTTTTGATTTTTCGTGGGTGGTGGGAGTAGTATAAAGGGTTATAAATGATGCCACCGCAGGTGGTATCATTTTGACTCCCTTTATACTACTTATGTCGATGATTTTTTAATATGTTACAAATCAAAGAACATGCATACTATTGAGCGCCAATTACAACTGAGCCTCAATAGAATAAACAAGTGTACCACAGAAAACGGCTTTAAGTTTTCGAAATCTAAAACTAACTGCATGCATTTTTGCAAAAGACGCGGTTTTCACCCTGATCCCGAGATTAAATTGAGAACACATCCCATCCCAGTTGTTCGGGAGCAGAAATTTCTTGGTCTTATCTTTGATCCTAAACTCACTTTTAAACCCCATTTACGATACTTGAAAGCTAAATGCCAGAAAGCACTCAACTTAATGCCTTCTCTCCACGACAGACGCACCAAATTATCTTTGCAATACGCCACTAAACTACATTCCAATCCATCTAATCCAGCTTATAACACTGTCTTTCATCGAACTACAGATGCTGTATTCGATAAGAAACCAAGCTTCAAGCCACCATTCGGCAAGAGAATGGATCCTTTGATACACGATGCTGGCTTGGATCTGGATCACATTGCCAAATACGCTGTTCCAGATACTCCACCATGGCAGTTGGAGCAGCCAAGGTGATCTTCGATCTTAGTCAGCACACGAAAGCAACAACTGATCCATCCATTTTTAAATCACTTTTTCTTGAGGTTAAAGACAGATACAATACATACACTCCGCTTTTTACTGATGGCTCAAAGATCGGGGACCGGGTAGCATCTGCTGCCGCTGTCCCCGAGGGAGATCTTCAATCCAGACTCCCAGACAAATCTTCGATATTTTCTGCGGAATTGAGGGCGATTTTACTTGCTCTTGATTTCGCGAAAATATCTTGGAGAAAGCAATTCATTTTATTTTCGGATTCATTATCTTCACTACAAGCTTTGTACAATATGAAGCTTGAACATCCACTTATCCGCCAAATCATGGAGCTACACCATATTTTACTTTCGTCTGGCAAGGACATTATATTTTGTTGGCTACCCAGTCATACTGGTATCAAGGGCAATGACAGGGCAGATAGTGCTGCCAAGGCCGCCCTGGATCTACCAACTTATCATTTTCCTGTTTGCTATCATGATTTTAAATCATCCATCAACTCATTCATCTCCGATACAATGCAGACCCAGTGGGATCTGCTCACAGATAATAAACTTCATGCTGTGAAACCGACTCTGGGCGAATGGACTCCTGGCTACAGACATGTACGCCGGGATGAAGTTGTCCTTAGTCGATTGCGCATTGGACATACACGACTAACGCATTCGTATATGCTCAAAGGTGAGCCGCGTCCATGGTGTATTCCATGCCACAGCGCATTTACCGTGCAACACATCCTACTGGACTGTATCGATTTTGCCGATATTCGAGGCAAACACTTCAATGTTACTTCACTTGCGGAGCTATTCCAGGTGGAGAACATTGAAGGTTTGCTTCATTTTCTACATGAAACCAACTTGTATCGGAAAATTTAATTTTATCATTGTATACATGTTTCTCATTATTATACTTTTATAATTCTATACACGTTGTTCATTTATATTGTTTATCATATTAATATTTTTACCTTATCATCTGATTGATTATCACATGTAACATACTATTTTACTATTTTTATTCTTCATCTACATTGCTTGGCCCTAAATGATATTCTTTTGTGTTGATAAGCACCATTCCATTCCATTCCTTTTCGTGCTTTTCCACCACCCTTTGACATTTTCAATTGCTGTTTAAATCAGAGTTAGTTGTAATGTTGTTGGCAATGTTAGCCAATTTATATTTGTGTCTGTTTGTGAGTGTGATCAAGACCATGGAGATGATGGAGTTAAGCACATGGATTGACAGGTCATATAGTATTCACTGAAATGAACTTTATTTGTTATGCTGTTCACAGTGGTCAGTATTCCAAGCTCTTTGGTTTATTACATAATTGTATCAGTGCATTTCATTTAGTTGCATATTTTTTACATTGTACAATATTTATGGTGTTTATTTTTTTTATTTTTGCTTAAATAAAATGTGTCTGGAGGGTGGTGAAATTTGATACAATTTTTTTTTTCTCACAACATAAATTTTTTTAATTTTATTTATGACTGAAGCAAATGTAGCTTTATGGGATTATGTCTAGTACAGTTCTTGATCTGCTAACACGCACATACAGTCTGATAAATACTTGTACTGTTCGTTGGAGATTGGACGGTTGTTTTACTGACTGATGGTGAACAGTCCAGATCAGACTGCACCTGTGGTCAGGTTGATCTGAATCTACACTGTTTGCACAACCCACAAGCCCCGTTTTCCAGACACAGTCACATTTATATATCAGAGGCAGTGAATACCTTTTCTTTACCTTTTTTTGGTTGAGTAATTTTGAATATATATCAAGTTCAGATTCGGTACATAGATACATAAGTATTTACCATATTGCTATGTGTGCTGTCTAAGTGAATGCTATGTGCACAATAAATAGGCTATTTCTGAAAGTGTTCTCAAGTGCAGATTCAAATATTGGTTGTATCTATGAAAAGCAATTATGAATGTTTGTATCGTGAATGTGATATTTTTTAAATTTGTTTCATTACATATGTATAATGCTGGCATTGGTCTATATGGGGCACACTGAACAGAATCAGATTTATTTTATTATTCAACAGTGTAGATACTTGCTAAGCTGATTGATTCAGCAAGATTAAACGTTAATCTTAATTGTGGTTGTGACTAGAAAAATGCAACTTAATACATTTGTGATCATTGTATACTGAGGATCAAATAGCACACTCTTGTACCATGATACTGATCTATATTGATCATGAGAAGCATGCCATGCCAGATTTCTCTAATCTCTACCGCAATTGATTGTATAGATCATCATCAGGCTACAGGAGTGTGCTATTATCAGAAGCTAGACTGGCCACAATACGATAACCCCCTCATTTCTTCAGTCATGGACACATATAAACTTCTTAAGCCCTCGTTTTATAGGTCTAGAAACCAGTTTTACCATTATTTGCGATACATGTTTTTTTTTTGTTTTTTTTTTGTTTTGTGTGTGTGTGTGTGTGTGTGTGTGTGTGTGTGCGGGTGTGTGTGTGTGTGCGTGCGTGTGCGGGTGTGTGTGTGTGCGTGTGTGTGTGTGTGTGTGTTGTGAAACCGACCAAATGGGGAACTATATGTGAATACACACCCACCAACCGGGGACCACCTACCAAACGGGGAAGTCCCCGGTCCCCGGTTGGTTTTCAGCCGCCAATCCTGTTCCCCGGTACTAAATTACTGTTATGTCAACTTTAATTAGTAATCCGACACTATCCCCGATTCGACAGTTACCAGCCTGCACAAAATATACACACATTTAGGTCAAACTCGAGCCGTGTGTGTATTCTGCTAGATATACAGTTCCCCGGTTGTGCTGTTCAAAAATTATGCACTTCCCGCCATACATGTATGATGTCATAGAACATAGACGCAACAAGAACAATGGAAAACAGATCCAGAAAACGCAGGAAAATCAGGTAAATATTTTATATTATCGTATAATAAGTGTTGTTATAAAGTATGTAAGCTATACACAGTTTAAACATATATACATGTACATATATATGGAAATTATTTATTTCCTCTTAATATATTGCATATATACAAGACATCCAATGTGGGTGAGCAGGTCACAATGCAAAAATGTTCTTATTTTATAAATACATGTATACGTCGCGACATAACGTACCTTCGGGTATTTGGAATTTTTGCAGTAAATGGTTTCGAGAATTGAACATAATTTCTGCAAATATAGTCGGAATTTGACACAAATTTAGAGCAAATACGGAATCAAATTCCGCATTTGCTCTGTAATTTTCGTCAAATATGTACATTATTTACGAAAATTACGTTCAATTTTCAAAACCATTTACGGAAAAAAATCCAAATACTAGAAGGTACGTTATGTCGCGGCGCGTCTCAATTATGTATTTATTGATGATGCTTCAGAATGGTCTAATACAAATCTTTAAACAATGTGGAACATAAGAAATATTGCAAATATGTTGATTACGATGGTAATTATGACCTCAATCAGTCCACACTAGCCGGACGGCTGGTCAGGGCCACCCTTACCAGCAAACAACGCATATTTATTAAAGCTAGTAGATTTTATTTATCAAATATGTTGCGATCTCAGTTTTTATATAAAAGTCAGGGCGGTCTGTAGACTGTAGACTCAGATCAGTACGCACAATTATGTAAGCTGGTCGGGGGTCATTCTGCGTGTTCAATACCTGCATATATGTACATGCCTATTAGGAAAAAGTATTGGAATTGTAAATGTGTTATACTGTCTGTTGTGGATTAGAGTGGCAAACAATGTAGATCCCGATACTCTTACGAGTGAGTGGTCTGCATGGTATAAGCGTTCATATGTTTATGTGACGCGAGTGATCACAGTGATTTCATGTTCAACATGTGACAGGACAGATCAGGGTGGCACACAGTGTGTCAGTGGGGATCAACATACACTCGTGAGTAGGCTGGTCAGGGCACATGGTTGTCTATATATAGTTTTTCTTAGATACTTTGTATTTCCTTTCGGATGGGGACTATAATAGTCGGTCCCGACATGCAAGGTCCTCAAGCCAGTGTCGTGGTTAAATCTAAGCATTTACATGTTTACATGTGACACTAGTAACTTTATATCAGCTGATTTTTCGTGATTTGACGCCAACAAGTTACACATTGTATATCATAGTAACAAACAGTGTAGTCCTTATGAACAATACGAGCGAATGCGCCGGGTGCTAGTCTGGTGGTCGGTACCTTAACATATGTGTAAAACTGGTAATATTTTGTCAACGATCATTTAATATTCATAATTTACACCTATATCAGAGTGGTAACACAGCACATGCTTATCAGATATCATTATCATGCTCTAAAACGTCAAATAAACCACTGGTGTCTTTGTTGTATGATATATACCACAGGGTTGAAATATATATACATGTACATGGTGTATTTGTGTGATTTGCGCGTTTAATCAGCATGCACAAAGTTGAAACATTAATTGTTTACATAAATATATATGATGGTACACATCCGAACTTACATGTTGCATTGTATGGCTACACAATGAATAATATTGTACATTGTATTAACACTTAAAGTGCTGGAAACAACAATTGTCGTCTGCTAATTTTAAATAGTTTTATATTTTCTCTCCAAAACATGTTTTTGTTGCACAGTAGAATCGTAAGATTCAGTAGCGTGTTATTGTACTCGACATGTACTAACTGCGCTATCGACCATGCCTTAAGCATTTTATCGATGCATAACTAAGTGAGGGAACTTGTTCAACATTGTTTTACAAGTTACAACAAATTGTTTGTATTTATATTTTAGCGGAGGTGACCAGCAGCTCCAGCTTGCAATGGCATGTTGTCGAAGCTATGAGGACCCTCCGGGGTTTGAAACTAAACTAATAGATGATTACATAGGTAAATAAATTCATCACACTCTTTACGTCGCGTTAATACTGTGTCAAGCCTTTGAAGGATTTAATCTACATGTATCGAGCATATGTATGCAGTTATGTTACCATTTATCATTTTAGACGGGTGCTTGCTGGGTGGACTGGCATAATGAGAATAAAGTGCCTTGTCCAATGACGCATTAATAGCCCCAGTGGGGATCGAACGACCTGAAGGCCGGCAACCTGACCACAGATTGATTGATTCGTTATTGGGGTTTAACGGCCTATCAACTGCCAGGGTCATTTAAGGCCGAGCCAACTGGATGCATTATCCAGTATTCAACCTGTCTACAATGGGGGAAATTCCCAAAATCAGAACTCATATTTTCATAACTATATATTCAGTCCTGAAATTAGAATATCCTGACTTGGTGCCAGGTCCATGCCGCACCAGAGTCACTTAGCTCCAGCCCCAAAAAGCGATGTACTATATGTACAGATATTATTCCTTTTTAAGGGGGCATAACACGATTTATAGCTCTTAAGTACCAGGGAGTCAACACGGTATATGAGGTCCAAACCACAGGTGACGGGAAAAAAAATCACATGACGGTGTATATATATATAGATATTAAAGGTTAGCAACGAACTTTACGAAGTGAAAGACGTGCCTTTTAAAAATATGTTAATATGATAGAAATCGGTACCTTACTATTCCGTTTGATGTTTAATATTTGTGAAAATACACCAGTCCGGGTCTCGGTGCCGTTTACTGGGTGTAAGAGTACCTTGCGCCTGTGGTACAGCACTAGATTTGTAACCTAGTCCTCCCCGGAAAAAGTCGTCGTTATCGAGGGTCCCTGAATTGTTGCTCAAATTTCCCATTATCGAGTATTTGTAGACGTTCAACACGTCGACATTTATAATGTTACATTTAAACCGATTTTGTATACGTCCACAGTGAAGTACACATCCTGGTATGCTCGCTATGCTTCTTAGTTGTGGACAAAATCCGATTTTTATCTTTCTTCATCAGAAAATTCAATCGACCTATTTTACAACGGCCATTTTTGTTGGAGAGAGATGCTGCGGCCTGATTGGCTAAAAATCGCGAAAGGAAAATATTACAAATGTATGATTTAAAAAAAAAAAAATTAAGTTACAGTGTATACTGATATTTAAGTTTATTTTTAATATATTTTATTAATCATTTTAATACTAAATAGTATTTAATAATACACCAAGTTACAGTTTACCATATATGGTCATTGTGGTTGTTGTTGTAGATTTAAGAGTAAACAAACCGGGGTCTCATTGACGGCAAGTGCAAGCTAAAATGCGCTATTTTCATATTGCTACCTACTGTATATTTTTGAATTTTTTTACTTTAAAATATTTTAATTTTTCACAATTTGAAATCTACATTCCTTTGTGCTAAACAAAACAGAGAATTACACCGTGTACAGTACTACGTAAGTTTATCGGATAACTTTCGAGGTTGTGTCAACGCATGGTTACTTGAATAGTTCTGTGGGTGGGGTATTGATCTGGGAACGTTTCTGTCACAGCAGTCGCCGAGCCATAATAATTTGATTTGTGTATCGATTTGATAAATATACTGTTTTGGGGTATTTTATACAGCGGATCTAACATGTTTGGCGATTTTTTATGGTATTTATTAATAGACTACTAACTTTATAAGAAACTACGCTAAGCCGAGTTTCTTATGCAATCAGTAAATCATAATGAGTTTAATATTAAATATACATGTTAAGTAATCAGTTATTTAAGATCCTATTTATTGTATAATATATCATAGAAACATACTGAAGCTGTACTGATCAATTAACTGAATGTTTTCTGTAGCCTAGTTTCTTACACTAACTAGTACATATTTGACCTGTATGGAAAGGGGGTTGGGGGAGGAGAATCTCAAAATCCGAACTGAATATTTACAGAAAAAATTAGTACCATAACCTGGTCTGGTGCCAGATCATCACCATACTAGAATCACTAGAATCACTTAGCCACACACTCCCTTAAAAGTAATAGGATTAGTAATAATCTTTCTACCTTTATAATAGGTGACATCTCTGAAGCAACAATAAAGCCGAAAATGAACTGTACCGGAGGGCCAAATTAGGGAGATTCTGGCAAGGATGAATACCATCGTTAAATTTACCCTATGCATGCTCTTGACAAGCCGCCCACTCCAGACAACAAATTGCCGATACAATGCGTTCAGAAATATGATAGAAATCAATTTTTATTACTCCCCTTTCATCACCTGCTGTACAATGTAACATACAAATGTATCCGAGATTCAGCTTGGCTTTTATTTAGAAGACATCACTAGATGTTAATTTTCCTATCCCCTGTGACTCTAACAAACATTGCCGATCCAGATAAGGCACATGGACCCTTTCAACACTAAATAACTGGAACAGATTTTGATATGTTAATTTACCGATCTAATTGTCACTAAATGATTTTCAGACTAGTCCATTATGACAAGAATTCCGCCACGGAAGCGGTGTCGCGCCTGCCGAGGCATTTGACCATGAACATGATAGGAATGAATGGCCTTTTTGTGGAATTTATCGGGGTATAAACTTGGAAAAGTCGCGGGAATACTGGACGAAGGCCGGAAGGCCTCGTCCAGTATTCCCGCGACTTTTCCAAGTTTATACCCCGATAAATTCCACAAAAAGGCCATTCATTCCTTATAATTCCAGCATTTGAAATAAATTCATCAAGAAAATGTGTTTATTTTTCCTGTTTTCTTAAGAATTATTTTAACTGCGCCTCACGGTTACGGAAAGTAGTTCGGCGTGGGAGTTTACTGGGATATAAATTTTGGACAGACTTGCAACGGGCCAATCAAATGTTAGGGAATTGTGTAAATATTTTTTTTGTGCTGGAATTATTAGTAAATAGATTACCTTGACCTTCAAAAATTTGGATGTGGGGGTGTGCGTAATGAAGCATCATCCCTAGATAAAAACAAAATTAGATAATTGAAATAAAAAATTTTAATTTCAAAATTGTCCTTGGCAAGGGTTTAAAGAAGAAATTAATCCCGTGAAAAAAAAATAACTTTTAACGCAATTTTTAAATGTTTACAAAACCGGTTGAACATTACAAGTAAATAAAAGACCTTGACCTTGAAAATTAATTTGGTTTGGGGGTGTGCGGAAATGAAGGCATCACCCCTAGGATAAACATTGATGTGAAATATTATCAAAGTCCTGGCAAGGGGTTTTAAAGAGATATTGTGAAAAAACAATAACTTTAACATATTTCTGTTACAAAACCGGTGAACATTACAAGTAAATAAATGACCTTGACCTTGTGATGTGGATTTGGGGGTGTGCGTAATGAAGCATCATCCCTAGACAAACATTGATTGTGAAATATTATCAATGTCTGGCAAGGGGTTAAATAAAGGATATTGTGAAAAAACAATAACTTTAACGCATTTCTGTTACAAAACCGGTGAACATTACCAGGAAATAAATGACCTTGACCTTCAAAAATTTAGGATGTGTGGGTGTGCGTAATGAAGCATCATCCTAGACAAAACATTGATGTGAAATATTATCAATGTCTGGCAAGGGTTAAAGAGATATTGTGAAAAATAAAAATTTAAAAACTAAACGTCTTTAACTTTAAAAAGCTTTCCACAAAAAAACCGGACGACGACGGAAAAAGCGCCGACTATAGTCGCGCCTCTGCTAAAGCAGGCGCAACAAAAAGGGGTTGTTTTTTTTCTTCTCCAAAGCATATGAAAATTACTTGTAAAAAGTGCATATATATCCTGATGAGTTGACTGGTCGCAAGCCGGCTCATCTGCATTTACACTGTTTGCAAATTCCACTATAGAGGTACATGTATGTTATGTTGAAAGGATTATGCTTGTTGTATCCCCCGGACTCCGTCGGGGGATACTATGGATTTGACAGCGCGCCGCGTCCGCAGACACTTCTTGTCCGGAGCATAACTCGAACACCCTTTGGAATATTTTCATGAAACTTCACACATGCATAGACCACGACCCGAAGGTGTGTCGCGCACAAGAATGACAACTCTTGCATAGCTAATTTTTGAGTTATCTCCTTTTTTTGTTTCTCGCACTGATTTCGTGTCCGGAGCATAACTCCACCACCCTTTGGAATATTTTCATGAAACTTTACACATGCATAGACCACGACCCGAAGGTGTGTCGCGCACAAGAATGACAACTCTTGCATAGCTAATTTTTGAGTTATAACTCCCTTTTTTGTTTTTGCGCACTGATTGACCATAACTCGACCACCCTTTGGAATATTTTTATGAAACTTAACACATTCAATTAGACCACGATCCGAAGGTGTGTCGTGCACAAGAATGACAACTCTTGCATAGCTAATTTTTTAGTTATCTCCAATTTTTGTTTTCGCTCACTGATTTCCTGTCCGGAGCATAACTCGACCACCCTTTGGAATATTTTCATGAAACTTCACACATGCATAGACCACGACCCGGAGGTGTGTCGCGCACAAGAATGACAACTCTTGCGTAGCTAATTTTTGAGTTATCTCCCTTTTTTGTTTTGCACACTCTACAAACTGGACAATAATGCATGAAGACCTGTTTTCTCGTCTGCTCTGTACACCTTTTCTCGTGTGCTCTGTACACCTTACATGTAGAGAGAACAATAGAAACTGGGAGAACCATGTGCTAGCATGGGCTAGCATGTACAGATGTCCAGTGCTTGACCACTGCTGACCAGGTAATTTATACAGGTAAATCACTACATTGTGTACTGTGTTGAAAATATTGTGGCATTATGTGGACCTGTGCAATTTTTTTGTAGATATTTTTGGATTATTAAAAAAAAAATCTCTCCAATACAAGCATTATTTATTTTTAAACTTTTTGTTTTAAATTTTTTTTTTTTTTTTGTTTTTTTCTTTTTTTTTTTTTTTCCATTTTTTTTTTCAAATATTTTTCAATTTTTTGTGTAGTAGCATAAGGTCGTAAGTGCTTTATAGACTATTCACGTCATGCAGCATGTGCAATGACACTGCCACTTACAGGTAATTTATAAGGTAAATGATTATTATTACATTTCCGTAAATGTGTTGAAAATATTGTGGCATTATGTGGACCTGTGCAGATATATGTAGATAAATATAGGACTATTAAAAAAAATTCTGTGCTCCAGTAGCAAGCAATATTATTTTTAAACTTTTTTTTTTTTCCATTTTTTTTTTTCATCTTTTTTTTTTCAAATTATTTTTCAATTTTTGTTCTAGTAGCATAAGGTGGTAAGTGCTATATACAGACTATTCACCTAGTGCATGTGCTAGCATGTGCAACTGACCACTGACAACTTACAGGTAATTTATACAGGTAAATGATTATATTTACATTTCCGTAAACTGTGTTGAAAATATTGTGGGAATATGTGGACCTGTTGTATATATGATTGTAGATATATAGGACTATTAAAAAACATTCTGGGCTCCAGTAGGGAGCATTATTCTTTTTCTTTTTTTTAATTTAATTTAAACCACTAACTTATTACAGGTAATTTATACAGGTACATTATTACATTTCCGTAAACTGTGTTGACAATATTGTGGCAGTATGTGGACCTGTGCAGATATATGTAGATAAATATAGGACTATTAACAAAAATTCTGGGCTCCAGTAGCGAGCATTATTTAAAAAAAAAAAAAAAAAAAAAAAATTGTATATTACATTTCCGTAAACATGTGTTGAGTTGTTGAAAATATTGTGGCATTATGTGGACCTGTGCAGATATATGTAGATAAATATAGGACTATTAAAAAAAATTCTGGGCTCCAGTAGCAAGTATTATTATTATTTATTTTTCAACTTTTTTTTTAAATTTTTTTTTAAATTTTTTTTTAAATTTTTTACATTCTTTTTCAATTTTTTAACTGACCACTAACTTATTACAGGTAATTTATACAGCTAAATTATTACATTTACCTAAACTGTGTTGACAATATTGTGGCAGTATGTGGACCTGTGCAGATATATGTAGATAAATATAGGACTATTAAAAAAAATTCTCGGCTCCAGTAGCGAGCATTTTTTTTTTAATTTACATTCTATATTACATTTCCGTCAACTGTGTTGAAAATATTGTGGCATTATGTGCACCTGTGCAGATATATGTACATAAATATAGGACTATTAACAAATAATTCTGCGCTCCAGTAGCTTCACACATGCATAGACCCTAAAGGTGTGTCGCGCAAGAATGACAACTCTTGCATCACTAATTGTTTAGTCATCTCCCTTTGTCCGTCACCGATTTTGTCTCCGGAGCATAACTCGATCACCCTTTTTTCAAACTACTTGTGTATCTGGGGAGGGGGATACACATGCGCTTGTCGACAAGCGTCCATTTCTAGTTACAATAACATTGCTATGACCTGGTGATAAACTTCAACCAATTATATCAACTGCCATCCATCACATTGCACACTGGCCTCCTAAATTGACAATATGTAACACAGTCCTGCAGAGGACCATCTGAGCAGATGGGTATGAAGCTAGAGCTTTGTTGTAATTACATAATTAATATAGCATGAAGTGCATGTACGGTACATACCATATTTATTCTCGTAAACATACATGGGATGTGCAACTTTTGAAATCAAAAACAATTCAGCAGAGCTGCAGATAAGCTGCGTATTTGCGTAAACAACCAATTAAAATTGCCAAAAACCCAATTGAAATCAGAAGTAGCAGTATCAAAAAGCAATAACAAATTTGTGGTACCTTTATCATGCTACAGAAAACAATACTTTACCATGAAAACACATCTTGGTATTTCATTAGTAATGAAATGCCAAGACATGTTTTCATTTCGTGTTTCCTTCGACCAATCAAATCATGTTCTCAGACACACCCTCTGAATCGCGAGACAATCACCTTCACTACAGCCTACTTCCAGAAATTATTTGCCTATATCTGTACCATATTTTAATCCCGATTGGCTTTGTTTGTTTTATGAAAAATTGTGTGTGAAATGTAAGGAAATGTTTATTTAACCAGATGAGCTGATTATCTTGAAATAATGCCCTCGTGATTGGGTCCTACTGCTAAATAAACTTGGTTCGCTAAGCTCACTCGTTTATTTAGCGTAAGGACACACTCACTCACGCATTATTTCACGATAATCAGTTTACCTGGCTAAATAAACGATATGTGTTGCATACTAGAATTTGTAAATATTGAACAGTAATGATTTGCTGGTGGTTGATCTCAGTAAAAGCTGTGAATAAAAGGATGGGTTAAACAACTACTGTCTGTTTTGTGTAAACCTGTTTATTTCTGATAGTGGGGTGGATATGTGAAATCTGTGTGCACTTCTGGTTAGAAGCATGAAACTTTGCACTAGGGGGGTTTTGGGTATGCTGATTCCAAAAATTGCGGGAACCACGATGTCACTCCAGCGGTTCTCGCTAAAAATTACAAAATTCAAAATGGCCGCCGAAAAACACATGTTTGCCCATTAAACGGCTCTAAGTAACCTGATTGCCTTGATACTGATGTCTATACCTATGTTTTTTAGGTCAAGCAATCCAATAAAACACATGTGAAGACTCTACATCAAGAAGATTTTTTTTTTAAAACGGTCATAGCACAATTTCCAACAACTGTCAACATCAAAGTGAGTACACAGATTGCCATCTTTGCACAATACAATTTTTATGAGTTTAAGTGATCCAAGTGTGTGGCATTCATGCTTTTAAAGGGACACATATGCTTAACTCTACTATTCAGCCATCGAATGATCAGGTACACGCAGTTCCTTTGAATATGTTGGGAGGTAGGAGGTAGTTAGCGAAGGGTAATCTAACGACGTTCATCCTTACGGAATGCCGACTTAAATGGTTTGGTCCTCATGTACCGTTTTGGCCCCTGGTCCTTGAGAGCTAAATCCTGTTATGCCCCATTAGGAAAGTAATAGGATTAAAAGCTAATCTTATTGCTTTTGGGGTGAGCTAATTGATTCTGGTGTGGCATGGACCTGACACCAGATCAGGATATTGTAATTTCAGGGCTGAATATATAGTTTAGGTAAATATTGAGCTACGATTTCGGGAATTTCCCTAATAACAGTGAATACAGGATAGTCCATCCTGTTGACCCGCCTTACATTATACTGGCTGTTGATAGGCCGTTAAACACCAATAATCAATTAATCAATCATTTGATGAAAAGTATTTCTCAATAATGCAGGAACTATATGCTAAGAGTGCAGCATATGTTTCCATTTAAAATATTTGTTGAATTACTCTTAACATACCAGTCACTATGTCCCCCCCCTGTAGTGTTGTTAACATGGCCAAGATTTACTTCTTACTCCCTGTTACACTGTCCGAGCAGAAGCACAATTGTGTACAGGGCAGATTTGCTTTGACACAAGTGCATCTTCTAGTGCATTCCTTTTTGCATCCACATTTCAACAATTCTTGACAACCTTTGGCTGCCTCTGGCAGAGTAGACCAGCATGGAGTCCATGGGGAATCATCTTTCACTCTCTCCCAGCCCCATATATCTGGTGATGGAACCTCGGGCTTTCCTACAAGTGGCTGTCCCCAGATATGCCCTGCCTGATAAACAGCCCTTTTCACATGCTGTTCTAGTGCATGTATGTTGGAGGAATGTTTTCCATCTTACGGTTGTTGGTGAACAACTGCTTCCTGGCTTCATTCACATGGCAAAGTGCAGATGTTCGCTGATACAAGAGGACAACATATCTTTCTATTTGTTCCATATCGTCTTGGGATATCTCAGCTGGAGCACGAGATAAAACTAACAAACGTAGGTGTAAGCTGAGGCATGCTTTGCCACACTGCCCAAGCTGTTTTCTTTCCAATTCCAAAGAAGGCAGAAACAGTATCACATCCTGATATTGCATGCATGAACAGAAGACCCCAAGATGCATCATCACCTAATGCAGCTGAAATCTGGTGACATGGGATATACCGTACTTTGGACCCAATGACCAAATGCCACCCATATTTCACACTCCTTTAATACACTTGCCATGGCAATTGCAATAACCACCACATCGGTATCCGTAGCATGTATCATCAGCTTGGTGAATCCGTGATTGAATGAATTGGAAGCATGGAACAGGAGCCGTGTGTCCGCTTCCTCATGAGTGCAGGACAAGTCCGAGAGATTGGATATGGTTGGTGAAACAACTTCTTCACCATGTGTTGAGATGATTAGCTTCCGTTCGGGGGGTTGAAACTCTTGTATTGCACTGGCTAGAAGTTTGAAGAAGTTTTGAACAGACTCTCTTTGTTCGAATCGCAACGCAGGAAATTCTTCCAGTTGACAGGCACGTTTGTGTTGTTGGCAACTCTGAGAATGTTTCCAGATCCTCGGTTCTGTCGTGTCTGTGCCTTCAGGCTGTCCTCCTTGTATACATCCCAGACCACATCCAAACGAACAACATCCTGGAGCATGCGTTCCAAATATGGCAGGAACACCATCTGTGAGTAGTCGTTGAAAGTTTTTACACAAGCCTTTGACTTCTTTGGATCGAGTATGTGCACAAGGGCAGCGCCATCAACAATCTTTACATCAACTTTGGAACAGATTCTGCTTGAGGTACCAATGATTCCAAACATTCCATCAAGTCTGATTTGCTTGATTTGTGCATGCTGCGATTCGCTGCCAATGATGGAGGCCATGCATGATTTCATGCCTGAAGAAAGCATCCATATCACTGTCTCTAGCCTGGCAGGATATATACATCCTTGAGAAGAGATGTACATCGTTGTGTAGGTTGGAGATTTTAGAAGAGGATTTCACAGATTTCTTTCCTGAACTGGAATTCAACAAGGGTAGATTGTTCTTATGAATGGTGTCATTGAATGCAGTGTATTGGCATTCAAATGCTCCACAACAAATTTCTGGTATTGTGTTTTGCCGATTTCCTCTGCCGACCGGACTGCATTCACCACACTAGCAGGCATTATCACTTTAGTGTCAAGCGCGTAGAGGTCAGAACTTGTATCAGCAAAGGGGTTTCCAATTTCCTCCATCACATCAGTGACACTCTTTACTCGAGATAGGAACTTCTTTTGCACACTAGGTATCTGTTCATGGTGGCGATCTATGTCCCTTTTCATGGAATGTTTTTCATCAAACTCCGTCAATAGTCTAGCTGTTTCTGGGCCTGCCACCATCCACCGTTGTCAGGGCGGCTTCATTTTCTGTGACACCTATGGCACCCCCATCTCCTTTCACCATTGCATTGAGCTGTTCGTGGACTTGGTCATGGGCTAGTGCTGAGAACTTGTGAGTTGTTTTCTGCGTAACAAAGTTGCCGTTGAGGAATTCTGCATGAGTTGTAGGGCTGTTCACTTCTAGGGCAAGTAGATCTCTTACATGAACCGTCATCCAGCGAGCATAATGGTAGTGGTCTAAGAGCGAACATCCATGGAATAATCCTCCCAAGTGATTCTACATATGGAAGAAAACTCTGTTGACGTTGCGATCTAAGAAACTGTAGGAATAGGATTTCTAACTGCCAAACTCTGAACCAGTAATCAAACTGAGGATGCTCAGACGCCATCTCATTGCACCATTCATCAAATCGTCGCTGTTCATCCTCTGGTGTGATCTTTTGGTACTCATCATATGACCTGTGTAGCAGAACAAACAGAGCAGCTGCTGTTATCTGATGGGCCCATTGACCTCTGGATGTGTGTGAACCTTTCTGTAGACCGTCGGCACGCCCCTCTGATGTAACAGCGGCTGAAGTAATCACATAGGTCCAACCACTTCCATCAAGCCAATCACCCATGACTTTCAACATGGCCATTTCTATATGAAGACCCCCCATCAGTATGAAATATTGTTTTTCTCCATATACCTCCGGCCATTTCCACTGAATTCTTTTTGCGATTGCATATAATGGCTGATCAACTGTGAGAACGGGTATCTATTCTGGATTGCAACGAACTGTGATTTGTTTGATGATATGCATTCCATGCTTTACCATAGCGGCTGAGTGTGCACCATCTCGAAACAATGGCAGTAGAGCAATGATTGCAGGAGGCTTGGGTACGTACAACTGTAAGCTGGCAAAATAGGCTGACCATGATATGTTCATGTTGACTAGATAGGTTTGGCTTTCATCAGCCAAAGCTGTCCTCATGTTTTCAAACCAAGGCATTTGCGTTTGATCTTCATTCACGGCAGCAGGTATCAAACTCGCTTGATCATCAGTTACAGTTGGAATGACATTGCCTGGGAGTGATATCGGTGGGACATTAGTATATGTCATTGGTAATGACTTGATTGATTTCGACTTGGGCTGTTGTGTGTTTTCTGGAATCGTCTGATGGACCCTAACAACACCGGGATTGTCATTTGTAACATGCTGTGTGATTGTTATTGCTGTTCCATGGAAAGAATCATAACTTGAAGTTGAGGATGGGTTGTGATCTATGTTATCCAGGTTTCCAGTGGTGAATAGTTTGTCTCTGAGGGTAGAAGGACAGACAATGCCCTCCTTCTCATACATGTCTATTACTCGATTAGCTTCTTCTGTGGATAGTTGCAAAACTCTGTCATATGATACAGACATACCTTTCTGAAAGAGAATGTCAATCAGATCACGTTTTCGTGTTCTATTATGAATGAGTAGACCAAGGTACAATGGGAGAACAGTCTCACGGTCGGAGTTGTGACGTGCTGCGGCAGATTCTTTCCTACCACGCTTAACAGCATTGAAGACCAGTAACTGTGTAATGGATGAGGCAGCTGTGCTCACTTCATTGTCATCAATAACTTGTCCTGAATTTGAACCTCCTAAAATCATTCGGACAAGAGCAGAGAGGGACACTGAGAGATCGTCATACTGTTCATCACATAAGGAACCACTGAAATGGTATTTTTTCACAAGCATTTCTTTGCGAATCATCTTTGCTACTCTCATCTCATGACGGCTTCATCATCGGGATCAAGGTTGCAGGCGTGGAGCAATGCGTCACCAATATCGTCATTGAATGACAGTACAGTACCAGAATTGCTGTGATGAGCTTCTAGGTTTGGAATAGCTGTAGGAGTTTCTCTGCCATCGAGTGGAATGGATGTTTCCAGTTGTGTTACCACCTAAGTTGTGAAGCCGCTCACAATACAATGCCTTGAGATCAGTAAGTTTGAAAACATGATTCTGTTCTCCTCCCAATTGGCCATATTCCTCAATATAACATACCACATCAGCAAATGCAAGTGAGTCTGCGTTGATTTTGTGACACTTTTCAATCGAATGTCTTTGTTGTGATCTATGTTTGCTATAGAATAAGGCCAAGCAATTTAAGTGATATACAGCATCAATAGCGATCATATCTCCAACTGACAATTTTGCCAACAGTTTTGTATCTCGGAGTTCTGTAGCGATATTTCGGACACGAGTATCAAGGGATATTGTTTCAGGCTTTGTGAAAGTCCCCTGTTGTTTCATCACAGAAAAAACAAGCTGGTCGATGACTCTCTTCTGTTTCCATTGGACATGCTGGAGTGGTTGAACTGCGAAGGTGTTTTTTCAGTGGTGAGGGAACTGTATTCGAACAGGGCTCTTCTTGCAGCTTCCTGGCTCTCTCCACTTTTGTTGCATTACACAGGACGTAACAGGCTTTGTGCCATTTCGCTTCATGCTCAGCCAACGTTTTCTCCATGCCGTCACCATCATCGAGTCGTGAAATGTTTATGCCCAATGGCACATGGTTCAGTTGATAAAAGGCAGACAAATTTGTAGCTAGTGTTGCAAAACCTTTTATTGATGGGTTTATGAGATTTCCACCATGTTTTTGACACAGAGCACAAATGTCCCAGTTTGTCGGTTGAACCGGTGCAGTGCATGCCCGAGGGGCAAGTTTAAGTCTTTTGGACATGGCAATCAGCTAGATGATCATCACCACATACGATGCACTTTCCGATGTCAGGTGGAATAGGAGCAGGCTTGGAAATGAGGAGATGTAGTCCCTCCGGTTTTGAAGTCTGTTCCCGGCCATGTTTGTATTCAGATTGCCATCATCCTAAAGAAAAACAACACGTTTGATAAGTATATGAACAATCCGACATCAATTGTAGTATACGGTTGGGTAAGTGTTATCTTAAAACACTGAATATTATATTGCAAAACAAAAATTTGGACATTGGTTCCCCTGCCGAGAGTGTTTTTAAATATTTTTTTTTTAAATGCTGTATTCAAAATATTAACAATCAATCCTAGTAATATTGCGAAACAAAAAATTGGACATAGGTTTCCCTGCCGAGCAGTGTTTTTAAATTTTAAATGCTGTATTAGTCAAAATATGTGACAAGTAGGTCAAAATGTGTGACAAAAGTAGTCAACACCGAATATTATATTGCGAAACAAAAATTTGGGCATAAGTTCCCCTGCCGAGCAGCATTTTTAAATTTTATATTTCTAAAATGCTGTATCATGTCAAAATATGTCGAACTCGACACAGAGCACTATATTGCGAAACAAAAATTTGGGCATAGGCTCCCCTGCCGAGCAGTGTTTTTAAGTTTTATATTTTCAAAATGCTGTATCATGTCAAAATATCTTCAGTCAACACCGAATATTATATTGCAAAACAAAAATTTGGGATAGGTTCCCCTGCCGAGCAGTGTTTTTAAGTTTTATATTTTTAAAATGCTGTATTAAGTCAAAGTATATATATATATATATATGTAAACAGGTAGTAAGACATATATCGGTATATATGCATAAATGGTAAGATGAATACCATACAATAGTATTGGTAACATAGAAACAAGTAATTCTCACCTAGTCCCAGGATAGGAAGCAACTTTTAGATTTCACAGACAACAGTTCTTCTTGCTTGTGGCTGTAGGTGGAACAGGAGCAGGTTTGGAAATGTGAAGAATCAGTCGCTCGGTTTGGAAGTGTGTTCCACAGCCATGTTTGTAAACAGATTGTCATCATCTGAAGGAAAAAAAACACCATTTGATAATTATGTGAATAATCTGACATCAAGTTGTAGTATGAAAATTGCGTAATAATATCGACTTTAGACGCATGCGAATATTATATTTTGAGACAATATAGTTTGGCATAGGTTCCCATGCCGAGCAGTGTTTTTAAATTTTATATTTTTAAAATGCTGTATTATGTCAAAATATATGTAAACAGGTAGTGATGCATATACCGGTATATATACATAGACGGCAGTGATTAGACGGATCAAATGGTAAGATGAATACCATACAATAGTATTGGTAACATAGAAATAAGTAATTCTCACATAGTTCCAGGATAAGAAGCAACTTTTAGATTTCGCAGACACCAGTTCTTCTTGTGGCTGTAGGTGGAACAGGAGCAGGTTTGGAAAGTGTGAAGAATCAGTCGCTCAGGTTTTGAAGTGTTTCTCAGCCATGTTGGTAAACAGATCGCCATCATCTGAAGGAAAAACACACCATTTAACAAGTATGTGAATAATTGGACATCAAACTTGTAGTATGAAAGTGGCAAAAAATTTGGGCATAGGTTCTCCTGCCGAGCAGTGTTTTTAATTTTTATATTTTTATAATGCTGTATTAATATGTCAAAATATATGTAAACATGTAGATGCCAAACACCTCTCTCATGGTCAGTTTTCATGTACAAAAACACAGGTTCCTTTGGGACACATCAATAGCAACATGGGTATGATTATCTATGCTAAATATCTATCAAATAATATATATATCAGATAAATATTAATTCTTACATAATAAAAGAAAAAAACACACGGTAACTGGTACGTTTCGGCTAATGCTCCGTCATCAGTGGATGCAACTAATGTGCACTGTGTAACCTTTATAAGACATATATATACATAGACAGATCAAATTGGAAGATGAATACCATACACTAATATTGCTAATATAGTAGTAAGTAATACTCACCGAGTTCCAAGTTGCAGACAGATTTTTTTGTTGTTGTTGTTGTTGTAGAGCGTGTGTAAAATCCCGCCGCTGACTTTTCATGGCACCATGTACCAGCTGTGCGGTGACCAGTCATAGTATTTGGTATGTCGCAATATTGCAATATTAGAAATACAAGTACATGAAAATTAATGGATTGTGATATTATGGTAAATGCA
>CM055271.1:64135212-64167683 GCA_029237695.1 Conchocele bisecta | reverse complement strand
CCGTTTGTATGTCTGGTCATACATTTCAAATCTACGCAATGCTAGTTATAGCACGGTGTTACAACCCTCCCCTTAAATGGCGTTCAGATATTGCAGATACGGATGTGTGTATATATTATTGCTAGGGACTTGTCTTTCTTACAAGAATATTGATACGGGCCAATTTGCTTATACATTTGTGAAGTCCGTTCTCACATGTAGTGTTACTGTTATGGTATGCACCTATCAATGAGTTGCCCCAGGGGGGAGCGGCGGGCACACAGGGGACATTAGACAGCCAGATGATTCCCAGCCAAGGTCAAGGTCTCAGTTTCTAGAAATAGATTGTTGTGCAAAATTGTTTTTCCGCATGCTAACTTTAGTTCTGTATTTACGATCGTGGTCATACTTCATATGTGCATTGATAATAATGAGGAGAAGACGTCTATTAAGTATGGGCATTGGCCATTCAAGGTCAATGTCACTATTGCTCAAAGTATATTTTTATGCAAACATTTCCTAACTGTGAAACTTGTGTATCGTGTCTCATTGTTTCTTGATTTTATCTACCAGGACCGTGAATATGGGTTTTGCCCAGCCAAGGTCAAGGTCTCAGTTTCTAGAAATAGATTGTTGTGCAAAATTGTTTTTCCGCATGCTAACTTTAGTTCTGTATTTACGATCGTGGTCATACTTCATATGTGCATTGATAATAATGAGGAGAAGACGTCTATTAAGTATGGGCATTGGCCATTCAAGGTCAATGTCACTATTGCTCAAAGTATATTTTTATGCAAACATTTCCTAACTGTGAAACTTGTGTATCGTGTCTCATTGTTTCTTGATTTTATCTACCAGGACCGTGATTATGTTCTTAGTGATTCAATGGCGGGAGCTGTTGTGTGGGGCTTTTGTTGTGTTTGGTGTTATTTTCCCATTTAATATTGTTATTGGTTGACCGTTGGCGACCGTACACCGCTGCTTGTGGAGTGCAGTTTTGCCTTGTTGAAGACTCTGCAACCAACGCTGTAATCGTGCCATAGTTGTCTATAGTTGTATTGCTACCAGTTTTTTTATTTCTCATTTGCCCCTTAGTGTTTATATAATCTCTATTTCAAATGTGCATTGGTATCAATGAGGACAAGACACCTATTTAAAGGGGCATAACAGGAAATATAAAAAATAAAAATGTATTTTCATCATGACCCTGCATAAAGTGGTCTAATTGAAGATATATGATACTATAACGGCTGGGTTGTTTCTATTTTCACCGATATTGGAACATACACGTCAGATTTTGTTAACTTGTTGAACGCAACAGGTTAGAAATCATACATGTATGTACCTATATTGGTGGAAATAGAAACTACCAAGCCGCCCTAATATCATCATATGTCTTCAATTTGACCACTTTATGCAGTGCTATGATGAAACCCCATTTTTTTTTGTTTTCATATTTTCCTCAAAATCCTGTTGTGCCCCTTTAATACAGGCTTTGGCCGCCCACACGATAAATTGTTCTGTGTGTCCGATATTCATGAAACTTCACATATGCATTTGCTGGGTCTTCTTATCGGCAGAGGGTATCCGTCTGCACCTACTCACTTGCTGTAGGTTAATTCTGTGCATTGGTATGAATGCACATGTCTGTGATAATTTCAGGGTGTCTTTCCGGCGGAGCCGACTGTTGACGATCTCATCTCTCGCGTGGAGGTCCGGGCAGAGGAAGATACTAACACTAAAGAAACAGTCCTCGAAAACATTGACAAGGCCCAAGCGCGACAAAAGTCTACGTATGAAAAGAAACACACCAAACGACCATATCATGAGTTTTTGGTTGACGACTCTGTTCTTCTTCATAATACAAGAAACGCGTCACGGAAGGGAAAGGCTGACCTGCGATCGAAGTATGATGGTCCATATACAATTGAGAGCATAAGTGGAAAATGTGCAAAGCTCGTCAATGTGAATGGTCTGGTGTTGAAGAAAAAAGCATACAGTGTAGATCGATTGAAAGTGTTTCACAATTCTTCACCCGGCAATACTTCCCCATCGCCCTGTCCAGTCGAGCTACATGAGACACCCAGCCCAGTTGCGACCCTGGAGACGCCCAGCCCAGTTGCGACCCTGGAGACGCCCAGCCCAGTTGCGACCCTGGAGACGCCTAGCCCAGTTGCGACCCTGGAGACGCCCCAAAGTGCCGACATTCATGAGACGCCCGAGCTGTATGTTAGCCAGCTGTTGAATGATGGGACTCTGTCAGAACTGGTCAACCTAGTGAAATACATTGATGTGCCACGAGCGAAATCTGTGCCGGATGTTACCCGTTTGTTTAAAACTTCTCCAGCTTTTAGTCTGGTGTCTGAGGTAAATATTATGTGAACACTTTCTTTATGCTATCCGTTCTGACTGCTACATACGTTTGATGGGAAACAACTATTCCAATCGAAGTACTTTTTATACCCCTATGAATGGTTTATGGTTTTTAATTCTGTCAGTCTGTTTTTCTATCCGAAAGATTTGCGTTATCCCACAAACTATTCACTTGAAACTTAATACAAATTGTTATCATTTATATTGAATTCCATTCATTTTCATGGTCACTGTCCCATTACTTGGAAATTCCAACGTGGTGTACATTTACTTTACTAGTAACAATACCTGAAAGTTTCATGCAAATCCATGTATTATATTGTGCATAAGAATATATTTATGGACAGCAAGTAATTTGGTGAATAACAAATGACCTGAGAGTTACACAGTATATGTTCTGTAAATGGCGAGAAAATTCTGTTCCATTGTAATAAACGTTTGTTGTCGTATGCCGACTATTGTCATGTATACAAAATTAAATGTATTTATTATGAAAATTATTGGATATTATTAAGGTTTTATAACTTCTATAGCATGCTTTGTTATCATTTACAGATCTCCAATAATGTCGAGGACATGAATGCATACTCCCAGGCCATCCTCTCGTCGCTCGACAGCATTCCATGCGAGAAGACCGTTGAATTAGCCATGCTCCTGGCATATCTGTGTGCTGTTGCCTCATCCGCCATGGTCCCCATAATATCCGTAGCCCAGACCCTTCTTCCTAGACCCAACCATCTTGACCCACTGCCCGAAACAGCCCAGCGATTGGACGATGGGGATCGGATGTCGATAGGCGGCGAAACTGTCGAGGCAGCCGACATCGAAACTCTTCATGGGACTACTTGGCTTAACGACAAGGTAAGTTATGCAGATTCTGAATTCATTATCTGCCACCGCTATACCTGTCCACCATTTGTATGTCAACATGTTTTACAAAAATTCAGGCCACCACTAACATGAATAATGGTTATGGTGCATATCCAAATGCTAGACCACGTACTCTCATTATCCACGTCGCAGACAGACATTTCCACATATGTTGCAAAATATATTGATATTTGCACTCGAAGAATGTCTTTGGTACACATGCTCCAGAAAAGTAGTAGTGGGGAGATTAGTAGTGTTAATGTTGTTTTGAAGTATAACAAATTTAAAACAAGATTATTATAAAATCAGTATATCCTTATGTAAAATAAAGAAGAATTGCACTGTTGAGATATATGGAAAATGTTTATTGTAGGTGGTCAACACATTCCTATGCCAGTTGAAGAAGAATGTCACCGACACCCATGTCTTTGTTCTGCCTTCGTATACTGCAATCATGTGGCATACTGGTCATGTGGATCATTACATGTTCAAAAAGGTAAGATTTTATGACAAGAAAGCGGTATTAACCATGTAAGAAGCTGATTTGGATCATTTGTCAATCAGCAAGAATGGATATAGTTATTAGATAAAAAGCTATGTGAATATTCTTAATATCGGACATGCATGTTTTCATGATTTCAAAAATCATTTTTGTCATTACATCACAAAATCAGGCAAACATAATTTTGAATGTGCAAATAACAAACAAGTATCACGATTTGGCGAAATATGAAATTGACATATTTATTCAAAAAAGATTCAACTGTAAGAAATATGATATTTCCATGATATACATAGGTAATTAAATATTGTTAATCAGTTGATAAACATTGCCTCGCAACTGTTCTAAATAACATAAATGTATAGATAGCTGAATATTTGTTTTCAGGTTCAGTTTTCGCTGTATAAGTATGTTCTCATGCCAGTCGTTGTCAACGAGAACCACTGGGTACTCCTGGTTGCTGATGTGCGAAAACGGACGGTGACTGTGCTGGACTCACTGGATGGAACGGCAGGAACATACTTGGTCCATTGCTGGAGGTAAACAGGAGCGTTAATTGTAGTTTTCTTGTTGGTCATCACATTTGTATCATCACTGGTGTATACAAACTCGGAAGTTGCCTATTTTACACTCATGTATAAGGAATGTGACAGGATTTCTTTGAAAATGTTGATGTTAAACGGTTACCTTGGTTACATACTACAAGTACACTTGAATACCTTGGGTACTGTACTGTTGTTACAGTACATATAAACATGGTTAACAAGAGTATGAAGTCTTCCACTGTAAGTCTAAGTTACTTGAAAATGAACTTCGTATATTCATTCCCTTCCCACTGTTCAATTTTTTTAATATCTTCATTTGGTACCCAATATCTCGGCAATCTTAAGCGAACAATGTATATTTGTGTAATATTTGTTCAAAATATCAACATACTTAAATCATAGTTCTCTTGTTTATAGGGATTTCATGAATCTCCGAGAGACGATATGTCCTGAGCGGTTGACGGATTGGAAACCTGTTTCAACACCATGCATGCAACGAACAGGCGGATGGACATAGTTGTGGTGTCTTTGTATTGATGGTAAGCTTGGTGGAACATAGTTCAAATTGATTGATATATAGGAAGTAATTTTGGAGAAACTGGCGTGAAACATGTCACACAATGTTAAAGATCCATGTATATATACAACTTTGGCATTCAGCTGATATAAACCTCAATTAACCTTTCAATAAATTGGTCAAATAATAAAATGGTACTCTCTGCAACTGTGACAATAATTTCATGCTCCATATGAAACTTGCTGTGATGCTCTGACACAAACAATGCAGGTCAAGACATCCGATAGGTTCTCCGTGTTAAGGCTGCTTAAATGGTGTCCCTGAAGCATTTACGTTCGGAGAGTCCTGACTTGAAAATGTATAAGCAAGCAATTGTCAACCACTACATGTATGTTTTGGGAACACTGTTTTAGAATGCCGAATCCATCATCAAGGAAGTGCCACACCAGGTAATGAGGAATGTGCACGTGCAGATGTACCGGCACTATGTTGAGGCCAGCATCATCAAACATGGGCGTCCAGTCGACCGAACAGCGTGTGACATGCCAGAATGTCGGGCCCGAAAGAGCGGTTTGAAGAGGTGGGTGCAGTGCGCTGTGTGTGGACGTTGGTATCACATCACCTGTTGTCGCCTGCCAATGAAGACCGCTCTAAGCGATGAAGATTATGAGTGCGTCGTTTGTATCGCTATGTACAGATAGTGTATTGGTTTAAGACTATAGGAGTTGGCTCGGCCTTAAATTATCGTAGCTGTTGATATGCTGTTAAACACCAATACTCACTCACTTAATGGGGCATTCGATAATCTCAAAAAAATATATGTAATGAAAAATGAAAAAGTATATTTTTTTTCATGATGGCCTTGTGTAAAGTTGTTTAATTGAAGATATATAACGATGTTGGACCCACATAAAAGGTGTATAATCACGTGGTTACAACAGGAGTCAACTGGCCTAAGGCGCCTCAGCTTCAAAGTACGTATTCTTGTATATTGTCCTTATTATGCAACATATTTTGGTAAATATGGCGCACCAAACGCGTCGCGCTACACCGCGTTCGGGAGGCTCAGTATTTTGGCTCAACTTTATGTCGTTGTTGCGAATAATCTAGTTTTGTGTCGAGTGTCAAGTTTTTGTGAATACTGAAGCGGTAATCAATTTCTCAATAGCAATATAAGTATGTGCCACCCTACAGAGATCATTAAAGGTAGCTTAACAATACGCGTTTGCGCCATATTTTACCAAAATATGTTGCAATATAAGGACAATATACAAGAATGCGTACTTTGAAGCTGAGGCGCATTAAGACATACCATTCATTGTTGTTGTAACCACGTGATTATACACCTTGACATAGGTAAATAAATATTTTGTGTCTTCTTGCATTCGACAAGTTAGACCTTATATTTATGTACCAATATCGATGAAAATAGAAACAACCCAGCATACCTCGTGTCTTCATTTCCATCTTCCATTAAACCTCTCTACACAGGGCTATCACAAGAATTATTTTTTTATGATATTTCACAAAATTCCTGGAATACCCCTTTAAACTCGAGTATGTGGTGCCCAGTGATTTATATATAATGATTTATCTCAGAAAAGTTGATGTATGTATTTAAATGATTTATCTGCAGAGTCCGGATTGCAACTAATATATATTGCTGGTATTTCTCAAAGCAACTCCAGTGCATGTACACGGATAAAGATTAGGATAATCCACAGGTGCCAGACAATTTTATCAACTCTCTACTGTATATGTTTATAGTAGTATTAGAAGGTAGACAGCGAACTGAAATACATGGCATTTCAAATAAGTGAACAAGTATCAAAAACAGTCTACATTTTGTCAATATGGTGTTTATTCTCGAGAAAAGACATTACTGATCGTACTAGTGCCATTTACCGGGTCAAAAACAGGCGTGTAGTTGTTATATCGTTCAAAGTTCGTGACCCTCTTCTCCTCACAAAAATACGTCAAAATCGCCGGCCACTTTGAGAGCGCGGAACGTCGCGCGTCAGCCAGGCAGCCAATCACAACGTCGCAACTAACGTCGCGAGAAAACTTTTATTTACTGACGTCAAGGAGTGGGTGGTTTGTGGCGTTGTGATTGGCTGTTCGCTGACGAGCTAATCCTGTTACTTTTGGGTTAGAGCTAAATGACTTGTGTGGCATGGACATGGCACCAGGTCAGGATATTCCAATCACGTTGGCCCAACCTTAAACGACCTTAACTGTTGATAGGCTGTTAAACACCAATAATCAATCAATAATCCATACGGGAATGTCGACTTACATGGTTTGGCCCTCCTGTATATCTGGCTTCCGATACTTGAGAGCTAAGTCATGTTATGCCCCAGAAAGTGATAGGGTTAACTAGTCCTATTACTTTTGGGGTTCAAGCTAAGTGACTTTGTGTGGCATGGACCTCGCACCAGGTCAGGATATTCTAATTTCTGGACTGAATATACATTTTACAGATACACCGAGCTCTCACTCACTCGAATACGATGTACAGTTTTGCAGTTACATGTTGATTCTAGTAGCCATTTACTATAATTTATATAATTGTGTGTATGTTCAGTCTTGATCGAAACAATAAATATATTATTACTAGTATATGATTGTATTTCTCAAAGCAACTGAAATGCATATACTATGCACACATGGGTATACATATGCTGAGAACTTTGTTGGAAGCTCTACATGAAGTTGGTAATGTGTGTCCATGTGTTCATATTACATGTAAATTGACGGCACTAATAATGTGGTTGTGTATGGTTCCAGACTGTTATTGTTTGCAGATTTTAGTCGTTCGAAGATTAGTGTTATTGGCAAAATCATGTCTAGTAATAATTCCTAATTAAATATAACATTTCTGCCTGCTGTTGTTATTTATAAAAATGTCCCAATGATACATTTACATACAGTTACACAATCAGGATATACACCATTCAGCATTAATCACCCAATGTAGCCGTTTCATCCGTTTGGCCCGACAAAATACCGTAAAAAACAGATTCCACAGCTGGCATTAGGTAGTGGATGGGAGCACACGAAGGGTAATTTAACGATAAGCGTTCATCCTTCACGGAACACCAACCTACATGGTTTGGCCCTCTTGTACCGTTTTGGCTCCCTGGTACTTCAGAGCTAAATCCTGTTCTGCTCTATCAAGAAGTAGTGGGTGGTGGTTGGGAGCATGTGACGGGTAATTTAACGATCAGTGTTTATCCTTACCGGAATGCCGACTTACATGGTTTGGCCCTCCTGTACCACCTTACATGACCATGGCCAATAATAAGCATGCATGGTGTATTTACCGACGAGAGAGTGATTGAAACACGCACGGTGACACTATATAAGTCACATTTAATATTTGTCTCGCAATTCTTAGAGGTGGCTATATATTGTCCCCACCGTGAGGATTGGAATCCAATCACATAAAATGCATGTTTCAGTATGATAAATACTGTAAGATGTGTGTGTGTTATGTAATACTTTCTATAAAGCATGCATGGTGTATTTACCAACGAGAGAGTGATTGAAACACACACGGTGACACTACGATAAATACTGTAAGATGTGTGTGTGTTACGTAATACTTTCTATAAAGCATGCATGGTGTATTTACCAACGAGAGAGTGATTGAAACACACACGGTGACACTATATAAGTATCATTTAATATTTGTCTTGCAATTCTTACGGGTGGCTATGTATTGTCCCCGCCGTGAGGATTGGAATCCAACCACATAAAATGCATGTTTCGGTACAATAAATACTGTAACATGTGTGCATGTTGCGTAATACTTTCATTAAAGCATGCATGGTGTATTTACCAACGAGAGAGTGATTGAAACACGCACGGTGACATTATATAAGTCACATTTAACATTTGTCTCGCATTTCTTACGGGTGGCTATGTATTGTCCCCGCCGTGAGGATTGGAATCCAACCACATAAAATGCATGTTTCAGTACAATGAATACTGTGAGATGTGTGTGTTGCGTAATACTTTCTATAAAGCATGCATGGTGCATTTACCAACGCGAGAGTGATTGAAACACGCACGGTGACACTATATAAGCCACATTTAACATTTGTCTCGCAATTCTTACAGGTGGCTATGTATTGTCCCCGCCGTGAGGATTGGAATCCAACCACATAAAATGCATGTTTCAGTACAATAAATACTGTAAGATGTGTGCATGTTGCGTAATACTTTCAATAAAGCATGCATGGTGTATTTACCAACGAGAGAGTGATTGAAACACGCAGGGTGACACTATAAGTCACATTTAATATTTGTCTTGCAATTCTTACGGGTGGCTATGTATTGTCCCCACCGTGAGGATTGGAATCCAACCACATAAAATACATTTTTCGGTACAATAAATACTGTAAGATGTGTGCATGTTGCGTAATACTTTCAATAAAGCACATGTTGCGTAGTAATACTTTCAATAACGCATGCATGGTGTATTTACCAACGAGAGAGTGATTGAAACACGCAGGGTGACACTATGTAAGTCACATTTAATATTTGTCTTGCAATTCATACGGGTGGCTATGTATTGTCCCCGCCGTGAGGATTGGAATCCAACCACATAAAATACATGTTTCGGTACAATACATACTGTAACATGTGTGCATGTTGCGTAATACTTTCAATAAAGCATGCATGGTGTATGTACTAACGAGAGTGATTGAAACACGCACGGTGACACTATATAAGTCGGATTTAATATTTGTCTGGCTATGTATTGTCCCCGCCGTGAGGATTGGAATCCAATCACATAAAATGCATGTTTCAGTACAATAGATACTGTAAGATGTGTGCGTGTTGCATAATGCTTTCTATAAAGCATGCATGGTGTATTTACCAACGAGAGAGTGATTGAAACACGCACGGTGACACTATATAAGTCACATTTAATATTTGTCACGCAATTATTACGGGTGGCTATGCATTGCCCCCGCCGTGATGATTGGAATCCACACACATACAATACATATTTCAGTAAAATAAATACTGTAAGATGTGTGCGTGTTGCGTAATACATTCTACAAAGCATGCATGGTGTATTTACCAACGAGAGAGTGATTGAAACACGCACGGTGACACTATATAAGTCACATTCAATATTTGTCTCGCAATTCTTACGGGTGGCTATGTATTGTCCCCGCAGTGAGGATTGGAATCCAAGCACATAAAATGCATGTTTCGGTAAAATAAATACTGTAAGATGTGTGCATGTTGCGTAATACTTTCAATAAAGCATGCATGGTGTATTTACCAACGAGAGCGTGATTGAAACACGCAGGGTGACACTATATAAGTCACATTTAATACTTGTCTCGCAATTCTTACGGGTGGCTATGTATTATCCCCGCCGTGAGGATTGGAATCCCGCCCTATTTAATAGTCGCCATTGCTTTTTATTGTAAAGTATTGTTTTCTAATCATGTCACGTTCATTGGGGAAACGTCCCGGACCCTAGATCACACTACTGAACACAATTATTTACCAGAAATATGGATAATTCAACATTTGGCAACATTTATAGGACACTGTTTATTAGAGCAACTGCGGTACAACGTTCGCACATTGCGCAAAATACAAGAAACAAGAAACGAGGCAAAGCCACGAAGGCCAGGTTTTTTCCAAGCATAGACACTTGGATAACATAATTATACCCACTTTGTGTAGACTAGATGGCCGTGGCCTGCATGTCGCGCCTTGGGGCGAGGCATGGCGAGGCATGGACACTAATAGATATAAAAAATAGATATAGTAGATCGAAAAACTTTAACGAAAAAACTTTAACCGGACACACGGACGTACGGACGGACGTATGCCAAAGTGCCGACGATATCGCGCTTTCTGCAAGCGGGTGCGACAATGATGATAAACACCCATGTGAAGTGTCAAGGTAATGGGTGAAGCAGTTGCAGAGATATAGTACACAAAAAAACTTTAACAAAAAAATTCAAAGTAATTTGACCTTGACATTGGGCACAGGGGCCGCACGGTTGGGGGTGTAGAATGAAAATATGGATGATGATAAACACCCATGTGAAGTTTAAAGGTAATGGGCGAAGCAGTTGCAGAGATATAGTATAACGAAAAACTTTTAACCAAACAAACTTACCAGACGTACGTTAAAATGTTAACGTTGAAAATGGCTAAGACAATTACGTAGAAATAATAGGTGAAGGTAAAAAAAATGGTCACATGTTGGATAGTTTTATGTGGTGGGCACCCCTCGATTATGAAACTGTGAAAGTTTGGTGGTCCTACGTGGTACAGTAACAAAGAAATGGACTCAAACACGAAAACTTAACATTGTAAACGCGAAAACTTAACATTGAAAATGGCTAAGTCGACTGCGCGGAAAAAATGAGTCAAGTTAAAAAAAAAGTAACATGTTGGATAGTAATATGTGGTGGGCACCCCTCGATTATGAAGCTGTGACAGTTTGGTGGTCCTAGGTGGTACAGTAACAAAGAAATGGACTCAAACACGAAAACTTAACATTGTAAACGCGAAAACTTAACATTCAAAATGGCTAAGTCGACAGCGCGGAAAAAATGGGTCAAGTTCAAAACAAAGTAATATGTTGGATAGTAATATGTGGTGGGCACCCCTTGATTATGAAGCTGTGAAAGCTTGGTGGTCCTAGGTGGTACAGTAACAAAGAAATGGACTCAAACTTAACATTGATTGTGGACGCCGCCCGCCCGCCCGCCCGCCCCGCCCGCCCGCCCGGCTTTCGCCAATCCAATAGCCTGGATTTTTTTTCAAAAAACCTGGCTAAAAATGTTCTGTGTTTCTACCAATAAAATGGTCTGCACAACAACGCAGTTTTACTTTATGAATCAGATATACTCACTGACTATCAATTCTCAGGGGTGGATGTATACTGTCCCCGCCGTGTGAATTGAAATCGAACCACACATAATGCATGTTTAAGTACAATAAACACGGTGAGATGTGTGCGTATTGTGTAATACTTTGAATAAAGCATGCGTCGTGTTTTTACCAACAAGAGAGTGACAGAAACACGCGGGGTTACACTATACAGGCCACATTAATGTTTGACTTGCAATTCTCACGGGTGAGTATTTATTGTCCCCGTCGTGAGGATTGAAATTCCGCCCTATATAATAGTCGTCATTGCTTTCTAGTGTAATATAATGTTTTGTAATCATGTCACATTCAGTGGGAAACGTCCCGGACCCGATATCACACTACTGAACACAATTAATTACCAGAAATATGAATAGTTCAACATTTGGCAACATTTATAGGAGACTATTTTTAGAGAAACTACGCTACTACGTTCGCACATTGCGTAAATACAAGAACAATGTCTACTGTGGTTCTATCAATAAAACGGCATGCATAACCACTTAGTATTACTGTATCAATCGGATATACTCACTGACTTGCACTTCTTACGGGCGGATGTATAATGTCCCCACCGTGAGAATTGAAATCCAACCACATATATTGCATGTTTAAATACGATAACTACGGTAAGAGGTGTGCGTATTGCGTAATAATTTTAATAAAGTATGCATGGTGTATTTACCAATAGGAAGGTGGCAGAAACACGCGCGGTTACACTATATAAGTCGAATTTAATATCTGACTTGCAATTCTTACGACTTGCGGGGCTCATACCGCAGCGTGAGCCCCGCAAGCCGCTATATCTGTAGCCGATTTCACCAACATTGCAAAGTATACTTTTCTATCAAAGTATACTTTGAGGGAGTAATCATTTATTTTTCCCGAAATGCATTATTTCATATAGAACTAACGACTGCATATATTTGATGATTAAAAGTATGCAGAATTATTATACTGAATTTATTACATTATCACAGCCATAATGGCTGTGATAATGTAATAATTTCAGAATAATAGCAATTATTAAATTTATCCTAAAATTGAAAATTTCTCCCTCAAAGTATACTTTGCTAGATAAGTATACTTTGCAATGTTGGTGAAATCGGCTACTGGTCTTACAATTCTTACGGACTAGCGAGGCTCACGTTACACCGGCATCTAGGGCTGGTCTCATGTGCGTGTCCCTCCTCTGGATGACTGGGCTAATCCTGTTGAGTAGCTCATCAAACATGTGGGGTGGCATTCTCACATAGTTGGCAAAGGCATTCTCATCTTCCACCCTCAGCTCCTGCATCAGTCTGTTGTAGCGACCATATTCTAGCCTTCTAGCTGGTGTGAGCCACGGTCTAACCCACCACCTGGGGGCTCTTCTCCTTTTTCGAAGCAGTCTTTTTCTAGCTATCAGCAGCTGATGTTGATATTCCAGTTCCAGGGCCAATACTACAGCTGCTCTACGTTGAACATCCATTTTGGAACTGATGCCCAAGCAGGGGTGAGGGCCTTTTTATACCTATCTTCAGGGAAAATCCCACGAATTGTCAAGAATAGTCACGAATTAATTTGTATTCATACATGCATTCGGCGTATTCTTAACTGATTCGTAACGGATTCCTAACGTTCGTGCAGTATTCGTAATAGATTAGGCCTGTTGTAAATTGTAGTGAATTCTTGACAATATTCGTGCGATTCCAGCCGAATCCCACGAATATGCGTAACACTATCGTACCTGTATCGTAACTGAATCGTAGAGCGTCACGATTGGACCAGAACATTTACAAAATTTCACGAATCCTCACTAATGCTAAAATGTATGAATTCGTGGTGGTCTGTGTGGAATAGCAGTGGCGGATTCAGGGGGGGGGGGGGGAGGGGGGGGGGGGGCCGGGGGCCGGGCCCCCCCCCCCCCCCCTTTCAGGATAAAAAAAAAAAAAAAAAAATGTGATTGAAAACCTGATATAGACTTAGATTTAGTTTCTGTAAAGTAACATCAAGTACAACATGTAAAACCATTAATGTTCGTGAGTGTGTGTGTGGGATAATGCCATGATTCACAACTTTTATATATATGGGTGCCATGAAAAGTCAGCGGCTGAAATTCTTTTAAAACAACAACAACAACAACACATGGTTCCTGGAAGTCTTGGATTGGAAACTGTGGAAGATGTCCAAGAAACAACGGATGATAGAGTCATTTTTCGGGTCTAGGTATACACATTCATGATTATACATATATTAAACTGACAATGTGACTGCAGTGCCCATTATAATAATTAATGACCATTCCAGAGAATATCATGGAACTTCCAGTTCCAAATAACAGAAATGCCAATGCTCAAACAGACCAATATCCGACATTTGATTTTTGCTTAGGGCACAATAATGTATTGTTAACTTATGGAGGAAAAGCAATTTTGCACTGCTGTGGGGGTCCCCCTGGCCAAATTGTTTAATGTTAATAAAATTAACTTGTCATTGTGGGCCCATTTTTGGGCAAACCAAAAATCATTCCCCACCCATTTCCATTTGATGCCAACAGTGGGCTGGCTTGATCTGTTGTATTTGTTATAGAGGAAAAACAATTTTGCACTATAGTAGGGGTCCCCCTGGCCATTTTTTTTAATGTTAATAATATCATTGTGGGCTCATTGTGGGCCCATTTTTGGGCAAACCAAAAGCCATTCCCCACCCATTTCCATTTGATGTCAACAGTGGGCTAGCTCTGTTGTATTTGTTATAGAAGAAAAACAATTTTGCACTATAGTAGGGGTCCCCCTGGCCATTTTTTTAAATGTTGATAGAATTAACTCTGTCATTGTGGGCCCCTTTTGGGGCAAACCAAAAGCCATTCCCCACCCATTTCCATTTGATGTCAACAGTGGGCTGGCTCTGTTGTATTTGTTATAGAGGAATAACAATTTTGCACTGCTGTAGGGGCCCCTCTGGCCATTTTTTTAATGTTATCGATATAATATACACTCAATCTTATTTGTAAATGAATATGACAAGTGTACATCTATTCTAGAGAACATACGATTGTTACATTTCAGTGTAAACGAACAGGGTTGTGGAAGCCCAGAGATTCCAAACCTACCATCATGCACAGGTTCTACAGTCCCATCGTGTACAGAGGCTCCAAACCGACCATGCACAGAACCTCCAATCCGATCATGCACAGAACCTCCAATCCGACCATGCACAGAGCCTCCAATCCCACCATGCACAGATCCTCCAATCCGTCTATGCCCAACATCTCCAAATCCACAATGTCCACCAAGCAAGAAAGTTTGCCTGAGTGGTAAGTTATGAAATTTCAAGGTTTCATAGAAAACTGTGCATTTGTTGACTAGCAATATATGGTAATTATTTATCTGTTTTAATTTACAAAAAATATATATGTCAATTATGCACCGGCTTATAATTACGCACTCTGCAACAAGTGTAGTCCCAGATCAGCCTGCATAGTGACAGTCTGATTACTGCATACACTGTTCGTCATTGATTCAGTCCATCCATATTGGTAGACAGAATAGATCATTAATTTTTGATGGTAGTGTAGTGTGCTAGTTGATCAGGATCTACATTGGTCACTAAACATATAAACCCCATTTCTCTAGTCACTCATTAGATATATACATGACATTGCCAACCTGGGTGAGATGAACGTTTACAATGTATGTTAAAACACATTTCAGCCGTGCATGAAGCCAAACCGGACACAAGTTCATCGGCCATCAATGCAGAGACAACCACTCACGCCAGCTCAGATCCACCATCGGCCGATAGTTCACTTGCACACGGTGCATGTTATGATAAGCCGCTAACTGACATTAGCCAATGTACAGTGAATGTGCCTGACGATGATGTGAAGTATAGACTTATAAAGGGTAGAACTCCACCATTGTCGTACAAGTTTCCGTCGAAATTATATCCTGACAAAGGAAAGAAATCAGGAGTGAGAACAAGATCATGCCAGCATAAGTGGTTTGAGGAATTTCAATTCATTACGTACTCATCAAACGAGCATGGCATATATTGTGTATCACGTGTCCTGTTCCCAGTGGAAAACTCAACAAGTGCTCGTGCAAACCAGCTCATAAACAAACCGTACAGAAACTGGAAAGATGCTAAAAGTGATTTGAGGAACCATGCACTCTGCGACTATCACAAAACATCTGCTCATCTCATGCAGAACTTCATGAACACAACAGAAAATTCAGAAGCTCGAATTGACCTCAAAATGGATAAATCAGCGAAAGAGCAGGTTGCTAAGAATAGAGACATTCTAAACTCTATTTTGAGATCCATCGAATTCTGTGGTCGTCAGGGCATTTCTCTTCGAGGTCACCGTGATGATGACACATCAGATAATGCACAGCGTGGTAATTTCAAGGCACTGTTAGAGCTATGTCGTGCCTCTGGAGATACAACATTGAAGGAGCATATTGAAACGTGTTCGAAAAATGCGAAGTACACATCAAAAACGGCGCAACATGAACTACTAGTGTGCATCAAAGAATTCATACAGGAACACATAATTTCTGAAATTAAGGCTCAACCGCATGGTCCTTTCTTTGGAATACAGGCGGATAAAGTAACGGACTGCAGTAATAAAGAACAACTCGGCATAGTTCTCCGTTATTTAGTCGATGACCAGCCCGTAGAAAGGTTGATACAGTTCCTTGAGTGTGAGAAGATCACAGGCGAAGCACTGGCAAATCTAATACTACTGGAAATTGACAATGTTGGCTTGAATATTGAGGATTGTCGTTCTCAGTCATATGACGGAGCTGGCAATATGGCCGGAGCAAACAATGGATGTGCTGCCAGAATAAAACGACTTCACCCTGTTGCACTGTACTACTATTGTATGAACCATGACTTAAACCTGGCTGTATCCAAGTCATGCAAACTTCCGGAAATGCAGGTAATGCTTGACACAGTGAAACAAGTTGGGTTATTTTTTAAATACTCCCCAAAGAAGCAGACGTCTCTGGAGAAATCGGTCGATGAAGTGAACATGGAAAGAAAGATCCAGCAAGACAATAGCGGTGAAATCATAAAATTACATAAAGTGAAAACACTGTGCGAAACACGGTGGGTGGAACGGCACACTACGTTACAAGATATGCAGCATATGTATACTGCCTTGGATCGATTGCATCTGGTAGGGACAATTGGGATTCGAAGTCTGTCACCGAAGCAAACGGTCTACTCATGCACCTGACGAGTCCCAAATTTATAATTGTCATGCATGTATATCTTCACTTTTCCGGATACTTGAAATCTCTGAGCCAGTTGCTACAGGGACCTTCACAGGATATTATTGCAGCACACGGAAGGGTAGCACTGGTTCTAGATGAACTGAAGTCCGTTCGAGATAACGCAGATGACGCATTCACAGAGGTGTGGCAGAAATCAGAGACATTTGCAAAAACGGAAGATGTCAACATCGAACTGTCAATGCCCAGAAAATGTGGTCGGCAATCACTCAGAAACAACGTAGAAGCGGATTCCCCGATGACGTATTGGAATCGAGCTGTATTTGTCCCATACTTAGATCATTTAATAATGGAATTCAACAACCGATTCACCCATGCCAGTTCCGTAGCAGCGCGAACACTGTGCATATTGCCACCAAATCTGGACCAACTCAATGACGAAGGAGTATTAGACATTATGAATTTCTATGCGAATGACATACCATACCCAAACACATTTCTTCAAGAAGTTGCCCTATGGAAAAGGGAGTGGAGCAGAGAAGAAGAAAAGCCGGACACCATTCAAAGAACCCTGTCAGCGATGTGTATAAAGTTTTATCCCAACATCGCACAGATCCTCAGGCTACTGTTAATGTGTGTGAAGGCAACATATGACATTTCATGAACATGTGGCCTGTTGCACAGTAAAGTGGCCAATTGGGTTAACAAACATGTACAGCTTCAATACAGTACCAGCATATAACACAATTTTAAACATTTTGGTTTTATATTAAATTATATTAAAGCCAGTATGATGACGCTCGTGTAGGTACACTTTTTGTTGAAATCGGTTGATGGAAAGTGTATTTTTTCACCATTTATTGTGACAAAATATGGCCATTTTTGTATGTAACGGGTTAGCATCAACTTTTTACATAGTTTTCAAATACAAAAGGATCAAAGTTAGCAGCAATTTCATGTAAAACAAATGTTTTGATTGAATGGGCAATTTTAATACATTTACATTGATATATCATACAACACGGTAACACATATAGTTTTCTATAAACTTGTGTTTGAAGTAAAACATACCCAATGTAACGGCGTGACTTTATGGTTAACCCATACTTTTCAGATTAAGCAAGAAAGCACATAGAAGTAGTTATATTGCAATAGTTATATGACTAAGCTAAGTGTCTGTTATCATATCATAAATATACAATGTATGACTTGACACAATTACTGACAATTTTAGAAAACAATTATTTTATTCGCTTAATTTTTTTTGTGACGAAAAATCTGTAACGTCCGTCCCCCATGATTATTTTTAAATAGAAACATCAGAAATAGTAAAAAACCTATTTATATTATAGGTAGGCATGTACCTTATTCTATAAGTATCAAAATATAAGCATCAATGCAGTTGTGAAACAAAAATAGACCGATGTTCAAAAGTTATGTGTAACGTCCGTCCCTGTAACGTCCGTCCCCATTCCCACCAGCATGTATGGAGTCAATTATTTTGGCATATTAAACAACATAGCTGTACATTTAAGTACTAAGTAGAAAGCAAACACATAGCAGTTGTCATAAATGAACAAATTTACTACTTATTTTCACTTTTGTCCATTTTTACAGGCTTCAAGACCCAATTTTTTTCAACATTCCATTTTAAAAAGCATCAAATATTGCGCCGTCTTGTTGCAGACATGGATTTTTAAATTAATTTGCATATACAAAGTAGATAAGTGTGTCTAGTAAGTTGTGTGTTTACATAGATACGTGTGATTTATTTTATTCTGCTTGTACATTGAAATGTTTACTGGGGACGGACGTTACACCAATGGGACGGACGTTACACATATATAAGGTCTGTCATGAACCCATGACATTTTTCTCAATGGTAGTTCCTGCTTCTAAATTGTAACAGCAGCCAGTTCATCTGGTTTTACATCAAGTTATGCAATAATTCTAATTACTCCATCATTTTGAGTTGGTTGCATGCATCAGCACAGCAGGAACACCAGATGACCATATAGCACCAGGCTCCAAATCACAGCAGGCAGTCATTCTCAAATTTGTTGCCTGCACATTAATTTATGCCAGTTCTGAGTTGATCAGTTGACTGTCAGCATCATGGATGCAATCAGTATTAAACGTGAAAAAGAAAAAGAAAAAAAAAGAAAACAGAGAGAAAAGTTGAAGCTAGATAAGGTATGTATTATTGTGTAACTTGTCAGGGTGAATATGATCATGGTCTACAATAGTTTACAAACTATTATTATGTCATAACTACTTATTTGAACTGCCTTTATGTTGATGTTGACCGGTCATTAGAACCTGCTAGCAGAGACGACTCAAATGAGAGATCATAACATATACTTTCAGGGAGAAATATTATTTCAGTTCTGTGATTACATTTTACGGCAATAATTGGCTCGCATAATTTCCATCAGCTACATGGGATGGATATTCTGAGACTAAAATGGTGTTACATGTACAATAAAGTTAACTTGAAATAAAAAGAATCATAATGTACACTTTCAATGTTTATTCCCTGCGTGATGAACACAACACATTAACAATTACATGTTCACCATGCACGGAATAAAATGAATGCTGAATGTACATGCACATTGTGATTTCAATTTCAGCCAAAACTGCTGGAGACCCAGAAAAAAGACGCAGAGCGTAAACGAACAGAACGGCAGAAACAACGGGAGAACTTGGAAAAACATCCACGCAAACTAAAAGCTGCATTAGAGAAAACCAGGAGGGATACAGCACAACGGGTGCGAAAACATCGACAGAAATAATGCCAGACGGTTGTTGCTAAAGGAACGCCTAACCATCAAGCACAGAGACGAGTTCGAGAAAAACACCGGCTGAACGTAGCAGAAAGTCGTAAAAAAGATGAACAACGAAAGGAAAATACCAGAGACCGTGTGAAAAACTTCCGTCTTAGAATAAAATTTGGGTCTGCATTCTTTGGTGCGGAGAGTAATTCATCTGCTGAAGAAGCTGGTACCAGATCGCCAGTTGACAAGAATGAACAAACCAGTGCATATAAACACAAAAGTAGTGCGTCTCGGGCATATAAACGGGTGAGAGAAGCTCTACCAGAATCGCCAGCGAAGAAGGTGCGGATCATTGAGACCATTGTGGCACAGTCTACACCCAGATCGCGCAAAGCCCTAAGCAATAGCCCAAGTTTACAAGCGGTGTTTGTGGAAAATGGGAGCCGTCGAAAATTGGAAACCCAGTACGAGATAATCGAGTCGTTAAAATCAGCTTCAAAGACGAAAAGAAAGTCAGCAGTTTCTGTTGTAGCCCACAAATTACTAAAGAAATCGCGGAATATATCATCAACTGCTCGAATTCTGGGAATATCACGGAAATATCTGGCCAGGAAAATTACAAATCAGACCAGTGAAAGGAAACAACGAACCGATAAAGTTGCTGATGAAAATGTTGTGAAAGTTCAGAACTTTTATTTAGAAGACGCAAGCCGAGAAATGCCGAATAAACGGGATGTACTTTTATTACCTGGTGAAAATGGACAAAAAGTGCCAGTGCAGAAGCATATGATGGAGATGACACAAGGAGAGGCATTCACCAAATTCAAGGAAATCAACCCCAATGTGAAAATTGGTCAACGGAAATTTGATTCCCTGAAACCGACGCAAGTTCGACAAGCAAACGTGTCAAATAGAATAGTGTGCTGCTGTACATACTGCGAAAATGTTCGACTAAAAGTTCAAGCCTTAAACCAATTCAGCAAACAACCATTCAGATCCAGTGCAAGTATTAATGACAGCACAATGTGTGAAAAAACAGGCTCATATCATCAGCTTCCTTGCATAAAAAGACAGTGTGACAATTGTGGGACAAATAAATTAAGAGACGAGTACAGTGATCTCCTCCGTGATAAGGGTGACATGTCGATCACATGGACTGGAAGAAATGCAGTGTTCCACTTGATGAAGACAGAAATGTCACGCGTGTTATACTTACGCCACAAGAAGAACCATTCAGTACATTCTTCGACGACCACCTGTGTCCATCACTAGTGCCGCATACCGAACACGTGTTCCGTGCGTCATGGCAATATAATCAATTCCGAGACAATGTTGACAATTTGAAAGAAGGTGAACTAGTCATGACAATGGATTTCGCAGAAAACTATACATGCAGACATGGAAGGGAAATTCAGTCGTTCCACTGGTGTCAAAAACAAATCACTATACATACAATGATGCTCTATTACAAAAAAAAATGGAGAAACTCAGAAGGAAGGATACATAGCTATCACCGACGATTTGAAACACGATGCCAGTGCTGTATCAAACTTTGAAAAAGAAGCCATTGAACATGTGCGTGATGAAGGAATTGCAGTGACTGAGATCCACCAGTGGACGGATGGATTTGCATCTCAGTATAAAGGCCGACATAGTTTCGCTGCTCTAAGTTGTGCAGAAAATACACATGGGGCGTCTGTTGCCAGAAATTATTTTGAAACTAGTCACGGGAAGGGACCCAGTGATGGACTTGGTGGGATTGTTAAGAGAAAGGTATCAAATGCAGTCATACATGATCCAAACTTGTCAATTTCGAACGCAACTGAGCTGCACCAGTACTGTGAAGACAACTTGAAAAATGTCGGCCAGTCAACGTTCGGATCTAGAACTAGTCGCTATGCTGCGCATAAAAGAACATTTAATCTCGTGGAAAAGGTTGATCGTTCAAATACAACCACTGCAAAAACACTCACTGGTTGCCGGAAATTGCACAGCGTATCAAGCACGGGACACGGATATCAGCTGAAAGTGAGAGAGCTGAGCTGTTATTGTGAAGGATGTAGAAATGGCGGTCAGTGTAAAAACAGTGACTATGTAGATCAATGGAAACCACGTGTCCTGAAGGCAGTCGACAAACCAATCGAAGAACTACATGTAGACCAACCCATACCTGCGGAAAAAGAGCCTGAAGTGTCCGATGTTGCGACTGACAATTCCCTGACCGGTGAATCTGAAAATATTAACACTCCGTCTCTGAATGATTTTGTGGCCGTTAAGTTTGTGACAAGAAAATCCAAAATATGTTTCTTTGCGAAGGTCATCGACGAGGAAAATGATGATGTACGTTTGGAATACCTGGAGAAGATTGGAGAACATTACCAATATCATGATGTGTCGGAAGACTCCTGGCAACACAAGAGCGATGTAGTGTGCACGTTACCCACACCAGAGTCCGTTGTTACAGGGTCACGTGTAAAATGTGTCTTCAAGTTAAATGAAAAACAGAAACAATGTTTGGCATGCTTTAAACTAAAGTGAATTAATGACATGTGTATGACTCGATGGTAAATCGTGTATTAGAACCTGATCAGAAGGCAGGAGTGTGTAATAATGCAAACAAATGATTGACTCAAACTCTAATTTGACAAGTGCAATGCCGTCTAGAATGTTGTAACGTCCGTCCCCATGGCTACATATGGCACATTAACATATTAACTCCTTAAGAAACAACATAAAAAACCTGTTCACAGTTTGTTATTTATCTCACATACTGTCTGTATCATGTTGAAAGCATTTGTATTTGCTAGCATGCGGATAACTGCAATATAGTTCCAGAAAACAATACAATTCATCAATCGTGTGGTAATATAACATGTTTAGAACGTTGGCATTGATGTATGTCTCCCATAAACACTACATAACATATTTAAACATGTCCATAGTGAACTGGAGTTAACCTCGACAGAACCTTAACAATTATGATGCAGCATATATGACACAGACATTGAGTATATGTTTATGTAACGTCCGTCCCCTATTTTGTAACGTCCGTCCCCTGAGCATCTTTGTGTAAATAACATGTTTTGGTACTTGAAATACTGGTGTTACGGTATGTTAATGTACTTCTTGTTTGATGGTAGTGTTGTTAGCTTTGTTTTACAGCCAATAGTAGTAATGTTACACCTTTAGATACACGTACAGCAGTAATGGCATGATTACTGATGTTTTTGCAATAACATATTGGACTTACATGTGCATAAAAAAGTGAGAAATCAGGACTGATTGACCAGTACTTATATCCATTTTATTTCATTTTCATATGCATGTAACACCCAATGTGTAACGTCCGTCCCCTCACCTGACTGCCTTTGTTCAATTAAAAAAATAGCAAAGATCAGACAAAAAGTTATCTTTCTATGTGTTGGCCCATTAGCGTAACATGTCAAACAATAAAGAAAAACTATAAAAATAACAAAATATTAAAGTTTATTTTTTAGCTGTGATGCTAACCCAATTGGCCACTTTACTGTGCAACAGGCCATACATGTACATGTAACCTATAATACAATGTTTGCAAATGTAATATGCCCGGTTTTGGCACGATGTAGTTCATTCGTTCACATGTCTAACTAAATATTATATATACTGGTATTCTCGTCTCCTGCATACAAAGAGTAAAATTAACAGTATTTGTACACTGTTTTATTAGATTTATATAATCCTGCTTTCATGACCATCCACTGCATAAAATGCTCCAGAATGCAGGAAATGGCTTCCTAAGTCAAACAAATTTCCGGGGGGGCATGCCCCCGGACCCCCCTAGCAAACTCCTTCGCTATGCTCAGTCGTCAACATTTCAATCGGGCCCCCCCTTTCGGGAAATCCTGGATCCGCCACTGAATAGTGCCATAAGCGGTCCATATTCCCCCAAATTCCCCTACGTACTTTGAATCGATACTTGTTGTTGTTGTTGTTACCACGTGATCATACACCTTGATCCTGCTTTTAAAGCAAGTTTCATTGAAGATCTGAACCATCTTGAGACATACCTTTGAACACGCGTACTCTTAACTACCGGGCAAAATCTTCAGTTAGTTGAACGAGGTCTGTATACGGTAGCAGCAGAAGAAACATGTACCAACACAATGAGTGCCAAATGCAATAAAAACACGGCGGTGTTCTATCTATATCTTCCTACTGCTACACGCCCTCACGGGTAATTTCGAGCAGGTGCGCGCCTGTGTCTATTAGCAAAGGTGATTATTGGATGGTTTTATTGTTTGTATATGAAACACGTTTCTAAACAATGTACAAAACAATTCAAATGCGCCCGGGTCTGAAGATTATGTAATTATGAAAGGTACAAAACTGGCATTCGTCACCATTAAACATGTTGAAAGAAAAATCCACAGCAGAGATATAAATAGCCGTACAGAGATGAATACCTTCATAAGATCAAAGTACTGAAAGTACTGAAATATGTTATCTCCACAAAAACTGATCACTTGCGGAAGTAGAGATTGAAAGTTGCATACTATCTCAATAATTTCACCGTGTATGAAAACAACAAAATTACTAATATGAAATAGGCACTACCTATGACGGGCGACGTTAGTATATGAAACTAAATTTACCAATCGATAGCTTTACCATGATAGTATGCTATAAACGGTACCGTAGTATATTGTAGTATTACAGAACTACTTCCCGCAACTACCACGGTGTTACAACTTCTCTATTATAATTAAATGGTGTCATTGTCGCACTTCTGTTATTTGAACCAGTGATACAATTTAGATATTTCCGTTTCATATATAGTACATTAATAGCCTAGGCATAGTGGAGCGCATGGTCGAGCGGTCTGAGGCGTCGGTCTGCTGATGTTACGATCGTGGGTTCGAGCCTCGCGTGCGTTGTGTCCTTGTCCACACTGCTTCAGCCCACCCAGCTGTAAATGGGTACGGCTAAATACCGGGAACATCGATTGTATTTGATTGTATGTACATGTACTTATGAATAAAAATATGCTCCACTGGTGATAAGCCTCAGTATTTAGGGTATACCAGTATACTGACAAAAGCAAAGCATTATAGAAACTGTATTAGTACATTTACGATCATTTTAAGAAAAAATAACACGGCTAAGAATCTACAGTTACGTGCAGCGTGTGGCGGCTATATAAATTCTCCAGGTGTGTGTGTCCTTCCAGTGATGCTATTATTTTCTCGATCCCTGGTGATCTTTTAGCACATTTTGACTATTTTTCGTATTAGTTTTGTCCTTTTTTACATACCTGCGGGCTTAATCTTGTAATTGCAATCGCAATTCCTAGGGATTGTGGTTGCAATTCTCAGAGAACTAACAAGGTAGTATATTGGGTTATGTCACAAAAAGGGGGCTCTTATGCGTTTTCACCTACAATCTTTGAAACTTTCAGAATATGTTCCTCTGTTATTTGTGAATTCAAAACCGATGTTGAGGCTTTCCAGATATTATTCGATGTTTGACTCAAATTACGTGTTTCCAGTTACTGCACAATTCAGTATTGGTCTTTCCTGATTAATAATATGGCAGGCAATGCCATTTGAACACCACATAGGCGGCCATTTGCTATGCAAGCACTGGTCAGAATTATAAAGCGACTGAATATTTTAGAGAAAAATATGGTCAATTCTGCTTGCTCACCCATAGAACAACTGCCACGACTTGTTTACCTGTTATCAGTGGCCATACCTATTGCATAACATGTGTTGACCCACACAATTATACTCAATTGTGACTTTTCGCCATTTGCTTTTAATTATCGCCCTTTGCTTAGCCAGTTTACGTATTCCTGTATAAATTCATAAGCATTTTATAGAGAATAAATTTGCATATTTTGGCTGTGCTCATTTCACAATAAAATCGCATTATCATTCGAATTCACGCCATTTGTTTATTTTTACTCGAAAAAGCAAATGGCGTAACTTCAAAAAGTTGCGATTTTAGTGCGAAATCGGCGCAGATAGAGAGAACACTTACATCACCATTTAATTCCGTCCAAGTCCACTGAATTCAGCCAGGATTCAGACAACTTTAACTGCCTAAGCAACGGGCGATACGTACAGTGAAGGAAAAATGGCGAAAAGTAATGAAATTGGACATAACTATAATTTAAATGAAACGATGGTGTTTGGAGTAGGCAATAATGCTCAAGCGATGTAATAAATTTGTCAAAACAAGGTCATGAACGTGTATGATGATAATACATGCTGAGTACACTTTCTCAAATCATGTTTTCAAATACGACACTACATTGTGTCCTCAACATCGTGATGCATGTTCACATTCTGACAGCATTCCTCGGCAGCTGCACAGAGGCACAGTTCAGTACATGGTAAGTCTTTCACCCGCATGAGCATCTAGCGGAGACACACTTGAGAGTGACATCTGTGGCAGTTGCGACGCATCTGCACCTCACTAACTCCACAACAGCAGCAGGGCAGGTGAGGTGCAAGCTTTGACAGCCCAGGGATGAGATGACCGTTCTCCTTTACGCCATCCAAGATCGACAGGGTCTGGAACGACAGGATCGAGACACAAATCTTGCTCCCACAAGGAAGCCTGATAGTGTGCCCGTCGTACATGCTCCATCCAGGCACCATGCGTAGGCGGAAGGTTGTCTATTCCCTTTTCGGTACCAAGCTGTTTGAACAGCATCCATCTCAGGCTGCTCGGTTTCGTAATGTCAATACCTTTCTTGCAGAACAGTGCACAAACCAAATAGGATATGCAGCCATCAACAGTGTGAGGCAGACGGTTCGTTACCAACACCAAGGCCAGATATAGATGACACGATGTCAGGACTGGCCTTCAGAAATGCATCGAGACACCCTTTTTTTGATTTTCCTTTGATGTGCCCAGTCGTGTCGCAGCCAGTCAGGGCGTGCCACTTACACAATGCCTTTGCTCGGTTAGCGCCAATACAGTCATAAATGGGCTGCAAATAGATCAGTCGGCGGTGTTCATGTGTGCCCATCAGCACTGCTGCCTTCTCACCCAGGTGTACAGTTCTCCGTAGTGCTAGCAGGAGCACATCTGTTTATCCTGGCTTATATATGTGAACCCTGAAGCCCATCCTCGCTGCCGCAACGCCGTGCAAGATCAATAATGTGTCGGCCTCTTCTTGTGAGCTAACTCCAGGATTAAGTTCACCACTTCTGTTTGATGATACACTTCTACGTGTTGCTACAATCACGTGGATTTTCGCAAGCTCAATGAGCTTCTGGGAAAGATAAAGTGTAAGAGAGTCCTTTGTTGGTGTGCTAGCGAGAAAGGATTTGATGTCCCTAATTTGTGTCGTGTCTTCCGCTTTAAAGTCTCGTACAACCTTTCGTCCTTTCCGCCTCTCCCGTGTTCCCTCTTTAAGTGACCCGTTGATGGAGTAATTGTGAAATACAACTCTGACAACACTGTAGTTACGGCCTTTCGATTCTACGAGATCAACATATGCATCAGCAAGATCTTTGCATGTTTCCAAGCTCTTTACAGATGCGACTTCGTGAACCACTGCCATTCCGTCAATAACGAGACAGGCCATATGACTAAATGTGTCTCGTTCAACAGTAGGTTGTGCTGTTATACTTTCCAGGACCGTGATTATTTGACTTTTGTTCGTAGTTGGATGGAGAGTACCGTCAGTCTTCATGATAATACGATTGATTGTACAGGACCCGGTTGTACGAAGCACTAATGACTCATTAACTTTTCATTAGCGACTCCTTAACTAATTTATCATTAAATTCAGTTGTACGAACACTAAGTTATCATTAAGTCGTCATTAACTTATCATTAGTTAATGTAGGTACTGGACCATCATTAGGGCGCGTGCTCCTGTCATTAAGCCTTCGTGAATTATCCAAGATGGCGGCCATTGCTGTCGATTCGTTAAAAAACAACAGAAAAGACGGATGAAATGGTGAAGATGAAGTTTCAAATTACTCTAGATTTCCTTTATACAATGCTACTTACATATTTATTGCGTAAACAATCCAAAAATCCCTGTAATTTGTCCGTCTCATTCTGCAACTCTGAAGGACATTCAGACTTTGAGAATTAAAATGCCGTGTAACACACGCAAACTGCTGTAAATGCTGTCACTGACAGTGTTGGCCTTCAAGTTTAAACAACACAGCTGCAGCGAATTTACACAGTGACGTCACTTCGTCAGCATCCCGATCTAATAATAGGCTAGTGACACCTTACACCGTGTTCGATCTAACAACAAGTGGGGTGATTGGTAATTTCGATGCGACTGGATTAGAAAATACTGCCCGATTCGATTAATGCATGATGTCTTACAAATAAACACACATGATCTATATTACAGCAAAAACAATAAAATGTAATATGTTTTTCTATAAGAATAAACTTTGTTGTAATATCTACAACTAGTGATTACTTTACTAAATCAATGTGTTTCTGTTTCATTTCCCATGCCCATGGTGATGTCATTGGAGTGTGTTTTCCCATACAGCGGCATGATGTGGTTATCTAATATCCAAACCCCCTGTTTTAGGTCTCTAATTCCTGTCACCGTGATTTTTTACCTGTCTAATTTCTCTAATATACCCGCCTACCAACCACACCCTGGGCGGGGAAAACGTTGATCTTTAACGTTAAGCCAAACATAAAATTAGAATGCATGTGCATTATTGTATGTATTCGTGACCTAGCTTGTTGTATGGAAATAAAATTCAATTCAACATTTAAGTTTGATTTGTATGTGACTCGTCTGGTACCACTCATGTTTATGCCCCACTGCACCAATTTATTTTATATTCACTAGGGGACTTATGTTCACCTTGTTTGTAAAGGGGGACATCCGTGTCTATGAACACATTTTCTACTTTATTTCTGACTACATGTGACTAATTCTTTAAACACGTCCAATACACGGCGCCTTATACTAATAGGCGGCGTTTTATTTCACCTTTTTTTTTAAACGATCGCATAAAAACCACAATGTGAATTTCTGCAGTTGACAATGACACGCACATGCGTTGTTTGTGGAAACTGATTCTTTTGGGAACGAGATCCTATCTCGTGGGAACGAGCTGCTATGTCGTGAGACGAGATAGAAAAGAATGTAAATGTCCCTTTTATGCTGCCGTACAAATTACGGCCTATTTGTATCCCCCAGACTACCGTCGGGGGATACTATGGATTTGACAGCGCGCCGCGTCCGCCGTAGACACTTCTTGTCCGGAGCATAACTCGAACACCCTTTGGAATATTTTCATGAAACTTCACACATGCATAGACCACGACCCGAAGGTGTGTCGCGCACAAGAATGACAACTCTTGCATAGCTAATTTTTGAGTTATCTCCCTTTTTTGTTTCTCGCACTGATTTCGTGCCCGGAGCATAACTCCACCACCCTTTCGAATATTTTCATGAAACTTCACACATGCATAGACCACGACCCGAAGGTGTGTCGCGCACAAGAATGACAACTCTTGCATAGCTAATTTTTGAGTTATCTCCCTTTTTGTTTCGCGCACTGATTGACCATAACTCGACCACCCTTTGGAATATTTTTATGAAACTTAACACATTCAATTAGACCACGAACCGAAGGTGTGTCGTGCACAAGAATGACAACTCTTGCATAGCTAATTTTTGAGTTATCTCCCTTTTTTGTTTTCGCTCACTGATTTCCTGTCCGGAGCATAACTCGACCACCCTTTGGAATATTTTCATGAAACTTCACACATGCATAGACCACGACCCGGAGTGTGTCGCGCACAAGAATGACAACTCTTGCGTAGCTAATTTTTCAGTTATCTCCCTTTTTTGTTTTGCGCACTCTACAAACTGGACAATAATGCATGAAGACCTGTTTTCTCGTCTGCTCTGTATACCTTTTCTCGTGTGCTCTGTACACCTTACCTGTAGAGAGAAACAATAGAAACTGGGAGAACCATGTGCTAAGCATGGGCTAGCATGTGCAGATGTCCACTGCTTGACCACTGCTTGACCACTGCTGACCAGGTAATTTATACAGGTAAATCACTACATTGGGTACTGTGTTGAAAATATTGTGGCATTATGTGGACCTCTGCAGATATATGTAGATAAATATAGGACTATTAAAAAAAAATCTGGTCTCCAATAGCAAGCATTATTATTTTTAAACTTTTTTTTTTCATATTTTTTTTTTTTTTTTTTCATTATTTTTTTCTTCAAATTATTTTTCAATTTGACTGGAAAAAAATCTGGGCTCCAGTAGCAAGCATTATTATTTTTAACCTTTTTTTTTCCATTTTCTTTTTTTTTCATTTTTTTTTTTTCATTTTTTTTTTCAAATTATTTATCAATTTTTGTCCAGTAGCATAAGGTCGTAAGTGCTATATACAGACTATTCACCTGTGCATGTGCTAGCATGTGCAACTGACCACTTACAGGTAATTTATACAGGTAAATGATTATATTACATTTCCGTAAACTGTGTTGAAAATATTGTGGCATTATGTGGACCTGTGCAGATATATGTAGATAATAGGACTATTAAAAAAAATTCTGGGCTCCAGTAGCGAGCATTATTATTTTTAATTTTTAAACTTTTTTTCCATTTTTTTTTTTCATTTTTTTTTTCAAATTCTTTTTCAATTTTTGTCTAGTAGCATAAGGTCGTAAGTGCTATATACAGACTATTATCATATAATAAAACAATTATTGACTAGTGAGCCATAGAATATAATCTGATATTCTATGGTTCACTAGTCAATAATTGTATAATATGTTCGGGCCAGTGAAAATTGCTTTCGGGCCCAGGCTCGAGGTCAAGGCGGGACATCTGATTCCGCGGAATTCTTGTTTACTTATCTCCCTTTGTTGTTTCGTGCTCTGATTTTGTATCCAGAGCATAACTCGAACACGCATATACGCATTGCTCTAATGGTCCTCTACCGCCCTGTGCCAAATCCACGTTCGTTCTGCCCCCGTCAAGCCCAGGGTCAAGGTCACATACTTAGTGCTTCAAAAACATTAACGCTTGGGTAAATATCTTATACTTTCTGTTTTCTTTCATGGATCATGGATCATCTTCATATTTCATATACGCATTGCTCTAATGGTCCTCTACCGCCCTGTGCCAAATCCACGTTCGTCCTGCCCCACCAATCCCAGGGTCAAGGTCACATACTTGGTGCTTCAAAAACTTTAACGCTCAGGTAAATATCTTATAATTTTTATTTCCATTCACGGATCAACTTCATATTTCATATACGCGTTGCTCTAATGGTCGTCTACCGCCCTGTGCCAAATCCACGTTCGTCCTTCCCCCGCCAAGCCCAGGGTCAAGGTCACATACTTAGTGCTTCAAAAACAACTTTAACGCTCGGGTAAATATCTTATAATTTCTGTTTTATTTCATGGATCATCTTCATATTTCATATACGCATTGCTCTAATGGTCCTCTACCGCCCTGTGCCAAATCCACGTTCGTCCTGCCCCCGCCAATCCCAGGGTCAAGGTCACATACTTGGTGCTTCAAAAACTTTAATGCTTAGGTAAATATCTTATAATTTTTCTTTCCATTCACGGATCAACTTCATATTTCATATATGCGTTGCTCTAATGGTCCTCTACCGCCCTGTGCCAAATCCACGTTCGTCCCGCCCCCGCCAAGCCTAGGGTTAACATCATATACTTAGTGCTTCAAAAACTTTAACGCTCAGGTAAATATCTTATTTATTTCTGTTTTCTTTCACGGATCAGCTTCATATTTCATATATGCATTGCTCTAATGGTCCTCTACCGCCCTGTGCCAAATCCACGTTTGTCCTGCCCCAGCCAAGCCCAGGGTCAAGGTCACATACTTGGTGCTTCAAAAACTTTAACGCTCAGGTAAAAGAAAATTTTGACTTGCAATTTGGCCTCATTTATTATCAAAGCGATATGTGGGACATCCGTGTTCTATGAACACATTTTCTAGTTTATTAAACTTCACACATGCATAGAAGACGACCCAAAGGTGTGTCGCACGTAAGAATGACAACTCTTGCGTCGTTAATTTCTTAGTTATCTCCCTTTGTTGTTTCGTGCACTGATTTCGTGTCTGGAGCATAACTCGAACACCCTTTGAATATTTTCATGAAACTTCACACATGCATAGACCACGACCCCAAAGGTGTGTCCCGCAAGAATGACAACTCTTGCATCACTAATTATTTAGTTATCTCCCTTTGTTTTTCCGTCACTGATTTTGTCTCCGGAGCATAACTCGAACACCCTTTTTTCAAACTACTTGTGTATCTGGGGAGGGGGATACACATGCGCTTGTCGACAAGCGTCCATTTCTAGTTGATAATTGACATTTATGTCCAACAAGGTGTTCACGGTATGTAATTGATCGTATTTCCTCTCCACCCTATGGAAGTTATAATGGAACCCGACTTTAGAAACAGAAATATTCGTGTTTCTAATCTATGTTTGCAACCGTGACGCTGATTTTTGTTAATCACATCAAATTCATCCCAGTACTAGCACACAAACACATGCCCGGGTATGGAAGGTCTCCGAGCCATTTCCCACCCTTAAATATAAGAATACAGCACACAAACACGTTGCGTCGGGTCCTTGTATGTTCTCCCCACCCCACCCGCCATAAAAAACATGGAGCCGCAATTCGACAGGTTGGTGAGGCTGGATGTAAATCGGCGATTCCTGAATGTGTCAATTGTTTCCCAGTGACTATGGTTTAGGCTCCGACATTTCATTCCATGTCACAT
>CM055271.1:63705445-64134712 GCA_029237695.1 Conchocele bisecta | reverse complement strand
TCAACATGGTCATAGTCGTGGTAACAGTATAGGGGCTATTTGGCCCAAGGACGTAGATACTGATCAACATCATTATAAATTACTCCGTGCATACATGTGGACCATTCATAGGTACAACAATATACTGATATGAATCGCCAAAAAAAACAAAAAACAAACCACATCACAATTATCGATCAATCCAGTTGATTGGAAGGCTTCGGACTTCACAAAGTCGTCCAGCCAACCGTGTTCAGCTGGTCCGTCCAAGAAACGGACGCGACCTGCGACCTGCAGAATTCAATTTTTTACCTGACAACGAACCCGTTTTCCTAACAAGACCAACCCAACAACAGTCAGAACAAGAACATGTAGCCACATGGCCTCGATTCCTTGTGGTCCATGCAACTGATTCAGACAAACCAAATTATCTGTCTTTGTTTTGTCAAAGATCCTGAATAGTGTGGCAGGAGAGCCAAAGAATTTGAAGTGTTTACGCTCTGGTGACCTTCTCATAGAAGTTGAGAGGAAGAGCCATGCAGAGAATTTACTTCTCTGCAACAAATTCTTGGACACTCCTGTCGACATTCAGCCACATAAATCATTGAACAGTTGGGGGTTGTCCGATCACCGGAGTTTGCTCATGTAACTGAGCAAGAGGTGATCGAGCAACTCAAACCGCAAGGAGTCGCTGATGCCAGAAGGATTAGTAGAAAAGTCAATGGACAACTAGTCCCTACCAATACCTTCGTTCTGACTTTCAACCTCACTGTACTACCGAAGGAACTCAAACTCACCAGATGGTTACTAATTACAGTTGATCCATATATACCAAACTCGTTGCGATGTTACAACTGCCAATTGTACGGCCACCACAAAGACAGATGTAAGAGAAATATTGCATGTGCACGCTGTGGCATTGCCAAGCACAGTAATGAAAACTGTGTGGAGGCCGAACATTGTGTCAACTGTAATGGTAACCATTCGGCATATTCGAAAGACTGCCCGAAGTGGAAGATCGAGAAGGAGATAGTTCGCGTGAAACATACACGCAACATATCATTCCCTGAAGCCCGGAAGATTGTTGAAATACCAACAACTCCTATCCCTGGCTTTTCTTACGCTTCGGCTGCAGTCTCTCGCAAGCCCAGCAGAAGTATTTCAACCCAAACGGACGTTTCTTGGAAACCAGCTGAACACCCCACTATAACGTGACCTATAATACGCCACACTACAAGCCTTCCACATCTAACTCATCTACACAATCTCCCCGAGGCCGGAGCCCAAAGGCCTCAGCATCAAAACCTTCTTCGGAAGGCAAAACCTCAAAGGTCACGCCTTCCAAAATGCCCTAAAGGGTCGGGGTCTAAAAAAGACCTTAAAACAAATCACGGCCGCCGTGTCTCCTCTGCGATCACGGCAAGGGCCGGATGACAGGTCTGCCTCTCCACTACCACTCAGGGGTAGGCCTACTGCCATGGAGAGGATCCCTACAAAACCGCCCAGGAAAGGGTCTGATGACCCTGGATCACAGAAAGGGTCTGATGACCCTGGATCGCAGAAGGGGGCAGACGGCCCCATTCCACTGAAGAACAGGTTTGAGTCGTTGGACTCGATGGAGACTGAAGAGTCTTCTGACACTCCAACTGCCAAACCTGTTCCACCCCGCAAACCCATACTTCCACCTACATAAAACATGGATACTATTATCGAATGGAACTGTCGAGGAATTAAAGCAAATCGTGATGAATTAACAATTTTATTAACTCAACACAACCCCATCGCTCTTTGTCTTCATGAAACATTCCTGAAAGTTGACGATACATTTTCTTTTAAATCACATGCATTATACAGCAAGTGTTCAGATAACGCTGAACGCGCATCTGGTGGAGTCTCAATCCTCGTTAATTTGAGCACCCCACATAGTCTCGTGAATCTTGACACTAATCTTCAGGCTGTGGCCGTTAGTGTTACGATGCACAAGACTATTACGTTATGTTCTATCTACATTCCACCATCTGCAGTCCTGTTAAAATCAGAACTAGATAATCTTGTCTCTCAGCTCCCTTCACCTTTCATTCTCCTTGGCGATTTTAATGGACATAACATGCTTTGGGGTTGTGAAAGACACAAACAAAAAGGGGGAACTTATTGAAAATTTTCTTTCCGATCACAATCTCAGCATTTATAATGATAAATCGAGCACATATTTACATCCGCAACCGGTTCATATTCCTCTCTGGATTTAACTCTGTGTCATCCTTCTCTGTATTTAGACTTTACGTGGAAAGTTGGTGACGACTATGGGTGGGAGTGACCACTTTCCTGTCTTCTTGCAGAGTAATGGACCACCATCCACTGACAGAGTCCAGAGGTGGAAATTACATAAAGCCGATTGGGACACATTTCGCAATATGTGCATGATTGAACTAGATTTTGATCGCTTTCGAGATGCGGAAGATCCACTAGAACACTACGTTTCCCTTTTACACGATATTGCAGAAAAGACAATACCAAAAACCTCGGCAAAGCCCAAACGTGTCAATAAACCATGGTTTGACGAAGAATGCAAAGAGGCAATGACTGCTCGTAAGCAGTCTGTTCGTCAAATCAATAATAACGCAACAGCAGATAATTTAAAAGCTCATAGAATTTTTAGAGGGAAAGCTCGACGCACAATTAAAGCTAGCAAGAGAAGGACTTGGAGATCTTTTGTCTCCAAGTTGAATTCGCGATCTAAAATGAAAACAACATGGGACATGATTCGTAAGATAAACGGTAAAGGTAAATCAACTTCTATCAATCACCTCAACAAAGCAGGACATAAAGTATCTTCCAAAACAGATATTTCAAACACATTAGCAGATACCTTCTCCAAGAACTCCTCATGTAATAACTATTCTGAGGAGTTCTTGAAGATGAAATCTGAGCAAGAGAAAACTAAACTTAATTTTAATTCAGACAATTCAGAACATTACAACGCTCCTTTCTCTATGAGGGAATTAAAAGCTTCCCTCGAGAAAGCACATGATACATCAGCAGGCCCTGGTGATATCCACTACCAACTGCTTAAACATTTACCTGAACACTCTTTAGACAACCTCCTTGAAATATTTAATACCATTTGGGAACAAGGCGTCTTTCCGCCTTCATGGCGGGAAGCTACAATCAATACCTGTTCCCAAACCGGGCAAGGATCACACCGACCCATCAAGTTACCGTCCCATCGCACTTACTAGCTGCGTCTGTAAAACCATGGAACGAATGATTAACGACAGGCTTGTCTGGTTTCTGGAATCCAATGGACTGATATCTGAGTATCAATCTGGATTCCGTCGCCAGAGAAGCACTGCCGATAATCTGATTAGACTCGAAGCATTCATTTCATTCGAGACGGGTTTGTTAACAATGAGCATATAGTTGCAATATTTTTTGACCTAGAAAAGGCATATGACACGACGTGGAAGTATGGGATTATGAAGGACCTTCATGACCTTGGTCTGAAGGTCATCTCCCTGATTTTATTTCTAATTTTTTGAAAGACAGACAATTCCAAGTCCGAGTCGGTACAACCCTTTCTGATCCCCATGAACGGAAATGGTGTATGGTGTCCGCAGGGAAGTATATTGTCTGTTGCCCTTTTTAGCATTAAACTGAATAATATTGTAAAATGCCTGCAACCAGGTGTTGACTGTTCTTTATATGTCGATGATTTTTTAATATGTTACAAATCAAAGAACATGCATACTATTGAGCGCCAATTACAACTGAGCCTCAATAGAATAAACAAGTGGACCACAGAAAACGGCTTTAAATTTTCGAAATCTAAAACTGCATGCATTTTTGCAAAAGACGCGGTCTTCACCCTGATCCCGAACTTAAACTGGGAACACATCCCATCCCATTTGTTCGGGAGCAGAAATTTCTTGGTCTTATCTTTGATCCTAAACTCACTTTTAAACCCCATTTCGATACTTGAAAGCTAAATGCCAGAAAGCACTCAACTTAATTCGAGTGGTAGCAAATCATGACTGGGGTGCAGACCGAAAGGTGCTGCACCGCCTTTACATCGCACATGTTCGCTCAAAACTAGACTACGGATGCACTGTATATGGGTCTGCCAGTAAATCCGATCTTCGGACGCTCGATCCAATACATCACCAAGGCTTACGACTCTGCCTGGGTGCATTCCGTACGTCTAACGCAAAGAGCTTATATGCCGAAGCAAATGAGCCTTCTCTCCACGACAGACGCACCAAATTATCTTTGCAATACGCCACTAAACTACATTCCAATCCATCTAATCCAGCTTATAACACTGTCTTTCATCGAACTACAGATGCTGTATTCGATAAGAAACCAAGCTTCAAGCCACCATTCGGCAAGAGAATGGATCCTTTGATACACGATGCTGGCTTGGATCTGGATCACATTGCCAAATACGCTGTTCCAGATACTCCACCGTGGCAGTTGGAGCAGACCAAGGTGATCTTCGATCTTAGTAAGCACACGAAAGCAACAACTGATCCATCCATTTTTAAATCACTTTTTCTTGAGGTTAAAGACAGATACAATACATACACTCCGCTTTTTACTGATGGCTCAAAGATCGGGGACCGGGTAGCATCTGCTGCCGCTGTCCCCGAGGGAGATATTCAATCCAGACTCCCAGACAAATCTTCGATATTTTCTGCGGAATTGAGGGCGATTTTACTTGCTCTTGATTTCGCGAAAATATCTTGGAGAAAGCAATTCATTTTATTTTCCGATTCATTATCTTCACTACAAGCTTTTTTGTACAACATGAAGCTTGAACATCCACTTATCCGCCAAATCATGGAGCTACACCATATTTTACTTTCGTCTGGCAAGGACATTATTTTTTGTTGGCTACCCAGTCATACTGGTATCAAGGGCAATGACAGGGCAGATAGTGCTGTCAAGGCCGCCCTGGATCTGCCGACTTCTCATTTTCCTGTTTGCTATCATGATTTTAAATCATCCATCAACTCCTTCATCTCCGATACAATGCAGATCCAGTGGGATCTGCTCACAGATAATAAACTTCATGCTGTGAAACCGACTCTGGGCGAATGGACTCCTGGCTACAGACATGTACGCCGGGATGAAGTTGTCCTTAGTCGATTGCGCATTGGACATACACGACTAACGCATTCGTATATGCTCAAAGGTGAGCCGCGTCCATGGTGTATTCCATGCCACAGTGCTTTTACCGTGCAACACATCCTACTGGACTGTATCGATTTTGCCGATATTCGAGGCAAACACTTCAATGTTACTTCACTTGCGGAGTTATTCCAGGTGGAGAACATTGAAGGTTTGCTTCGCTTTCTCCATGAAACTAACTTGTATCGGAAAATTTAATTTTATCATTGCGTACATGTCTCGTATTTTTATAATTTTATATTTCTATACACGTTTTATATTTCTATATATATATTGTTCATCATATTAATATTTTTACCCTAATCACATATTGCATACTATTTTACTATTATTTTTATTCTTCATCTACATTGCTTGGCCCTAAATGATACTCTTTTGTGTTGATGGGCCGTTAAGCACCATTCCATTCCATTCCCTAATCACATATTGCATACTATTTTACTATTATTTTTATTCTTCATCTACATTGCTTGGCCCTAAATGATACTCTTTTGTGTTGATGGGCCGTTAAGCACCATTCCATTCCATTCCTTGCACACCACCTCAACACCCTTCGAGTTGCCCTTCACATTTCGATACAGGACCAGATCTGCAGCAAAATTATATTAAAACTAGAAATGTGGCTTATCGGCACACGAATGCGGGGGTGGAGCATCTCATACAGAATGAAGGATGATGATGATAAGAAGGCATAAGCCAAATATCAGAAGATTCCATGCGAGGAAACAGAAGTTACAGCAGACAGGAGTAACTCGGTCGTATTTCCTCAATATCTCGTACGGACGTACGGACGTACGGACGGACACCGGTAACACTATATGCCCCCTTACCATTCGGTAATGGAGGCATACATATATAGAATAAGCATTAGAAATAGTGATGGCACGCCATCGCAAGAGGTGTCACGTTTGCTTTGATATATATGTCCATGACAACTAATGAGGGGCATTCCAGAGAATTGCTCGCAGACAAATGTTGTTCGGAAAATAGTATCGAAAGAATAACGCAACAAAAACGACATCGGTAAACAAAGCAGCCTTGATAATATAAAAACTAGATTTGTCAGTAAGCGAGGCTTACGGAATACCCCCCGTGTGGTTCCCAGGCACCCCCATATGAGAAACTGTTACGAACTGGTTGACGCAAAAGTGTTAAGTCTTTTGAGTAGCCCTGTGAATGTCAAAAGGTGAAGGTCATGTAAATTATGGCAAGGCAGATGTAGCATGCATACTAATGAATGATGTGGTGATATATTGAAGCAATTAAGCAACTTATGTAGATGATATGGGCAGTTTGAGAAACTGTTACAAACTGGTTGACGCAAAAGTGTTTAAGTCTTTTGAGTAGCCCTGTGAATGTCAAAAGGTGAAGGTCATGTAAATTATGGCAAGGCAGATGTAGCATGCATACTAATGAATGATGTGGTGAAATATTGAAGCAATTAAGCAACTTATGTAGATGATATGGGTAGTTTGAGAAACTGTTACAAACTGGTTGACGCAAAAGTGTTAAGTGTTTTGAGTAGCCCTGTGAATGTCAAAAGGTGAAGGTCATGTAAATTATGGCAAGGCAGATGTAGCATGCATACTAATGAATGATGTGGTGAAATATTGAAGCAATTAAGCAACTTATGTAGATGATATGGGCAGTTTGAGAAACTGTTACGAACTGGTTGACGCAAAAGAGTTAAGTATTTTGAGTTGACCTTGGGGTGAGCGGGTGTATGTCGGTCGTGGATTTGTCACATCATGATAGTAGACCATTAGAGGAATGCATGCATGAAATATTAATTAAATTATTCCCTCCTACAGTAACATAGGCTGGGGTGCCATCCCCTATGATCTCTGGTGTCACCGGTACTGGTCACCCCAGCCTGACTGGCGCTCGGGGAACCAACTCGGTAACTGAGAAGCCACCCCTAACCTCAGTTGTGCTAGGGCCACCAAGCATGGTGCATGTATCTCTAAACCATGGAGAAATTAAAGTAACACAAACACAAGATTTTGTGAAATGAACCATATATACTTGAAAGTCTGACATGTGACATAAAATGACGTAATCAGTCGTAACATACGTAATGAGTCACGTGGTTGTACATGCATGGGAATCAATAATGATTTCCAATGTTATAGCTGCATGTCCATCCACATGTTGGGAACATCAGACTATTCAGTATACCTCCACACTAATGATACATACGTCTACCAGAGGAATGCACGTAATACGTGTGCATATACATGTACTGATAGGTGCTATTAATTGCCTGTGTTAATAGTTGCATGTATGGAGTTAACTGACCGCATTAGGCCCTGCCTGTAAATCGTAATAGTTATGATGTAGATGCAGACCTTAATAGATACATGGTTCTCAAAACTAATCTACGACTAACTAATACATGTATACAACAAAGCAATTATTATCCTTTATTCTCAGGGTGGGTGGGAGGGAAAGATAATACAACGAGATGTTAAACCTTCGAGTGAAATCTAAAGAGTGGCGATATTCACTGGCATTGTCAGGAATCGGTAATTGATCTTATCTCATTGGATGTCCAGCGATAAACAAGTTTTCGATTGGTCAATCGATGCTGAGCGATAAGCACAGCGAATGCTGCACTCTCGATAATCTCCTTGAGGGCGATTTTACTTGCTCTTGATTTCGCGAAAATATCTTGGAGAAAGCAATTCATTTTATTTTCCGATTCATTATCTTCACTACAAGCTTTGTACAACATGAAGCTTGAACATCCACTTATCCGCCAAATCATGGAGCTACACCATATTTTACTTTCGTCTGGCAAGGACATTATTTTTTGTTGGCTACCCAGTCATACTGGTATCAAGGGCAATGACAGGGCAGATAGTGCTGCCAAGGCCGCCCTGGATCTACCAACTTCTCATTTTCCTGTTTGCTATCATGATTTTAAATCATCCATCAACTCATTCATCTCCGATACAATGCAGATCCAGTGGGATCTGCTCACAGATAATAAACTTCATGCTGTGAAACCGACTCTGGGCGAATGGACTCCTGGCTACAGACATGTACGCCGGGATGAAGTTGTCCTTAGTCGATTGCGCATTGGACATACACGACTAACGCATTCGTATATGCTCAAAGGTGAGCCGCGTCCATGGTGTATTCCATGCCACAGCGCATTTACCGTGCAACACATCCTACTGGACTGTATCGATTTTGCCGATATTCGAGGCAAACACTTCAGTGTTACTTCACTTGCGGAGCTATTCCAGGTGGAGAACATTGGAGGTTTGCTTTACTTTCTACATGAAACTAACTTGTATCGGAAAATTTAATTTTATCATTGTATACATGTCTCTCATTTCTCTAATTTTATAATTCTATACACGTTTATCTTTTATATTGTTCATCATATTAATATTTTTACCCTAATCACATCTAGCATACTATTTTACTGTTATTTTTATTCTTCATTTACATTGCTTGGCCCTAAATGATACTCTTTTGTGTTGATGGGCCGTTAAGCCCCATTCCATTCAAACTTTCCCATTGTCAGATTTTATATCTCCTCGTGAAAGCGTATAAATAAACTATGTGGTTATATGTAGTTAGGTTATATTCCTCCGAGTAGGTCCTACTGACGTCAATTTGAAATAACCTCATTGCTTATCGTTATTAAACCAACCTATTAAAAGTACTTTCTTGTACTAAAGTATCTGGGTCATATTATATCTCATATAAATTGAAAGCTATACATTTAAACATGTAGAAATCTACATGAACAGAACAACTGTATTGCAATATTGTAATTGGTCATCAAAAAAATTGTCAAAAATACAAATCTGCATGAACTAACAACTATATTCGAACATTGTAACTAGTCATCAACCATTTTGTAAAAATATATCTCACGACCTTTAGAATATTAATACATAACCATTGACACATATGTAACACAACACTAGAAAATGATCCAAAAGCTGTTCTATTCAATGTAGCTCTAGTTCTTATAGTACGCTCTTGGACTATGACAATGATCAAAATTGCGTATTAGAATCATTATTAGGGGGTCCACTAACAGAATTCCGAACAGTGGGGGGGGGTGGGGGGGGGGGGGGTCCCGATCAGACTGCTCACGTGTGTAGGTTGATCTGAGTCTACAGGTCACAAATGCATTTGGATCATGGGGTGTTACATTATTAGCTATCTCGTGTTGAACCTTAGAACATAGGAAATTAAAGTATTGCCTATTTCCAACCTGCATATACAAAATTACTACTTAATCAAATACTTTACAATCTCATAAAATATCACAGAACATAAAATTTCAAAACAAACGTAATATGTGTCTATATTCACAACCAGTTCAATAATACATGTTTATACAAAATTACTTAGTTTTGAGTCCACTAAAACATCAACGAGAACCAAATAATTCTAAATCTTAAGCCATTAGTTTATAAGCGCTATATCGTCAGACTCCAGCTGACATATCTAAGGTCAAGCTAGATCAGTCTTCACATCTACCTAGTCTGATCAGGATCTGTACTGTTTCATTAGTGAACACGATTCATGTTTGTATCAATTAACATATCAGCTGACATATCTAAGGTCAAGCTAGATCAGTCTTCACATCTACCTAGTCTGATGAGGATCTGCGCTGTTTCATTAGTGAACACGATTCATGTTTGTATCAATTAACATATATCTTTTCGCGTGGCAGTCGTGTTCTAGCAGACTCATGAACTTTGATGGTTACAAACCACATGATAAACTGTAAAACAAACATATTAAAAGTCATAGACAGTAATTATGACTGCAAAAACAAACAAATCAGCAAAGAAAAGCACATGTATGTGATACAGTAGGCCACTGATAGACAAGTTAGCACTTTTCCACAAGGTCAGTATATTTCTATACGATCACGGGATCTCGTTGATCACGACATCGTGTTAGAAGCTCACGGCGCAAGGTGACTGTACTAGTTTATGTTACAATTTTGAGTACCCTTAACTTTCATAAAGATAGGAAGGTCATCAAAACTGCTTACCAGGTAAAATCGTGTTTACTGCTGTAGAAAACAACAGTTTCACCGATACAAGCTTCTACTAAATTCACCTAATTTAAGCAAAAACCCAAGACCCTGTTGATTTACATTGCATTTTCAAAAAGGCATAATTATATAATAGACAGAAACACTGTTATACATGTACACTATACACAATAATCGAGTAATACTATATTGATCTCCTCATGACACAATAAGGTAGATTTGTATGAGTATTGCAACAGGACTGTCACTCACACCACAATTATTATCACGTGCACGAATGAAATTATGGTAAACCCTGTATACTGTGAATTATTGCAGGGAAAATGTGCCTCATGATGTTTGCAATAATTCATGTCAGACATACATGTAGAAACTGAACAGAATTTACACCGATCAATATTTGTAATGGAAGAGAATGTTACATTATATATGCCTTGTATTATGATTGGAATGTTGTGAATGTAGAATGATCAAATTGTACACTATTGTGGGAGGTAAAGACAGACGTCTATTAATGTAATCGAATCGCACAACTTTCTAGTGATGTTCACACCCACATAAGAACATCTATAAAAACCTATTGTTACACATTGTCACTTGTTATATTCACCCATTGCTGTTAAACCAAGGACCAAATTTTAGTAATAATTGAATTTTAGTAAAACTTTCGAGTGTAAAAAGAAAAATGGCTTCTGATCGCACTGTTAATCGAAAGGGAATATTCGAGAAAATAAGGGAAATAAAAAATGCAACAGAAACACCATCCACGAGTGGTATTAAGAGAAAACGAACATATCTGAATGAATCCGACGATGATGACACCATAATTATTGTGCCGAACGAGGAGGAGCGAAAAATTAAACTTGGTTTCATTTTTGAAAAAGACGCGCGAAAACAGAAATGGAAAACGGAGATGGTGCAAAACCTCGACATAAGCTTGTTGCATTGTTCCAAACTGATTTTAATTGAAAAGGAGCTGAGTGATGGGAGTCAGAAAACGTTGACGTTGTCTGTCGAGGATTGCCGACAATTACTGGCTGGTCGAGAGGACATACTCCAGGTAAATAAAACTATACTATTGCAGAGACTGAAGTAAATGTATTGAAACAATTTATAAATTTAACCGATTTCATTATCAACACTATCTTTGTATTACATATTCATATGTTTGCATGTCACTGTAACACATACATTGTATATCACGTGAAAAACAAAACAATACTATTTAAGAAACCAATGTAATTGTATTGAAATATAAGCTTAATTCAGGAAAGCAATTTATAAATTTGACCATTTTCATTAACAACACTATCCTTCTATTAAATATTATTATATGTTTGCTCATCGCTGTAACACATATATTATGATTGTGACTTTGAGTGAATACACGTACATGACATGTTGTAGGTTCTACAAGATTTACTTGACTCAAACTTTGATCGGGTCGCAACAGCGTCGTTCGGTATCCGCGGATCGAACGAAATAAAATTCAAAACATTTGAAGGGACAAACGTCGTAGACATACGTGAATACTACATCAGCCCGACGGGTGAGCACAAGCCTTCGAAGAACAGAGTGATGTTCAACACCGCGATTCTGTGTGATGTGATTGACAACATAAAACAGCTGTTGGGATTTTGTACCAAGTAACTGTCACATATAAAAATACACATTGACTAAGCACATTATTTTTTGTTGGCTACCCAGTCATATTGGTATCAAGGGCAATGACAGGGCAGATAGTGCTGCCAAGGCCGCCCTGGATCTACCAACTTCTCATTTTCCTGTTTGCTATCATGATTTTAAATCATCCATTAACTCATTCATCTCCGATACAATGCAGATCCAGTGGGATCTGCTCACAGATAATAAACTTCATGCTGTGAAACCGACTCTGGGCGAATGGACTCCTGGCTACAGACATGTACGCCGGGATGAAGTTGTCCTTAGTCGATTGCGCATTGGACATACACGATTAACGCATTCGTATATGCTCAAAGGTGAGCCGCGTCCATGGTGTATTCCATGCCACAGCGCATTTACAGTGCAACACATCCTACTGGACTGTATCGATTTTGTCGATATTCGAGGCAAACACTTCAATGTTACTTCACTTGCGGAGTTATTCCAGGTGGAGATCATTGAAGGTTTGCTTCGCTTTCTCCATGAAACGAACTTGTATCGGAAAATTTAATTTTATCATTGCATACATGTTGCTCATTACTATACTTTTATAATTCTATACACGTTGTTCATTTATATTGTTTATCATATTAATATGTTTACCTTATCATCTGATTCATTACCACATGTAACATACTGTTTTACTATTATTTTTATTCTTCATCTACATTGCTTGGCCCTAAATGATACTCTTTTGTGTTGATGGGCCGTTAAGCACCATTCCATTCAATTGCCTGTGGGCAAGGCCTGCTTTATGTGTTCCCAAAGTAGAAATTACCGCCCGTTATTGTTGCGTGTGACCAAAGTATTGAAGACGGAGCTTGCTGACTGTACCATACATTTCTACATGTACAACATGCAGCAGTTGCCGTATCCATAGCTGGTTCAGTGTTGTATCCCACTGTTGCTGATGGTGGTCTTGCCGTTTCTTGAACAGCAGTAGAGTCTGCAGCTTGATGTCAGTGCCTTTGCAACTTTTTTTTCTTTCATCACATCATTTTTGAGTAATTATTCACACTGTGCATGTTTTTGTCTCCAGTTATTTGTATTGTTTATGTTGGGGGAAAGTCGAGGTCTACACACTTTTGCACAAGATGCTTTCGTACACTGTGATTTGTAATCTTACGGGTGTCATATTTTGGTGTCTCTACCTTGTTTGCCATTTTTCCACATTTTTTTGGTCAAACCGTATATCATGTTCACACACATTGGGAACTTTTTAAACCATGCTTATCCATTCTCAGGATTGTTCACGTTTATTCCCAGGAACTAGATGGCCGCGGCCTGCATGTCGCGCCTTGTGGCGAGGCATGGACATTAAAAAAAGAGATATAGTATAACAAAAAACTTTAACCAAAAAACTTAACCAAAAACTTTAACCGGACACACGTACGTACGTACGTACGCCAAAGTGCCGACTATATCGAGCTTTCCGCATCGCCATCTTCATTGACCCCTTCTTCGATGTCCCCCCCCCCCCCCCCCCATTGTAACTGTCTCTTTGCTAATCCGCCCCGCATTCCAAGAACGAGTGAAAAAGTTAGATGCATAAGATTTATTAACGACGTCGGTGAGTGAGTGCCCAGTACACCTTTCTGGAACAAGTTTTCAATGTCTGCGTCCGTTATTTCATCGGATTCATTGGGGTCTGTTTCCCATGCCCTTTGATTTCAAGTCTTTTTGCTTTGCCTTCAAAGATGCATTACTATGCGGAAACAATGGATTTTTTTTCTTCAAATTTCACCTTTTTTCTTCAAATAACGATCCAGACTGCCCATAAAATCCGTAGTGTGGACGGTTCATATTCCACGGAATCTTTCATTTTCCTTGCTCTCAAGAGAAAATTCCCAAAATGTATGTCCAGTTCAGGCATGGGTATTGTCTCTATGTCCCTTTCCTCTCCCTTCATATTTAGGTAATCAGCGTACATTTTACGGGTGTTCACTTCACTGTGTATTATTTGGAAGGAGTTGATTACGGGGTTTCTCTCACAGCGAAACCCGTAGAAATAATTTGCAAGACTAATACATTCAAATTGCATATCACCAATTCAAAATGAATGGATGATATAACCCATTCCATTAGGTGATATCACATTTTCAAATGGGTGATATCGCGGATTCAACACAAAAGTGTGAATACCATTTATTACTCTTGCAAATTATTTGCACGTTTTTCACTGTGAGAGAAAACCAGTAATCAACCCCTTATAAATAATACACCCTGAAGAGAACACTCGTAATTGCGCGCCTGTTTTCTTGGAAACCACGAGCTACCATGTAAATTTTTTTTATTACAGTCAAAATAAAGTTATTTGAAAATTTGGATAGGGTCTCGACTAATCTATAATGTTAATGTGATTGAACACATTCCAAACATGCACTCAAATATATATGGCTCATAGAAACAGCTGCGTAATTTGGATTTCAAAAAGTTTACATGGCGTCACATTTGACGTCACACAACGTAACGTCAAAACGCGGGAAAACTCGTCATTGTATAACTATGCATGCGCACGTCACAATTAATTTATTATACTCTAAAATATAGACTAAATGTGTATATATATCCGCAGTGGAAGTGTAATAAATAGGATATCCTCTATGTATTCAAATTCGTAATATCACCACTTCAAAATGCATAGTTGATATCACCCATTAAAATTAGTGATATCACCTATTCAAATGGGTGATAACACACATTAGAATAGATGATATCACCTATTGGAAAGGAATATATCACATACTCGAGTGAGTGATATCATTCATTCACATTTCGCATTGATAATCACACAATTGAAGGCATGTGATGGGTGATGCCATAGGAGACCTAATGGATTGTTGATATCCCAAAGTGCTATTAAAGCCCAAAACCCAAGTATAGGTATTATTCCAAATCAGTCCGAGCTCCAGATAATTTTTGTATCTAAACAGTATTATACCCTTCCCCCATATTTCAAATTCAATGCGTATTTGACTTTTACAAATGTATTATTGATTTTCTTCCTTATTAAATCTTTGTAAATCAATGCATATTTTCACATTTGTGTGAGTACATTTGTACTCCCACTTTTGATAATCACTGTGTATGCTGCTAAAATAAGTGCGTAAAATTTACTCCAATACGCACCTTATCTGGAGCTCTGATCAGCAAATGTACTATGTTCCAAAATAAATACATTATCCCAAGATGTTGTTTATTTCAATAAAAGGAAAACATGTAGAATAGCGGAAATAATGCACTCGTGTCCGTCGGCTTCCGTGCAAGCAACTCGTTCGCTACGCTCACTCTTTGCTTACGCGGAATCGGACGCACACTCGTGTATTATTTCCCCGCTATTCAAAATGTACGATGGAATATCCTCTATTGGGTTTGGAAATTTCGCACCATTACATCAGGTGAAATATGGAATTCGACCACATTAACCGAGCAGAAAATTACCATAGCTGTTGCCAGGCCGTCATTAAACACAATTGAAGTGAATTTTATATAAACTAATCATCCAATTTCAGGATATTTTCTTTGGCTTTGTGATATTACAGTTCAGGAAGTTATTACTATCAAAACGGTAGGTGGGACATCTGTGTTCTATCAACACATTTCCGGTTGTTGGAGAAATGTAATTCTCACTGTGCTGAGTAGATATACTGTACACAGTTTGGTAGAAGCATGCCGCACATGTATGTATGATTGACAGAACGCCGAACATAACAGACCCGTGGCTAGATTCTGGTTACAAATGACTTAAAGTCCGATTTCTCCTGTGTTACGAATGTCAACATTGCCAGAGATTGGGAGAATCTGATATATGTCTGCCAATGATTTACAGATTGGCAGAGAATTTGGATGAGAAAACTTAAAGAGTTGAACCTGTTTTGGTTTGTTTGGTGATTGTCGGTATTTGTGGACTTGGTAGATCTTCGAAATCCGATTGAGTTAGCAGAAAATCGAGTTCTTGCCAATCCCAGTCTGTCAGCTGAGCCATCTTGTGGAATGCAGACGCGTCACACGCTGGGGAGGTCACTTCCGTTTACAACTCGCGAAAGTAGTTCCATAATTTACACAGTGCGGGACAGTGCACGCGGTGATTACGGGTGTTCTCTTCACGGTGTATTATTTGTATTGTAATCTGGTAATACATGCAATGAACCACGAAACCGCTATATCGCAATCCCCCTAAGTCTGGCAGACTCCTGTCTGAATGGTTTCACTATTTTATAGTGTCTCCCTTTTAATCTTACTTCATGCGCACCACACGGAACACAACCATATATATATAACCCAAATTACTCTAGACCACACCACCTATTTCCCAAATTAGTGCTTAATTTCACAAAATTCGGATGGAAATCTAATAATTAACTTTCTATGGCCTTATGGAGAGCGAGGCAGTATCAAGTTACGTAGAGATAATGGGGACGATATTTGACAGGCAAGTTTATCAGCTGATGGTGAGTATGTTACACGCACTTTTTATCAGTAAGGTACATGAACAGTGATTTAGTGTTCACAGGTCGTCAACTGTTTCTCAATATCTCCCACAGTGGCGTCCATAATTGTCACAGCACCTTCGGTCGGAGTCGGTGAAATGCCTGTTATGTCTGTATCTTCGTATTGGTCGAGGATTTTCCAATCGACAGAAAATGGCACACCCTTGATGTGTGGGATGTCGGGTTCAGTACTGTTGATATTTATTATCGTAGCCCCGACACGAAACTCAACCGGTTCTGCTAGTTGATGAGCTATTTTGTTGTTGGCCTCATTATGCATGTATGACAGAATTCGCTCCTTATGCTTGACAATCTGGCTGAAATTTAGATCACACAGAATGAGTCTTGAATATCGCATAATGCTTGTAGAAAAGGCTATATATCTATACACAGTCGTTCTTCTGATTTGTTGATGTTGAAGCCATTTCGTGAACTCTTCTGCGTTGCTCCGTCCATGAACCGTGAGGTATACTAATCCTCGGTAATATTTTACAAAGTTGGCTATTGTTTGGACATCGTTCTCCAGCATTACCACCATTTCATGCAGAGAAGCCAGATCGCCCATTGACATGTCGTGGAAGTTAGTTTTGAGGTTCCCTACGTCCAAATGCACCTCATGGACACGTCCCCCGGCGCCTAATTGTTCAAGATTAATTAATCCATCCCTGATTACAGGTACAATATGCTTGTCAAATAACTCCGCACTAGATGACTTGCGGAGCTATTCCAGGTGGAGAACATTGAAGGTTTGCTTCGCTTTCTCCATGAAACGAACTTGTATCGGAAAATTTAATTTTATCATTGTATACATGTTACTCATTACTATAATTTTATCATTCTCTACACGTTGTTCATTTATATTAGTTATCATATTAATATTTTTACCTTATCATCTGATTGATTACCACATGTAACATACTATTTTACTATTATTTTTATTCTTCATCTACATTGCTTGGCCCTAAATGATACTCTTTTGTGTTGATGGGCCGTTAAGCACCATTCCATTCCATTCATAAGTTCCGTCTAATGTCGATGTAAAACGGATATTGAATGGAAAGATTTCGAAGAAAATTGAGTGATCTTCGATCTTAGTCAGCACACGAAAGCAACAACTGATCCATCCATTTTTAAATCACTTTTTCTTGAGGTTAAAGACAGATACAATACATACACTCCGCTTTTTACTGATGGCTCAAAGATCGGGGACCGGGTAGCATCTGCTGCCGCTGTCCCGAGGGAGATATTCAATCCAGACTCCCAGACAAATCTTCGATATTTTCTGCGGAATTGAGGGCGATTTTACTTGCTCTTGATTTCGTGAAAATATCTTGGAGAAAGCAATTCATTTTATTTTCCGATTCATTATCTTCACTACAAGCTTTGTTCAACATGAAGCTTGAACATCCACTTATCCGCCAAATCATGGAGCTACACCATATTTTACTTTCGTCTGGCAAGGACATTATTTTTTGTTGGCTACCCAGTCATACTGGTATCAAGGGTAATGCTGCCAAGGCCGCCCTGGATCTGCCGACTTCTCATTTTCCTGTTTGCTATCATGATTTTAAATCATCCATCAACTCCTTCATCTCCGATACAATGCAGATCCAGTGGGATCTGCTCACAGATAATAAACTTCATGCTGTGAAACCGACTCTGGGCGAATGGACTCCTGGCTACAGACATGTACGCCGGGATGAAGTTGTCCTTAGTCGATTGCGCATTGGACATACACGACTAACGCATTCATATATGCTCAAAGGTGAGCCGCGTCCATGGTGTATTCCATGCCACAGTGCTTTTACCGTGCAACACATCCTACTGGACTGTATCGATTTTGCCGATATTCGAGGCAAACACTTCAGTGTTACTTCACTTGCGGAGCTATTCCAGGTGGAGAACATTGAAGGTTTGCTTCACTTTCTACATGAAACTAACTTGTATCGGAAAATTTAATTTTATCATTGTATACATGTCTCTCATTTCTCTAATTTTATAATTCTATACACGCTTATCTTTTATATTGTTCATCATATTAATATGTTTACCTTAATCACATCTAGCATACTATTTTACTATTATTTTTATTCTTCATTTACATTGCTTGGCCCTAAATGATACTCTTTTGTGTTGATGGGCCGTTAAGCACCATTCCATTCCATTTACTCGAGTAATTACTATGTACATGTTGATCAGACAATATATTATGGCAGAGCACCATTCATATACATTTTTCATTTTATATGACAATAAACAGGTAGTAGGAATGTTTGTGAGAATAATTATATACCTTATTATAGTCTCCAATATTTCTATTACAATGTCAATAAAATAAAAGGTATATCATAAGGGAGCCTAAAGTATTACTGAACAGGAAAATGGGAATTTGAGATCCATACAACACATGTGTACAAGTATAATAACACAAATCTCAAACTAGATAAACATCCTCAAAACTTTCATATGGAGTTATTGTCGTAAAGATCTTGTATGTAACTTTATGACAATAACTGCCTTGTATCGCTCTTCAGTTTTACACCCACTTAGATAACTTCAAAACAATAGGAGTTTTTCCGTTTGGCAGTGCATGCATTCTTCTGTTTTGAAACTATTTTGGATAACAATTTTTTTTTATTTCAATTCCAATCTGGTTCAATGAAATGTTTTCTCTTCCCGATATTGGTATTGAACATTCATCTCTTTTATATAGTTTCTCAGAGCTGTAATCAAATCAAGGACAACTCTTGCATTTACCACATGTATTGTATAGAAGTATATACTTGGTCTCAAAGTGACCACTTTGGTCCAATGAAAATGCAAGAAACTTGCAGAATAAGATGTATGACAATACCCTAATCAAGTTATGACAACCAAGAAATCTGAAATAAACACATCAGTATCATAATGACAAGCAATACAATAATACAAGAAAGTGAAAACAAAGTATATACATGTACATGTATGGACCTATCTACTGGGAAAAAGAATCTAATACATACAAGTAACTAGAAAATGTGTTTGTAGAACACGGATGCCCCACTTACTGCTTTGATAGTATAAAACAATAGATAGTTTGAACAAATGATAAATTGAACAAGGAAACAGAAATTTTCAGACATTTACCCGAGCGTTTTTGAAACACCAAACCTGTGGCCTTGACGCTGGTGGTGGTAAATGGTGGTATAGGACCATTAGAGCAATGTGTGTATGAAATATGAAGCTGATCCATGCAAGCAAACTGAAATTATAAGATATTTACCTGAGCGTTAAAGATTTTGACGCATTAAGTATGTGACATTGACCCTGGGCTTAGTGGAGGTGGTACGAGAGGACCATCAGAGCAATGCACATGCAAAGTATCAAGATGTTGCGTGAAAGGAAACAGAAGATATAAAGTACGAACGATAATGTTAAGTTTTCATAAATGCACTAAGTTCGTGACCTTCAGCGCATCGGGCGTCGGACGATAGTGGATTTGACACAGCGTGATAGAGGACCATCAGAGCAATGCACATGCAAAGTATCAAGATGTTGCGTGAAAGGAAACCGAAGATATAAGGTACGAACGATAATGTTAAGTTTTCATAAATGCACTAAGTTCGTGACCTTGAGCGCATCGGGCGTTGGACGATAGTGGATTTGACACAGCGCGATAGAGGACCATCTGAGCAATGCACATGCAAAGTATTAAGATGTTGCGTGAAAGGAAACAGAAGATATAAGGTACGAACGATAATGTTAAGTTTTGTGTAAAAGTTAACGGACGGACAGACAGACAGCGCCATACCATAATACGTCCCGTTTTTTTAAACGGGCGTATAAAAATGGAATGAAGCTAAAACTAGAATGTGAATGTGTAAAAAAAAATCCTACTTTGACCAAAATGTCGCAACTTTTCAATCAGAAATCCCTCTGCCACTTCTCAAAATGATTAGCAAATGAACCTTCTCTCCACGACAGACGCACCAAATTATCTTTGCAATACGCCACTATACTACATTCCAATCCATCTAATCCAGCTTATAACACTGTCTTTCATCGAACTACAGATGCTGTATTCGATAACAAACCAAGCTTCAAGCCACCATTCGGCAAGAGAATGGATCCTTTGATACACGATGCTGGCTTGGATCTGGATCACATTGCCAAATACGCTGTTCCAGATACTCCACCGTGGCAGTTGGAGCAGCCCAAGCTGATCTTCGATCTTAGTCAGCACACGAAAGCAACAACTGATCCATCCATTTTTAAATCACTTTTTCTTGAGGTTAAAGACAGATACAATACATACACTCCGCTTTTTACTGATGGCTCAAAGATCGGGGACCGGGTAGCATCTGCTGCCGCTGTCCCCGAGGGAGATCTTCAATCCAGACTCCCAGACAAATCTTCGATATTTTCTGCGGAATTGAGGGCGATTTTACTTGCTCTTGATTTCGCGAAAATATCTTGGAGAAAGCAATTCATTTTATTTTCCGATTCATTATCTTCACTACAAGCTTTGTACAACATAAAGCTTGAACATCCACTTATCCGCCAAATCATGGAGCTACACCATATTTTACTTTCGTCTGGCAAGGACATTATATTTTGTTGGCTACCCAGTCATACTGGTATCAAGGGCAATGACAGGGCAGATAGTGCTGCCAAGGCCGCCCTGGATCTACCAACTTCTCATTTTCCTGTTTGCTATCATGATTTTAAATCATCCATCAACTCCTTCATCTCCGATACAATGCAGATCCAGTGGGATCTGCTCACAGATAATAAACTTCATGCTGTGAAACCGACTCTGGGCGAATGGACTCCTGGCTACAGACATGTACGCCGGAATGAAGTTGTCCTTAGTCGATTGCGCATTGGACATACACGACTAACGCATTCGTATATGCTCAAAGGTGAGCCGCGTCCATGGTGTATTCCATGCCACAGCGCATTTACCGTGCAACACATCCTAGTGGACTGTATCGATTTTGCCGATATTCGAGGCAAACACTTCAATGTTACTTCACTTGCGGAGCTATTCCAGGTGGAGAACATTGAAGGTTTGCTTCACTTTCTACATGAAACTAACTTGTATCGGAAAATTTAATTTTATCATTGTATAAATGTTTCTCATTATTATAATTTTATAATTCTATACACGTTGTTCATTTATATTGTTTGTCATATTAATATTTTTACCTTATCATCTGATTGATTATCACATGTAACATACTATTTTACTATTCTTTTTATTCTTCATCTACATTGCTTGGCCCTAAATGATACTCTTTTGTGTTGATGGGCCGTTAAGCACCATTCCATTCCATTCTCAAAATGATTAGAAAAGTCATTAAAGGGATAGTACCACACTTTCACATATTGAATGACATTGTTCAGACAGCCTCATGCCCTCAAATATACATAATATTTGGATATTTTCCTCCTTTTGAATCATGTTTCTTTAATTTCATACTTTAATGTACCAGTTTTACATGTCTTATATAGGGCAGGTATTATTTTCGTTCACATGACACTCAACAAAGGCACAAATTCTGACGTTATTAGTTAAAAGTTGGTCTTTGCGATCCGGCTGCAGACAAACTTCCTAGTGACATACAAGTACAACTTAGTTTAAGAAAAATCTGTGTCCATTGACTTTTGGCGTTGCACTATCCATTTAAATAGTATGTCATTGATATTCATGATTGGAACACATTTGATCATCATGACACACACTGTCAAAGAGTATGTATACATATAGTGTATTTGAAGCTACTTTTTGAAGGCTTGTAAATAGCCAGTGAAACAAAACTTTAGAAGAGTGAGTATTCGTGTTTAACAGCCTATCAACAGCTAAGGTCATTTAAGGCCGGGCCAACGGCTTGGACTATCCCGCATTCAACCTGTCCATGAGGGAAATTCCCAAAATCAGAACTCAATAATTACATAACTATATATTCAGTCCTGAAATCAGAATATCCTGACCTGGTGCCATGTCCATGCCGCACCACTGTGACCAGTCACTTAGCTCTGCCCCAAAGTAATATGATTGGCTATGTTAAAGCTTATTACTTCTTAATGGAGCATAACAGGATTTAGCTCTCAAGTACAGGGTCATGTAAACTACCATTCGCTGCTCCCAACCAACCACCCAAACTTTAGAAGAGGTGTGTTACCACTCACATGTTTGATAGGCCTCAACAGAATACAAGCTCTCTTGGGTCACCAACCAGAACTTCATGTTAAAATAGTTTAAAGCAAATTAGAAACGTTATGTGTATATGCATGAACATGTATTTTACATATGACAATATACAAGAAATATTTTTTCCGACTAGAAATAAATCACCATTAGGGTTGGACACTGGTACCAGGGTACCGTACTAGGTCGAAATATTACTGGTACATGCTCGTTTTAAACTATACCGGTACACCAAACGATACCAGAAGTCATTAAATTTTACGTAAAAAGCTCATTCCCTGTCCCACTTTCATATGACAGCAAGAAAACTTCTGCAAACAACTGGCGATGACAGCTGTCATGTTCATTTAGATGATCTCGTTAGCGAAATTGTGTTGCCTGGTGGCAGGACTATTTTAGTCAGAATGGTTCAGATATTTTCTGGCAATTCTGGCATAAATACATGCAAACATGCATATAACTTTATATTGATTGTTATCGTTCTTGATGTTAACTATTAACAATTACTTAACACCTAGTAAATGCACTTGATTTTCAGCTTTTATTTCACATTCATGGTAACGAAAGTGGTACCATTAAAATACTGTATCTTTTTGTCAGTATCAATATCCTATAGTTTTGTTGGAAATGGTATCCAACCCTAATCACCATGTGTTTATAAAATGACAATAAAAAAACAAACATTAAATTACAACTGTATATGCATGCATGAAACAGGTAAGAGTATAAAAAAGTATAAAAAAGAGGTCCATAAGGCCCTGAATCGCTCACCTGTAATTACTGCATTTGCAAGCCCATTTTTTACCCAGGGGCCACCATATGGACAAATCTGAAACAGCGCTAACTACCGATCATTCATATCAAGTTTCGTCGAAATCGGCCCGGCGGTTCGTGAGAAGATTTTTTCAAGAATTTTATATATGTTTAGACGTCGGCCATCTTGAATTAGCAACGACCTCCAATTTTACAAATCTGAAAGGTAGTAACCCATAGACCATCCCTATGAAGGTGATCTTGATGTACTCCCCTGGCTGTACATTCGTCTCGCTTGCCTCCCTCCATAGAGTCACTTTACATCGGTCAACAACGTCATCCGACAGATACATGTTCCGGATCGGCACTTGTTGGCCACGTACGTTGACATTTTGGACAGCATCAACCTGAATAACATAACCCAAAACACACCAGGTATAAACAAGAGATGTAAATCATTTACTCTCCCCCCCCCCCCCCCGCCCCTCCCCTAACTGCTTAATGCAGTGTTCTCATTAGGACTTTTGTAATGCATGTCGATTTGTAGGTAAAATTAAATATCTAAAGATGACCACTTTGTGATTATAGGAAATATTCAACTATATCTCAATGCTATGTAGTTTTAAAGACACTTTTCCAGTAGAGCTAAAAATGGCAAAATTCCACAAATTCAGGGGCAGATAACCCAGTTTCAGTTGGCTGATTTCGGTTATATTCAAACTTGACCTGTATTTCCTATGGAGTTATCATCGCAACATCTTGAAATATGGCAAATTCTACAAATTCAGGGGCAGATAACCCAATTCCATTTGGTTGATTTTGCTCATAACTTGACCTGGATTTCCTAGGGAACATCTTTTCGCAAAGTTTGAGCAAAATCGGATAATATTTGTTTGAGTTATCGTCACAACACCACAATTGTTCAGGTCTGATGCCTATGGCCAGTAGAGCTAAAACAATTTACCTGCGAAACTTTGCCTTGAACCGATATCTTTTTTTTGACTGGTGACGACAAGGCTTCTTTAAGTCCAACCACCTCAGCTGCTGGGGGATTTATAAGATGTTGCCCCAACTCTTGGAGATGTTGTACATTCTGCGTCTCCATATTTAATCTTGCTGTATTGAACACCTTGGATGTCTTGGTGACTACAATTGACTTGGTGTCATCTTCTGTTCTCAATATGATGTCTCTTAGAATGACTGAGTTGTCTTGCTTAAACCTTACAAACTTTGAAGGGTCATATATGATACACTTTGTTACAGTTTCTCCATCCGTAACAGCAACTTTCATCACTTGTTTTTCAACTTCGTTGCTGTAATATGTGGTGGCATTACCCTGCGCCACAACATGCACTCTAATTGGGTGTGAATATGGCCCAACTTTAGCCTTGAGCAATTCTGCAAAGGACGGCATCTGAAAAAATAAAATTGAAAATGGGATATTTGAATATACAAGTTTAAACACCAAAAGCTAGACATAGGATCTGGCATGAACTGTCATTTCATATAAACTGTAATAAGTTCAGCAAATAAGCGACCCTAACACATTTTATATGAAATGACAACAAATGTCAGATTTTTTTTATCACACGATTACTGAAGAGCATTTTAATCAACAAGAGGCCCAATAGGACCTGTAACTTTCTACTGTCTTTAATTGACTTATTTGCTAAGCCAATATTTACAAATTCGATACAAGATAAAAAAGAACTTTAGTTTGTGATAATGGTCCTTACATTCCATCGTTTGGAAGTAATCTGTCGATTTGTTTGAGTTATCGTATCAACAACCCATTGTTTTGGAGAAAATAACCAACAAATTAGAGTGGCAAATAACCCACTTCCTGTTGACAGATTTCACTCATATTCAAACTTATCCGACAACTCATGCACTTTTATAAACTCACAAAATAATCCCTCTGGCGGCCATATTAGTCGTTCAACCGGAACGAAACGAGGGTTGTGGAGGACCATCCCAGGGCTTTTTTTACCATATATAACAGGGGCCGATATAAGGTTACTTCCCAATTAACAAGAGTTTCATGACTGAAACTGTGCTCTACTGTGGACTTCCATTTTGAAGGAAAATTTTTAAAGGACCGTCTCACATGAACTATATACACAGATCTCCAAGCACTTGAAAATTGTATCATCTGATTCAATCTCTTGGGTTTTCTGTGCAACTATTGAATGTTTGTATCAAGTCAATTCGTGTGAATCATACTCTAGCACATTATAAGCGATTAAATCGATAGTTATTCAGTGCAGCTCATGTATGTATAATAGCAAGTCAATCTCTTGATTCATACTCTTGATTAATACGGGAAAAACTCAGCCGCTGAGTTTTCCGTCTATACATAACACGGACAAAATAGAGGTAATCCGATTGAGTTATATGTCTAATAGACAAAAAAAAGTGTCACCGTGCAGCGTAGACGTAATAATTAACTGACATGTCATTGGTCAAAATTTTCAGTTTCAATAACAAAAAATCAACAGCCATATTTATCACAATTTAAATTAGCTCAAAGATAATATTTATTATACTCACTAACTTGTAAAAATCTGAACGTATTTTGTATATTGGTGACGCCAGTAAACGTATTTCTTTGTTTTAGTGACGTCACTAAAGTTGACGTCACACACACGCACACGTTGGCACCACAGCCGGAATTTAAGAATCCGGTTCAGAACGGCCCAAAACCAAAACGGCCCGGTACCAGAACGGCCCGGGTCAGAAAGGCCCACTTTTAAGTAGAACGTTATAAGTCGACGGAATATACTGTTTTTATTGTTTATTGAATATATACACATGTAAACATTAACAAATGAGACGCGATATGAGATTATGTACCTTAGAACATGATTTATAAAAAATTTATGAATAATAGTGATCATAATTTAAATGCTCATAATTTATGTCCGAATTTGACGAAACTTCCAGCGTAAACGAGTCATTAAATATAATTAATTTCTGCATTTGCTCTGAAATCTTCGTCAATTTCAGTAATTGGCGGTATTGAATCGTCTGATTAACTTCCTTTGTAGATGTGATTACCGTCGTCGCTGATTCAATCACACATGTTCACACCAACTTGCAATTACACTCCATTATTAGTTACATGTTATGTATTAATTGTGTTAACATATGATAATAATTCGCGAAAGAAACCATACCCGCAATCAACATAATATTCTTCCATCTTTTTCTTTCACAATTGTATATACTCCACATAGCACATAGAAAAAGTGGGCCGTTCTGACTCCCCTAAAACTGGGCCTTTTTGGTCGTAGTTGAATTAACAATTTGTCATTAAAATTAAATATGAAAAAACAAAAGAAATAAGTGGGAGGAATTGTAATAAATATGATAATCCATCCTACACCGTTCAATATTATTATCCAATTTTAAATTCCTGTTTTTTCCCGTTGATAGGCAGTGCCTAATTTGTTCATATTAGATCTACTCTAGTACACGAAATGTTATCAAAACACAATCCGGAAGTGAAGACATGGGGGCAGCCGTCTTTGTCTTTATCAGGATATGTAATCAAATAGCTGATTGGTCAATATAGGTCATGTATGTAAGCTGTGCTACGATTGGTCGATACTGATCAGCTGACCAGGCACCTGCTCAAAATGATATCAAACTATTTTACTATTTTAATGTAAAAATTCAGCTAAAGCGAGCCGCACAAGTTTGATTCACTAAAACTGACAACAACAGCAAAACTTCGCACACATTCCTAGTGTCTTTAAAGTTTCTACAGCACTCTAAAAGAACTTACGATCGTTAAAAAAATCTTCAGTTTCATGTTCGTGCATTTACTCATAATTTCAGTCCGAGACTGATGCGGTTTTAATTATCACTATAAATGTATAAAGCAGTTACTTTACAATGTTAAGTGTTCAATGAAAGAATAGCGTAAATGAATATACATAATATGGTAGTCATAACAAATCGATATCTGAAAATATCACGATGTTATACCTTTCTTTGAAAACTTTCCTTTGTGCTTCTTCAAATGTCTGGAACGCAATGGCCGCTAGTTGCATATGGTGACTGGAAATATCACTACGCACAATTTAACAAATAAAACAAGAGTACAGAGACGACAGGGAATGCACGCACATGACGCAAATATGTAATTCTTCTCTAAGAAATACAAGAACATGTCCATAGCACAATGCATTAAACACTTACCATTTAAACAAAATCGGAACTATGTTCTTCGCGTATCGTTTCCGCGAAAACAGCCTGATTTCGCAGGTGCACCACGTGATCTCCTGTCAAGATGACCGCACGACCCAACTGCAACTTCAATGCGCGAGCAAAAGAATCCGACGTATTTGCGTACGTAGAACAGCTGGTGTTGATATTGTTCAGTGCAAGTAGTTTTATTTTCAATTAGCGGTTTCAAAACTGCATTGAAAAGATGAGTAAGACAATGCATATGGTATAATCAGAACCTGCACAAAATATCACTACGCAGGTGCCCATCGAGGGGGGTTGGGGGCGGGGTTAAATGACCCACTCGAAACTAATGAGAGACGTGATTGGTCACGTGGTATTTTCTCGCTGCTCGCTAAACAAAGAGACGATTGTTGGTAAGCGATTTATAATCGTGCTAAACGGTGCTATAATTACATATTGGTTAATATATAGATTCATCTGTGGTATATATTTGTATTTGTTCCCCTTTTAATAGTTTTATATTTCTTTGTGTAGATATATCGATACTGATTGTATATCTGTAGTCTGTGCGTTGGAACGTTCCCCACCCCAAATTTTAGCAACAGAACGCATTTCCATTGTCTGAAAACGTTTGTAAATGTGACCTGCATGTACTGTATTACTATGCATGCATAATTTGATCAAGTGGGGTATTTGTTAACCACGATTTTCACACAGATTATTAAATTTTAATATTCATGCATTAAAGTTGAATGTTCGCATAATCAGGGCAGTCATTTAAAGTATTATAATTTAGGTGGAAAATCCTGTTATTTACCTAAAAAAAAGTTTGTATCTGACTCGCCCTAGTTTTATGATTCAATTGTTTTTAGTAAGAAATTAGATCTATTATATGTTCTGCTGTCTGTGAAATCGTTGGAGATTCCAGAGTTATTTTTTTCAATGAACTCAATTTGTATTAATAAGTCATCTTTTAGGTGGCATCCTGTTATTTTCTTCAGTTATTTTTGTGTCTGACCCGCCCTAGATTTAGTGTTAGTTGGCTTGCTCCTTGACAGAGATTTTTAGGCTGCCCTAGTTTTATGATTCAATTGTTTTTAGTAAGAAAATATTTTGTTTTGTGCTGCCTGTGAAATCGTTGGAGATTCCAGAGTTAAATTTTTCAGAGATACTCTTTCGTTTGAACTGTTAATAGACATCACTTTAGTTTTTTTTGGGGAGTTCATTCGATTACAGATAAAAAAAATTTGAGTTGAACATAGTATTGGCCATAGTATTGAAAAAATCTTATTTTTTATTAATATTATGTAAATAGTCTTACTATTCTGTGCTTGGAGTTGAACACTTGGAATTGAACACTTGGAGTTGAACACTTGGAATTGAACACTTAGAATTGAACACTTTGAGTTGAACACTTGGTATTTAATACTTGGAATTGAACACTTGGATTTGAACACTTGGAGTTGAACACTTCGAATTGAACACTTGGAATTGCACATTTTGAATTAAATACTTGGAGTTGAACACTTCGAGTTGAATACTTGGAATTGAACACTTGGAGTTGAACACTTGGTATCGAATACTTGGAATTGAACACTTGGAATTGAACACTTGGAGTTGAACACTTGGAATTGAACACTTGGAATTGCACATTTTGAATTAAATAATTGGAGTTGAACACTTGGAGTTGAATACTTGGAATTGAACACTTGGAGTTGAACACTTGGTATTGAATACTTGAATTGAACACTTGGAATTGAACACTTGGAGTTGAACACTTGGAGTTGAACACTTGGAATTGCACATTTTGAATTAAATACTTGGAGTTGAACACTTGGAGTTGAATACTTGAAATTGAACACTTGGAATTTAATACTTGGAGTTGAGCACTTGGAATTGAATACTTGGAGTTGAACACTTGGAATTGAACACTTGGAGTTGAACACTTGGAATTGCACATTTTGAATTAAATACTTGGAGTTGAACACTTGGAGTTGAATACTTGAAATTGAACACTTGGAATTGAATACTTGGAGTTGAGCACTTGGAATTGAATACTTGGAGTTGAACACTTGGAATTGAACACTTGGAATTGAACACTTGGAGTTGAACACTTGCAATTGAATACTTGGAGTTGAACACTTGGAGTTGAGAATATTTGGAATTGAAAATACTTGGCATTGAGCACTTGGAATTGAGAATATTTTGATTTGAACATTTGGAGTTGAACACTTGAAATTAAACTCTTGGAGTTGAATACTTTGGAACTGAACCTTGGATCTGAACATTTGGAACTGAACCTTGGAGTTGAACAACCAATTTATCAACGCATTTTATCAGAACCTCTGGAACATATTGTGTTATAACCAGATTCTTGCATTTATATTGACTTGAGGTATATCAGAGGAGTAAATTTACAACAAATTTCAAAGAAAACTATATTGGAAAAGATAATAATATTGTTGACTTGTCAGGAATACTGATAATAATTTCAAAGAGTAATATCATCACATTTTATTGTAGAAATATCAAAGAATATAATCAAAAATATATTACCTGATAGTAAAACCATGGGTAACTCTTTGGAACAGTATAGAGCTGTTGTAGGTGGCTTTAGCTCAGTTCATGCAAAGCACATGCGAACAAGAGATAGATGTGGCTGTGAAACATCAGAAGAATCGAACCCTGTATATGACCAGACTAATGAGAAAGGGCGATTAGCAATGTTCGATGAATTTGATAGGAACAGGAATATGTCCAGAACAAAACAGATTCATTTGAAAAAAAGGAAGATGCGCAGAATGCATGCAGACAAAATGAAAAATCCTCACTGGTTTTATGCATCAAAGTGGTTGTTCCAGTTATACATTTCTCAACTTTTTGATCACTTAATAGAAAGTAAATGTCAGTACTATGCATCACTTTGGACTTTGCAATTACGGATGAAGAGGTTTTTTGTTGACAAACAAAGCTTCCAAATGTGTACTGTACATGACAGAATTCGCAAAACCTATGCGCCACAAAAAAAATCAAAACAACAATTAGAGATAAAAGAAGATGTTCATACTATGCTTCACTTTGGACACTACAACTATACATACGTTTAATATACAAGAGAGCAAATGGTACAGAATTTGATCCTGTTCGATTCCAACAAGAACAGTTATTGTTAAGTGGAGACATTGACATCAATCCAGGTCCTGTGTCTTTAATGCACCCTTCCGATGCTAGATCAAACACATATTGTATGCTTTTGTCTCAAACTGGTGGCTATGGAAAAAAAAAAGGAAGCTAAATCAAAATAACCCAATTAAAAAAAGGTGTACAGATGAAAGAGACATTCAAACAGTGCTATCCACGGATGTAGAATCTTTTGGAGTATTCATACCATTGACATCTACATTAAAAAAAATAAGTTCGACTTACGGATTATCATATTATGACAGGAGAGCCAGATACAAACAATATATTAACATCTTGCATTCAGTTCCAAAGGATACTGTTAGCATTGTTGGAGATGGCAACTGTTTATTCCGAGCAATTTCATATTCCATATCAAATAATGAAGAAAACCATGCACTTGTTCGATCAATTCTAACCAAAAGCTTGTACAACTCTGACTGTCATTCATTTATTTGTCAACATTCAGGTATTCATGAATTTGAACTACAGAACCACATTCTAACTTCCAACATGAGCACAGACGGTACATGGGGTACAGCAATCGAACTATTAACTACTTGTTACGTTTTTAATTTAAGAGTCGTTACTTATGAAGGAAACAATACGTGGAATCGATTTGGTAAGTCTGACTGTTCTATTCCATGCATTTACCTTGACCATTCGTCCGGAAACCATTACAATGTTGTGACAAGAGTACAGCAAACCAACATCACTAGTCCTAGTACATCTCATACAAACATATCCCATACATGTAATGAGAAAGAGCCTATAGCCATCACTTCTGATGAAGAAACCCCTTCTGAATTGTCTTCAACTAATTCCTATAATTCTATGCACACAGCCTGCAATCCTATTTTGGGAACAATTTCGCAACACGATGAAGTTTTCGAAGGAAGTGGGCATGGATCAAATTGTATTATAAATTGCATGACCTTTATTCTTAAACAAATCGCTAATCCCACAATACCTTGTGATCCTGCATATATTGATGGCACATTGTATCAAGGAATTATTTTATACAGAGACAATGGACTGTCTGGTTATTTAAACATAGATGACATACCAAATCCAATTTTGTCTGATGGTATAATGTACAACTTGGAATTTCATAATTACTTTGGTACTCTTGAGTATTGGTGTGTGATTCTCTATCACTTGATGACTATTAAAATGGCATTGACCAGACATACTGCTTGTCTTATTACATGTGCTTTGAATACTACCTGTATCTATAAGAAAGAGAATGGAGAATCTAAAGAGTATTATTTGTTTGACCCTCATCGCAGATATAGGGATGGTTGTTTTACAGAAAGTGGAAAGGCATTTGTTATACATTCAATCTCATTAGAAAATATCATTACAATTGTTTGGCAGACAATGCAATCTATATTGCCTAGTGTTAGAGACCGCAGTTACGGCACCACTAGATTCTGTATTGATGCACTTGATGTCCATAGTGACATACAAACACAACAGGACTATGATTTCGGCAGCAATGTGCAAATAAGTACACAACATATTAATGAAGTTGACACAGAAAGTGATACACAAGCACATAAAGACAGTAATGATCCTGCAATAAATACACTTCAAAGTAAATCTACCAAAAAATCTAAAAGATCTGTATGTGCAGAAATAAAAATAAAAAAAGAAAGCAAAAAGAAAGAGACATTCAAACAAAAATCTCACATTTACATTCTGATAAATTGGCAAAAAAGAGACTTAAAGAAAAAGAAAGGTATACTGTTGATGAACAGTACAGAATAAGACACAAAGGTGGCAGTATTGCCAAATATGCTAAAGACAAACGTTTTAGAGAAAATACTATAGCTTACAATAAATATAAGTATGCTGAAAATGACGATTACAGAGAAAAAACTAAATCATATAATATTGCAAAGTATGCTGAGAATGAGGATTACAGAGAACAAACCAAGCTACATAATATTACAAAGTATGCTGAGAATGAGGATTACAGAGAACAAACCAAGCTACATAATATTACAAAGTATGCTGAGAATGAGGATTACAGAGAACAAACCAAGCTACATAATATTACAAAGTATGCTGAGAGTGAGGATTACAGAGAACAAACCAAGCTACATAATATTACAAAGTATGCTGAGAATGAGGATTACAGAGAACAAACCAAGCTACATAATATTACAAAGTATGCTGAAAATGAGGATTACATAGAACAAACCAAGCTACATAATATTACAAAGTATGCTGAGAATAAGGATTACAGAGAACAAACCAAGCTATATAATATTACAAAGTATGCTGATAATGACATTTACAATAAAAAGAAGTACACTGCAAACAAAGACAAGGCAAAACAAATATCTTATGTTATTGACCAGTTTAAATTGCACATTTCAAGTGGACTAGAGTACATTTGTTGTGTGTGCTATATAATCATGTTTCGTAATCAAGTGAAACAATGCAAACCAGTAAAATACGCAGAGCATGTTAGAATGTGTATTTCTCACAAATATGTGCATACCTGTGTTGATTGTGAAATACATTGTCCTATAGCTAAATCTCCTCTGTCATCAATATGGATTTGCCCTACATGTGATAAAAAAACTAGGTCTTGGTAAAATACCACCAGAAGCTGGCTACAATAACATGGAAGTTGATATGATTCCAGAAGAACTATCAAGGTTAAATTCTCTTGAAAGTCATCTAATAGCCATACACATTCCATTCATGAAATTATTGGCACTCCCTAAAGGTGGACAGTAAAATAGTGATTGGGTTACAGACCTGTCTGACAAATGTATAACAGAAGATAATGAAAAAGATGAAGCAAATAACACTAACTATTCAAACAGGTGTGAAACTGAGAATGAAGATAGTTATCAATTTGATCGAGCTGATGAAACTGAAGACAACGAAGGCCGTCTTAGAAGTGATCCACTGGATACTTGTTTGCAACCGGTTGACATTGGTCAGGACTTTTTAGATAAAAGTTCAGATAATATAATTTGTGTTGCTCCAGGTGAAAACAATAATCCTGTCAGTATTTTTATGGATAAGAGTAATGAAGCCAAGTCATTCCCAACATTATTTCCACATGGAGCTGGAGCATATGCTGATACTCGACAAGAGAAAATAACATTCTCAAGATATATAAACTGTCGCTTACTCTGCTGATAACCGATTTGCAAAGAACACAGATTATCTCTTTTATGCACAGTATGTCAAGGAGTTGGAGTTATTTCTAGCATATCAATTGCACTTCGGAAAGGTAAAACAGATCCAAAAAACCAATACACTAAAGCGTCTATAACTGATGGTAAACAACTACATGAAATTTTTGCAACTGATCAAGGATATAAATTTCTCAAGCCTGTTCATGGTTCACCGCCATATTGGCAAGCAGTACAGAAAGATTTATTCGCAATGATAAGACAGCTTGGAATACCTACATGGTTTGCCTCTTTTTCATCTGCTGATTTAAGATGGGATGAACTTATTGGTAGCATTCTGCGGCAACAAGGAAGGAAATGTATGATTGAAGATTTGACTTGGGAAGAGAAAAATGAAGTTTTGCGAAGCAACCCGGTTACTGTTGCAAGAATGTTTGATCATAGGTTTCATTGCTTTTTGAGAAAAGTGATTATGTCTCCAGCAGAGCCTATTGGGCCGGTTAAAGATTTCTTCTACCGAATTGAATTTCAACAGCGTGGTTCTCCACATACCCACTGCTTATTTTGGATAGAAGATGCTCCAAAACTAGATCAATTTCCAGATAATGCTGTTGTAGCTTTTATTGACAAATACATTACCTGCAAACTTCCAAGCGAAGAACAAGATAATGAATTGCATGAAATAATTTCTCATGTGCAGAAGCATATAGCAAAAGACATTCTAAATCATGCAAAAAGAAAAACACTAAGTGTCGATTTAATTTCCCTCGACCACCCTCTAAATGAACATTTATTGCACGATCACCAGAATCTACTGAATATTCAGACACATCTGGACAAAATGTTGAAATAATATATCCACAAGATGAAGATTTAAAGCGAAAATGGGCAGAAAATATTATAAAATCTTACTGGGAAGCAGTAAACAAGACAGGTTCCACCTATGAATCAATGGAGGCACTTTTTAAGGACACTGAAATCAGTCAAAAAATGTTGGAATTCTCATATTCACAACTAGCCAAAACTTCTTCAATTGTTTTGAAACGAGACTTGAATGACATTTGGATAAACCAATATAACGAGCCACTATTGCGGTGCTGGAATGGCAACATGGACATACAATATGTTACTGATGCATATGCATGCGTTGTCTATATTGTATCTTATATTTCTAAATCAGAACGAGAAACTGGTTTACTTCTATCTCATGCACACAAAGAAGCCTATTCTGAAAACAATGTGGAAGCAAAAGCTGCACTAAAAAAAGTGAGTCGAGTTTATATGCAAAGCCGAGAGGTCAGTGCACAAGAGGCAGTATACAGAGCATGTGCTATGCACTTGAAATAATGTTCACGAACAGTACAATTTATACCTACTGGTGACAATCAAATAAGGTTAACAAAACCCCTTGCACTTATTAAAAATGTTGATGAAGATACCAATATATGGACGACAAGTTTAAACGAACGATACAGAGCCAGACCAAATGAAAGTGAATTTAACCATATGTGTTTAGCAACATTTGCAGCAGATTATATTGTTGTATATGGTCCGATTCAAAAAGGAAAGGAGCGAAACGGAAATAAAGTTTGGCATTTACAAAATGATTTCGGTAAAATAAGGAAAAGATCTAGATCTGATTCTGCTGTAATTCGTTATCCACGATTTTCAATAACGAGTCATTCTGAAAAGTATTACAGAACAGCACTGGAATTATTCTTTCCTCACAGAAATGAGACAAATTTGTTACCAAAAGACTTTGCAATGTATCAAAAGTTCTTCGAAAATGGAACAATGTTAATGAATGGAAACTTGGTTAAAGTTCATGATATTGTAAACAAGAATAGAGAAATATATGAAACAGAAATTGACGCAGTGGCAGAAGCAGAAAAAATGTTACAAGAACATGGTGTATTTGAAGATCCTTGGGCTGAGTTATGTCCTGAATCTGAAAAAGAAAGATTAGAAAGTATGACAGAGCAAGAAGAGCAAGACGCTAAAGATTTAAATGAACATGATGATTCAGATACCAATATTCCAGATCTTAGATCTGATGAAAAAATATGTACTATTGAAAACAATCCTGATATATGGTTAACAAAAGAAATTGCTATTCCAAAACTTCAGTCAATGAATGATCAACAAACTACTATATTCTACAGTATTCGTCAATGGTGTTTGGACAAGTGCAGAGATCCTAAGGCACATCCATTTCGCTTGTTTCTTACTGGTGGTGCCGGTGTTGGCAAAAGTCATTTGATCAAATGTATTTATTATGAAGCAAATAGAATATTTATACACTTCCAAGAGCGACCAGATGACGTATCTGTAATGATGTGTGCCCCAACAGGTGTCGCTGCTTTCAACATTAACGGATGTACAATACACAATGCCCTATCACTTGGTATCAATATCAGTTTACCATATGTTCCACTGGGTGAAGATAAAATTAATACATTGAGAACCAAACTAGCATCTCTAAAAATTATTATAATTGATGAAGTATCTATGGTTGATCACGAAATGTTAGCATACATTCATGGACGCTTGAAACAAGTTAATAGAACTTCTGATGATACACTCAGACATGTACGCCGGGATGAAGTTGTCCTTAGTCGATTGCGCATTGGACATACACGACTAACGCATTCGTATATGCTCAAAGGTGAGCCGCGTCCATGGTGTATTCCATGCCACAGCGCATTTACCGTGCAACACATCCTACTGGACTGTATCGATTTTGCCGATATTCAAGGCAAACACTTCAATGTTACTTCACTTGCGGAGCTATTCCAGGTGGAGAGCACTGAAGGTTTGCTTCACTTTCTACATGAAACTAACTTGTATCGGAAAATTTAATTTTATCATTGTATACGTGTTTCTCATTATTATACTTTTATAATTCTATACACGTTGTTCATTTATATTATTTATCATATTAATATTTTTACCTTATCATCTGATTGATTATTACATGTAACATACTATTTTACTATTCTTTTTATTCTTCATCTACATTGCTTGGCCCTAAATGATACTATTTTGTGTTGATGGGCCGTTAAGCACCATTCCATTCCATTCCATTCCATTCTGATGATACACTGTTTGGGAATATATCTATTTTGGCTGTTGGAGACTTCTATCAATTACCCCCTGTTAAAGGAAATCCATTATACCAGAATAATCCATTAGATCTTTGGAATGGAGAGTTTACAATAGCAGATTTGACAAAGAATGTGCGACAATCTGGTGATTTATCATATGCAAATACACTGAATACATTGCGAACAAGGGTGAAAAATGATGATATTCCAGAAGACATATTAATATTGCTAAAATCCAGAGAAACTGGTGAAGAAATAGATGCAATTCATATCTATGCCACAAATGACGAGGTGAACAAGTTTAATCTTAAAATGCTTCAGGAAAAGTGTGAAGATATAATTCAAATATTAGCGAAAGACTTTCAGCGTGATCAGCGAACAGGATCATTAACAAAGAAACAATTTACTGGAAAACTACATGATACATCTCTGTCCTCATCATTAGCCATAGCAGTTGGAGCAAGGGTCATGCTAACACACAATTTACAAGTATCTGATGGTCTAGTTAACGGTGCAACTTGTAAAATTCAGCATATAGAACTGGACAATGATGGAAAAGTAACCATGATCTATGTACTTTTTGACAATGAAAGAGTTGGCGCTAAATATAGAATGCAACATAAAGATGTACATCCTGGATGTGTTGGAATCGAAATACGAGACGATAATATTCAAAATATGAACAAAGTTAGAAAGCAATTTCCACTAAGACTGGCATATGCTAGCACTGTTCATAAAGTTCAAGGCCTTTCTCTTCAATCAGCACATATCTCAATGGAAAGTAAATATTTTGGCCAAAAAGGCATGGCATACACAGCCCTGAGCAGACTTTGTACATTAAATGGCGTTGTTTTGTCAGATATTGATGAAAAGAAAATATTTTGTGACCCAGAAATATCTTCTGCTCTTGCATCTATGCAACAGTTCAATGTATCACCTACTGTACCAACCGACATAGTTTTTCATAATATTGAAGGGGTACACAGTCATATTGATGATTTGAAGAATGACAAGAGATTGGTTAATTGTAGACTTATTTGTCTAGCTGAAACATGGATCTGTGACTCAAATCAATTACCCGGATTGCAAAACTTTTGTTCATTTAATAAACCAAGGAAAGAATCTTTCGAGAAATCTGGATATTATGAACAATTTCAATTTCAATCACATGGTGGTGTTGGATTGTATTACAAGAGTAGTAATGATTTTCAACTTATTTGCGATCAAATCAAGAACATTGAATATCTTGTATGCTGTTTGGATGGTATCAGTATTGTAGTGATATACAGGTCTTCTAGATACAAAGCAATCACCTTTGTGAAAAATCTGGAAATACTCCTTCTCAATCTTTCAAATTATAAGAAAACTATCGTTATTGGAGATTTCAATGAAAACACTGAAAATGATAAATGTATAGATTCCTGTTTTAAGAGATATAGTTATGTTCAGATGGTTAAAACCTATACAACAGAAGGATTCACAATTCTTGATAAAGTGTATGTCAAAAATGTTAATTGCAACATAGAACTAGTTCCAACATATTATAGTTACCATGAAGCCATTGGCATAACATGTGTAAACAGTAGAACACAGACTTGAGTAGAGTATAATTAGAACTTAAAAGCTAACTAGAATGTCCCAAATTCATTATTGCAGAGAAATTAGGCAAGTTCATATTTTTTCTGGCTCTCTAAAAATTAAATGATAATTTCTTTCTTATAATTACAAATACCTTAAAATCCACAACCTGCAAGAACGGCCTAATATTAATTGACAAAGTGTATTTTTGGTGACATCCACTAATTTCACCGCTATACTGTGTGTCTAATTCCATATACAAAAACTATGTTCATAAACAAAGTTAGACCCCTTCCTTTTGAACATATTTTACTTCACCAAAATACATTAAAACCCATATGACGAAATCATTTCCTTTACCTCATGTGGCATGCTATTTCCTAGTTACAAATAACACAACTATAGGGGGTTCCACAGTTCACGGAATGTCATGTGACCAAATGCATTCTATTGTAGTGGATGGATCCAGACAGCAATTGTGGTCTCTATTGCAACAATAAAAATAGCATATCTGCAGTTTATTCTCCTATTGTTTTCGGAATTATGTTCTGATTATCAAAAGGATGAGTAGCCCAAACTGCACTGATGAGCCCTGGGAAGGACGAAACATGCATATGGAGGGGGATTGCAAAAGAAAAAGTATGTTATTTCATCAGCATGCCATGTGTTGTGTCTTTTCACTTCTTCATGTTAGGAAATAAATACATACATTGTGTCAAAATGTGCACATGTACATTTTAAGATCATAAATAAAGGAGACAGCATGTCTGCAGTTTATTCTCCTATTGTTTTCGGAATTTTGTTCCGATTATCAATAGGATGAGTAGCCCAAACTGCACTGATGAGCCCTGGGAAGGGCGAAACATGCCTTTGGAGGGATATTGGGAGTTGGATGGCTTTGTGCCAGTAAAGCTTTCATTTCAAATTGTTTACACTGTCCACCATTATGAGTGGTGATATTCTGCTTTTGATTCAGCGCCATATAGGCGGAACATCGCAGACTTCAGCTGTTGAGCAATGTGGGCTAAGTGTCTTGCTCAAGGACACAAACAGCCGCCCAGGCTGAGGATCGAACCCGGTATCCCTCGCTCCGAGTCCGTCGCTCTACCTCTAAGCTAACCGGCCCCACATCGATGTGATGATGCGAACACAATAATGTTGGACTGTTCATTCTAAAACTTCAGAAATTATTTTTGCAACCGATAGTTTACACCTTTGGTTAAAGCTTAGTTACACATGAAATCAATGTTTGAGGCTCAAACCGTTGATGCAGCTCAAGCTGCTCTAGTTTACTATTATTTGTATTCTTCATCTACATTGCTTGGCCCTAAATGATACTCTTTTGTGTTGATGGGCCGTTAAGCACCATTCCATTCTACATATACATACATTTACAACATGTCATGATGATCATTACTTATTTGAATAAACATCACGAACATTGTATATTCTATACACATGAATGTGTGTATGAACCAGCATGAACCCAGCCCTGAACATGCTGAATATCCCCAGAGTAGACAGCAAGCCCCACCGTCATGCTAATTGGAGGTATAATTATATAATTAATGATACCTTAATTACCTGAACAAGCATTTACAACTAATCAAAGAAACATATACATGTATGTACATTTAACAGCCAATCCCAATTAACGAATGGGTTTGCTTCACTTTCTACATGAAACTAACTTGTATCGGAAAATTTAATTTTATCATTGTATACATGTTTCTCATTTCTATAATTTTATAATTCTATACACGTTGTTCATTTATATTGTTTATCATAATATTTTTACCTGATCATCTGATTGATTACCACATGTAACATACTATTTTACTATTATTTTTATTCTTCATCTACATTGCTTGGCCCTAAATGATACTCTTTTGTGTTGATGGGCCGTTAAGCACCATTCCATTCCATTCCATTGATTGATTGAACATTGGTGTTTCACGGCATATAAACAGCAGCTAAGGTCATCTAAGGCCAGGTCAAGAGGCTGGAATATCCCGTATCCAACCCGTCTATAACGAGGGAAATTTCCAAAATCAGAGCTCAATATGTACAGAAAATATATATTCAGCCCTCAAATTAGAATATCCTGACCTGGTGTCAGGTCCATGCCACACCAGTCACGTAGCTCCAACCCCAAAAGTAATAGGACTAGCTCTATAATCTTATTTCTTTATTAATAAGTCATAACAGGATATAGCCCTCAAGTATCGGAGCATACATTTGAGTCAGACTGCAATTCCCAACTAATCGGAGGGAAATGTGTTTACATGCAGACTGCCAATCCCAACTAATCGGAGGGAAGTATGTTCACAATCATACCGCCAATCTCAACTAATCGGACGGAAAATGTGTTTACACGCAGACTGCAAATCCCAACTAATCGGACGGAAAAATGTGTTTACACGCAGACTGCAAATCCCAACTAATCGGTGGGAAATGTGTTTACACGCAGACTTGTCACTCCCAACTAATCGGAGGGAAATATGTTTACACGCAGACTGTCTGCCAATCCCAACTAATCGGAGGGAAATGTGTTTACACACAGACTGTCCATCCCAGCTAATCGGAGGGAAATATGTTTACACGCAGACTGCCAATCCCAACTAATCGGAGGGACAACTTTAGAGCCATAATCATGATAACTAGAATATGCCATTGTGAAGCTAATAGAACAAGGTTGCACGTTTGTAAGGTCCCATTTCTCAGCCGGGGACCCATCAACATATAAAACAAGTGGACATGGTAGAAGCATACACGATCTGATAAAACATATCCAACACATCTCACTGATCAGACGGCACAAATGATGTACTCTAGGTGTAACCCAAGAGCAGCATATCTCTAGACAGGTCTGTGCTAAAACTGGCACATTTAGTATGCTTAATAGTACCTGAAATCCTGGCATACAGTGACAGTATGCATGCAGATCATCAAAATTACGCAAATTAGGTTCAAAGCAGTCACATAACATGCAGTACCGTTTGACAGGACAAGCAAATGGCAAGAATTGTACATAACAAATATATGAAAGCCATAAACAACACAAACATGGTAAAAGTGTAACCCGTATAAAGAAGGTGTGGCTGTATGTGTAAGAGAACACGCAGTCTCAAATTATATTATGCAACATAGTTCTGTGCAGTTCGCAATATTATATACATATCGTGTATCTTGTCGCCATAACTATAGCAAGGAAGATCTAAATAATTCAATGAGCGGCAGCCATGGTAAAATAGATGTGCATTCCACATGTAATTCCAGTGACAGTGTCAAATAAGGAACAATATACAAGTTGCGACAATACTTCAAAATTATTACTTAATTATAAAATTGCTGAAGTGTCTAACAGCCATGACAAATTGCAACACGTGATCTGTACATAGTCCCTCAATCGACACGAACACCAAGAAAAAAACAAAACATGAACTACATGCACAAATAAGTCACCATGGTCACTTTAAAGAAGCACAAGCGCCCCGAAGACTCCGGTAAAATGTGTATAGACCATTCGTCCATGTGAAATGAACGCCATCTGGCAACAAAACATCCTGATCCGGTTTCTTCAAGCCCCTGTGATACCAAAACCGGACACCCAGAATGGTGGCAGCTCTCAGAATCCTGTTTGCATCAACCACTTTCTGATTATAGTTGTCCACAGGACAATGCCTGGTCTGCCTCCGGAATAGCAGCTGGCCAACAGTCACCGACAACAAACTGTAACGCGATATCATCATCGTCGCCCAGGATAATAGTCGAAGTGCCACCTCCTCTGCTGTTTTATCCCCGCAGTCAAAGTCGTTGCCTGCCAACTGTATGACTACGTGAACACATCGTGTTGAGCGAATCCCCCCTCAAACAGACCAAGGTATCGAGACGACATAGTGGCTCCGATATCCCAAAGAATTCAATAGTCGCCACATCACTCAGGCTCAAGTTCCTCCTGCTCGACGATTGTCTGACATAAGTCGCCAGATGTGAAATATGGGAACTTCCCAAGATCAGTATCCTCTATGTAGGTGAACGATCCATCCTCCAGTGTAACTTCAGTTGTACATTCAAATCTTTAGCAGGAGTAAATAGTACTAAAGACAAAAGTATGTCGCCGACAGGTCCGAAACGGCGAAGGTACGAATCGCCCGAATACGTTTCCACGACTTAAAACAATTCCAGGCGCTAGGTAAGAACAATGTCATGTAGATAACGAATTAAGAAAGTATTTTTATGACATCATATGGAATATGTGTTTACCTCGTAAAATGCGTATGTATTACGCAAATAACGTTTTAATCTGTGTAACTGATATGAAATGGTAAATATGTTGGCACCACCAAAGGGAGACTTTGGATAGGGGAAATAACCCCTGTTAACAATAACAATTAGTGAGTTTGAATGTGAACTAAATGTAAACTAATAAACTATGGTACCGAATACTTAAACCCTGCTGGTGTGTGTGTCTTCCCATAAAATCATTTACATACTGTAAATTGACACCTGTGCGAAACAAAACTCGCACGTGTGTGTCTAACTGATGTTAATCCTCATTCTATCGATGGATTTACAGCGGATTTTAGTGACATTCCCGAATTCGGCCTGATTGACATTTGTCTATGGTGCCAATACACGCCAACATGAGTGTCAATTCTACGTTCAGGGAAGGGGGTCAATAAGTCCGTATTTAAAGTGATAAATTACAGTCAGGGAACAAATTAATGACAGTATAACACATCCAGCGTAGATTAATACCCATATTAATGCAAGTACTAAAAAGTACTCGGCAAAAAAAAAAAAAAAGACGAAAATCTACAATACTCGAATAGTTGGATGACTTTTTTCGTGACCTACTCCTAGGTGTCAGGAAATCGCATTTGCGGCGATCTGGCGATCTGGCGATCTGGCGATCTGCGGAGTTCGGCTATGTCGACTTGTAATTACAGACCCCCCCCCCCCCTTTTTGATATTGCTATGCATAATCTCTAATGTTGTTGAATGTTTTGGTACCTACTGTAGCAGTGCATACTGTACTTGTGCCATATCAATAGTTTACCCCTTAACCATTAAAACGCTGAACAAGAAAATTGCCGTCTGCTCATTTTGTATATTTTAATCTCTTTAAAAACCTGTTTTGACAGCGCAGTATCGTCTCAGTATGTTTTTGAGGAGAAAATATAAAACTATTTCAATCAGCAGACGACAATTGTCGTTTCCAGCGCTTTAAAGGTACATGCCCACTCAGTAAGCCCAAAATGTCATTTATAGGAATTAAATAAGTGTATAACTGTGTCACTATTCCACCAGTTCTAAACGTTACAAGTGCCCGCTATGCGCTATACAGATATAATAATTTATATTTATTTTACTTATAGTGACGCGCGGTGGTATCCGGCTATTTTCATATGCAAATGAGGCATGATATTTTTTAATTATTTATACTAAAGTAATGCGACACCTGAAAAAATAATATTTTCGACCGATTTTAAAGTATGATCATTGCACATCATAAAATAAATACAGAGATTAAATAGTAATGTCCGTTAACATTTTAAGCAAACACGATTATCGCCCTTGATATCAGTGTGTAAATTTACGTCTGATATAAAATGTATAATAATGCCAATCAGTACGTGGGATAATGGCGCATGAATGTTTATTTTGCCAGGAAATGTCTCGGATGATGTCTCTGATGTAAGGAACATGTTGTACCTACTAAGTGGGCATGTACCTTTAAGGGTTAATGAAACTGCAACACCAACAATCAATCAATCAATCTAGTTTAATCTTGTAGTACCCTATGTTCAGTACTTTCAGTACTATTAGAGTTTGGTTTCATTTCGGATTTTTTTGATTTTTTCCCAATGACGGATTAACTGAGTACGCTTAGCTTTGTGATATGCCCGTTTCCTATCCTTTTTTCTTTTTTTTAACATTTTTTGTTAGCCAAGGTGGTTCTTTTGGTCGAATTGTGACAGTTTTATTTGGAATGCAGATTTTCATTAATTCGAGAAGTTTCTCAGTAAAGTTTGTGGCGTAACAGGAAATATTTTCATCAAAACATGTTGTCCAGTCTGTGGCAGTAATCTTTTGTCTGTGTAACTCGTAATTTACCTGCTCATATAACCATATTTCTCTAGCATGTTTTAAATTTAGGTTTCCTGAATTTGAATAATGCGTAAATTGGACAATGGTAGCGATGTTCTTTGGTACCGATATTCTTGATTCAAGAAAGGATCTCCGACACCACTTGCGACAAGTGAATTCTTATCTGATACAAACAGGAGATCTATGATAGTAGAGGATGTCTCTGTAAAATGTGTATAGTCAGTTATTACTATATTGTTGTGTACTATTGTCCACTTTTTGTGCTGATTGTGCAGCTATGATGTTATAATTAAAATCGCCTGTAATTATAATGTGGCTTATGGCCCTTTCTACCTTTGGTAATAATAAAGAATAGAAGGCTTAAAAGTAGCAAGTTCGATCGTTTATACACAAATACGGTATGTAACTATGTGTGAAGTACGTGTGTTCACGCTAGATGCTATAACTAGATATAAAGTATCAACGCAGAGATGGCTGCGTAGAAATATCGTAGTATAAGTACTAGGATTCGTACTATCGAAGTACTATCAAAGTCGTCCGATCAAAGGCAATGAAGGATTTCCAACGCATTCTTCAAGGGTATTCCAAGGATAACACTCTGAAATATACAACATGAACAACGTCCTAAGTAAAGGTGAATAAGTGAACACACGCACGCACATAGTAGAATAAAACATAATACAATTATGGCATGGTCTAATACAATACACTGTGCCATGAGAGAATAGTCAAATACAATAATAAGGGTTGGCTGCTATGACTTAAAATGGGTATTACAATAGTCCGACTGTGACATGGACTTATCTAGTGGTCAGTAATAAAGTAAAGTACTCGTAAGACGAAAGTGAATGGGTTTAACGTCTCATCAACATTCAAGGTCGTATAGATACGGCAAAGTACATGTAAGTATTACACAATACTTTTATAAGTATCAAGTAATACAAGAAGTATATATACGACAAGCTAACTCCACCTGAACGAGCTACACAATTTAACAAACAAGTCTGACACCTACCAAATTGATGGGTCTGTGTGCACCTCTTCGCCCTCACGCTAACTCGCCCTCCATCACTCACGGCCTGGTCTCTCTCACTGTGATGTTAAGTGGACTGCAAGGGGATGAGTCAGGTTAAGTGACAATAATCAATAGACTGAGTGATGGGTGAGTGTAATCGCGCATTTGAATAACCCGCCATTACCGGTAAATTATCTCGCGTAAACAGTCAAGATTCTGTGCAGTTTAATTAACCATTGCCTATTGCAAAATACACGAAACCCAGCGCAAACCAAACCAATCGACATATTAAAAGCACACAGTGTTGCATGAACCAATTACTTATCAAATTATGTAGTAAAATTATAAAACAAATCTCTGAAGTAAACTGAACTTTTCTCAAGACAAATCTGCTGACAAAACTCCCAGAATGCAATGCAAAGGGAATTAACGGTATGACTAGATACCGAAAAGAGGCCCGCAGGTCACCCCTGACCTTGACGCGGTCTGCGGGCTTAATCTTGGAATTGCCATCGCAATTCCCAGAGAACTAACAATGGGTGGGTTTCCTAAGGACTAACTGGGCTATATGCATGCACTAGCTATTGGTGCATGCACATATTACCTAAACACCCCTTGGTGACTCGTAGGTACTCTATGCATTCCCGCACAAAGTTACTTACCTTTGGGCGTGTGTGTGTAGGGGAACCTGACTGGCCGTTTGCCGTGGCCTGCGACCCGGACGTTTTGGAGGAAGGGATCCTGGTGGGTGAGTGTCTTGCGTGGCTGGCAGAATTTCTGGCCAAGATGTCACGCATTACTACAATACACCACTTCGGCCCTGACTTCAAGGCAAACGGGAGGTCCTTGGGTGAGCACGCCCAATGGGATTAATCGGCTTCTGTGGCACCCGGTGCTGGAGTCGTGACTGGAGCATATATATTTTTTTATTTTTGCTTTGTTTTGTGATTATTTCATATATACGTGAGTACATCTTGTTCCCTTTTATATTGTGTCACCAGTCCGCGGCTCTAGTAGGTGTCACGGGTTAGTGCTACACGAGTGAGTTATTTGTCTTGCTCGAGTATATCACTATGTATCCTCGGTGTGCGGTGCGGAGACCCGCACCATTAGCACATCCCCTTGTAGGGCTCCATGGAGGGTGGGGAACATAGTGATGAATATACCGGCCTACTGATATGCATCGCCAAAAAACAAAAAACAAACTTCTTCACAATTATCCACAAACCCAATTGATTGGAAGGCTTCGGACTTCACAAAGTCGTCCAGCCAACCTTGTTCAGCTGGCCCATCTAGAAAACGGACACGACCTGCAGAATTCAATTTTCTGTCTACTCCATCTGATTTCCTTCAACGACCACTACAACAACATCAAACAGAACTACAGCATGTAGCCACTTGGCCTCGATTCCTTGTGGTCCATGCAACTGACACAGACAAGCCTCTTGAAAAATTGTCTATCTTTGTTTTATCAAAGATACTGAATAGTGTGGCAGGGGAGCCCAATAACTTGAAACGGTTGCGCTCTGGTGACCTTCTTATTGAAGTTGACAGAAAGAGCCATGCAGAGAATCTACTGCTTTGTACCAAATTCTTGGATACCCCTGTCGACATCCAGCCGCATAAATCTTTGAACAGTTGCAAGGGAGTTGTCCGATCACCGGAGTTTGCTCATTTAAGTGAGCAAGAAGTGATCGAACAACTCGAGCCACAAGGAGTTGCTGATGCTCGAAGGATTAATAGAAAAGTGAACGGACAACTTGTCCCGACTAATACCTTCATTCTAACTTTCAAACTGACTGAATTACCAAATGAACTTAACCAAACCAGATGGTTACTCGTCACAGTTGACCCATACATACCAAACCCGTTGCGCTGTTACAACTGCCAACTGTACGGCCACCACAAAGACAGATGTAAGAGAGATCTTGCATGTGCACGCTGTGGCATTGCCAAGCACAGTAATGAAAACTGTGTGGAGGCCGAACATTGTGTCAACTGTAATGGTAACCATTCGGCATATTCGAAAGACTGCCCGAAGTGGAAGATCGAGAAGGAAATAGTTCGCGTGAAACATACACGCAACATATCATTCCCTGAAGCCAGGAAGATTGTTGAAATGCCAACAACTCCTATCCCTGGCTTTTCTTACGCTTCGGCTGCAGTCTCTCGCAAGCCCAGCAGAAGTACTTCAACTCAAACGGACGTTTCTTGAAAACCAGCTGAACGCCCCACAATAACGTGGCCCTATAATCCGCCACACTACAAGCCTTCCAACACATCTCACTCGTCGTCTAAACAGACGCAATCTCCCCGAGGCCGGAGCCCAAAGGCCTCAACCTCTAAACCTACTTCGGAAGGTGGGACCTCAAAGGCCACACCTTCCAAAAGCCCTAAAGGTCGGGCTAAAAAGACCTTAAAATAGATCACGGCCGTGTCTCCTCTGCGATCACGGCAAGGGCCGGATGACAGGTCGGGCTCTCCACTACCACTCAGGGGTAGGCCCACTGCCATGGAGATGATCCCTACAAAACCGCCCAGGAAAGGGTCTGATGACCCTGGATCGCAGAAAGGGTCTGATGACCCTGGATCGCAGAAGGGGACAGACGGCCCCATCCCACTGAAGAACAGGTTTGAGTCGTTGGACTCGATGGAGACTGAAGAGTCTTCTGACACTCCAACTGCCAAACCTGTTCCACCCCGCAAACCCATACTTCCACCTACATAAAACATGGATACTATTATCCAATGGAACTGTCGAGGAATTAAACCAAATCGTGATGAATTAACAATTTTATTAACTCCAACACAACCCCATTGCTTGTTTGTCTTCAGGAAACATTCCTGAAAGTTGACGATACATTTTCTTTTAAATCACATGCATTATACAGTAAGTGTTCAGATAACGCTGAACGCGCATCTGGTGGAGTCTCAATCCTCGTTAATTTGAGCACCCCACATAGTCTCGTGAATCTTGACACTAATCTTCAGGCTGTGGCCGTTAGTGTTACGATGCACAAGACTATTACGTTATGTTCTATCTACATTCCACCATCTGCAGTCCTGTTAAAATCAGAACTAGATAATCTTGTCTCTCAGCTCCCTTCGCCTTTCATTATCCTTGGCGATTTTAACGGACATAACATGCTTTGGGGTTGTAAAGACACAAAAACAAAAAATGGGGGAACTTATTGAAAACATTTTCTTTCCGATCACAATCTCAGCATTTTTAATGATAAATCGAGCACATATTTACATCCCGCAACCGGTTCATATTCCTCTCTGGATTTAACTCTGTGTCTTCCTTCTCTGTATTTAGACTTTACGTGGAAAGTTGGTGACGACCTATGTGGGAGTGACCACTTTCCTGTCTTCTTGCAGAGTAATGGACCACCATCCACAAGACAGAGTCCAGAGGTGGAAATTACATAAAGCCGATTGGGACACATTTCGCAATATGTGCATGATTGAATTAGATTTTGATCGCTTTCGAGATGCGGAAGATCCACTAGAACACTACGTTTCCCTTTTACACGATATTGCAGAAAAGACAATACCAAAAACCTCGGCAAAGCCCAAACGTGTCAATAAACCATGGTTTGACGAAGAATGCAAAGAGGCAATGACTGCTCGTAAGCAGTCTATTCGTCAAATTAATAATCACGCAACAGCAGATTATTTAAATGCTCATAGAATTGTTAGAGCGAAAGATCGACGCACAATTAAAGCTAGCAAGAGAAAGACTTGGAGATCTTTTGTCTCCAAGTTGAATTCGCGATCTAAAATGAAAACAACATGGGACATGATTCGTAAAATAAACGGTAAAGGTAAATCAACTTCTATCAATCACCTCAACAAAGCAGGACATAAAGTATCTTCCAAAACGGACATTTCAAACACATTAGCAGATACCTTCTCCAAGAACTCCTCATGTAATAACTATTCTGAGGAGTTCTTGAAGGTGAAATCTGAGCAAGAGAAAACTAAACTTAATTTTAATTCAGACAATTCAGAACATTACAACGCTCCTTTCTCTATGAGGGAATTAAAAGCTTCCCTCGAGAAAGCACATGATACATCAGCAGGCCCTGATGATATCCACTACCAACTGCTTAAACATTTACCTGAACACTCTTTAGACAACCTCCTTGAAATATGTAATACCATTTGGGAACAAGGCGTCTTTCCGCCTTCATGGCGGGAAGCTACAATCATACCTGTTCCCAAACCGGGCAAGGATCACACCGACCCATCAAGTTACCGTCCCATCGGACTTACTAGCTGCGTCTGTAAAACCATGGAACGAATGATTAACGACAGGCTTGTCTGGTTTCTGGAATCCAATGGACTGATATCTGAGTATCAATCTGGATTCCGTCGCCAGAGAAGCACTGCCGATAATCTGATTAGACTCGAAGCATTCATTCGAGACGGGTTTGTTAACAATGAGCATATATGTCGCGTGACACGTGTATTCTTGTACATTCTGAAATCCGTATAATTGTATATTTGTGATGTGTGGTACTGTGTTGTATTGTTGTGCGTATTATTGATTTCACATCCCTGTGATTCCACATACCTGTGGTTTCACACACCTGTGGTTTTTGCACACCTGTGGTTTGGCATGTACATTTGCCATGTACAATGTGCGTGTAATAAGGGGGCTTATGTTGTATTGGTGGAGATACGTTTATGCGTGTCCTATTTGCGGATTTAAATATACGTCTATTTTATGAGCAATGTTTTACTGATGTCACGCCATATTTGCCACAGACTATGCATGTGTGTGGTAGAGAACTCGTTGACTGCGTGTGCTGGTTTCGCTAGGGAAAAGATACCTTTTAGTATTACGGATGTCCACTGTCCGTGCCAGCCGAGTTTGTCCGCGTGTCAGTGTTTCACCATATAAGGGACCTTCTGTAGGTGAAGCCAGTATACAGCGCAGACCATACCATGGTCTGCCCTGTTATGTATGCTACGGGTTAGTGTTTCAGCATAGCCTGGTACTGGCCAACACGGATATATCAGATCCCATACTGGTGATGCTTTGTGTCGTGACATTTCCGTAAATGACCACGATATTTGAGTTTAGTATGTGCTACACTCTCATTTGAATGTATAGCCGTAGGACCGATATGGAGGGGTTTGGCGGGGCCAAGAAGCGACCTTCGCATTGTCGAGACCAGTCGAGTACATTTCGGATTATGAGATCTGGGTCTATGGTGTGCAGATTTATGGTAGTGTGGGGTATACCATGTTGGATGGTATTTATTCCACGAGGGCTGTACACTGGTTTGGTTGAATTTAAGGCGTGGGAACATATATTTATGCCAAATATAACCCACGGGTGACATGGCAAAAGCCATGGTTTTGTAGTATTTATGTGAGATGTCGTACGAGGGGTAGGCATATTCATTATTCCGTGCATGGTTTCACTGGTGGGTATATAAGCGATGTCTCGCTATGTGTTGGCGGGACATATATTTTCTGGTTACAGAAGACTAGTACTGTATTCACCAGTGACACGGAGGATTTTGGTATGTACCTACAACATTTTATTTCAGCTGTGATTTGCCGTTGTTCGATTCCCGTTTTAGTCTGTTGTGCATCCTATCTGTCTGTCTGTGCGTATTCGTCCAGTAATTGGAGACTCATTTCATTTTTGTAGCCTCTTGAGAACGCTCCAGCGAGCCACATTGGACGTTTTGGTCCACTCGTTTGAGGGCAGACCCCAGTCAGTGCAGAGTATCGGGTCGTCCGAGTGTCCGTACGTCTGTCTGGCGCAGTGTGTGTAGCAGCTCCGGGTACAGGCCTGTATAGAGCAGTGTGTGATAGCTACCTCGCGTTCAGCAGACAGTCACAGCCATAGTTTAGTGAAGTGAAACGCCATACACACATATCATATCATTATACTACCACCGAGTTGAATGTCACCTAAGTGAAACTTTTCCCGGCGTCTTAGCCAACGTGATAATCGCCATTTTGTATTATATCGGAACTTTACATCCGGTCTACCACTTCCGGTATTACAACCCATTGATTCACCATGGATACTTTACATCCGGTCTACCACATCCGGGTTGCTACAGTCGAGTGATACCATAGGAACTTTACATCTGGTCCACCATTTCCGGAGATAATACTACCTGTGGAACTTTACTTCCGGGAACCAGCTTCCGGAACATTATCGTTATTGACTATCATGTGATGTAACCACATCCGGCTTTGACTTTGACATTCATACTTTGGAAATATATTGCATAGGCAATACATATGTATACTTTGATAGTGTATGGTAATACTCCTATCATGGCATATCATGGCTAAAGGATTGTAGTAAGACTACATATATTGTTTATGGATTAATCCACTTGAAGTTGGATTATAGCCATATTGTTGACTAGACCTCATATTGCGGGTGAGGCAGACCTGGGACCTTGATACTCAGAGGTTACACTATCTATTGAGATACGCCAGCACTGGGGTAGCTCAGATGATTGTCATTTTGTCCTCCAATGTTCGTTATGCCATGTTATACTTGTATGTTATTTCACTTTGATTAGCGATCATCAAAGTACTTGTGCATTCATACTATTGTCCACTACGGGACCATTGAGATACCACATACCGAGTTTATTCGTCTATAGCTTTTAAGTTGCGTTAAAGTATAACAGTCGATTGGCTTACAACCTTGTAGTAATTGAATAGTGTCATGCATAGTACAGTGATGTTCGCATATCAATGTATCATGTATTCCTGTGTGTTCCCCATGTAATATAGTGTACATTATAAGTGATTAAGTGACTACGTGTACTTATCTACTCTGGCCTATCCCTTACACTTCAACTGCATTGTTACCACTTTTCGTTCGTCAGATCAAGCTATATTGGCCATAACGTCATAACAATTGAAGTATACTTGGTTCTTATGATAATTGGGGGAGACAATTTGTCTCGATCATTCCTGACCTTGGTAATGACCTTGACAATATAGTTGCCATATTTTTTGACCTAGAAAAGGCATATGACACGACGTGGAAGTATGGGATTATGAAGGACCTTCATGACCTCGGTCTGAAGGGTCATCTCCCTGATTTTATTTCTAATTTTTTGAAAGACAGACAATTCCAAGTCCGAGTCGGTACAACCCTTTCTGATCCCCATGAACAGGAAATGGGTGTACCGCAGGGAAGTATATTGTCTGTTTCCCTTTTTAGCATTAAACTGAATAATATTGTAAAATGCCTGCAACCAGGTGTTGACTGTTCTTTATATGTCGATGATTTTTTAATATGTTACAATCAAAGAACATGCATACTATTGAGCGCCAATTACAACTGAGCCTCAATAGAATAACAAGTGGACCACAGAAAACGGCTTTAAGTTTTCGAAATCTAAAACTAACTGCATGCATTTTTGCAAAAGACGCGGTCTTCACCCTGATCCCGAGCTTAAACTGGGAACACATCCCATCCCAGTTGTTCGGGAGCAGAAATTTCTTGGTCTTATCTTTGATCCTAAACTCACTTTTAAACCTCATTTACGATACTTGAAAGCTAAATGCCAGAAAGCACTCAACTTAATGCGAGTGGTAGCAAATCATGACTGGGGTGCAGACCGAAAGGTGCTGCACCGCCTTTACATCGCACATGTTCGCTCAAAACTAGACTACGGATGCACTGTATATGGGTCTGCCAATAAATCCGATCTTCGGACGCTCGATCCAATACATCACCAGGGCTTACGACTCTGCCTGGGTGCATTCCGTACGTCTAATGCACAGAGCTTATATGCCGAAGCAAATGAGCCTTCTCTCCACGACAGACGCACCAAATTATCTTTGTAATACGCCACTAAACGACATTCCAATCCATCTAATCCAGCTTATAACACTGTCTTTCATCGAACTACAGATGCTGTATTCGATAAGAAACCAAGCTTCAAGCCACCATTCGGCAAGAGAATGGATCCTTTGATACACGATGCTGGCTTGGATCTGGATCACATTGCCAAATACGCTGTTCCAGATACTCCACCATGGCAGTTGGAGCAGCCCAAGATGATCTTCGATCTTAGTCAGCACACGAAAGCAACAACTGATCCATCCATTTTTAAATCACTTTTTCTTGAGGTTAAAGACAGATACAATACATACACTCCGCTTTTTTACTGATGGCTCAAAGATCGGGGACCGGGGGGTAGCATCTGCTGCCGCTGTCCCCGAGGGAGATCTTCAATCCAGACTCCTAGACAAATCTTCGATATTTTCTGCGGAATTGAGGGCGATTTTACTTGCTCTTGATTTCGCGAAAATATCTTGGAGAAAGCAATTCATTTTATTTTCCGATTCATTATCTTCACTACAAGCTTTGTACAATATGAAGCTTGAAACATCCACTTATCCGCCAAATCATGGAGCTACACCATATTTTACTTTCGTCTGGCAAGGACATTATATTTTGTTGGCTACCCAGTCATATGGTATCAAGGGCAATGACAGGGCAGATAGTGCTGCCAAGGCCGCCCTGGATCTACCAACTTCTCATTTTCCTGTTTGCTATCATGATTTTAAATCATCCATCAACTCATTCATCTCCGATACAATGCAGATCCAGTGGGATCTGCTCACAGATAATAAACTTCATGCTGTGAAACCGACTCTGGGCGAATGGACTCCTGGCTACAGACATGTACGCCGGGATGAAGTTGTCCTTAGTCGATTGCGCATTGGACATACACGACTAACGCATTCGTATATGCTCAAAGGTGAGCCGCGTCCATGGTGTATTCCATGCCACAGCGCATTTACCGTGCAACACATCCTACTGGACTGTATCGATTTTGGCCGATATTCGAGGCAAACACTTCAATGTTACTTCACTTGCGGAGCTATTCCAGGTGGAGAACATTGAAGGTTTGCTTCATTTTCTACATGAAACTAACTTGTGTCGGAAAATTTAATTTTATCATTGTATACATGTTTCTCATTATTATACTTTTATAATTCTATACATGTTGTTCATTTATATTGTTTATCATATTAATATTTTTACCTTATCATCTGATTGATTATCACATGTAACACTATTTTACTATTCTTTTTATTCTTCATCTACATTGCTTGGCCCTAAATGATACTCTTTTGTGTTGATGGGCCGTTAAGCACCATTCCATTCCATTCCATTCCATTACCACATGTAACATACTATTTTACTATTATTTGTATTCTTCATCTACATTGCTTGGCCCTAAATGATACTCTTTTGTGTTGATGGGCCGTTAAGCACCATTCCATTCCATTCCCCGAGGGAGATATTCAATCCAGACTCCCAGACAAATCTTCGATATTTTCTGCGGAATTGAGGGCGATTTTAGTTGCTCTTGATTTCGCGAAAATATCTTGGAGAAAGCAATTCATTTTAGTTTCCGATTCATTATCTTCACTACAAGCTTTGTACAACATGAGGCTTGAACATCCACTTATCCGCCAGGTCATGGAGCTACACCATATTTTGCTTTCGTCTGGCAAGGACATTATTTTATGTTGGCTACCCAGTCATACTGGTATCAAGGGCAATGACATGTAACATACTATTTTACTATTATTGTATCCCCCGGACTCCGTCGGGGGATACTATGGATTTGACAGCGCGCCGCGTCCGCGTCCGCGTCCGCGTCCGCGTCCGCGTCCGCGTCCGCGTCCGCTTCCGCGTCCGCGTCCGCATCCGCCGCAGACACTTCTTGTCCGGAGCATAACTCGAACACCCTTTGGAATATTTTCATGAAACTTCACACATGCATAGACCACGACCCAAAGGTGTGTCGCGCACAAGAATGACAACTCTTGCATAGCTAATTTTTTAGTTATCTCCTTTTTTTGTTTCTCGCACTGATTTTCGTGTCCGGAGCATCCATCCCACCACCCTTTGGAAATTTTATTTTCATGAAAACTTTATTAACCATGCATAGACCACAGACCCGAAGGTGTGTCGCGCACAAGAATGAGAACTCTTGCATAGCTAATTTTTTAGTTATCTCCCTTTTTTGTTTTGCGCACTGATTGACCATAACTCGACCACCCTTTGGAATATTTTTATGAAACTTAACACATTCAATTAGACCACGAACCGAAGGTGTGTCGTGCACAAGAATGACAACTCTTGCATAGCTAATTTTTGAGTTATCTCCCTTTTTTGTTTTCGCTCACTGATTTTCTGTCCGGAGCATAACTCGACCACCCTTTGGAATATTTTCATGAAACTTCACACATGCATAGACCACGACCCGGAGGTGTGTCGCGCACAAGAATGACAACTCTTGCGTAGATAATTTTTGAGTTATCTCCCTTTTTTGTTTTGCGCACTCTACAAACTGGACAATAATGCATGAAGACCTGTTTTCTCGTCTGCTCTGTACACCTTTTCTCGTGTGCTCTGTACACCTTACCTGTAGAGAGAACAATAGAAACTGGGAGAACCATGTGCTAGCATGGGCTAGCATGTGCAGATGTCCAGTGCTTGACCACTGCTGACCAGGTAATTTATACAGGTAAATCACTACATTGGGTACTGTGTTGAAAATATTGTGGCATTATGTGGACCTGTGCAGATTTTTGTAGATAAATATAGGACTATTAAACAAAAATCTGGTCTCCAATAGCAAGCATTATTTTTAAACTTTTTTTTTAATTTTTTTTTTTTTTTTTTTTTTTTTAATTTTTTTTTCTTTCTTTTTTTTCATTTTTTTTTTTTTTTTTTTTTATTTTTTTTTTTTTTTTTTTTAATTTATTTTTTTTTTTTTCATTTTGTTTTCTTTTTTTTTTTCATTGTTTTTTTTTTTTTTTTCATTTTTTTTTTTTCAAAATTATTTTTCAATTTTTTGTCTAGTAAGCATAAGGTCGTAAGTGCTTTATACAGACTATTCACCTGTGCATGTGCTAGCATGTGCAACTGACCACTGACCACTTACAGGTAATTTATACAGGTAAATGATTATATTACATTTCCGTAAACTGTGTTGAAAATATTGTGGCATTATGTGGACCTGTGCAGATATATGTAGATAAATATAGGACTATTAAAAAAAATTCTGTGCTCCAGTAGCAAGCATTATTATTTTTAAACTTTTTTTTTCCATTTTTTTTTTTTTCATTTTTTTTTTCAAATTATTTTTCAATTTTTGTCTAGTAGCATAGGTGGTAAGTGCTATATACAGACTATTCACCTGTGCATGTGCTAGCATGTGCAAAAACTGACCACTGACAACTTACAGGTAATTTATACAGGTAAATGATTATATTACATTTCCGTAAACTGTGTTGAAAATATTGTGGGAATATGTGGACCTGTGTATATATGATATGTAGATAAATATAGGACTATTAAAAAACATTCTGGGCTCCAGTAGGGAGCATTATTCTTTTTCTTCTTTTTAATTTAATTTTTTTTTACATTATTTTTTTTACATTCTTTTTCAATTTTTTAACTGACCACTAACTTATTACAGGTAATTTATACAGGTACATTATTACATTTCCGTAAGCTGTGTTGACAATATTGTGGCAGTATGTGGACTGCATGACGATATATGTAGATAAATATAGGACTATTAACAAAAATTCTGGGCTCCAGTAGCGAGCATTATTTAAAAAAAAAAAATTGTATATTACATTTCCGTAAACTGTGTTGAAAATATTGTGGCATTATGTGGACCTGTGCAGATATATGTAGATAAATATAGGACTATTAAAAAAAAAATTCTGGGCTCCAGTAGCAAGTATTATTATTTTTTATTTTTCAACTTTTTTTTTCAATTTTTTTTAATTTTTTTTTTTTTACATTCTTTTTTAATTTTTTAACTGACCACTAACTTATTACAGGTAATTTATACAGCTAAATTATTACATTTACCTAAACTGTGTTGACAATATTGTGGCAGTATGTGGACCTGTGCAGATATATGTAGATAAATATAGGACTATTAAAAAAAATTCTCGGCTCCAGTAGCGAGCATTATATTATTTACATTCTATATTACATTTCCGTCAACTGTGTTGAAAATATTGTGGCATTATGTGCACCTGTGCAGATATATGTACATAAATATAGGACTATTAACAAATAATTCTGCGCTCCAGTAGCGTCACACATGCATAGACCCTAAAGGTGTGTCGCGCAAGAATGACAACTCTTGCATCACTAATTGTTTAGTTATCTCCCTTTGTCCGTCACCGATTTTGTCTCCGGAGCATAACTCGATCACCCTTTTTTCAAACTACTTGTGTATCTGAGGAGGGGGATACACATGCGCTTGTTGACAAGCGTCCATTTCTAGTTTGTATTCTTCATCTACATTGCTTGGCCCTAAATGATACTCTTTTGTGTTGATGGGCCGTTAAGCACCATTCCATTCCATTCTCCCTACTTAGGAAAAAAAAATAAGTTTGAAGAAATTATTTTTTTCGTCAATGGTATAAAAGATAGGGTAGAATCGAATAGTAAGAAACGGATATATAGACACATTATGTATAACAAAGCTAGGAATGACTATCACTCATGAATAACCACATGACACACTGTGAGAACGAACTGTTGTCAGTTACCAGTAGTAAATCATGTGCTGGCCATCCTAAGGAACATTTAAGAATTGAGAGTGAAAATAGCCTTTCGTAGCACATAAATAAACAACTGTACAACCAGTGGACGGGCAAAACCGACAAATCAGGCAATATGAATTACAATTATACATATACACATGCTCCTACATGTGTATATGCACATTGAACAGTTCATCTGGAGCCAGTGCAGTGAAAATGATACTGAAGATGCACTGGATCCAGATAATCCGGAGAATCCGCAACGCCAGACCCCCAGCAAAGCTCGCACTCTGCCTATGATGGGAAACACAGGCAAGTCGACAATGATTGGATAACATACATCAAGCCAACACGAACGTCATGGCGACAAACACATCCGTCGCCATGATGCCCATGTTGGAATGATGGATGTACATTTTATAATCCAGCATTATCCCTACCCGGGTTGCACACAATAGTACACACAACACATATATGCATAGACGCAGAGACATAAGGGATTATGATAGGTTTTCTGATATAATGATAAATATAAGGGTAATATATTCTGATTGTCTCTACAAGGTAGAATTGTCCAGTAAATGAAAGTTCCAAGGTGGGGAATCGGATGACCAGAGCAGGAAATGTCAAACGTAGATGTAATGGAGAGTCCATGAAGAATGGCGTCGAGTTGTCTCGAAATGAATGGTCCGGTTGTAATAAGGAATAAATAATCCAGGAAGAACAATAAATAATCCGGGAATAACACTAACTATTCTGTCCAAGTATTTGCATGTGACAAGCTACATATATAGAGACATACATACCAGTAGCATATAGAGATCTACTGGATATGATCACATGCACATAATTGGAAAGACACACTCGCGAGAACACATCAGAGGAACACGTACTCAGACGATGAAGACGGACGAACACATGTAGAGATTACGAAGATGAGGCAAGTGGAATATGACGATGGGAGAGTCAGTAACAGACACAAGTTACTGATGAAGATAGATGATGGCGGACGGAGGCGGATATCGACGGATGGGGTGGACGGAAACGAAAGACGACGGATAGATGTACATGTAGATGGAAACGGATGACTGAGGACGGATACGGACAGGAACGGAAGACGACTTATAGAACGGGATGAAGATGTCACTGGTTCGGGTCGGGCAGAGGAATGACGATGGTGGCGTCCTTGTCCCAGAGATTCGAAAGTTTCACCAACTGCCCGGCCCGCTCCACTACTGCTTCATCCCGGCAGATGGTGTTCTCCAATATTATACTGCTGGTCCCGCATTGCTCAGCTTGGCGTCGCCGTAATCGTTGAGCGGCAGCCTTCTTGTCCTCCTTCGTCTGCTGCCGTTCCTTCGGGGTGCCCAGACGCAAAGGGAGACTCTGAGTAGGTATAAAATGTGTGTTTTCCTTCGCCACAGGGTCCAATATTGCCTTTCCACCATGTTGCTTCCGTTGATGGTATCTTGCCTTGGCTTGGTCGACGAAATTATGGGTACACAGTCCGCAACGGGTAGCTGAGGTAATGGCGGTATGAGTTCCTTTGAAGTGGTGCATATTCTGCTTGTAGGTTTTGTATGTGACGTGATCGCTACTACAGTCTGGTGCATTACATGAAGTTGTCCTTAGTCGATTATCCAATGCGCAATCAACTAACGCATTCGTATATTTTCAAAGGTGAGCCGCGTCCATGGTGTATTCCATGCCACAGCGCATTTACCGTGCAACACATCCTACTGGACTGTATCGATTTTGGCCGATATTCGAGGCAAACACTTCAATGTTGCTTCACTTGCGGAGCTATTCCAGGTGGAGAACATTGAAGGTTTGCTTCACTTTCTACATGAAACTAACTTGTATCGGAAAATTTAATTTTATCATTGTATACATGTTTCTCATTTCTATAATTTTATAATTCTATACACGTTTTTCATTTATATTGTTTATCATATTTATATTTTTACTTTATCATCTGATTGATTACCACATGTAACATACTATTTTACTATTATTTTTATTCTTCATCTACATTGCTTGGCCCTAAATGATACTCTTTTGTGTTGATGGGTCGTTAAGCACCATTCCATTCTGGTGCATTACATCCATCACCAGCATGGAAAATATCCCGCTCCCTAATGTCAAATTCCTGCTTTTCCAGTAACGGTACCCGTATTTCCATAGGATCCATGTCGGTGACTGCTGGAATTATATGAGCAACGGAATGCAGAACTGAGCTGCAGTAGGTAGGGGAAATGTTCAGAAGAGATGCAGAAGAGAATGGGGTTTATGGGAGATTCTGGAGAATAGAGCTGGATGCTCCCAGTCCAAAGAAATATTATAGGTATTCATGGAAGTAGAGTTGGATACTCCTAGTCCATGAAGGTAGAGGAAAGTAAAATGGAAATGAGATGAAATTTCTGAGACATGTCAATATGTGTACAAGAAATAAATACACCTATATACTATATTGGATAATTTCTCTGACAATCAAGTGGCATATGTACAACACGTGGGCTTAATCTGAAAATCGTCTGATTTCTGTCGTTTGATGTATATAAAATGTATATAAAATCTCTCCCTTTTCCTGTCACACCAGGGTGACACCGAGCTAGTCTACTGTAGGGACGGAACACCAAGCACGTTGTGGACAGAGACAACAAGGTATATTTTTACAAGTATGATATATTTACATAAATGATAAACACAAACAATAGATGAATATGTCAGTACGGACAACGTCCCCTAGCAGCCACCGCCACAGGCCCTTGCACAACCAAGGCACATCCTCGATTATGGAACAGGTAGGTAAAGTTAAAAGTAAACGTCATCATAATATGGATAAATATCCAATGTTAGAGATCATCTAAACAACTCCGGCTTCCGCTATGATGGGAGTGACGTTATAATAACGTCGTAAAGTTACTGGTTCTTAGGAGATACTCAGCCTACTTGAGCGGATGGGGTCCATAACGCATCGGTGAACGTCCCTATCGATTATTCACGTCCTTTGACGGAATGACGTCACCGGAATATGCCCCACTCGATTACGCCCTCGGTCCACGCGGAGCAGAGTCCCCGCTAACACACGGTGTCGTGTCGTGGACTCCAGAATAAGGAAATAACTCTGTGTTGCGTACTGAATTACGCAGACACAAAGAAGGGACGTGCCGTCGCTCGTGGCTGACTGGCTGGCTGCCTGGCTGGTGTACTGGCTGGTGTACTGACTGGCTGGCTGGGACTACAAAACACCAACGGTGTTGTTACCAGAATGTAACGTGTTATAGTCTCAATAATAGTCACAGTAGTGCACATGAAATCAATATCCTGATTGCATGGCAATACTAAACATCATCATATATTACAATGATGAAACATGATAAAATGCAATGTACACAAAGATATTTTCACTAATTGGAAGAAGGGGGCTGATGGAATTCATAAATCGGAAAATGCGATATAACACATTAATGAACAGCCACTATATCTAGTGTACCCAACGATATACCTCCTCACAGCCGTACATGTGAATACAGACGTCATTCACAGTTATTTACCATTAGTAAACAAACATTTGATTGCGACAGGCCTTACTTTGATCAGACTGCCCGTGGCCAACTGCGCTAACTTAATAAAGAGCAACTGTGCCAAGTATTCTCCTGTGCAGATTCACAGTATTACATTACATTACATTACTAATCATAAACACTGTATACTCTAATCAGACTGTAGGATTCCACAGGCTGACCCAAAGCATCAGTGATTGAAACAAATTATACTTCACATCATGTCCTTGTTGCAGCTTACTGATGTATACATCAGTGCACTTAGAGCAGAACTGTCTGATCTGGCCCATCTTGGTCGCAATAGCATTTACAATAGTTACAACACACTGCGAACGTAATACGACTTAATAAAATGAATGTACAGACGACTGGGTTAGGAGTTAACATGTGTTTCCCCATAGAGTAATGAAAGTCGTCCAGAAAATTCACGTTACAATTGTGACATGTTAAAATTGGCAATATTCTCATGTATTGTACAGGGCGCAGACTGATATTCGATTGAATCGTAACATAAAATGCATGGCTAATGTTAGTGAACATTTCAATCAAGTTCGCCCTTCGTTTTACATATACAATAAATTGCTAATGCAATTAGTCAGAGTGACATGCAACAAAACACATGATAATAATATGCCATTACAATACTCACGGAATGCTCCCACATGCCAGTCCTGTAATCATTATTATTTACACGTAAGCACGACGAATTAATGAATCAATAATATTTGATTAAGGGAGATAATCTACATCAGCGGATACATGCCATACGGCTTTTATTGACCAAGCGTTTGGTCGAAACGGGGCCAAATAACTCAGGTAAATTAAATAGTGCAGTATTATCGAGGATACGATAACACTGCGTAGAATTGCCGGTCTTGGCAAGATTCAGACATAAATGGCAGCATTAGAAAGTTACAACATCATATGTACTCACCAATTCCCAGTGAACAACTTGCGCTCCAATGTCACAATAATGAAATTGAATGTCCGACTGATAATATATGGAGCTACAACGAATATATACCCCCACCCTAGTGCATGACTATCCCATGTAGTCTGCTTGTCAATGTAAAACTTATGGGCCCACATTTGGCTTACAATTTTACGTAAGTGGACTAATGATCCGACAGTCAGTCTAGCTCATGAGATATCTGGTGAATTAGTCTGAAATACTTCAGTCATAAATAGGTATGACTTACTAGGTAATTAGGCTAGCATCTAAGTCTGCATATACAATGTAGATCACCCAGATACGACCAGTGCAAAATCCAATACTGGTAGTCCTTGCGCGGTTTCGGATAAAGCGCTATTCTCTCCAGCGATATACTCCACGGGCGATATTACACACACCAATACCTATTCGACCGTCTTGTACTAGAATATTCGATTACTGCTCTAGACTATGTGACCCGTGTTACAATTAATGGATGATAAAGAATATAGTCGGCTACGATTCGTGACACAGGGTGAATACATTTTACGCGGCTTCACAACACGGCCATGACATGTAGTCACTGATGGTGCAGGTGTGTGTGATGCATCTGCGCGAGTGCTGTCTCCTAGAACGGGTGTATGAAGAGAAACATCATCCGGACCTATCACTATTGATTCAGATTCTTCCTCAGTGTTGTGTGACTGATCATTGTCTTGTTCATCCGGTATCCAAGAGTCTGGGGCATTTATTCCCTGATACGGAATCAAGTGATCAACATGTACATTGATCATGGGCGATGCTTCACTTTTCTGTACAGAGTATGTTAACTGGGATACCTTGCGAATGACCAAGTAAGGACCCGTCCAACCTAATCCCAATTTTGTATGGGCCGTTGGGGGGTACCAGCGCCAAACCCAATTCCCTGTTTCATAAGATCTCGGCTTTAACCCTTGGTCATAGTTTCCCTTCTGCCACGTCGCGGCATTGCCCAGATTCTTATGCACGAATTCATGAGTGGTTTGCATAGCGGCTTTTACCCATTCTAGGTATTGTACGGGGCAAATGTCAGGTATAGTATTGGGCGGCGGGCCTACCATTAAATCAAGAGGACAGTTTGTTTCCATATGTAAGAATAGGAGATTCGGACTACAACATGTGCTTTTGTGCTGTGTTGACCGATCTTGATTTCGCGAAAATATCTTGGAGACAGCAATTCATTTTATTTTCCGATTCATTATCTTCATTACAAGCTTTGTACAACATGAAGCTTGAACATCCATTTATCCGCCAAATCATGGAGCTACACCATATTTTACTTTCGTCTGGCAAGGACATTATTTTTTGTTAGCTACCCAGTCATACTGGTATCAAGGGCAATGACAGGGCAGATAGTGCTTCCAAGGCCGCCCTGGATCTACCAACTTCTCATTTTCCTGTTTGCTATCATGATTTTAAATTATCCATCAACTCATTCATCTCCGATACAATGCAGATCCAGTGGGATCTGCTCACAGATAATAAACTTCATGCTGTGAAACCGACTCTGGGCGAATGGACTCCTGGCTACAGACATGTACGCCGGGATGAAGTTGTCCTTAGTCGATTGCGCATTGGACATACACGACTAACGCATTCGTATATGCTCAAAGGTGAGCCGCGTCCATGGTGTATTCCATGCCACAGCGTATTTATCGTGCAACACATCCTACTGGACTGTATCGATTTTGCCAATATTCGAGGCAAACACTTCAATGTTACTTCACTTGCGGAGCTATTCCAGGTGGAGAACATTGAAGGTTTGCTTCACTTTCTACATGAAACTAACTTGTATCGGAAAATTTAATTTTATCATTGTATACATGTTTCTCATTTCTATAATTTTATAATTATATACACGTTTTTCATTTATATTGTTTATCATATTAATATGTTTACCTTATCTGATTGATTACCACATGTAACATACTATTTTACTATTATTTTTATTCTTCATCTACATTGCTTGGCCCTAAATGATACTCTTTTGTGTTGATGGGCCGTTAAGCACCATTCCATTGCTTAAGTGTCCGATTGAAGCATTCTACTAACTCATCAGAGTTGGGTCTATATGGTATAGTGCGGGTTTTTTGTATGCCAAATCGTTCACAGACTAATCGGAATAGCTCGGACTCAAATTCTCGACCTTGATCTGTATGTAACTGTCTGGGACACCCGAATCGCACAAAGAATTCGGTCACAATTTTGTCCGCAACAGTGAGTGCTGTGTGATTTGGTACTGCCCAAGCTTCCACCCATTTGGAGAAGTATTCACTCAATACAATAATATATTCATTGCCATTTTCACTGACCGGAAGTGGTCCGAATATGTCAACAGCAACACAATCCATCAAATTTGCTACTCTGAACTGTTTTAGTGGAGACTTGCCAAGTCCCGGACCAAGTTTCGCTCTTGCACATGTATCACATGATTGTATCCATCTGGCAATATCATTGTGCATATCAGGCCAGTAGAACCTGCGCCGAACGTTGTCAAGAGTTCGGTCGCGGCCAAAATGTCCGGCTGTACGACTGGTATGTAAGTGTTCAAAATAACTTGTCGCATTGGTTCTGCTGCGATCAACTGAAAGATTGTGTTGCCTTGTACATCTAACCACTTCCGGTACAGAAGGTCGTTTCTCATTTCCAAACTTTCCCATTGAAACCATAGGTTTTTCATCACAGGGTCCGTGTCATCTATGTCCCCTCTTGGCGGATTGTGGTTGGACAATAATTTGCGTTCTCTTATAAAGTTAATCGCGGGGTCATTTCTTTGCATGTCATTCAATTCTTCTGTGCTCCATGTCGGTAGCCAGTTTGCAGTTTCCTCTGCCATGCTTGTTGGTTCCGGATCAAAGTATACAGGGCTGATAAGTGACCAAATAGCGAGGGATTCACCAAGCTGGTGTTTATCACCGAACACTGGTTCACCTGGTGAAGGGCTGACAAGTGACAGGTCCGGTGGATTCAGATAGGTCATGTCAACTTCAGAAGTCAACAGCTTGTCAACGGACCCCTCAACGGCCAGGGAACAGTCATTAACGCGTGGAGCACAGTCTATGCATGCGTCATTGGGACATTTTCGGTTGGGTTTTCTGGAGAGCGCATCCGCGTTACGATGATGTATGCCGGGGCGGTACTGAATTTCATAGTCGTCTGTTTCGATGATGCTTATCCAGCGTGCATAGAGACCTTCCGGCTCTTTGAAATTTCTCAGCCAAACCAAAGGTGCGTGATCTGTCCGAATCTTGAATCGCCTTCCGAGCAGATAGTGTTTAAAATGTCTCAGAAAGGTGACCACAGCAAGCAATTCTCGTTTTGTGGTACAGTATTGCTGCTGCGCGGGATTCAGGGTCTTGCTGGCATACGCAATAACTGGCTCGTTGCCGTTTTGCATTTGTGATAGTACAGAGCCTATCCCGACTGCGCTGGCGTCTGTGTCAATGATGAAAATGCCTTCTCTTTCGGGAAATCCAAGAATCGGAGCTCGTATTCTATAGACAGGCTTTTAATTTCTGAAACGCAATTTCACACTGTTCATTCCATTTGTGGGCTAAAAAGACCTTAAAACAAATCACGGCCGTGTCTCCTCTGCGATCACGGCAAGGGCCGGATGACAGGTCGGCCTCCCCACCACCACTCAGGGGTAGGCCCACGGCCATGGAGAGGATCCCTACAAAACCGCCCAGGAAAGGGTCTGATGACCCTGGATCCCAGAAAGGGTCTGATGACCCTGGATCGCAGAAAGGGACAGACGGCCCCATTCCACTGAAGAACAGGTTTGAGTCGTTGGACTCGATGGAGACTGAAGAGTCTTCTGACACTCCAACTGCCAAACCTGTTCCACCCCGCAAACCCATACTTCCACCTACATAAAACATGGATACTATTATCCAATGGAACTGTCGAGGAATTAAAGCAAATCGTGATGAATTAACAATTTTATTAACTCAACACAACCCCATTGCTGTTTGTCTTCAGGAAACATTCCTGAAAGTTGACGATACATTTTCTTTTAAATCGCATGCATTATACAGTAAGTGTTCAGATAACGCTGAACGCGCATCTGGTGGAGTCTCAATCCTCGTTAATTTGAGTACCCCACATAGTCTCGTGAATCTTGACACTAATCTTCAGGCTGTGGCCGTTCGTGTTACGATGCACAAGACTATTACGTTATGTTCTATCTACATTCCACCATCTGCAGTCCTGTTAAAATCAGAACTAGATAATCTTGTCTCTCAGCTCCCTTCGCCTTTCATTCTCCTTGGCGATTTTAACGGACATAACATGCTTTGGGGTTGTAAAGACACAAACAAAAAGGGGAAACTTATTGAAAATTTTCTTTTCGATCACAATCTCAGCATTTTTAATGATAAATCGAGCACATATTTACATTCCGCAACCGGTTCATATTCCTCTCTGGATTTAACTCTGTGTCATCCTTCTCTGTATTTAGACTTTACGTGGAAAGTTGGTGACGACCTATGTGGGAGTGACCACTTTCCTGTCTTCTTGCAGAGTAATGGACCACCATCCACTGACAGAGTCCAGAGGTGGAAATTACATAAAGCCGATTGGGACACATTTCGCAATATGTGCATGATTGAACTAGATTTTGATCGCTTTCGAGATGCGGAAGATCCACTAGAACACTACGTTTCCCTTTTACACGATATTGCAGAAAAGACAATACCAAAAACCTCGGCAAAGCCCAAACGTGTCAATAAACCATGGTTTGACGAAGAATGCAGAGGCAATGACTGCTCGTAAGCAGTCTATTCGTCAAATTAATAATCACGCAACAGCAGATAATTTAAATGCTCATAGAATTGTTAGAGCGAAAGATCGACGCACAATTAAAGCTAGCAAGAGAAAGACTTGGAGATCTTTTGTCTCCAAGTTGAATTCGCGATCTAAAATGAAAACAACATGGGACATGATTCGTAAAATAAACGGTAAAGGTAAAATCAACTTCTATCAATCACCTCAACAAAGCAGGACATAAAGTATCTTCCAAAACGGACATTTCAAACACATTAGCAGATACCTTCTCCAAGAACTCCTCATGTAATAACTATTCTGAGGAGTTCTTGAAGGTGAAATCTGAGCAAGAGAAAACTAAACTTAATTTTAATTCAGACAATTCAGAACATTACAACGCTCCTTTCTCTATGAGGGAATTAAAAGCTTCCCTCGAGAAAGCACATGATACATCTGCAGGCCCTGATGATATGCACTACCAACTGCTTAAACATTTACCTGAACACTCTTTAGACAACCTCCTTGAAATATTTAATACCATTTGGGAACAAGGCGTCTTTCCGCCTTCATGGCGGGAAGCTACAATCATACCTGTTCCCAAACCGGGCAAGGATCACACCGAACCATCAAGTTACCGTCCCATCGCACTTACTAGCTGCGTCTGTAAAACCATGGAACGAATGATTAACGACAGGCTTGTCTGGTTTCTGGAATCCAATGGACTGATATCTGAGTATCAATCTGGATTCCGTCGCCAGAGAAGCACTGCCGATAATCTGATTAGACTCGAAGCATTCATTCGAGACGGGTTTGTTAACAATGAGCATATAGTTGCCATATTTTTTTACCTAGAAAAGGCATATGACACGACGTGGAAGTATGGGATTATGAAGGACCTTCATGACCTCGGTCTGAAGGGTCATCTCCCTGATTTTATTTCAAACTTTTTGAAAGACAGACAATTCCAAGTCCGAGTCGGTACAACCCTTTCTGATCCCCATGAACAGGAAATGGGTGTACCGCAGGGAAGTATATTGTCTGTTACCCTTTTTAGCATTAAACTGAATAATATTGTAAAATGCCTGCAACCAGGTGTTGACTGTTCTTTATATGTCGATGATTTTTTAATATGTTACAAATCAAAGAACATGCATACTATTGAGCGCCAATTACAACTGAGCCTCAATAGAATAAACAAGTGGACCACAGAAAACGGCTTTAAGTTTTCTAAATCTAAAACTAACTGCATGCATTTTTGCAAAAGACGCGGTCTTCACCCTGATCCCGAGCTTAAACTGGGAACACATCCCATCCCAGTTGTTCGGGAGCAGAAATTTCTTGGTTTTATCTTTGATCCTAAACTCACTTTTAAACCCCATTTACGATACTTGAAAGCTAAATGCCAGAAAGCACTCAACTTAATGCGAGTGGTAGCAAATCATGACTGGGGTGCAGACCGAAAGGTGCTGCACCGCCTTTACATCGCACATGTTCGCTCAAAACTAGACTACGGATGAACTGTATATGGGTCTGCCAGTAAATCCGATCTTCGGACGCTCGATCCAATACATCACCAAGGCTTACGACTCTGCCTGGGTGCATTCCGTACGTCTAACGCACAGAGCTTATATGCCGAAGCAAATGAGCCTTCTCTCCACGACAGACGCACCAAATTATCTTTGCAATACGCCACTAAACTACATTCCAATCCATCTAATCCAGCTTATGACACTGTCTTTCATCGAACTACAGATGCTGTATTCGATAAGAAACCAAGCTTCAAGCCACCATTCGGCAAGAGAATGGATCCTTTGATACACGATGCTGGCTTGGATCTGGATCACATTGCCAAATACGCTGTTCCAGATACTCCACCGTGGCAGTTGGAGCAGCCCAAGGTGATCTTCGATCTTAGTCAGCACACGAAAGCAACAACTGATCCATCCATTTTTAAATCACTTTTTCTTGAGGTTAAAGACAGATACAATACATACACTCCGCTTTTTACTGATGGCTCAAAGATCGGGGACCGAGTAGCATCTGCTGCCGCTGTCCCCGAGGGAGATATTCAATCCAGACTCCCAGACAAATCTTCGATATTTTCTGCGGAATTGAGGGCGATTTTACTTGCTCTTGATTTCGCGAAAATATCTTGGAGAAAGCAATTCATTTTATTTTCCGATTCATTATCTTCATTACAAGCTTTGTACAACATGAAGCTTGAACATCCACTTATCCGCCAAATCATGGAGCTACACCATGTTTTACTTTCGTCTGGCAAGGACATTATTTTTTGTTGGCTACCCAGTCATACTGGTATCAAGGGCAATGACAGGGCAGATAGTGCTGCCAAGGCCGCCCTGGATCTGCCGACTTCTCATTTTCCTGTTTGCTATCATGATTTTAAATCATCCATTAACTCCTTCATCTCCGATACAATGCAGATCCAGTGGGATCTGCTCACAGATAATAAACTTCATGTTATTCCAGGTGGAGAACATTGAAGGTTTGCTTCGCTTTCTCCATGAAACTAACTTGTATCGGAAGATTTAATTTTATCATTGCATACATGTCTCATATTTCTATAATTTTATATTTCTATACACGTTTTATATTTCTATATATATATTGTTCATCATATTAATATTTTTACCCTAATCACATATTGCATACTATTTTACTATTATTTTTATTCTTCATCTACATTGCTTGGCCCTAAATGATACTCTTTTGTGTTGATGGGCCGTTAAGCACCATTCCATTCATTCCATTTGTATTGCTCATTCTTTCTGGTCATTGCTGTTAATGGTTTCGCGAGGTCAGAGAATTTGGGTATGAATTTCCCAACCAGCCCCAGAAAACTGCGTACTTCATTCTTATTTGAAGGTTTCGGCCAATCTCTTATCGCGTCCACTTTAGTGGGGTCGCAGGTTATTCCGCGTTCAGAGACCAGATGACCTAGGAAGGTCACTTGTTTTTGGAAGAGACAGCATTTCTTCGGTTTTAACTTCAAGTCTGCTTCACGAAGTCTTTGAAATACAGCGATCAAATTAGCTATAGCAGTTTGGAAATCGACTCCGACAATAATGTTATCGTCTAGGTAACAGAGGCATTTTTCGGGTGTTAAGCCAAATAATACGTTGTCCATTAATCTCTCGAACGTAGCGGGCGCATTTGTCAATCCGAACGGCATAACATTAAACTGGAACATGCCTCTGTGCGGTGTGGTGAACGTAGTTTTTGGTTTACTGCTCTCTTCCATTTTTATTTGCCAATAACGAGCATTTTGTCTAACTCTTGATTGACCGTTTCTCGTTTGAATATTGGTAATCTTCGAGGCGGTATTTTAATGGGCTTCATGTTGGAAGTATCGATACGGTGATGAACAACCTCAGTTTGACCCAGAATACAGTCTGGTGTGACAAATACGTCCTGATAATCAATGAGCAGTTGTGAAATTTCGCGTTTTTCGAGCTCAGTGAGCGATGGGAAAAGTTGATCTACCACGATATTCAAATGGTCTGGCAAAACTTGCATGTTCTCATCGGGAGCAGACGTGTTTGAAAAAAGCTGACTTGCATCATGCAGATGCCCAATGGTAGTGTTTTGTTGTACTTTTATACATTGCTCGGTCAAATTAATGACGGCTATGACAGCTGTTTTCTTCCCAGGATCTACTAGTGTGCGTGATACAAGACATCCCCGATGTTGGAGTAACGTGGTAGGCTCGAATAACGTCAAGCCGCAATGTGGGGTATATATACATGGAAGGTCAACTACTCCTTCGATAAACATTTCTGAGCTGGATGAAATACTCACAGTCTCGGTAATCTGAATGCGGGCACAGGCATTGGACTGTTCTTTGTATAATTGAATAGTGCCCTTACGGGTTCCAAGAGTTCGTTTACTAAAATGCAGCTTGGCATCGTGTGCCTCCAGGAAATCTATTCCTATTATGCCGGTGAGACCTTCAATTTTAGCGATGACAAAGTTTTGCTCAAATAGCTTTCCATCCAACTCCATGTTAAGGAGGAATTGTCCTTTCGTGGGAATGTCATTACCATCTGCGGATTTGAGTGGGACTTGGCATAATTGAGATTTTGGGTCAATGTTAAGGTTTTCAAATACTTCATATGATAATATTGAAAGGGGAGATCCAGTGTCTACTAGAAATTTGTGTGTATGCTGTTGAATGTTGACCTTTGCAAACAAGCATGAGCGTATACAGGGTCCTGTTTATGACAGAGGTGATTGTTAGATGGGAACACATGTGTCTGAATGTGTGGAGTGTATGTGACCGATTCATGTGGTGTCTGACGGGCATCAGTTGTTGTCTCTCTAAGTTCCGATATGGTATTCTCGAGTGTCACTTCCTCGTAGGTACTCTGTGATGTCGGCTCATTTTCATGAGTAATAGTAATACGAGGAGTATGTACAGAAGATGTGCTAGAAGGAGGTGGTCGTGATGGTTGGTTGACACAGGCAGTATTCTCGACCTCGAAGACAGCCCCTGCTAGTTTCCCTGTTGCTTGGATTTGCTCTCATCGGCCTGCAACTTCCAGCATTTGTCGACGTTGTGGTTGGTTCGCCTACAGTACTCACAGAACAAGCGCGATCGAGTGTTGACTGTAGTGGCAGGTGGGGTTATTTCAGTATTTGGAGGTACAGTGGTTTGCACATTGCTTGTGTCAGGTCTATGTTCGGCTCTTTCCCAGTAGCTGCTTCCGATTCTATCTCTGCCAGAGGAGTTGTCATTGTTCACTAGTGGATTACTTTTGCCTTTCAGAAGTTGATCCAGTTTCTCATCCATCATATTGCTTATCTGTTGTAACGTACTTGCAGGCGGTGTGAGGTCCTTAGAGGTGATGGGTGCAAGTACATCAGCTGCATGAGATTGTGGCTTTTTGACCCTATCCACTGAACCTTCGAGTGCCTCAAATTCCGTGGCCAGTGCTATGGCCTGGTCAAGAGTCTTTGGATGGCTGAACTGGACATGTTTCTGTAGTTCATAATTAGCAAGACCATTTATGTACTGATCAATGACATAAGTTTCTAGCTGCGGATACGCCATGCTGGGGTAGGATTTCTGTGCTAACCTTCTGAGATTGTAGCCATAATCAGAGACTGATTCCCCTTTGTTTCGCTTTCTAGTCCGGAATTCACATCTGAATGCAATCTCCCGCTCCTGAGGATTAAACCTTTGACCAAATATCGATTTTAATGTGTCGTAGTCATTTAATTGAGCCAGGGTCAAACTACCTAGCAGTTTCTGTGCCTCGCCCCTAAGATTGATTGTTAATGCTTGGGCCCTTTGACCACCAGACCAGTCGTTCCAATTTGCGCATTGCTCAAAATGAACAATATAATCTGCCCACTCAGTTTTTCCCAATCCATCAAATTTGTCAGGCTCCATTTGCTTATTATTAACATGCCGGGGTGCCTTATCGTCTAGTTGAGGCAGGGAGTGGGATTGATACATTGGTACATGTGGTGAGTATCGTGCCGCGGGAGCCGGAGATGGGAGTGCTGATATCATTGAGTGTTGATGCTGTATTGGTAGCGCCGTACCCGTCTCTCCAACATATTGACGTGGTGCCGCCGAATGTTCATGTAGGTTCTCCTCATATGGCCCGTCGCTCATGGAGACTGTTCTATCAGGTGCACTGTAAAGATAGCCATTGGGTAGTGGTAGCTGTCTGGTAGATGGCAGCACCGGTGCATGTGTTGGATACACATGGTAGTCCTGGTTTACAGCTATGGATTGAGATGGCACTTGAGTGCTGTATCTATGATGTGGTAGGAGAGTCGGTGGAGAGAGCATCTGTGGTTGAGCAATCATTTTTGCAATTCCTCGGTACGGAAAGTGGGTAGCATTCTTCGCTCTGTAGTCGCCTCTCTGTGGACTTCGGATAAGGGTGACTATTGGTGGTGGCCATGTTGAAGCTGCTATGTGGATATTGCAGTTGAGATGACTGTGTAATGGGTGTATATGCATTCCGAGTGACAGCAGTAGGTAATGATTTGTTGACATCACTGCGGGTGTATATGTGACTGGTAGTGGTAGGTATATGTGACAGCTGTGATGAAGTAACAACATATGATACTCTTGGCTTGGGGTTGTCATCATACATGTGTGTACATTGTGATGCAGGCAGCCCATGTAAATTACCTAATGGCAGAAATTGTGTGTTTTTGCAATGAATCTGCTTCTGCTCAGATGAACGAGTGGCTGAAGTGAGCACTCTTGTGTAGGTACATTGCATACTGGGTCGTGGCTCCAATTCATGGGAGCTAACGACGTGCATATGTCCAGGCATGGGTACACTATGTGGACTGCATGTGTCAGTGCGTGAGTGAATGTGTGTTGGCTCCAGCTCAGGTGAGCTAACACTATGCCTGTCCATGTTCTGTCGGTAAGTATACATTGGTGCGTGTGGTTGTTCGAGTGAGTTACCAACTTGTACATGTCCGGTTGAGCGTATAGTTGGTGGACCGTTTGTGGCAGTGTATTGTAAACTGAGTGATGGTTCAAGCTCGGGTGAGCTAACACTATCTGTCTGATGCGGCCCAGGTATGCAGGTTGGTATTTTCGTTACTCTTGTATGTTGGTAAAGTTCATGGGGAGTTTCGGAAACGAATTGTGGCTCAAGTCCATGTGAGCTAATGCTATCGGGTTGTGGTTGCTCAGGTGAGCTAACACTATATGTCTGATGCGGCCCATGTGAGAGGTTGTGTATTTTCGTTACTCTTGTACTTTGGCAAGTTTGTTTACGGGGAGTTTCGGGAATTTACTGTGGCTCGAGCCCAGGGGCCTGTGTTGGCATGGGTAAATATGACGTAGTTGATAACTGTGTTAAACTACCATATCATAGATCTGGCGTGGGGGAATGGTTCGCAACTCTCAGCAAAGGTTGTGAAGGTTGTGTAGGGTATGTTTCTACCATTAAATCTCGAACACAAAGGGTCACGGGGTCGGGGGCCCCTTTTGGAATGTGGACATGCTTTGGAACTAGTGGCTGCCGCCCATTCACAGTGGTGTGTACCCCACCTACAGGTGACGGTTTACCCATCAGCTCCATATAGGATTGTGTCAATTCACTATCAGGTCGTGGCTGATTATAGCGGTGTAGCGTGGCCTCAAAACTGTCGTACTCTAAGAACGTACCTGTGTGTGTCCGTGTTTGCGTATCAACGGGAGTGGATGTGCACACAGGGTTGATGTACAGTGCGTGTGTATCGCTGTATGTTGTCATGGGAGATAGTGTGTGTGCAAAATTGACCGATTTGCTTTGTCCAAGTCTATTGGCCATGTTCGTTCACAAATGACTCTATAGCCTGCAGGCTTGTATATATATATTGTATATCAGTTTTCGTATACACAACTATAAGGAACAGGTAATTTACCGTTATATAATGTTAGCGAGCGAGTTTTGGATGCTTGAATCTGTTTTCCTAATAATTTTCAGAAATCGTTATGAAATATCCTGTGGTTACGGCACAATTTCTGTAGTAGGACTTTTTGGTGTACTTCGCGTTGTGTGATTTTTTTGTTTTGTTTGGGGACCTACTCCGGACCTTGATCGTATATCCAGGTTCCGAGGATATTAAATAACGTTATCTCAACGGGTATTAGGAATGACAACAGGAGATGGAATAAGTGAAATATATATAACTTTATATAAACATAAGGATGATAAATAGCACTGTATATAGAAGTTACAGATAGGGCATTAGACAGTTGTACAATAACAGGATGATACAAAAATTAGACAGTTACGTTTACAAATGATACGGACAATCACGAAAGTAGACACTAATCTTATGATTTAGACAAACAGTCACATAATTAGACACTGATGTTACGATTTAGACAGTCACAAAATTAGGCAGTAACCGTTTCAAATTCAATTCTTGCTAGTGGACAGTGTGGCCGACAGAAATTCACATGTAAAGAATGACACAGTACAAAATAAACAAGAGTTTTGTAGTTGTGTCAATGAGTAACATGAAAAGTGAGTCTAAGCCCCTAGCTTTCGTAATGATATAGGGATATACTGTTCTGAGGGTGTTTGATATACAAAGAGAGGAGAGTACCTACTGGTAGAGGTGTTTGGTACACCAAGAGAGGAGAGTACTACTGGTAGAGGTGTTTGATACACCAAGAGAGAGTACCTACTGGTAGAGGTGTTTGGTACACCAAGAGTAGAGGGAAGGTTGAAAGCGCTGAGAGCACCAAGAAACATTTCCGTCTGACTGGCATGTTGCGAGTGTTTATATAGGGGGAGATATTACTCAAAGAATAACTCACCCAAGCTAACATGCCAGACAGACAAGTGATCTGATTGGTGGAAATAGCAAGAAGCAGCCAATCAGAAGAAAGATTACAGATGAAACCAGAAAAGGTAAGAAGATGGATGCAGCTCAACTTCCGGTTTGAGAATAAATTTGGAAGGACAGAAAAGTATGTTTTGCATCATAAATAAGTAAATTTAGAGTAAATGATTACTGCCAAAATGAAGTTAATGTGCCAGTATACAATATGCAATAAGAATTACCGGAGGTCGAACTAGCGAAAGTGAGAAATAAGATAGTGAATGTACAGTCAACATGTAAACATTGCAAATGGCGGGAATTACGATAAACGATTCTACCACACATGCTTCCCATAACTTTATTTTTCAATAAATATTCTGTGTTCATTTCAGTACTATATTTGTCATACTTTCTCAACCCAGCTACATTCTGGACCAACAATAAACTATTGTTTTATTTCCCTCCCGCTCCCTACTCAATACAATTATAAGAAATAAAATAATTTTTTCGTCACTATGTAGGAAAGATATTGTATTTCTGAAAAAGGCAAATTGTACTTTTTGGGGGGGTACAAATTGTCTTTTGCAAAAATAAAATATAAATACATGTGCTACTTTTTGTGCCGAAAGTAATTAAATATTAAGACAGATTATTACAAGATGTTTATTATCACATATAGTCGTGGGAGGAGAAAAGAAAATAGTTTATGGTCCGAACATTCGACGCGCTTTCCGCGGAAAGAGCCTCTTTTCGTATATGTGCTCAAGAGTATATAATTAAAGTTAAAAAAAAAATATTTGATTACATAATAAGAAAAAGACAGGCTCTTTTCGAACACCCTAGGCTCTTTTCGTGTATGTGACTAGATACCGGAAAGAGCTTCTTTAGGCTTGGGATGACTGAAATAGCCTAAGAAGTATGAAAATTGCAATATTATTTTAATTTTTCGATCTATTTTATCATTATTGCTCAAGGATATATATTTAAATTAAAACAATTTTAAAAAAAAATCAGTAATAAGTAATTTTCGTGTATGTGATTAGATACCGGAAAGAGCTTCCTTAGGCTTGAGATGACGGAAATAGCCTAATCAACTTAAAATGGCAATATTTTTGTATGTTTTCAATTTATTTTATTATTATTATTATTATTGCTCAAGCATATATATTTTATTCAATAATAAGAAAATAACAGGCTCTTTTCGAACAACATATGCTCTTTTCTGAAAAGAGCCTCTTTTCGGTATCTAGTCATACCCGGGAATTAACTCTGACGTAAAGGGGCATAAAATGCGAAAATGAAGTAAATTACCAGTATCGGAAAATCCGACCCTGCTACAATAATATCTTTAATACCTGTATCAATGGCTAAATGTATAGAGTCTTCAATTATGTTTTTATAATTTGTATCAGAATTCGGAGGTCTGTAAAATATACCAAGTATTCTTTTTACTTAATAATAATTCTACCCATATATTTTCTAATGGCATTATTTCTAGGTCAGGTCGTCTGGTGTAATACATGGTATTTTTTATGTAGATCATCACTCCACCATGACTATCCGGTCTATCTTTACGTTCAGGTGCACAATATGAAGGTATCATTAGCTTGTTATTATCCACTCTGTCGTTCAGCCATGTTTCAGTGAACGCTAGTATATCAAAATTATATAATTCTGCTGTAATTAAATCTATCTTGGGAAGAATGCTCTGCACGTTATAGTGAATCAATGATACGTTATGTGAGAAGTCCAATGAATATGGAAATATGTCTGAATTCGGTGTACTTTCTGACGTGTCACTGTCTGTGGAAAAACTAGCCGTGCTAGCTGATGAAGGGGGAACATTCTCTGGACCTGGGTTAGGATGAATATCGCCCGAATTCATCAACATAATAGCACACCAAGCGACACATGTCACAACAACAAGCACAGTGATCAAGTATCTGGAATGAAGACAATTATCTCTCCAAGCTTTACCATGACGGGGCATTGTTTTCCTCCTAATGATATTCGGTTTCGAACAATGTTTGATGTGCGAGTAGATGCAAAATATATAACAAGTTTGCCAGTACAAGTATAGCATAAAGAAAGCGTGATGCAAAATCGTGTATGTTGAGCTGTAATGATAACGTGACATGACGACAATGTCAATATGTCTATGTTTCATGTCACTGAAAAGATCAGATGTAGGCAGACCTGGGGTCAATTACATAGCAATGTAATTAATCAAATTACCAATTACATGGCAAAGTTACAATTACAAATACAATTACATGAAATTTGCAATGTAATTAATTAAATTACCAATTACATTTAAATATAAATTATTATTAGAAAATACAGAATGTTTTCAGACAAATACATGATATCATCATGATAATATTCAGTCCTGGTTGCATTTCAGGAACATCAAAGTTTCAAACAAATTATCTGTAAGGGAGCATCTCCCTGGCCGGAATATTTTTCCAGCAATGGAAAATAATCGCTCAACAGGAGCAGATGACGCAGGTACTGATAGATATAGCTTCGTCAGCTTTGCCAGCGCTGGAAAGCGAGAAGAGTTTTCTCTCCACTATGTAAGAGGGTTGTCATCCATAGGTACACAGTCTTCAGAAATGTAATTGTCCAAATCACCGGTTGTGCCAGAAATTTTTCTCCTGGTTGGGGTGGATGGAGCCAGGAAGTTGAAGAAGTCACCGCCACTCTCCTTTTTTGACTTTCTCTGGGGACATGCGTCATCAGAGATATCAACACTACTCAGTTTCTTCCACAAATCTGTTATGCTAATAATGACCAAACTTTCTAGTATTTTAAAACTGTTCACCAAACCATGATTGATGTTCAGGGGCATAGGTGACTCATTATTTAAATTCCTACTCGGATTTGGTCAGTAGTTGGCCTACCTGTGATTATGATTTACAACTGTTTATGTAAACCCTTTGGCTATATATATACATTTGTATGTTGAGCAAAATCTATTCATATTAAATTTAACAGTTACAATTATGTGTCCAATAAATAGCCTCTGGCAGCAGTAGGCAGCAATACACAGCCTGACACAAGTACATTGTATTATGATAGAAACCATGACAAGCCATCAATACATATTATACAGATTGTAATTGAAAAGTAATTGAAAAGTAATTGAAAAGTAATTGATAATTACAGGCATATTTTGAAAGTAATTAATTAAATTACAATTACATGTAATTGAAAAAATACTCAATTACAAATTACATCCAATTACTTTCATTTTTGTAATTAATTACAGGTAATTACAATTACTTTTTTCAATTACCCCAGGTCTGGATCATATAGGAAGCTAGTCATCGTGTCACTACCGTAAGATCTGAAATCCCAGTATGTGTGTACACTGTCCTTGATTGACGGGTGGTCCCTCCTGACAAATGCATATTGGAAAAAGAAAAAACTAAAAAATATTAAACGACAAAAAAACATGAAATATTTGTTAAAAATAAAAAAATACTAACTATCGTATAACATTAATATTACTTGATGGATTGCTACAATATTTTGACACTTGATACATTTAATCATTTGGAAACAATCATGCCGCCATGAATATGACCTCGACCTTTTTGACTTCACATGGTTGTGCCGACACATAGCCATTTTTTATTTGTAAAAAAAAGTTTTTCAACCATGACCGTTTTCGTGTTTTAAGCATGCACTTCTCTGACGGTTTGTGTGATGCTTACTTTAGCACATGCCCATGATCATGTTACGGTCAAATGCCTCGGCATGCGCGACACCGCATCCGTTGCGGACCCCCTGTGCGATTTAGGAACCAGTCGGCCAATAAATGCGTAAAAGTCCTGGGGTTGGTTACTCGAACATTTACGATTTCGTAACTTAAGGGCTGACTTACGAGGTCGTTAAGGTCGCGCTAAGATGACGTTATATGGCTTACTGGAAACACACCTTATCGATCTCGTAGCGGTCCCACAACTTACGACATCGTAAGTGTGTAAGGTGATGCTGTGTAGTGAATACCACGTGCGTATTGATCTGGGCGAATGCGGTCATTTGCTTACATTCGGGTTGCTAGCACTATTGACAGTCAACAATGGAGGACAAAATAAAAAGGAAACGCAGGCCAAACTTCCAAACGGACGAACTGAATGTGCTCGCAGACGAGGTAAGCAGGCATAAGGTGTTGCTTTTCGGAAAATTTAGTGACACTATTTGCAATGAGAAAAAGTTAAAGTGTTGGAGGGAAATAACATCTCGACTCAACGCAGCTTCGATTGTAGAGAGAACTGTAGATGAAATTAGAAAGAAGTGGGTCGACTGGTCTTCAGCCGTGAAGGTGAAGGCTTCAAAGAGCAAAATTGAAAGCCAGAAAACCGGTGGAGGCACCACAGACGTACCGGCCCTGACGCCACTTGAAGAAAAGGTAGTAGGAATTATTGGGAAAACTGCACTGCATGGAATCGTAGGTTGAATCGAGTCGCAGAGAGACAGTGTTCCGTCAGTTGTAGATTTACAATGCATCGAGGACCCAGAAGATCGTCATTGGAGACCCTGCCGCTATTATACATGTAGACCCTGTAATTATACCTGCACCAGTAGGCTCTGTAATTATACCTGCAGATCCTGTAAGTACGTATGTAAGCCGTTCGCCCAGTGTAGACAATTACATCGTTCCACCAAAGAAAAGAAAGTTTTCAACTACTGTATTTTCGGAATGTGACGAGAATGAAATAATCAAGATTACGAATTGACCATCTTCGGTTGAGTATCGAACAACAACGCCTGGATAACCAAATAAGAATGCTGCAACTCCTTGAAGATTATCTGGCGAGGAAGTCACAACACGAACCCGTTAATCCACAAGCTAATGCATTGGACGACTCTTCATTTGCATATACAAGTTTCCACTTATAGGTAATGACATCGCTGCATTTAGTATTACTGTGTTGTCCGTCCCGTTTGCAGTACGTCCATCCGCCCGTCCGTCTTAAAATGTTAGGTTTTCATGTTTGACCACCCCTCTGCAGCAGTTCCCCATCCATCCATTTCCTGAAAACCACCCTTATCGCTTGTCCGTAATTGAACCGAAATTAATTTTGAAAAAAATGTCATATTTTCCGTAAAAGATGTCGAAAGTTGGCGACAATTTCAGAGCAGATGCGGAATTCGATTTTTCGCCAACTTTCGACATCATTTACGGAAAATATCTTTGATTCTAAAAAAACATTTTAGGTAACTTACGGAGAAGCGATAAGGGTGGTTTTCTCATATTCTGGCACATACTGACTTATGTGCACATGTCGACATGTAATAAAGGATCATGTCACATGTATGTCGACAGGTTGTGATAAATTGGTTAAAGCCCCGGGGGTATATCCCCGTACTATGTATGTTAAAAGCCCCGGAGTTACATACCGGCACATTTTGGCTTAGTTAAAACACCGTGATAGTCCACGCATGAAAGGTTGGAACCCCTCGGTAAGCCGCCATTCCCCGGGCTAGGGGTAGGGAAACATATAACATGATATGGTAGACATCCAAACGTGTGTGTACAATGTAACTTGTGAAGTTTTTCGTTTCCATTGTACAATTATTTAAGGAGGCATAACATTATGCACAATTGTTAGGCTGTAGTGTTATGTCTCCAATGTATGTTTTTTAAGTGCACATGCATATACTGCAACTGGTTAATATCAAGCAAATGCTACACAAATATGGATGTTTAACCCGTCATTTCGAAAAAAAATATACTCGCATCTCTGTATGCAAAACTATATGCTCCCTTATAATTAATGATAAAGCCAGTTGATTAATGAAAAGCGAATCTTTATATATTTAACGATTTGTATTTTATACGAAACCACTACTATAATTTCTTACGTTTGTACGAAACCACATACATGTATCAGTTGCCGCTTGCGCATCGTGCCGCCTGTCGGTGATCATGAAAGACAGGGTTGAAGAATTTGAAGGAAAAAAACAACATGATATTCAGTAAACGAGAAACCGAGGTAACAAGATCATATACGAAATGCTTGGTTAACATCCACGTCTACCTGGTAACGACTTGATAATTACATATGGACCACGTTCTGAGAAAACCACCCTTATCGCTTCTCCGTAATTTACCGAAACTAATTTTGAAACATGTCCAGAATTTCTACAAATGATGTCGAAAGTTGGCGACAATTTCAGAGCAGATGCGTAATAGAATTCCGCAACTGCTCTGAAATTTTCGGCGACTTCCGACATCATTTACGGAAAATATCTGCGATTTTAAAAATCATTTTCGGTAAATTACGGAGAAGCAATAAGGCTGGTTTTGTCAGATTCGGGCCCATATTTGTTCTATCAATTAACTCTACATGTAGTCTCAAAACTTTCCGATACAAATAATTATCTAAAAGTAGTGTATAATGTATGGCTCTGAAATATGACAGAAATCAGGAAAAGGAATAAAGAATTAAAAGAAAATAAGAGCCGGGAGCCATACCCCGGTACCACATAGCAGACTCCCTCGAGTATTTGGCTGTACCACTTTTCAGCACCCTGCTACATGTACGCCTCTGCCCGTGTATGGACGTTATTTTTTGTTTCGAAAGTAACGACTGGCCCAATGGCAGCGCAGTTAGTTATAGGTCGTATAATAAACTGTTTTATTCCATTCAAATATGTTGAGATTTGCCGTAATGTTATATGTTAAATATATTTTAGCAAAGGTACATATACTTTGTAGTCGTATAGAGCATTATCAACATATTGCTTCTATGTTTTCAGTGGAAATGAACAGAATAAAATCATGCATTCGATTGGTATTACTCAGTTGCAGTCTATAAACTAGAGCAGCTTGAGCTGCATCAACGGTTTGAGCCTCAAACATTGATTTCATGTGTAACTAAGCTTTAGCCCAAGGTGTAAACTATCGGTTGCAAAAAGAATTTCTGAAGTTTTAGAATGAACAGTCCAACATTATTGTGTTCACATCGTCACACCGATGTGGGGCCGGTTAGCTTAGAGGTAGAGCGATGGGCTCGGAGCGAGGGATACCGGGTTCGATCCTCAGCCAAAGTTTTAGCTAAAGGACAGGAATATCGACTACAGCAAAAACAATTGAAATTGAATGATAAATAACAAAGCTGACGTCACATCCGTTTGCTCTATTTTGAAAACTTGAAAAAATACGTTCATCTTTGACATCCAATAGAACCGGAAATAGCTCTTTTATTTGACCAGATAGCCGAGAACTGTCAGCGAATCCGAGATAGAGAATTTTGTCAGCTTTCCAATGCAAAAATAATTTTTGAAATCGGTTGGAAAATAAGGAAGTTATAGAAAGTATGACGTCACTTCCGGTTTCGTGGAAAGTGGCATTAAGAGATTTTCAGTTAAGAGATTTCTGAAAATCTCTGAGTCTCTGCTCACACTTGATCCGAATCGGCATGCAAAATTTGAAGTCGATCCGACCAGCGGTTTGGGCTGTAGACTGAACGGCTGAATAAAAAAAAAAACCAACGAATACAATAGGTTTTCGGCGCAGCTGAAAGCCGCCTCAAACCTAATAAACATTATATGCACTTGTCAATGCGAGTCCTCATATAGACTAGTGCATTAAAAGACATTATACTAGTATAGACTAGAGCATACCAGGCGTGTGTCTTTTGATATCAAGTTTATCAGGCGAGGCTAGGAAACGCGAAGGAATTCCTAGGCTTGCCGAGGAATTCCTTGTGTTTCCGAGCTGAGACACATACACTTGATAGCAAGAGACTCTAGACAGGCAGAGCCGCGTCCATGGTGTATTCCATGCCACATCGCATTTACCGTGCAACACATCCTACTGGACTGTATCGATTTTGCCGATATTCGAGGCAAACACTTCAGTGTACTTCACTTGCGGAGCTATTCCAGGTGGAGAACATTGAAGGTTTGCTTCGCTTTCTCCATGAAACTAACTTGTATCGGAAGATTTAATTTTATTATTGCATACATGTCTCATATTTCTATAATTTTATATTTCTATACACGTTTTATATTTCTATATATATATATTGTTCATTATATTAATATTTTTACCCTAATCACATATTGCATACTATTTTACTATTATTTTTATTCTTCATCTACATTGCTTGGCCCTAAATGATACTCTTTTGTGTTGATGGGCCGTTAAGCACCATTCCATTCCATTCTAGACAGGCAATGTACGATGTCGTCAGGTTACATGTACGTATCAATTGGTGGCTAGTTTTCTGATCACATCTGCGAGTTGTTTCAGTAAATTAAGAAATATTTGCAGAAATGACGCCGAAAGTTAGTGAACATTAAATTCCGCAGTTAGCTAGCTATACAGACATTTTCGCTAAATTCCGATACTATTTACTCAATAAACATTTTGCAGACATGTTATTAGGCATATTATCTCATACTCATGTGATACGATTGTTTCTTTCAGCATGTGCCATTTTGGAAGAACAGTGGGGTGTCTGCCATGCGTAACATCACGAAGCTGAGGATCAATCTGGATTTGGTAGACAGTTTGGATCGGTTCGACGAACTACACCAACTTTCGTACCTATCCATATGCGGCGAAGAAACACATGTGCCGTCTGCAATAGCAATGGAACTCAAATGTGCTCTGAAAATGTTGGTGGAATTTCGCTCCAGCGGTATTCATTTCAATAAGGAACTGCAATTGTTTTTGGCACATTTCTTGCAAAACGCAAAATCGGTAACTGTCATTGGAGGACAGCCGGTGAATGCAGATGACTTCGCATACATGCGACACAAATTAAAAAATCTAACAGAAATCAATGTCTCCATTGACACGGATGACTCTGGTAATTGGGCAGTTCAGATGAACTATGTATGTGGAAAACTTGCGTTCATTCGAACATGGTAGACCAAATACATGGGAGGTTGCTCAAGTACAACCGACGCCAGTATTTGTACTGTTAATTCTAACATTTGAGGCTGACACCATATGGAAAAAACAAACATGCATAGCTATGTTCTTTATGTCTATATATTTTTTTCTTTTCCTGTACACGTACTCATGTAGTCACAGAAAGTGACATGACATGCCTAAGATTCACAACTTAACTATATATTGCATATTTTACCCCGCCCCCAGATCGAAAATGTCCGGGATATAGCGACCGCCCCCTGCGGCGGGATTACGGGCTGGCGGACGGACGGACGGTCTGTTACTGAGACGCGATCGTGTCCGCTCAAGTGAACTTTTGATACAAGAAATCGAATTATTGATATAACAATCTTCCTGTTGCTTGATATAAAATATCACTTGTAGTTTATATATTAAAAACTGATAATTTTCTATCAACAATTCGATTTCAGTTTTTACCATGACATGCCGACATAATGTGGAAATATACCACGTTATGTCGACAATGACGTTATGTCAACATCATGAGATACTGTACCATGTTATGTCGACATGTTGAAATAAAATATCACAATAACGTAACGTGTCGACAATAAGTAAGAGTCATAGCATGGTTCGTCCGCTTGTACGTGGAGATAATCCGCGAGCTTAGCGAGCGGATTATCGTACGTACATGCGGACAACCATGATATAACTCATTTATCCCATTCCCATATACTCATTTACTCATTTATCCCATTCCCATATACGTACCTTGCATAATTCTCCTAATAAATCGTCGACAAAACTCATGATTTCGGTAAAATGCGATAACGTGATTTGTATCGCAATATGTCAACATACCGTGATAACTCATAAAAGTGATCACAACTTTTGGAGATAACGTGATAATTTATCACAACTTGTCGCCATAACTTGAGACTATATCACAACATGTCGACATAACGTGATGATGTATCACATGTCGTCATGCATGTAACCGTAACGTGATAAATGATCACACCATGTTGACATATTGTGATGCAATATCGAATTATGTCGACATGTGCTATTTACTTTCAGCATGGGCGCATTGGACGGACGATGCGGGTGGGGGCGGGGTGGATAAATACGTATGTTGTCAGAGATAACCACCTTTATCACTTCTCCATAATTTACCGATAATGTAGTGTTTTTTTTCAATTAATTGATGTCGAGAGTTGGCGAAAATTTCAGAGCAGATGTGCAATAGAACTCCGCACATGCTCTGAATGTTCGCCAACTTTCGATATCATATATGGAAAATAAGGACATTTCACATAAAAAATAAAAAAATGTCGGTAAATTACGTAGAAGCGATAATTGTGGTTATTCGGGCCTATGTATTACTTCCGGATTAAGTAGTAAAGCGGCTTGCCATTATTATAATACACATATCTATTTTTCGTTTATTTTCCGCACTCTTGTTTAACATGGGTTTCGACAAAATACGTCATGTGTTTTATACGCGATCAGCGTAGACCCTGGTCTCACTGCATAGTCTTGTCAGGCTTTAAACTGTTCGCTACATATGCATTAATGTCTCACCGAGGATAGCAAACAGCATATATCCTGATAGCGCTGCGCAGGCTGGTCTGGGTTTGCCACTGGTTGCAAACGTATGCAGTAACATGTTTCACACCGTGCATCATATTATGTACACAGGTAATGTACATTGTAGTAGTTTGCGTAGTCAGTAAATAACCTGTTAATTCGTTGAAGAGTTGTTGTTTGATTTTACTTATATCCATTGCGCTACATAGAAATGCCACCGTAGACGAAAGAAAACTTTATTTAAATTTTATAAAAAATATCCTCAGTGTATTGATCACGCAATTCAATCACCATGAATACTCTATCAAAACTTTGTTCAATTAACCGATTACGCACAATGCGCCCACTCTGCACATCATCAGTATCAGTCCCATCTCCGTCCATGACAGAAGAATCATCATCCTCATCATCATCATCCTCATCATCATCATCATCATCGTTGTCCTCTTCCATAATTGGAATTCTCTTAGACACACTTATATTGTGCAAAACACCTGTTGCGCATATTATATTGATGCACCGTCGTGGTACGTACGTCATGTAGCCCCCGTTCGGCAGCAGTAGTCGGGGTTTTCACTGGTGTTAGTAGGTGGGGTTTTAATGGATAAGCGCTGTCACCAAGAAGCCAGTTGTTTCCGTCAATGTCTTCCTCTACAGATCTTGCAATTTCGGAATTGTTCCAAATATACGCATCATGTGTTGAGGCTGGCCAGCGAACCACAAGATTCGTGAACATGTTGTTCGAATCGCATATCACCTGAACGTTAATTGCATGGAAACCCTTTCTTGTTACATATAAGTGTTCATCTGCACTCGGCCCTTTGATCGGAATTAAAGTCCCATCAATGGCACCAATGACGTTGGGAAATCCACTGATGCCATACAAGCCATGTTTAGTCTCAGTCAGAAGCGCCTGTGTGTTAGGAAATGATATGTACCTGTCAATAATACGTGCCAGCTCCACAGAAACTGAGAAGATACTTCGCGAAACAGATGCAGTCGTGATACCGTGGCTGTCTGCAATCACCGACTGAAAGCTGCCAGTCGCATAGTATCTGAGTGCCACTAAAACTTGTAAAGAAACCGGTAACGCCTGAGACCGATACGTATTCCTTCGCAGAGGTCCATCCAACTCACCACATAGCTCGAATATCGTATCCCTGTCAAATCGATATTGTTTTAACAATTGCCAGTCATCCATGTAGTCTAATGGATTATTTCTGTCCCTGAAGACACGATGGGCAATATGACGCCGTCTGTTTTGTAGATAGAAGTACCTCGCCATGGTGTGAACTGAAAATAATTGCGTTCGATATACTAAGGCAACAAGAAATGGCATCGTTACACGAAGTGGATCCCCTCGCATGGGCCTTGACCTACCTTTGGGCGATCTATTTTTATCACCTGTGACCTTGACCTTGGGCGGACGAAGCCCATATTCAGTGAGTGTCTTGGGGTCATGAATATAAATGTACATGTGAAGTTTCATGAACATCCGACAAGGGATAGTCGAATGAACGCTACGTTTAGAGATTATGTGTAAGAGTGTTACGTACGGACACACGTATGGACGCACGAACATCGCCATCGCTATATCCCCTCGCCGATAGGCATAATAACGTGGAAAATGTAGGTCAATATCAAATAAAGGTTACATGACATACATGTATGTTGTTTTTGTAGTCCACCACTAGGTAAGTGGCCAATGTGAACCAAAAGTGTGACGGACACACGGACGGACGGACGTTCCTTTCAGATTGTAGTTGTGGGGTGCCAGAAAACAAAAGAAAACCCCACAAGTAACTTTTCGCACCCAGACGTTTACAGAATGAATAGCATGTACCGTTAACTGCATGTAAATAATTAAATCTAACGACAAATGATTAGACCATGCTTTAAATCAATTCTAGCTAACTTTAGATCAATAGCAGCGTATGTCAAGTAGAGCAGTGCATTTGAAACCAAGAAATGCCCGCACTAATGACTTGACTTACACGAACAGTGTATGTCTTGATCAGACTGCGCAGGTGCTCACGCTGATCTGTGTCTACACTCACCATTTGCTTATTTGAGTTTATGTACATTTGGCATTGTACATTGACAAAATAACCATAATGTTAGGAACAGAGATCACGTGATAATTGGAGACTAGGCTCTCGGGAACTATATATTAATGTAATAATCAATTGTAATCCCCGCCATCCCCAAGCTGGGACATACATGTAGCGGGGCTAAACATGGTTTTGCAAAAGCAAAATGCAGATGCCCGCTGTGTCCCGACCAAGGGGTAGCGGGAATTACAACTGACTGGTGCATAAGTTTGCAGATACATCCCAGATAAAATAGTTATTGTGTTCAGTATCGGAATAGATCGGTCAATTGTAACAACACGTATCGTGTTTATTTGCCGAAAATGATGTAGAAAATTCTATATAAACTGGCAAGGTGCAAGTCCTACAATAACTAAAGTCTTGTTGTTATGAAGTTGCAGTCAATATTGCATGTTGGTCGGACATCTAGAATATAACATAATACTAGAACACGTAGACGGACATATACATATACGCACACAAATACACGCACACGTACGCGCACATATACCACCCAGCAGCAGCATAGTATGTATATAAATACTTACATGTTCGAGTGATTTCCCCAACGAGACGTTGCCATTTAGACTTTCGCGACCGATTTGACTTTGCGAGAGAGATTTACGAGATAAGGTGCCGATTTTATCCCCTTAAGATACAAGACAGTTAAGACATCACCTTAAGTTACGAGGTCGTCGAGTAAGCGGCTAAAGTCGCTAAGGTGTGCTTAAGGTGTCGTTATGACCACCTTAGCGGTTAAGGTAGCTTCGAGTAACCAACCCCAGGTACAGATGAGCAACAAGGAGTAAATTCTCACATTACGCAAACACGTCTTATTTGGAATTAATAAATCACTGAACTACTTTCGGCAAGGGAGATAATCAATATACACCACTACCACGTATGGGAACTATTTTCATTAGTGTATATAGTTTTAATCTATCTCCTGTGATATATAATGATGCATTACTGTGTTATGTTATGGTTACTAATACATGTTGTTTCAGTAGCGTATCGCTTGTAAAGGTATCGTTGTAGACGGAGTTGCAACTAATTTAATAATTATTATGTTAAAATGTTTGCCTAATACTGATAGTACTTCTGTACAAATGTAATCATCGTAAATGGTACAATAGTCGTGAGGTTAAGGTTGCCGACTTCTATGATTGAATTACCGATTCCCGAAAGGGTCGGGGGTTCAAACCTCGACTTGGTATTTTAAAAAATCCATTAATTTTGTGATTTTAATAATTTTTTACTGTCCCAAAATATATTTATTTGGCTGTCACAATTAATATTGGATTAAATTTTGGCTCTTGTAGAATAAGCTAACTTTTCGTACAGCAAACTTTTTTTGTTATGAGTTTGAAATAATGAATGTCCTCCATCTGATAATAACACTGTTCGAACTACGCCTGTGACTATCACGACCAGAATTCACTGGCCGTAAACACAGTAGCCTTCGGCGTCTATTTATTAAATTAGTATTTTGTATTTTATTTGAATTCCGCGTGAGCGCTGAATTTTGTGTCGACACATTTAAGGAAAATATTGGTGATTTTTTATAACAATATCGGCAAAACTAAATACGGTGATAGAATTTTTGTCAACTTTTCAACTCCATTTTACGTAAAATATTACTGATTTTCTAAAAACAATATCGGCGAAGGTGTACTAAACAACTTAAAATATGTCTCACGCTTTTAACATTCCGGCCTCCGAAAATCGATATGTTTTTAAATAACCAGCCGTCTAATAGATGTGCGTATAATCGAGAGTGTATTGTCTCTGACAGCGAGGTGTGGGCACACATCAAAACCACGCGTCTATTTTAAAACATTGCCTAAGGGTCAACATTTACATCTGTGTGATGTCTTCAGATCAACAAGTCGTCACGTCACACTGCTATGCGTTATCGATTTTTTCCACACAAAGCCACACGTGTATTTATACTTAGATGTTGGGGTACATATTATCATGATTAGCACACCGTCTCACGAAGCGGGGCTACTCAGGGAATGGGATCACGTGGTCTATTGTTTACACTGGATTAATGGCGGCCCCATGATGTCTCGGGGAAAATCATATTGTTCATCAATACGACTGTGGTTTCTTGCTTTTAATGATGACCATGTCCCGACCGTTAACACTTAACACTTATTTAGCAGCATTACCTTATAATTTCTATTTCCTTGCTCGGATCTGCTTCACATTTCACACACGTATTGCTCCAATGGTCCACTACCGCCCTGTGACAAATCCACATTCGTCCCGCCCCCCCCCCCCCCCCCCCCCCCCCCCCCCCCCGCTAAGCCCAGGGTCAAGGTCACAGACTTGGTGCGTTCCAAACCTTAACGCTGGGTAAATGGCTTATAATTTCTGTTTCCTTGCTCGGATCTGCTTCACTTTTAACACACGCATTGCTCCAATGGTCCTCTACCGCCCTGTGACAAATCCACATTCGTCCCGCCCCCGCTAAGCCCAGGGTCAAGGTCACAGACTTGGTGCGTTCGAAACCTTAACGCTGGGTAAATGGCTTATAATTTCTGTTTCCTTGCTCGGATCTGCTTCACTTTTCACACACGCATTGCTCCAATGGTCCTCTACCGCCCTGTGACAAATCCACATTCGTCCCGCCCCCGCTAAGCCCAGGGTCAAGGTCACAGACTTGGTGCGTTCGAAACCTTAACGCTGGGTAAATGGCTTATAATTTCTGTTTCCTTGCTCGGATCTGCTTCACATTTCACACACGCATTGCTTCAATGGTCCTCTACCGCCCTGTGGCAAATCCACATTCGTCCCGACCCCGCTAATCCCAGGGTCAAGGTCACAGATTTGGTGCGTTCGAAACCTTAACGCTGGGTAAATGGCTTATAATTTCTGTTTCCTTGCTCGGATCTGCTTCACATTTCACACACGCATTGCTCCAATGGTCCTCTACCGCCCTGTGACAAATCCACATTCGACCCGTCCCCGTTAAGCCCAGGGTCAAGGTCACAGACTTGGTGCGTTCCAAATCTTAACGCTCGGGTAAATGGCTTATAATTTCTGTTTCCTTGCTCGGATCTGCTTCACATTTCACACACGCATTGCTTCAATGGTCCTCTACCGCCCTGTGACAAATCCACATTCGACCCGTCCCCGCTAAGCCCAGGGTCAAGGTCACAGACTTGGTGCGTTCCAAATCTTAACGCTCGGGTAAATGGCTTATAATTTCTGTGTCCTTGCTCGGATCTGCGTCACATTTCTCACACGCATTGCTCCAATGGTCCTCTTACCACCCTGTGACAAATACACATTCGTCCTGCCCCCGCTAAGCCCAGGGTCAAGGTCACAGACTTGGTGCTTTTGAAACCTTAACGCTGGGTAAATGGCTTATCATTTCTGTTTCCTTGCTTAGATCTGCTTCACATTTCACATATGCATTGCTCCAATGGTCCTCTACTGCTCTGTGACAAATCCACATTCGTCCCTCCACCGCTAAGCCCAGGGTCAAGGTCACAGACTTGGTGCGTTCCAAACCTTAACGCTCGGGTAAATGGCTTGTAATTTCTTTGTCCTTGCTCGGATCTGCGTCACATTTCTCACACGCATTGCTCCAATGGTCCTCTACCACACTGTGACAAAGCCACATTCATCCTGCGCCCACTAAGCCCAGGGTCAAGGTCACAGACTTGGTGCTTTTGAAACCTTAACGCTGGGCAAATGGCTTATAATTTATGTTTTCTTGCTCGGATCTGCTTCACATTTCACACACGCATTGCTCCAATGGTCCTCTACCGCCCTGTGACAAATTCACATTCGTCCCTCCCCCGCTATGCCCAGGGTCAAGGTCACAGACTTGGTACGTTCGAAACCTTAACGCTCGGGTAAATAGCTTGTAATTGTTGTGTCCTTGCTCGGATCTGCGTCACATTTCTCACACACATTGCTCTAATGGTCCTCTACCGCCCTGTGACAAATCCACATTCGTCCCTCCACCGCTAAGCCCAGGGTCAAGGTCACAGACTTGGTGCGTTTGAAACCTTAACGCTCGGGTAAATGGCTTGTGATTTCTGTGTCCTTGCTCGGATCTGCTTCACATTTCACACACGCATTGCTCCAATAGTCCTCTACCGCCATGTGACAAATCTACATTCGTCCTGCCCCCGCTAAGCACAGGGTCAAGGTCACAGACTTGGTGCGTTTGAAACCTTAACGCTCGGGTAAATGGCCTGTAATTTCTGTTTCCTTGCTCGGATCTGCTTCACATTTCACACACGCATTGCTCCAATGCGCATCTACCGCCCTGTGACAAATCCACATTCATCCCACCCTCGTTAAGCCCAGGGTCAAGGTCACAGACTTGGTGCGTTCGAAACCTTAACGCTCGGGTAAATGGCTTATAATCAAATATGCCTCGTTTTCTTTGGCTGCCAGCGGGGGCATTCGTGTGCCGACAGGCCACATTTCTGCTCTGTATAGTGATATGTGTATATTAAATTGACAAAACACGGGATTTATCGTGGTTCTGCATAGCATAGGGTCTCTTTTCTCAGCACTGTGGTGCAAATCCGACCACATCAATACATACTACTAATACTAGCCATCTACACTGAATACAAAGCACAGCTTACCACAGCATACCACGGCAATACAGGTAAGGTGATCTTACTGTTGTACTTGGCTCGCACGCGTAAGTATATCTCGGCACATACGTTGCCACTGTGAGGTGATATTGTGAGTATATTTTTCTTCTCAGTGGATTGTTTGTACGTAGGGATCCATACTTATTATTAGCCGATCTATTTATAGATCGGCTAATATGTTGGTTATCCATCGAATTCTGAAAAAGTTTGTAGCAACCCTTTTCTCCGCTATTCGGTAATCTACGAACGCGAATTTTTCTGTATCACTTCCAAATTGCACCAACCGATAAAGTTTGCATTTTTGGCAATTATCTCCGTTTAAAACTTTACTTATAGCCAAATAACACAATTTTGAATACTTAATGAGCTGAACGCCTGAAGAGATTTAACCCGGAAGTTATTGTTGTTGAAGTCCATAGTTGGCTCTAATGGCCATATACGCCAACATACGCGATTATTGGGCTAATTTAAATTTAAAGCTTTTATTTATTAAACAGAACAAGTTTCAGCCACGTATAATCGCGTAAAATGTGTTTATTCGGCTAATTTATAATCGACCTCTGCTCAAAATCTCCTTACTAGTAACCCAGCATTTTCGGGTTTATCCCAGCATCTCGGGTTTATCCCATTGGATCGCGTACGCGCGTCATTTGACGCTAGTTAATATTCACAAAATTTTCCACCAATCAAAACGAAGAATTGCCGTTCATAGCCAACTTTGATTTGTTTACGTATCATGCAGGGATGGCAGGGATGCATCCAGCACGCGCGATTGCGGCAATCCCCCTTAATTATTGTCAATGCCGCAAATTATTGATTGTCTTGCGCCCGACATCGCGCAAAAAATCACGGATGGGGCACATTAGGCCAATCTGGGCATGTGCCTGAATACGCAGGAGCTTGCGTCTATTTTTAGATGACACTGTCACCGCTAGATATATATAGCCCTGGTAGCTCCGCCCACTGCCCAGCATGTGTGCTGCCACAGAATTCCGACAAACACACACACAGTGACCACAACTTTGTGTATTGCGGAGTGTAATTTGTAGATAAATAGAGCATACAGTACAGGTGTTACGCTGGAATATTTCGCAACATAATGGTGACAACAAAACATTGCTGCTATGGCATTACTGCTATTGGATGGATTTGAGAACGGGTTTCCAAAACCTGCACAAAATCGAGAAAAATGTCAACGCTGGGTACAGAACTGTGGTCGAAAATAGTTTACCATTGACAATGTTACCAGAGACACCTACATATGTTCGATGCACTTTACCCTGATTTGATCGGCTAATAACATCATGCTCTGCATGACTTTTCATTTATTATTTAAGTTGATTAGTAGAATTTAATTTAAATTAAATATATAATTATATATACTTGTTTATATAAATTAAAATATTACTGGAATAGTCAATATATCTTGCATCACATTACCATCTATAGCATAGGGGCCAACGTACGAAAATCAATAAAAAACTGTTAAAGTAATGATTAATACTTGTTAGTACTTCTTATATAAATAGACAATATAGACAGATATATAGACAGATATATAGCATAAATTACACTTTAGAAGCATATACTATATATAATCCAGGCGCCAACGTACAGAAAACAATACAACTGTGAAATTACTTATTATTACTTATTATCAAAAATATTATTCGTTTCCAATCTTCGGTTAAAGTTAAATAATGGCACAACTCAACGCACCTAATACGAAAAAGTTCTAGGGAACAGGACATGTCAGACTCACTATCGCCTAGTAGTAAATCACCAGAGGCCAAGCAACCACATACATGTACCACACAGACCACGCCACCATCACGTCAATCAACTGTGGAACCAGTCACAGACACACTATCTGACAAACAGACAAACAACAACACACAAACTGACACAATCCGCTTCAAAATCATTGGGTCCAGGTGAGCTGCAATAAAAATCATTCACGGCACCCCCAAGTATGTCAAACGTTGAATTCAAGTTAGTTAACAAACCAATGCCCAGGAAAACGCAGTCCAACACGCACCAACAACAACAACAACAATTGTCACGGTGGGCATAGCTGAGCACCCTGTCTTCGCCCGATTGAGCAAGGAAGACATCATGCTAGCATTAGACGCCAAAAAGAACAAAGTACACCACGTAGGTAAATCTAAAACCGCATTGCTTGTTAAATTCAACATTAATCGACCATACCAAATAACACCAGCTTCGTATATCAACAACGGTAACCCAATCGATATTGGCATCACAATTCAACGACCAATTCGCTGCAATAAATGCGAGCAGTTTGGTCACCGACAAGACGCTTGCAGAAACAATTTTGTCAACTGCCCAATGTGTGCGTATGCACACTTCTATAAATACACGAGGGATAACGATTTCTGCAACAATTGCTTTGTAGCAGAATTACAGGCTTGTGGCCACCGAGCCAGCGATCCATACTGTCCGATATTTCTTAAATACAAGACGCACATTAATCACAAAAATCAAAACAAGACAACTAACGCGTGACGCACTCAAGGAACAACTGCAAACACACACTTCGACCAATACCACACATGTTCATGCCACCACTAATCTACCTATACAACAACAAAATGGCCAGTATTCAACTATCCCAGCCACACCACAATACAACAAACGCAAACGGGCATCTGAATCACATTCCATGGATACACACGCCAAACAAGATACTGAAATACAGCAGTATGTCACAAAAAGTCAACTTTTGGATCTAATAGCGGTGATAGAAACAACATTAGAATCTCATTTAGGAATTAAAACAAAATGAATAATAGGTCACATAGCAGAGTCCCATCTACAAAATAGGACAGTTCACACCCCCGAAGTTACTGCCGCTATTATTCAACACGTAAACACGACACCCAGACAAAACCCACCCCCCCCCCCCCCCCACCCCCCCCCCCCCACCCACTAAACAAAGAAGAAATAACAATACTGAAACCTTGCATCCATCAATAGCTACGAGTAATCGCAAACATGCTGGACTAATAACGGAAATAGACACAACAATACTAGAACTGGCGGCGGAACTCGGCATAACAACTGAAATGGAACCCGGAATGTCACATAGCATCAGCTTGGACTGCGCAAAAAGTCCTTGCTGCCCAGTCGCAAACAATAGCCTCAACAAATCCGCCCCAGCGTCATCACCTCTATGCTTATCAAATATATCACAAAATAGTTTCAGCGACAACATTAACACATATAACATAACAGAAGGTCATAGAAGTGTTACGAAACAACACACAAGCAGCAACCAACAACATTAAAACATCCACCCCAAATGCCAGCCCGGTGGAGGAAAGAAATAGGTGCGCTAAATCTAATAAGAACAAAACATACAATATGCCCCTTACACATTTTAACAGGAATGGAACATTTGCTAGTCGTCAAACTAAAAAACCTAAACGTAAAGTCCAATGTAAGCAAGGTCCCAATGTTCTAGCGCCTCCAGTACAGCTGAGAAGCAATGAACCTGAAAGAGCCTCCAAGCCAGAACCTTGAATAGTAAACATGGCGCTCTTCTGCACAAACGCAGAATATGTTCGCAATAATACATAACATTAATAAAATATAAACATATATGGGTAGAAATAATAATTGTAATAATCACCCCCCGACAGTCCTTCAATGGAACTGTCGGGGATTTCTACGGACAAAAGGAGAGCTAATAAATGCTATAGGAACTAACATATTGTCACCCGATGTAATATGCCTTCAGGAAATGCCAAAACCATCAACTCTTAACAGGATACAACTTAATAGCGCACTCCACACATCCATTCCATGGTAGTGGAGTAGGCATATATATGCTGAAAATGGAGTTAAAAACGAAACACAAAATATTCTTTATTCTGGAATTAAACTACATGTATTAGGTAACAAAGGTAATATAGACATACTAAATGTATACATCGGTCCCGGTGACAGTACAAACGCTACTAAACTACGCAATCTATATAACATTACCAAACAGATAAGTAATAAAGCTCTGATATTGGGTGACTTTTACGGACACAACCCACTTTGGGACGTGCATTACCTCGCCAAAACTAACAAAACTGGTGATGAAATAATAAACTTTTTAGACAATACAGATTACGTATTATTACATGATGGGCCGTAACCTTCGATACGTCTCATATCCCACATAGTAAAGGTATAGGAACAACACCAGACATAACATTAGCTACACCAGCTCTAGCTTCCTCGTCCTCCTGGTTCGTACACGATTCAACACTAGGAAGTGATCACTATCCAATAATTACTAAAGTTTTGACCAAATACCATAAGAGTACTCCCGCAACCATTACTAAATGGAAGTTAGGTCAGGCTGACTGGGAGCTCTTCAATCACTTATGTTCAACTAAGTTACACGTAGATAAAAAGATTAAACTGCAATGAATATCATAATGAATTTGTGAGCACTCTCTACGAAATCAGTAAGGAATGCATACCACAGACAAGTGGCAAAGCACACAATCGCCCAACCAATCCCTGGTGGACCCCGGCCTGCTCGGATGCCATTAAAACAGGGATAACTGTCTGCGTATATGGAAACAGGCATATAAATACCATACAACCCTGAAACAAACAAGAGGGCCATGATGGCCCTAATTCGCTCACCTGACTCCATGAATACCAGAGGAGAATGTGACATTGAGTTCATGTGTTTTAAAAAAATTGTGCTATTTTTAGATGGCGGTCATCTTGGATTAAGCGATGACTCTCATTTTACAAAATCTGAAAATGCTTCACCCAGCATCGGCAATGTGGTTCCTGAGAAAAAGACGTTAAAAATCTTGAATAAATGGACCTTTTGGTGGCCATCATGGATGACATAATCATCCGATTCCGACAAATATTGCACCAGAGTGATCGCCTCATTGATACCTTCAATTTGATATATGACATGACCATATTCAGTCAAAAATAAAATTTGACCCCACGGGCCACGCCCATTTTTGACCCCGGGGTCACCATTTTAACAACTTTCAAAGAGCAATGCACATCGATCATTCCTACCAAGTTTCATCTTGGATTAGCGATGACCTCCATTTTAACAAATCTGAAAAGCTTCACCCATGGACCATAACTTTTTAAGTTTGGCTACCATGGGACAAGCGGTTCATGTGAAGAAGAATTTTGAAATCTCCAATAAAAGAACGACCTTTTGACATTTCGGCGGCCATCTTGGATGACATAACAATCCGATTTGTACAAAAAATGTACCAGAGTGATCGCCTCATTGATACCTTTCGATTTGATATATAACATGACCATATTCGGTCAAAAATAAAATTTGACCCCACGGCCACGCCCATTTTTGACCCCGGGGTCACCATTTTAACAACTTTGAAAGAGCAATTGTAACATCGATCATTCCTACCAAGTTTCGTCGAAATCCGGCAAGAGGTTCATGAGAAGAAGATTTTTTAAGAATTTATGCTATTTTTAGACGGCGGCCATCTTGGATTAGCGATGACCTCAATTTTAACAAATCATGAAAAGGCTTCACCCATGGACCCATAACTTTTAAGTTTGGGGCTACCATGGGCCAAGCAGTTCATGTGAAGAAGAATTTTGAAATCTCTAATAAAAGAACGACCTTTTGACCTTTCGGCGGCCATTTTGGATGACATAACAATCCGATTTCGACAGAAAATGCACCAGAGTGATCGCCTCATTGATACCTTCAATTTGATATATGACATGACCATATTCAGTCAAAAATAAAATTTGACCCCACGGGCCACGCCCATTTTTGACCCCGGGGTCACCATTTTAACAACTTTCAAAGAGCAATGCACATCGATCATTCCTACCAAGTTTCATCTTGGATTAGCGATGACCTCCATTTTAACAAATCTGAAAAGGCTTCACCCATGGACCATAACTTTTAAGTTTGGCTACCATGGGACAAGCGGTTCATGTGAAGAAGAATTTTGAAATCTCCAATAAAAGAACGACCTTTTGACATTTCGGCGGCCATCTTGGATGACATAACAATCCGATTTGTACAAAAAATGTACCAGAGTGATCGCCTCATTGATACCTTTCGATTTGATATATAACATGACCATATTCGGTCAAAAATAAAATTTGACCCCACGGGCCACGCCCATTTTTGACCCCGGGGTCACCATTTTAACAACTTTGAAAGAGCATTGTACATCGATCATTCCTACCAAGTTTCGTCGAAATCCGGCAAGAGGTTCATGAGAAGAAGATTTTTTAAGAATTTATGCTATTTTTAGACGGCGGCCATCTTGGATTAGCGATGACCTCAATTTTAACAAATCTGAAAAGGCTTCACCCATGGACCATAACTTTTAAGTTTGGCTACCATGGGCCAAGCGGTTCATGTGAAGAAGAATTTTGAAATCTCTAATAAAAGAACGACCTTTTGACCTTTCGGCGGCCATTTTGGATGACATAACAATCCGATTTCGACAGAAAATGCACCAGAGTGATCGCCTCATTGATACCTTCAATTTGATATATGACATGACCATATTCGGTGAAAACTAAAATTTGACCCCAATTTGACCCCACGGGCCACGCCCATTTTTGACCGCGGGGTCACCATTTTAACAACTTTGAAAGAGCAATGTACATCGATCATTCCTACCAAGTTTCGTCGAAATCCGGCTAGCGGTTCATGAGAAGAAGATTTTTTAAGAATTTATGCTATTTTTAGACGGCGGCCATCTTGGATTAGCGATGACCTCCATTTTAACAAATCTGAAAAGGCTTCACCCATGGACCATAATTTTTAAGTTTGGCTACCATGGGCCAAGCGGTTCATGTGAAGAAGAATTTTGAAATCTGTAATAAAAGAACGACCTTTTGACCTTTCGGCGGCCATCTTGGATGACATAACAATCCGATTTCGACAAAAAAATGCACCAGAGTGATCGCCTCATTGATACCTTCAATTTGATATATGAAATGACCATATTCAGTCAAAAATAAAATTTGACCCCAATTTGACCCCACGGGCCACGCCCATTTTTAACCCCAGGGTCACCATTTTAACAACTTTGAAAGAGCAATGTACATCGATCATTCCTACCAAGTTTTGTCGAAATCCGGTTGGCGGTTCTTGAGAAGAAGATTTTTTAAGAATTTGTGCTATTTTTAGACGGCGGCCATCTTGGATTACGTAATGACGTCATTTTAACAATTTTGTAATCCCCCTACCTAAGGACCATGACCATGAAGTTTGGTGACCATAGGCCCAATGGTTACCGATGAGAAGACGTTTGAAAATGTTCACGGACGACGACGGACGACGGACGACGGACGACGGACACATTGCGGTAACAATAGCTCACATGAGCTTCGCTCAGGTGAGCTAAAAAGGCGGGACGAGTATCGGGAGGCCAAATCCCGCGCGTCCGCCACATTAAATGAGGCAAAACAAATCGGTTAGGAGAAATTTATTTCGGAACTTAATGATGAAAAAAGAAATTTGGGATCAATTCAATAGAATCAGAGGTAAACGTACACCTCCACTACCACCAATTTTACATAACAACAACCTAGTTTACGATGAAAAACAAAAGGCAGAGGTGCTCACAGACCATTATAAAACTATTTCAATTAACGACAACCTTACACCAGAATTTAGACAAGTTAAAGAACAAAGAGATCCAATTATCCAATCTAAGATAGATACACAAATAATAATTTCACAATTAAATGAAGGAACCTGCCTCAATAGACGTTTCATCATGTCAGAACTAAAAGTTGCCCTTAAAAGTAAAAATAATACAGCACCTGGAGCAGATAAAATACACTATACAATTTTAAATCATCTCCCTATTGAATCTATGGAACAATTGCTCCTGGCTATAAATAAATCCTGGGAAAACGGTACCCTACCTGACTCCTGGAAAGAAGCTACCATCATCCCTATATTAAAACTTAAAAAGGATACAACGCATCCATCATGATATAGACCAATATCGTTAACACCAACAATTTGCAAAGTAATGGAAACGATGGTAGCGAATAGGTTAAAACACCATATAGAATCAAACCAAAAAATAAGCCCGACTCAATCAGGATTCAGAAATCAAAGACCTACCTTAGATCAACTAGCACGACTGGAAACAGTAATTAAAACAGCTATGATGGAAAATAAAACGGTCGTTGCTGTGTTCTTAGACCTAGAGAAAGCCTTTGACCTGATGTGGACAAAGGGAACAATAGAGCAACTCATAGAGAAGGGCATACATAACAGAATGTTGTTATGGCTTGACAACTTTCTTACTGGCAGGAAAATTAGAGTCAGAATAGGAACAGAGCACTCCGAATTCCAAAACATAGATAATGGTTGTCCCCAGGGCAGCGTCGTTCAATATTATTCAACATCATGATCGACACCCTGTATACTGAACTTAATAATGCTAATAAGAATACACGTAATAAAGAAGACCTATCACAATTTGCTGATGACAGCGCGATCTGGAATGCACATGTGGATCTAGATGTAGCCCTCGGAGTTGTACAGACATCACTAGATAAAATTGCAATATGGCAACATAAATGGGGGTTTAAAATCTCCCCACTTAAAACTGAGGCAGTCATATTTCATAACGGAGGAACATTGTGCTATAAAGATGCAGAGCAGCGGTATACCTATAAAAGAGAACAGCAATATAGAATAAAAATCTAGTGGTGAACAACCAATCAATCCCTTTCAAGAAATGTGCAAAATGTTTAGGTATGATATTAGACGACAGATTAACCTGGGGTCCTCATGTAACAGACCGAGTCCAACGGTGTAGGAAGGACCTTAATCTAATGAAACTTATATCAGGTACATCATATGGAGCAGACAAACCGTCTCTCCTACGATTCTATAAAGCATTAATACTATCTAAAATGGACTACGGCTGTATGTTATACAAAGACGCTGCGGCCAGTCATCTGAATAAACTAGAAATAATTCAAAGAGCAGCATTAAAAGTAGCAACGGGTGCCTATCTATCAATTAGAGCCGCAGCAATAGAAGTAGAAACAGTTGTACAACCACTGGATCTGCGACGTGAATGTAATTTACTAAAATACTGGGCCCGCACCCAGCCCCATGATGCTAACCTACCACTTAACGAACTAATAAAACCCAAACGTACATATAAATACAACATGTTAAGAATTAAAAAAGGTCGTAGTAAACCGAATAAAACATCTAACGAAAATCCTAGCCATCAACCTAATGCTAACAAGTATCAATCTAACAATAATACAATAAAAACATGTTATGCAATGAACGCAATAAGCCTAAAAGAAGAATATGGACTAAATGACTGTAAAATACAACCATTCTTCACACACATACCTTACTACCCATTTGAAATCACAGCAAGATCTGACCTTACAGCACTAATAATATATAAGAATAGGGATCCAGCCGCCTTCAGCCTTAAAAATGCAACAGATTACATTCACCACCATTGGAAAGACAAAATCCAGATATACACGGACGGTAGCAAAAACTCAGAATTAGGAATAGCATCAGCTGCCTTTGTGGTACCTCAGCTAGGTCATATAGAACAATATAAGTTGGCATCAACTCTAAGTGTATGTACATCAGAGCTTATTGCCATAGAAAAGGCACTTATATACAATCTTACGCTATATGACTACAAAAACACCGTATTTTATAACAGATTCATTAAGCTCTGTTTAAGCTATTAATTCAGGTACATCTAAAACGAGACCCGACAAAATACATAACATTAAGACACTAATAAGCAGAACAGTGGAATAGGGCAAGCTTATAAATATAGACTGGGTCCCTTCCCATATTGGAATACCCGGTAATGAAGAAGCAGATCGCGCGGCTGCTTCAGCACATTTGACAGGCACCGATGAATTAACACTACCTACTCATAGAGAAATATATTCTGTCATTAGCAAAAATGTAAGATACAAATGGCAAACACGTTGGAATAACATTCATGAAAGTAAGCACGGTGGACACGTACATCAATCAATGATTCCCACAATCCCAGTTACGTGTAAATTATACAGTAAGGATCGGCGGGCAGACAGAATAATCACACGACTTAGATTAGGCAGAAATGGTATAAAGGCAAATCGTTATCCACAGGGCAGCAATATTGATATACATGTATATATAAACTGTAGTCAGTGCGATGAAGACGAAATAGAAGAACTGGACCACTATTTATTCTTCTGCCCAACGCATGAATCAGCAAGAAAAGATTTAGCCGCTGTTTGCTTAAAAAATAATATTATATCGTCCCCATATAATTTAATATTCCCCCCTAAAGAATGTGAAACGGAAATACACTTAGCTGTACTAAAATACATTAAGGCGACAGGGTACTGGAATAAAATATAGCATGATACCGCTGCTCCAATCGTACTTTAAAAATACAATACATGTAAACACGTATACACCGGTACTAAGGGTAGGAACAAAATAAAAATCCGATGGAGTTGTCCTAGCTAAGTTACGTCAGTGACACTAGGCCCCATTGTCTCCATCCTAGATCTGAAAACTGCTGTAAATATCGTCACTGGTTGCCAATGTTGTAAGATCCATGTTCGCAGATTATGTAAGGATGTATATAGTTAACGTTAACATGTATTAGGTGGGGTGCGGTAGCCCAACCCAATCAGAACCAAATCTCAAAACATAACAACATATAACTAATATAAATATAAGACAAGTGATCCACCAATGGGTCTGTACTCGATCGGAACTGGCCCGGGAAAGTCTCTCTGGTATGGACTGCCTTATCGAGGATTAGTACTGGGAAATTAACGAGACGATATGTACAGGCTCGTGTGGGCTAACACATGAAGTTAAACTAAATAAATTAAGACCAACCCAATCTGAAAAAGTATATTACCTATTAGTATCAGGCTGTAGATATAAATATACGACAAGTGATCTCTCCCCCATCCAATGGGTATGTACTCGATCGGAACTGTCCCGGGAAAGTCTCTCTGGTATGGACTGCCTTATCGGGGATTAGTACTGGGAAATTAACGAGACGATATGTACAGGCTCGTGTGGGCTAACACATGAAGTTAAACTACATATATTAAGACAAACCCAATCTGAAAAAGTCTATTACCTATTAGTATCAGGCTGTAGATATAAATATACGACAAGTGATCTCTCCCCCATCCAATGGGTATGTACTCAATCGGAACTGGCCCGGGAAAGTCTCTCTGGTATGGACTGTCTTATTGAGGATTAGTACTGGGAAATTAACGAGACGATATGTACAGGCTCGTGTGTGCTAACACATGAAGTTAAACTAGATAAATAAATTAAACGCAAACCAAATCTCCAAGCATAACATATTATAGCTAGTATGGCAACCATTATTTGCGACAATATATATAAATAGATGAACCTATGTAATAATAAATATACATATCACTGCTCGCTCTGCTCACTCCCTCTGTACCATACACAATTCCGATGACACCATATACATGGACTAGGACAACTTGCAACCTCTACCCCCAACTCCCACTGACCAATAATGGTCTTCCAATACTGGCGACCGCACCCTATATGTTTTTCCACTGGTCGAGGTTAATGATGGCAGCCAATCGCCTCCTGTTTAACCCTTAATCATACATGTTCTCTTCTTTTAAAAGATATGTTGTAGAACCAAATGGATATCGTTGCGGTATGGCCGGGCACCGGGCACGAGCGAGCGACGCGTGTCGGAGTATCAGTAGCTGATGCCGTTTTTTGGACCGGCAGTAAAGCGCCGGCATTGGTCCCCGGTAGCTGTTCGATCACAGCTCTTCACTTCTACACCGACGTATGTGAAGTTGTCATTACTTGCCGGAGGAGGTGGTTTCCCCCGGGTACTCCGGTTTCCCCACCATTCATCTCCCGGAGTAATGCAGTTTAGACCGGAATTGGCCGCCCGCATTACTCTGATTAAAAATTATTGACTAATCTGCATCGTCTGAAATCAAACTTTAAAATGTTGGACCATGACCGGCGGTATGGTACGTGACCATTTCCTTATCAATTCGACGAAACTATAAACTGGCAGAACGACTGTTTGCCTGATACTTGCACACACACGCCACTCACTAATATATGGGCAATTACTATACCGCCGTGTATTATCTTCCCTTTTTCTGTCGTCTTCAGAATATGTGAAACACATTGTCATCTAACCAAATAACAACATATAAACGCCACACCTGAACTCGAATAATAGCAACTCGTATATAATGATAAGCCGCGAAACGACAGTACCTGGGCCCGAAAACATATTGCATCATACTTTGCGTACCCCGGTATTGATCGATCATGCTCTGTCCGATATGACCAACCGTCAAATATCATCATCATATAGGATAACACTGTTACGGCTGAGTCTCCATATATCACATGCACTCACACTCGGCTTTTTTCACGGTCTTACATACCGGCTTCGTGCGATAGGAGAATGAACTAGCTAGGTTAAAGTAACGGCCTCATTGCCTCCTTCATTTAATGCACATATTTCCACTGTATGGCAGATATTAGTAAATTCGGAAACAAACGGGCCAACGGTCATTGTTCTGCCTTTTTTGGGCTTAAATGCCCGGGTTTGGAAGGTCCTCGAGCCAATTCCTACCCTTAAATATAAGATAAAAAAAAATATGTAGTTAGTCTGAATATTCTGCAGAGATATTTGAATCGGACGGAATCGAACGTTGTTTAAACTTGGTCCGGTTCATATGCACAAGTCAAAATATGAACTGAAAATGGCGCTTTGTGTGACAGAAATCCGTACGCGGACGAATAAAAAAAATGTTTTGTTATAAATATCACATATAGCGAAACAGCGATAGCATCTTTTGTTTTAATAATATGCATACATATTGTAATTAATGTTTAATAGCGATATACTTATGAATAATATATTATAATAGTGTTTATACTCCAGCACTATGTTTTAAGGCTGTGTGATTTGACTCAAAATAAGCTGGATCAGTTAATACTTATATACTAACTATACTTAATACTTACCTATTGCGCGGGTACCTCACCACCCCCTGTTTATGTAGGTAACTGGGGATGTAGTGGGGGTACGCTCGCTAATAAAATGTTTGCGTAATGCAGGACAACGGCATTGATTGTTGTTATTATGACAGAGAGATAAATAAAATATATGTTGCAGGAAAGGTATATCTGTGTCAAACATTTTATTATATTATTTGCATGCTCTACACATGCATGTTAACTTTTCTGTGTGCGACTTGATGCGGATTTCGAAAGTGAAAGTAGACGTTTCCGTCAAAAAAACTTGTATCGGAAAATTTCATTTTTATCATTGTATACATGTTTCTCATTTCTATAATTGTATCATATTGTATACATTTTACTCATCTATATTGCTCATCGTATTAATATTTTTACCCTAATCATCTGATTGCCTATCATATCTTACTATTATTTTTATTGAACTACATTGCTAAGCCCTAAATGATACTCTTTTGTGTTGATGGGCCGTTAAGCACCATTACATTCCGGGATTGAAGGGGAAATAACTTATGGAAATCAACCCGCATTACCCCGTGTTTGGCATGGATCTAGAACCGGTTTAGGTCACTGACGCCATGAATGGAAGTAACAAACTTAATTTTGGCGCAGGAAGTTAGCGATTGTCATATTTGTGTGAATGTGGGTCTATGGGAAATCAATTGCCTGCCTGTTTCAATAGTATTCTCTAACATATACACCCAGCGGTGGCCAATTTCCGGCAGGGTCGCTTTCCATCCATCGGGAAGGGGATACTCTGAACTGTGAATTATACAATGCTGAGTATCAAGAACTATACGCTGGCCTGACTTGCTATGAAGGTCTAGACCTGATAACAATTTTCAAAGCTGTAAATTGGTGCATTAGAAATAGGTTAACCGCATTGTAATTTTGAAATTTGTGGCGTACATCAGAAAATGGTCATTGATGAGTTGGAAAAGATATGGAACGCCAAATCTACATAAACTCAAATATATATTGCCAGCTCTAAATATTTAGAGCTAGCAACAAATATTTGGAGCTAGCAATACATATTTGGAGAGCTCTCGAAATCATTTGGAGAGCTCTCGAAATCAATTAATGATATCTTGAAATCTCTCTAAATCATTTGGAGCTATCTCTGAATCATTTGGAGAGCTCTCGAAATCAATTAATGATATCTCGAAATAATTTAGAGAGCTCTCGAAATCATTTGTAGCGAGCATTATATAACTTTGATTTGGAGAGCTCTCTAAATCATTTGGAGCTATCTCTAAATCATTTGGAGAGCTCTCGAAATCATTTGGAGAGCTCTCGAAATCATTTCGAGCTAGCTCTAAATCAATTAATGATAGATCAAATTGATTTATAGCGAGCATTATATAACTTTGATTTGGAGAGCTCTCTAAATCATTTTGAGAGCTCTCGAAATCATTTGGAGAGCTCTCGAAATCATTTCGAGCTATCTCTAATTCATTTCGAGCTATCAATATATATCTTATTTGGAGCTAGCATTAAATCGCTTGAAACTATGAAAACGATGTCTCCCTGAATTATTGAATTACGCATTGAATTATGCAGCACGATTTACCCAAATATACCCAAATCTTCATTAAAAATAACATTTATGATTATATTATATACTTTTTCTACAATATATCATTAGTATATCATTTAATAACCACATTTTGACTGAAACATAGGATGAATAAAGCTCATGTTTCTGCGAGAAAACGATTAATATAGCATTATTAAAAGGGACTACCGAGACTCGTTAATTATGTCTCAGTTGTCTAACTTTAAGTTATCATCGACCATGATTGCATATCGCACATAATGTGGTTGTTACTGGAGAAATGTGGTTTATGGGTTTTGCGACCAGTGTAGATCCAGATCAGCATGTGCATCCGCAGTCTGATCAGCATCTGCAACATTCGTCATCCCATAAATGAAAACCCCAGTCATGCTTCGAACAAGCAATGTAGGTCGTTACCAGGTTACATAAGTGATCTATTTAATGGTCACAATTTCGATAAACCCCATTTATCCTGTCACAGCCACATATACATATTAATGCAGTATTAGTTTTAAAATATTAGTAGTTTATATATTTAAATTATATATTACTACCGTATATAAATATATAATTATACTAGTTGACATAACAGTTTTCACACACTGTCTCCTTGGATGTCAACATTAGAGAGGTTCTACTGTTTTTATGAGTATTGCAATTAAAAATCATCATTCCCATTTAGCCATTATAAAGTGCATTATATTCCTTGGCTTCCTAGCATAAGTTAATCGCGGTATTCTCCCTTTATTTCATGTACAAATATTTCCATTTTGCATCAAAACATTAAAAAAAAGGCCCTGGTATAAGAAAATTAATGACAGATATTATGTAAGTACAGTCCAAACATCATTATTATAATGTGTATAGCTTTATTTATTAACAAATATAGTAATTACATGAAGATTTGGGTAGATTTGGGTAAATCGTGCTATCCCAAATTTAGTGCGACTTTACCTAGACCGGAAGTCGCCTGTCACACGTGTAGTAGTGAATACACATATGTCGAGCATGTTTACAGCACAGGTTGAAGTAACGGACCGAGGTCTATAAATACATTAAATATGCCTAAAAGCATCAATAAATGAAAAAGAAATAAGCTAAACAAATTTGTTTTACTCCATCCATATACTCCATATTGAAGGTCGAAGTTTTTAATAGGCTCGGTGCACATGCGTACAGAGATTTTAAAAGCGCGGGAAGGAAGCTCTTATTGTTTTGTTCCTCCAGTTCCCACGTGGAGTGGTATTTGGAGCTAGCATCAAATCAAGTTAAAAATGCCCTCTCTAAATCAACTCGAGATATCTCCAAATGAATTCGAGAGCTCTCCAAATGATTTCGAGATGGCGCCAAATGATTTAGAGAGCTCTCCAAATCAAGTTATATAATGCTCGCTACAAATCAATTTGAGCTATCATTAATTGATTTAGAGCTAGCTCGAAATTATTTCGAGAGCTCTCCAAATGATTTAGAGATAGCTCCAAATGATTTAGAGAGCTCTCCAACTCAAAGTTATATAATGCTCGCTACAAATCAATTTGATCTATCATTAATTGATTTAGAGCTAGCTCGAAATGATTTCGAGAGCTCTCCAAATGATTTCGAGAGCTCTCCAAATGATTTCGAGATAGCTCCAAATGATTTAGAGAGCTCTCCAAATCCAAGTTATAGATGCTCGCTACAAATCAATTTGAGATATCATTAATTGATTTAGAGCTAGCTCCAAATGAATTAGAGACCTCTTCAAATGAATTGGAGATAGCTCTAAATGTTTTATTGCTAGCTCGAAATATATATTGCTAGCTCCAAATAGTTAGAGCTAGCAATATATATTTGAGTTTATGTAGATTTGGCGTTCCATAAAAACATGTTCAAACACATTTTCCGACCTATCATTTTCTAATATACGGCCCAAATCTCAAAGTTACAATACAGTTAACCCTATATTAGTTGCCGCTGAGCGCGATTGTTAATACACGCGTATTATATACGCATTTTATATCCAAATTAATTTTTATCTCGCGTTACATATCCCATTACGACCCTAACTCACGGTTTTAAATCACCATGTCGACCCTCAGGTCGCAGTGTTTACATTATCGCTGATTACTCGCGTGTTACAAACATGGACTTAATACTCTTTGTTCCCCTGTGATCGCACGTTGTTAATATCCCCGTATATACTTCGATGGCTGACCATTACTACAGGGTAACTACACAAGTAAGTTCAGTTTTAGTTATTTATTTTCTCTCCTGGAGACAATTCGACTTCAGTGTATGCCCAGATCCGTCTGCACACATTCGCATATATAACGATCAATGCACACATTCGCATATATAACGATCAATGCATACATTCGTTCTGTGTACCTCTGATTAGTTTGCTATACATAATTGCAGTACATATATTGGCGTGTCTAATATTTATGGAAACGTCCTGGTGCCAATGCTAAAATATTTTTATCTCAGTACTTATTATCTCATAATTAGGACGTATTATCTCCTAATTACGACTTACTATCTCCTAATTAGGACTTACTATCTGTGTCAATGCTAAAACATGTTTATCCCCTCATTAGGAGATACTAACTCCTAATTAGGAGATAGTAAGTCCTAATTAGGAGATAGTAAGTCCTATAGTATCTCCTAAGTAGGAGTTAGTATGCTAATTAGGAGATAAATATATTCTAGAATTGGCACCAGGACGCTTCCATAAATATTAGGTATTCCAGAACATTGAAGGTTTGCTTAGCTTTCTCCATGAAACCAGCTTGTATCGGAAATCTCATTTTTATCATTGTATACATGTTTCATATTTCTATAATTTTATCATTCTATACATGTTATTTATTTCTATTGCTCATTGTATTTTTATTGTTACCCTGATCATCTGATTGCCTAGCACATCTAACATACTATTTTGCTAATAATTTCTTCTCCATCTAAATTGCTTGGCCCTAAATTATACTCTTCTTTGCAGGTGGACCGTTAAGCATCATTCCATTGTAATATTAGGTTACATAGGGGGTAATCAATGTGATCGTTGCCACTGTTTGTTTTATTAAAGTGCACAGTTAACCCTATGCAACCTGATACGAGAAACGCATTTGCGTTTTCAGTATCTCATTGCATAGGTTTAACAATGGGTATAACTACATCGCAATTACATCGCAATTACATGAGCATTATGACAGAGTAGTGTTTCCAAATTTGCGTTTGAAGTGTGCTTTGTTTTCTTTCTACTTCGTGGAGGGTGGTTAAGTATTTTGCTAATACACACTTTCTTATGTGCGTTTATTGGGAAAGACTATTCCGTCGTAACGCTTATGTAATGCGTAATGCAATGTAGTTAGAGTTGTGTACTCAGAACTACTGTCCGGACTATCTCCTTTTGTGTAAAGGTACATGCCCACTCAGTAGGCACACAATGTTCTTTATATCAGAGACATCATCCGAGATATTTTCTGGCAAAATAAACATTCATTCACCATTACCCCACGTATGGCATTACTATACATTTTATATCAGTCTGAAATTTCCACATTGATACGATACGATACGATAACCGTGTTTCCTTAAAAATGTTATCGAACATTACTATTTATTCTCTGTATTTATTTTCCGATGTGCGATGATCATACTTTACAATCTCTTTTGTTCAGGTGACGCATTTAGTTAGTATAAATAATTAACAAATATCATGCCTCATTTGCATATGAAAATAGCCTGATACCACCGCGTGTCACTCAGTGAAATACATATTTATAAATGTTTATATCTGTATAGCGGGCACTTGTAATTTTTAGAACTGGTGGAATAATGACACAATTTTACAATTATTTAATTGCTATAAAGAACAGTTTGTGCCTACTAAGTGGGTATGTACTTTTAAGGGACTGTGTCTCCAACTCTACATCTGTTCTGAGTGCACAACTCTAATCACATTGCATTACATAAGCATATATAGTGCAACATATTGCTTATAAAGCCGGGAAACGTGCAGCTAACTCTACACACGAGATGGGCATTGTTCATTGCTGTCAACTTTACTACTGTCCGTTTCACAAAAGCTGCCCAAATTTTACGACTATATAAACAACCCAAAAACAATATTTCTTTTGATAATATTCATTTAAAGTAAAAGTTAAGAATGAGCTTTCTTTTTATTTCGTGAAATTTGGTCAAATATTGGTTTTATGGCAAAAACATTATTCCCCATGTTAAATCACCATAAACATATTCACAGAGTGAAGACGTCTATGGGGATTTAACATGGCGGAAATTTTTAGAATTTCAGAATTACTGGACCAATTTTCAAAATTCATCTTGTGTTTTTCTTAGTTAGATCATTTCCAAGTATCTAGCCAGGTTTCGTAGCCAATTTCCAAACTTTTTAATTTTTTTTTACTAATCTCCCATCTCCACCTCCACCGGCTTTTGTTAAAATTCCCATAGACAAATACATTTTTCGTAATAACATCAATATTTGACAAAGAGAAGGCTCATTCTTAAATTTTGATAAAATTTAATATTATCGAAAAACAAGTGTTTTTGCATTGCTTATATGGCTGTAAAATTTGGGCAGCTTTCGTGAAACAGACCGTATGTAATTATACCCCACACTATAACTTAAACATGAGTACAAAATATGCAAATATGAATAAGCCATTCATTATATTGGTCTATGAAGCGCACAGACTACACACATACATCGTACCTGTATGATCACCTTACCTGCCATGCTTCACTATATATGTGACTGGAGAAATGGGTCATATGGGCTTTGCGACCAGTGTAGATCCAGATCAGTCTCCGCACAGTCTGGTCAGGATCTGCACTACTCGAAATCCCAACAATGAAACGCCTGTCTCGCTTCTAACAAGCAATATAGAGCATTATCAGGCTACCGGAATGTGCTATTTGATCAGGAGTTATATTGGTCACAAATCTCATAAGCCCATTTCTCCAGTGACAGCCGCATTTAACCCTTACAATTCTCAATTAAATGTCGGCTGCTGTTTACTTCAATTTTCTCAACGTCTGCTGTTGCTTTATATTCCGCCTTCTTGTAAATAAAAGCATAGTTTCATGAAATGATTCTAAAGTGTTGTCACATCATGTTTTTTACTGAGAAAACATAAATTAAATATGAAACAACACGACATGGCTTGTTTCCAGCCTTCTACAGGTTAAATGTCTTCACTGTGTTCTGCTAACGAAAAATGTAAATTTTTAACGACGGCACTGGCTCGATGACCTTGCATGTTGTCTCCCAAGAAGGGGAGAAAGGAAGGAGGTGGATGCAGATGAAACGGTCCCAGGAGGCCTAGCTCTTATTAGAATAGTCCCCTCTGGTTCTTTAACGTGCATAGACTCTCCTTCAAAATCTGATGCACGGCACCGCCGTTTAAAGTCCCCATCCGAAAGGACTAGTAGAGCAGGAAATACAAAGTATCTCAGAAATACTGACGCCCTGGAACTGAACCCTGAATCGAACTCGGGTCGCCAGCATGACAGTCCGTTACTCCCTCGGCCACGGTCTGCTCTTTCTGTTAACGATTGATTGCCGTACAATTTATATTTATGCTACAAGCAAACAGGGGTGCGTTTCACTAAACGACTAAAATGTTCGTAAGTGCAAATTTCAGATCGTCTGCAAATTTCAATTGATGGATTTACATTAATAAATGTAAATCCAATAATTGTTAACAATACAACATTGTTAATGTGAAATTAACAGAATAATCTAATTTTGCACTTACGAACATTTTAGTCGTACGAAGTTTAGTGAAACTGCCCCAGATAATCAAAGTCGCGTCGTATTATTTGTATTGCATTATATCCCACAACGTGTACATTTGCATACATTGATTAAAGGTGCATGCCCACTCAGTAGACACAAAATGTTATTTATATCAGAGACAGCATCCGAGACATTTTCTGGCATTTTCACCATTACCCCACGTACTGATTGGAATTATTGTACATTTTAAATCAGTCATAAATTTCCACACGGACATTGCTTTTTATTCTCTGTATTTATGTTTTGATGCGCAATGATCATACTTTATATTCTGTCGAAAACATTATTTTTTCAGGTGACTCATTTAATTAATATAAATAATTAAAAAATATCATGCCTCATTTGCATATGAAAATAGCCTGATACCACCGCGCGTCACTATCAGTAAAATAAGCATTACTAAATGATTATATCTGTATAGAGGGCACTCGTAATTTTTAGAACTTGTGGAATAGTGACACAATTATACACTTGATTTAATTCCTTTAAAGAACAGTTCGTGCCTACTGAGTGGGCATGTACCTTTAAGGTGATCACGTGATAGTTAAGTCGTCTTAAACCTGGACTCCACATCCCAGGTTGTAATAGTCTAAGTTAGACCGGCTCCGCACTGATCTGATGGAAAATATAGACACTAATGTGAAATCACTTCGTGACGAGTTCCAGGGAAGGCAACCGTATCTCGGAAATGATGACTACAATTCAGTCCATCAAATCCAGGGTCGTCACGCTTGAACAGCACGCAGATGATTTGTCCTCGGGGCCAGGTGCGCAGACCAACGATGGATGCACAGTGACCACCCGGCGCACGTGCAGATCCACGTCGTCAAGGGAACCAGCTCAACGATCCTGACGTAATCATAACTGCCAGTGGCATTACTTTCACGAAGGGTGAAGATATCCTACAGAAGGCAGAATCTCTAATCGCGGCCTTGGGCGATGACGTGTCCCAAAATGTCCTAATTACTGGCGTAACACGGCTAGCTACACGATTTGAAAACCGCCACGCCCTTGTGAAAATCAGCTTCCAAAATGTAGACGAAAAAGTCCTTGTGCTCAGAAACAACATGACACTGATAAATATCGATGAGTTTAAGCAAGTGTTCCTGAAAAGCAGCAAATCATACGTTTAACGTCTTATTGAATTGAACGCTCGTGCTATTCTGTGTCGATGCGAACGGCCGAATTAAACAGCGTATATAGTTATGAGCAGAATTACATGGAATAGGAAACACCCCGTCCCGTTGGATCCATAACACTCGCACACCTTAACGTATGTGGCTGGACTCGGATACTAGTGATCTACGTTCGAGTATTATACGCGCTATTGACGCTGATACATTCTCAATTTGTGAAACACATCTAAAAGACTGGGGGCCCGTTTCACTAAGCTTCGCAGGACTAAAATGTTCGTAAGTGCAAAATTATGATAATCCGTAAATGTTACATTAACAATGTTTTCTCAGTGTAAATAATTATTGGATTTACATTTATTGAGCATAGGCTGCATATGCAGCATATGCTCAATAAATGTAAATCCATTAATTGAAATTTCCAGACGATTCTAAATGTGCACTTACGAACATTTTAGTCGTACGAAGTTAAGTGAAACGGACCCCAGAATGTAATAACGGTACATGACAACACGTGGTTTGGATTTAATCGCACTGATATTCATAGAAACGCGCCTAAACCCTCGGGTGGTGTCGGTCTGCTTGTGAACAACTCTATATGCGGTAAATACAACATATGCATTGTCGACAGATCCTACGAAGGCATACTCAGTCTCAATTTTACAGATAAGGTTACAAATTACACGTTTATAGTAATAACATGTTATTTAACCCCAGAGAATTCAGTAAGAGGTCGCAACGCTCAAAGCTTTTTCGCTCATATTCTAGCACAAATGTACGGAAGCCCATTAGTGCCACATAGAGTAACTTTTTTTTCGTTTTTCGTTTTATTTTTTTTTCGTTTTTCGTAGAGTAACTTTTTTTTATCTCGTAATTACGAGATAACATATTCGTTTTTCGAGAGTAACTTTTTTTTTATCTCGTAATTACGAGAATAACTATTCGTTTTTCGTAGAGTAACTTTTTTTTATCTCGTAATTACGAGATAATATTCGTTTTTCGAGAGTAACTTTTTTTTTTATCTCGTAATTACGAGATAACATATTCGTTTTTCGTAGAGTAACTTTTTTTTATCTCGTAATTACGAGATAACATATTCGTTTTTCGAGAGTAACTTTTTTTTTATCTCGTAATTACGAGATAACATATTCGTTTTTCGAGAGTAACTTTTTTTTATCTCGTAATTACGAGAAAACATATTCGTTTTTCGAGAGTAACTTTTTTTTTACAAATGGAGACGGTAGTTCTGCAAGGGGGATAACTGTGTCTGGTCGTTTCGCTCTAATCCGGTTCGCACTGAGTCGTTTTGCACTGGGTCGTTTCGCTCTCATTATTGTCCTGGGCATGCATAACTTTTTTGTGGGGGAGGGGGGTATACTGGAATCAGCGTATCATTCCGTCCGGCATTCCGTCCGTCCGTATGTCCGTCCGTCCGTCCGTCCGTGATCAAAACTTAACTTTTGCACAATTGATTATAATTCTGCCATCCTTACTCCACGGTTAGGGAACTCTGTTACAGCGGCAAGTAGTTCTGGACGACAGCTCGTCACAGCTTCGGGAGCAAAGCGCGACAGCTTCTAGACGGAATGCGACAGCTTCTGGACTGATTGTGACAGTTTCAGGACGAGGCATATGCCAGATTTTTATTTGTGTTTTCCTTTATCATGTCCCATTATTTATGCATATCATGTCATAAATCATGTTTTAAATATGCAGATCAGCGCACAAATCGATGAATTACAGCAATTAAAGCAAATACTCAATAAAACACCTTTTGGCCGTTATTTTTCTATTTTATATGCTTCACTTGGTGATTACAATCGAAATACGGACTTAAAAGTATACCAAAAGCAATATATACGAGGGTCAGTCAACATTAAGTGAGAGAAGCCTTATTACTCGAACAATGTTATATAAAAGTCACTTAATGTTGAATGACCCTCGTATAGAGGAAAACAGTGGATTTTCATTTACTGGATGTAACAGCTTCTAGACGATGTCGTGACAGCTTCGTAACGACATCAAATTTATGTCACAGTTTTCCGTCGACAGTTTCTATATTTTCTTGGAGCACACAGAATGTCAGAATTGGCTGTAGTATCAGTTTTTATGCCATCGCGTACGAAATTGGATATAGGGATACAAAAGTCTTCTGTCCGTCCGTCTGTCCTTCTGTCACACCTGCGTTTAGCAAATGCGTTTAGCTCCGATGTTTCTCTAATAACTTTGTCAGTTTTTGTCGGATTTCAATAATATTTTTTGTCACAATGTGTGTCTAGGTATTGCGCACTGTACCACATATGACCCACCTCCCTATGGTCAAGGTCAACAAGGTCAAGGTCACTTAAAAATGTGTTGTTTTTTTTTCTGCGTTTAGCAAATGCGTTTAGCTCCGATGTTTCTAATAACTAATTTGTCGGTTCTTGTCAGATTTAAATAATATTTGGTCACAATGTGTGTCTAGGTATTGTGCACTGTTCAACATATGACCTACATCCATACGGTCAATGCCAACCAAGGACTTAGTCATTTTTTACTATCAAACCACCATAGCGATTGGATACACGGCGTTTAGTCCTGTCAATATACACGTAGACCCACCACAAATTGCAACATTTTATTTTTCCTTCGCTAAGTAGTCTAGTAAGCACCCAAGGTTAACATATCCAAAATATGCCAAAATATACCCCTGCGAAAGTTGTAAATTTTGCATATTTTCAAAATGGCCGCCAAAATTCAAATTATATTGAAATATTGTTCCAATTTCAACATATTTGGCAATTAGCATGCTTGGAATTTGTTCTTTACATTGACAAGTTGCTTTTAAAAGACATTTGTTCTATCTGAACTAGTGATACGTAACATAAAAATCCAAGATGGCCGCCAATTAAGGAAATATGATATTTCTGCATTAACTACGTTAACAAATAGCGCTTTGTAATGCAAATATTCATTATATTTTCAACCTAATTCTGTCAGAATTGGGAACTTGGTTGTAATTTATTTTAATGTTATTTTAGTTTGGCATATTGGGGTGAGTACTATCAAAATAATACAAAATGAGTCTTATGTTGGTTATTGGAATTACGCTGAATGTTGCTAAAATTGCATTACTGACATCCAATGTTGTAATATAAGTGCATGCAATAATTGTTGTGTGCTACATATCAAAACGATGGCATTTTCAACAAAATAAACATTCATATACCACTATCAGACATATTTATCGGTACTTTTAAATTATATAAAAATACATGATATTCACTTTCCAGTTCCGGTGTGATAATTCTCAACAGTTAATAACCCGGCATGATATATTAATGGACGCCGCTATTTACTTTCTCTAATTCATATTCATTATGTAATAATCATACTTTATAACATCGCTAATAACATTATTATTGAAAGCAGAAAGTTAATGTGTTTTTAAGATAATAATCTCGTTTGCATAATGACAGTGTCTCGAATCACAGTAATCGACCGAATTATTAATATGTAATTCCATATTATCACTATGCACATTTTATTTGTAAACATGCCCCAATAGTTTCCCAGTCATACTCATGTTCGTTTCATGGAAAGGGACATTTCACATTAAAATGGTGAATCAAGCAGTTTAGGAATAGTGTGTTTTCATATCGTCGAACATGTCTCGCCTCCCCCGGAACATTTTAATATATTATATGTCCTTAAATTCACTGGCGTGTTTTTTATCTGGTTTTCCTTTTTTATAACGTACTCTATGTTACCCAGTGTGGACACCATATGCACCGTTAAATCACTTTAGGTCTATGAAAACCATGCGACTGAGAAGTGGGGTGCAACACCCACAACAACACCCTTTATATCCACAACTGCTTTTGATGTTGTATATTAGTGAATGTTTTACTATTTTATGGATGAAGCATTTTGTGTTGTGTCTTATGATACATTTTATGCGCCAATGATGGTAAGTCAAGTTGGGAGTGGCATGTTTTTACACATGACCATCTGTTTCATTGGTGCAATACATCTGGCCTTACATGATATTTAATGTTCACACTGTTGTTATGTATGTTTTATCAGCCACTGTAACACCTAAAACTGCCAAACATGGACAGCATTATAAACTATTGGTGTATATCAGAAACAAAAATAGCTCATATCATGTTCATTTGACAGTGACCTACCTTTCCAGCTTAAATGGCATTCACTGTCTATGTATGCACCAAACATATACAAAATAATCAGCAAGTGATATGCATCAACATTCAACATCTCCTATGTGTGACCTTCATCATCTTTGCCAGCTTAATTTGTTTGGTCATTTTCTATAGTACATATTCTTATTGAAGTTGCCTGTCAGCCATTGTAACACATACATGTTCTACAGCAACTGTGGCACATCAGAATATGATTATAATTTTAATATCAAAATTTATATTCATTTGATATTACATTTCCGGCATCACCTACGTTTTACAAACAATTTCTTCTTAATTGATGATTTTAATATGCTAATATAGCATCAATAATTGGAATGTATTTCTAGACCGTTCTTACAGATTGTGTGATATTCATGCTAGTAGTGTGTGTGTCCACTGTCTTTCACATTTGTTGTATATCGATCCAGTGGCGATAGCATGTACGCCCACTGCAAACGTGTACTGAGTAATAACCAATGCATGGTAGGATACTATAGAAAGCAATCTACCTTCATTCACATACATGTACTCTGTACATACGTGTTGGATTTTATCAGTTGTAATGATTTAGTCACTTATAATGGACGTCTGTTATCTACATACTCTAAAAGTTTACATGTCATTGGCATATTTTCTAATGGACTTTGTTTATGATCAGTTACACTATATTTGACATTAGCTTGATGTATTATTGAAATAATCACCACTGACCGGAGTGGTGCACCAATAAAATATAAATTGGGATAACAGCAACCATCACCCTGATGCTAAGCATTGGCAAGCCGCCATGCTTCGCATATATGCACTTGTTCAGATACTAGGTATAGGAATTTGAATGACCCATCCAGCACCGACCGGTCTACACACACCAGGAAGATCCACTGTGAAGTGATGAACATATCAGGAGGTAGTTTTCAAGCGATGCCATGTCTTGCGAATTTACACAAATATATTTTCTGTACCCCATATTACAGAGTAAAGTAACATTTCATTAAATATATAATACTCAAAATTTTATAACGATCACTTCTTTCACGCTAAATGATTAGTAATTTATCAAACAAGGCTTCAATTGTATACATGTAGTACCAAAATAAATGTCTATATGCGGGCCTCAAAATTCAGTGTTCTTCACATATGCAATTGGCCGTAAAATTAAATAGCTTCTATAAACCATACAATACAAAACTAGCATTCAATATAAATCAAATTTTGAGTAGTATATAAAAGTTGGCTTTCCAGTTACATGTCCGTTCTGATTTCAGACATTTATCATATCCTTCATCTGTGTCATATGATTATGAACATAATTATTGTGTCCGCAAAAAGGATAATACTATTAATTCATTCAAAGTACTAATATAGTGTATGCACTTGTATTTTCATCCCCATTTATTTTGCATCATCCACAATGATGCTCCTTCATGATGTGTGTATGTATGTACTGTCTGAGCGGTCACACGCCTTTCTGTGTTCTATTCCACGCCCTGATGTATGTCCACCTATTAACCTGCCCCATGCACTTGTCATTCCGACTGACAATTATATATTTATCACAGTAAAGTCTCTCAAGATATTTCCTTTCTCTTCTGTTAATTTATGCGAAATTCATGATCAGTAATGTTTTACTTTCTGATATATATATATATATTATATATATTCTCTTTCCTGGACCTATGCTGTTCACAATGCAAACAACTCTGTTGATATTTACAGTGTGTTGTGCGCAAATGTGTTAGCCCTCAATGGCTGGAGTGTCTTATATTCTTATAAAATTATTTAGATGAGGATTGTTATGACTCCCCTCCCCTCAGATGTACAGGTAGCATATCATATTTAGTAATAAACACTCATTGAGTCTGCCTTAAAATCTCTTAGCTATTGATAATTACAAATACATTCATGTGTTTTGCAACATGTATTTGTACCGTACTGTAAACATTGCATTAAAAGTCTAACCTCATCTTGAAGAACGTAGATGAGGTTGAAATGCAACCTTTTACCATCGACCCCTGTGGTGAGCTTTTTCCATTATACCCAGATGTTACATGTAGTCCCTACAGACATTCAAAGGGTTATCTGATTTTATAGCCAGCAATTAAGAGTAGTGGACATTAGTGTGCTTTTTTTAAATGTACATTTCCCCCAGGGATGAAAAAACAACCAACATAATTATGTTTTTCAGAAAAATATAGCTATGCCCGTTTTTTTTTAAAATGAAAATCCATTCAGAAATAAGCTTTTTGAATATTTCGATTATTAAATTGGCCTATAGCTATCTGGCTATCATGGTCTTGAAGAAGGCACACGTATTAATACATTCTATTATACAAAGACATGTGAATATGTGTCAGCATAAAATTTGGTTTATCTAAATCAAGTACTTTTCCGTAAATAACATAGAAAATTGACACAAATTTCAGAGCTCATGCGGAATTTAATTCTGCATGAGATCTGAAATCTGTGTCAATTTTCGATGTCATTTGTGGCTGTGACTGCAGAGAGGGGTCTTATGGGTTATGCAACCAGCGTAGCCCCAGATCAGCCTGCGCATCCGCGCAGTCTGACCAGGGCCTACGATGTTCACCATTCAGCCAATGATATAGCAAGCATACCTCTAGATGACAACATAGATCAATATCAAGCAACAAGAGCCTTGCAGCAGATAAAGATGTAGATTAATCAATAAGCCCATAAGACCCCTTTCTCCAGTTGCAGCAACATTTACGAAAACTCTGGCGATTTTACGAAATCAGTATCGGCGAAATACGGTGATGTGATAAGGGTGGTTATCTCAGATCCTGGCTCATATAACATCCACAATGTGTCTGGTTTAGAGAGTTTCCACTGTAAATTGAACCACTGAAAGTCAGGATGGATATCACATTTTCTGTCCGGTTTAGAGTTGATACCATAAAAGTTAATCATAACAGTATGTTTGCAAATCTCACTATTTTGAATGGTCAGACTTGTAACTGATCTAGGATTAGTAGGAATTCATGTAGAGAAACAGATAATACACACATGTGCACACATAACATGCTCTATTCCATGTGACCTGGACATGTGTAGGCCAGAAAGTAGTTCCAAAAAAAAAAACGGCTACAGGTAATTACAGCACAATGGTCAGTGAATGGTCAGTGGGCAGTTTGGTGATGAGATATTTATTGCTGGTTTTATTGCCTGACACCTAGTGTTGTAGATGGCAATCTGCTGCTCCAATATAGCCAGATATGTTTAATGCAGGATTCACATCATGTTAATGAAGTGGTATTTGCACACATTCCACAAAATGTCAATATACCACATCAAGATACATGTAGGGCTAAGCTATTATAGTCGGTCAATTAGGTATATACTTGCGGTTTAATTGAAAACTAGTGTTTAACTTTAACGATTATTACAATATTAGTGATATTTTGGCGGCCATATTGGATTTATGGAAATGACAAATTATCAAATGTTAGTTAAAACATGCTAGAACATTAGTGCATTGTTCGTTGATTAGAAATTAATATCCATCTTACTCGGATTGATTTGAAACTGTGTATATGCATGCCCAGGACAATAATGAGAGCGAAACGACCCAGTGCGCAACGACTCAGTGCGAAACGACTCAGTGCGAACCGGATTAGAGCGAAACGACCAGACACAGTTATCCCCCTTGCAGAACTACCGTCTCCATTTGTCAAAAAGACTCTAACGTTACTCTGTAGTTATCTCGAAAAATTAGGAATAGTTACTCTCAATATTACTCGTAATTACGAGATAAAAAAAAGTTACTCTCGAAAAACGAATATGTTATCTCGTAATTACGAGATAAAAAAAAAGTTACTCTCGAAAAAGAATATGTTATCTCGTAATTACGAGATTACAAATAGTTACTCTACGAAAAAGAATAGGTTATCTCGTAATTACGAGATAAAAAAAAGTTACTCTACGAAAAACGAAAAAAAAATAAAACGAAAAACGAAAAAAAAGTTACTCTATGTGGCACTAATGGGCTTCCGTACAAATGTACATGAATAGCGACTGTGACAGGCGATTTTAATTCAAGGATAGGCTCGTTATGCGATGTGCTGAACGAAACCGACTCGCTTCGGAAAAGACAGGTATTGGACAGAAATGTAAATCAGTACGGTCACGAATTCCTCGAATTCCTTAATGATGTTAAAGTGTGCACATTGAATAGACGTTTAACTAGCGAACATGACAATTTCACTTCGGTATCTAGAAAGGGAAAGGCGGTGGTAGACTATATATGCGTGACACACGACGTATTTCACATGTGCAGACGATTCGCTGTGTTACCTATACACTCAATTATCGACCAACATAACTTGCACCGGCTACTTGGGGAGAGATCGCGGTCACCTGATCAGTCGGTACTTATCACGGAGTTTACCGTTTCATACAGCGTGAATATTTGCAACTCGGCCGCCCAGGACCAGAATACCACACCGATTACTTCATGCACAGCGAATTAACTAGAATAACCATAACACAGAGTATTTCCCAAATTGAATGTAATAGAGAAACACAGACAGAAGTTAACATCATTTACGAGAACGTATGTGATGTGATAAAAACCGAAATGAATAATAAAATCCCAAAGTGCAATACGTCAACACATTCTAAAAAAAGACTGAAGTTAGAAAACGGTACTGGAATGACGAGTTAACAACATTGTGGAAAACCACGAATGAAAAAGAACGGGCATATTTGAAGTGTAAGAACAATAGACAGACATGTGAAAACTACACTGCGTGCGCAATCTATACGTGCTAGAAATATGCTTGATAAATCACTCCGGCAAGCTGAACGTTCATACAGAAGAACAATAGCGCTTGACATAGAAACACTGTCATCAAGTAATCCAAACGAATTTTGGGATAAAATTCGAAATCTAGGGCCAAGGAAAGATAACTCAATACCTATATAGGTGGTGCAGGACAATGGAATTGTATCAAATAACGAACGGATAGTCTTCGAACGCTGGAGAAGATATTTTGAAAATGTATATACATTTAACACAAACACCGAAGGTAACTTCTATGAAGAGTTCTATGAACGTACACTAACACACAAAACCATACTTGAAGGTAATATGTCCGACCCGCTGTATACACCAAATCCCCAAATTAACGCAAACATAACACTGGACGAAATCGCCTCCTTAGTAATGAGTGCAAAATCGCGTTCAGCCTGTGGCTATGACGAATTACCGTACGCCGTTCTGAAATATCCCGCAGTAATAGGTGTCCTGCACAAACTATTTCAACTCATTCTGGATACAAGTATTATTCCCACACAATGGAGAAAGTATATCATATGCCCAATATTAAAGGACCCTAATTCGGATAAACGGACACCACTGGACTATAGGGGCATAAGTTTACTATCGCGTATAAGCAAATTGTACAGTGCGTTCATTAACAAAAGACTTACATTATTTTTAGGTAACAACGATATTCTCGCCGACGAACAGAACGGTTTTCGGGCAAAGCGGTCATGTGAAGATCACGTGTTCACGCTGGATAGTATCACACTAAATAACGTCAGTGTTTTCACAGCATTTATTGACCTACGAAAATGTTTCGATTTCATAGACCGTGACATGATCTTAAACACATTTTAATTAATGAACTAATATCGACGGTAAAAATATATGGTTACTATTAAGAGTATATATCAACACCCAGTGTCTTGTGTACGTATAAACAATAAAAGTACTGAATAGTTTGACCACAAGATGGGTGTTAAACAGGGAGATAACCTTTTTACCCCCCTTTTTTTTAAATAAACCCCCCCCCCCTTGTTTTTCGGGAAGCTTTATCAATGACCTTGTGGATGAAATCAATGACCTTGGCATTGGGGTGGATGTGGGTGACCGGAACATATCTATGTTACTATATGCAGACGACATTGCATTTATATCGCTCACAGAAGATCATCTGCAACGTATGCTCCATGGATTAAACAACTGGTGCAAACGCTGGATAGGAGGGTGTTGATAAATACGGACACATTGAAATGCATGCACTTCCGGAGCGGCCGAGCACAACGCACATATTTCGTGTTCAAATTGGGAAACACTAATCTCGAATTCGTGGAGCATTACAAGTATCTCGGCGTGATGCTGAATGACAAACATAAGTACACACAACATTGTGAAGCCATAGCAAAGGGTGCAGGTCGAGGACTTGGGTGTATCATATCTAAAATACATAACATGAGGGATTTTGGGTTTAACACTTATGAAAAATTATACAATTTCTGCGTAATCCTAATACTTGACTACAACTCGTCAGTGTGGGTCTTTACGCAACACATTATGTACAAAACCGTCGCTTCCATTTACGCTTTTGACATAGCTGACGTCGTTGTTGACAGCTGGTAATGACAAACGATATAAGTGTATTATCGTGTGCTAGTCGGTGTACCATTAGCGAAACAAACCAATTGTATGTACAGTAGCGCTTTTCTGCTCCTTACCTATTTGTATATACTAATATCGTATACATATCGTAATCGTATAGTATTGGTATATTTAATGAGCATATCGTATGATCATATAATATTGGTATGTTTGTACCGTATCATCGTATAGTACAAACGTACTATACGAATATTATACAAACATACGATATCCGTTCGTATACACGATATATCCGTACGGATATGGTATGAATATACCATAATCTGGTATGTTTGTACGATACAAACGTACCAGAATTATACACATGTATACAAATCGTATAAACGTACGATTTGAATGGTATATCTATACGATATTGGTTGGTATGTACGGTACAAACATACCGTACGTTTATATTATATGCATATCGTATAGAAAACATATCGTATTGGTATAGTATACGTATATTATTGGCATAGTACGTATAGCTGACCTGCAGAAAAGCGCTACTGTAGACCATTGACTAGTTTAGTTACCATTTTATGTCAAAATATTAATGTACGTTCTCGGGGTTGTTAGGAAAATAAATGATCAGAAACGAGTAATGTTGAGTAGCATGTGAGCTGGTGGTGTCGGCAGCCCAGTCCGCGTATGGACCCGATAACTGTTTTTCTTTTTGTGTTAGTATATCGTTTACCGAGATATTACATGCATGTATGTACAGTAGATATGTGATGTTATATGGATAAAATGCTATTTAATGCTAGTGATAAAGTTCAAAAACGTACATGTATAAACGTTACAGTACACATTACATAGCGTCTCCCTTGCTGTATACGCGTATCTGTTTCTGATTTAATTTCATTAATGTGTGTCAGATTGCATTTATTGAATACAATTTCGTATTTGGTAAACTCGTGCATGTATCAATAACGAAGGAATTGTATTACACACAATGTGATAACCACCATGACTCCTCAAAACTGTGTACATATATCATGTGAGAGATGAAAGGTGCCCGCCCGCCCAATTTCTAAACATTTGAGGAACCATTTTCTATTAGTTCAAACACGGCTTATACTAATTACGTTCAGTTCTCTATTGCTTCACATGTTCGCCGCCTCTACGTGGTGCATGTATGTTATATGCTACATGTATCATACATGGCGTAAAACGAAATACGATTACTTTGTCCTGAGGTAATGAATGTGACGTCAGAAAAAAGTTGCGACGTCGTCACAATAATGAGCGACGTGACGTTCAAATCGCATTCAGTGTATGTGATAAAAGTTTACTAAATCAGCCGATTTACATCGGAATTGTATAAAACAAATATCAGTATGTTCAGAAATGAGCTCTGCATCGGAAAACGTAAAAAAGTAAAAATGTCAAAATTTGGCAATAAGGTACCTGTTCCCACGAAGCGGCTCATATAATATATCCGGATGTATCTGTGTAGACGCTGATCCATGTCCCCTCCCGCTCCTTTGGTACATGATTGTTATATATAGTAAATCATGAAATACAACGTTTGCCATTTACTTTGTCCGGAAATATATGCAGGAAAATGAGGGTAGTAGTAGGTCTGAATATAATAATGAGTGTTTTCCATTTAGTCCACGAATTTAACTATGATTAATGCATGTACAGTGCAACCTCTCTACAACAGCCACCCATGGGAAGAGGCAAAATTGGCTGTTATAGAGAGGTGGCTGTTGTAGGGAGGTTAATGCTTAATACAATTTTATCGTCTGATGTTTATTTATTTTCTTCAATAATTCTCAATAAAAACATGTTTTGACAGCATTTTAGAATCATTTCCAATGGAATGCAAAATCAACATCAAACGACAATGTTCATGCTCAGCAGTGTAAGGGTTAGATATAGATGAAATCATCCATTTGGGATATAAAATAGCGGCTGTTACAGAGAGGTGGCTGTTGTAGAGAGGTGGCCGTTCGGGGAGGTTCGACTGTACATACTTATTTCAGTTCATCCGGATATATACTATTCGCCATTTGGAACGTGGATCTCTGTGATTGATACATGTAAATATTATAATTCTATATGACCAGGATGTACACTTTCCAGTAGTCGGTCTGTAAATCTACACAATAGACGTGATCAGTGTAGCTTCTGTACAATAGCACACTGACTGCTGTAGCCTGATAACCATCTGTATGGCTTGTTAAAAGGCAAGACGAGTGTTTCATTGATGGAATGGCGAACAGTGCAGCACCTGATCAGATTCCGGATACACAGGCTGATGTTGATCTCCTCTGTTCGCAAAACCCATGAGCAAAATGTAGCTTAACATGGTGGTTTTGCCCGAAATAAACCATTGTCACATAAATTTAGTTTTCACTATTTATTTTACACATAAAATTACTTATTTTACCTGACCGCCAAAAGATTTCACTTGCGATATGGCAGATCATACCGACCGAGCATAAATAAATTTGAATACAGCTGAATTTATAGCATAATTAATTGAATTAATTTGAATTTCAGGTTAGCAGCCCAAAAATTACTTATTGTTACTGACCGCCAAAACATTTAGCTTGCAAAATCTCATATCATACCGACCGAGCATAACTAAATTTAAATACAGCTGAATAATTAATTGAAATAACTTGAATTTCAAATTAGCATTCATAAAAATTACTTATTTTTCCCGACCGCCAAAAAATTTCACTTGCGAAATCTCATATCATACCGACCGAGCATAATTAAATTGGAATACACCTGAATTTATAGAATAATTAATTTAATTAACTTGAATTTCAAGTTAGCAGTCCCAAAAATTACTTAATTTTGCTGACCGCCACAAAATGTAACTCGCAAAATCTTGATCATTACATACCGACCGAGCTCGGTCGGTATGTAATGATCAAGATTTTGCGAGTTACATTTGAATACAGCTGATTAATTAAAAATTACTTATTTTTGCTGGCCGCCAAAAAACTTGAACTTGCGAAATCTCATATACTGTTCTATCAGTAGTTTAAAGATTAATAATTCCAGCACAAAAATATTTACACAATTCCCTAAAATTTGATTGACCCGTAGCAAGTCTCTGTCCAAAATTTATAGCCCAGTAAACTCCCGCGCCGAACTACTTTCCGTAACCGTGAGGCGCAGTTAAAATAATTTTTAAAAAAACGGAAAATAAACACATTTTCTTGATGAATTTATTTCAAATGCTGGAATTATAAGGAATGAATGGCCGTTTTGTGGAATTTATCGGGGATATAAACTTGGAAAAGTCGCGGGAATACTGGACGAGGCCTTCCGGCCTTCGTCCAGTATTCCCGCGACTTTTCCAAGTTTATACCCCGATAAATTCCACAAAAAGGCCATTCATTCCTATAATAAATGCATATACATTTGTATCTGCATAGCGGGCACTCGTAATGTTTAAAACAGGTGGAATAGTTTAACCATTATACTCTTATTTAATTTCTACAGAACATTGTGTGCCCACAGGCATTCGGCGTGTTTCGGCTTTCACCTGTATAACTATATACGTGTATATATGAACAAGGCTTCTAACTTTGGTCGGACACGACCTCGTATCATAACACAATAACATGTTTACGCTTGTAATTGTCTATGCATTCTAGAATATTGACGTCAGAGCCTTAAACACATTATTTCATTTGTTATGATACGAGGTTGTGTCCGACCTAGGAAAAGCAGCTGTAATTCTATATTATTTGCATAATTATGTTCTAACTATGTTATTTTAGCAAGATAACAATATTTCTTAAATATGCCAAAATATTCACATTAGCGTTAATAAAATCACGGAATGTGTCATGATACGAGATCGTGTCCGAACAAAGTTGGAAGCCTTGTTCATATACGTTTATATAGAGTTATACCGATGAAAGCCGAAACACGCCGAATGCCTGTGTGTGTGCCTAATAAATTGGACCCGACTTGAATACACATTATATGTCGTCTTAACTACATCGCATCAAGACTACTTGCTGATGAATTGGAGGAGATAAATCACGCGAAATCAAAAACGTGATAATGCCCACTCGTGAAATCGATATTTAATTTAATTTCTACACCTTTTGCCTCATTAAATTAAGACGGTATGCCTAACATGGTGTCTAGAGTTTCAAGTTTTTATGTAACCCAACACACGACACAGTAAGACTCAGACCTGTGAGATACAAAAATCCCATTGAAAAGCTCCGATTACCCCACCCACCTGGTGCCGTACTGCACGCTACATTATCTACATATAACGTAGCGTACAGTACGATATCGGTAGCAGATTTCATCAAAATTGTAAATATACTTATGTAGCTAAGTATACTTTGAGTAATCATTTATTTCCCCCGAACTGCATTATTTCATAGAATTAGCGACAGCATATATTTGATGATTAAAATTATGGAGAATTATTATTCTGAATGTATTACATTATCACAGCCAAAATGGCTGTGATAATGCAATAAATTCAGTATAATAAAAAATAATAAATGTATCCTTAAATTGAAAATTTCTGCCTCAAAGTGTACTGAGTAAGATAAGTATACTTTGCAATTTTGGTAAATATGCTACTGGTTCCAGTCAATCAATCTAAATGATGTTAAAGGTACATGCCCACTCAGTATGCACAAATTCCAGGTTATAATATAGGGAGACATATAGTACAGTACGACATCAGGTGGGTGGGGTAATGGGATTTCCGAGTCTTCCACCTGCACTGACCACACACATGACAACCTCATGACCTTGGAAATTTCATTTCCAGCCCAAGGAAGACGGATGTGGTCACAGCACCAGTCCTAAAGGAAAACGTTCAAATAGCCGTCAGCCATACCGGAAGCGATGTTGCGCATGCGTAACTATTGGACTGGAACACGTGTTCTATACGTATGTATTATTTGTGCCCCTCCCCCTTACGATGGGGCCTCAACGTATAGGTTACCATACCTGCATAGATTCTTCTATATTTGGCGCACACTTTTGGAGCCTGAATAAATGTAACATTGATCAAAATTCGGAAATATAAACCAGGCCGACGACCATCGGCCTGCTTCTTTACTGAGCTATATCCCGGGTATGGAAGATGTTCGAGGCAATTCCCACCCTTAAATATAAGCCGAAACGAAACGATGGGGCCAGGAGACATTTAGTGTTACCCTTCTCGGTCCCGTCTGTGCATCCGAGTCACAAACCTTGTACCTCGGAAACTTTTAACCTGTAACATGTGGAGGATTCATGTACCATTTGTTACCATAACGTCTAGTTTACACGATCTGTTCCACGTTTTTCTGCCGACGAACGTTTGGCTATTAAACAAATTAAATCTAAAAATGTATAAGTTTATTATTATTATTAGTTATTATTATCAGCAAAACGTGAAACAGACAATAGTTTTATTTAACGATTCGAGAAAATTCTTCAGTTAGCTTTCCCCTATAAAGTCTCCACACATGTTGTTTACCGGTATCCATTCCTGTAAAGACATGCTTGTCCATCATCGGAAGGAATATATCCACGGCGGGTATCGTACGTCACGCGCACATGGGACCCGTTTCATTAAACTTCGTACGACTAAAATTTAGAATCGTACGGACATTTCAATTGATGGATTTACATTTATTGAGCATAGGCTGCATGTTTCAGAATGGTCATGCCTGATTTACAGCGGAACATCTGTAAACCGGACATCCTGGGGACCTCCCAGGGTGTCCGATGTAGAGAGGTTTCACTGTATTGGCTAGAGATATTGTATTGCTTTATGCGTAATGAATCTTATATTATTGTATTGCATATTGTATTGTATATTGTACTGTTTGGCAAAAGTATGGTTTCAGTTTATGTATGGCGAACAATGCAGCACACGTCCCATAGACCATAATCCCGATTTCTCCAGTCACGGCCATGCCCTGTGGTTTTGTACCTTCGGACATCTGCGTAATTTCATGAAATACGTTTACAAAATTTACAATATTTTTCGTAAATGGCGTCAAAAGATGACGTAATTTTCAGAGTACATGCGAAATTATATTCCGCATGTACTATGAACATTTTGTCAACTTTTGACTTTATTTATTAAAAATATTGTAAATTTTGTAAACGTATTTCATGAAATTGATGTCCTACGGTACAAAATCGCATGGCGTGTGTCATTTATTATATGCGTAAATTAGACTGCGACGAACTGTGGCCCCCCCCCCACCCCAAGAAGACGATAGTGGCCTGTATCGTCGTGCCGCTACTGTGCACCAAAATCTCCATTTCTCCAGTCACGTCTACATTTGTGGCTGTGACGGGAGAAATGGAGTTTACAGGTTTTGCGACCAGTGTAGATATCCCGATCAGCCTGTGCATTCGCACAGTCTGATCAGCATCTGCACTGTTCGACATAATAATTTCTTCAATGGAACTCCTGTTATATTTCTAACGGGCAGTATAGATCATTATCAGGCTATACGAGTGTGTTATTTGATCAGGAGCTACACTGATCACACATCCAATAAACCTCATTTATCCAGTTTTGGCCACATTTGAGACACGCCATGTGATTTTGAGAAATGTGGCTTATCGGTTTTGCAACCAGTGTAGATCCAGATCAGCCTGTGCATCCGCACAGTCTGATCAGGATCTGCACCGTTCGACATAATTTCATATACGAGTGTGTTATTTCATCAGGAGCTACACCAGTCACACATCCAGTATAAGTTCCAGTTCTCTAGTTCTCATGGCCATACTTATTCTCTATGTGAGTTAGACTGGGACGGACTGTGGCCACTCACCCCAAGAAGACGATAGTCGCCTGTATCATCGTGCCGCTACTGTGTGCCGCCGGAGCCCTGCGGTTCCGCATCACGGACGATATGGCGGATATGATGTTGATGTCCGACTCCCGTATGCACGGGGAGAGACGGTGGATACAGGACCACGCCGTGTCTGATCTCCGACCTGTCCGGGCGATCGTCGTTGCCGATAACGTGCTCACCACCAGGGCGCTTCTTGCGGTGAGCCTATTTCCATCTCTCTCTCTCTGTCTCTCTCTCTCTCCCTCTCTCTCTCTCTCTCTCTCTCTCTCTCTGTCTCTCTCTCTCTCTCTCTCTCTCTCATTTTTTCCGGCTTATCTTTAAGGGTGGGAATTGGCTCGAAATCCACCCTTCCATACCCGGTCTCTCTCTCTCTCTCTCTCTCTCTCTCTCTCTGTCTCTTCTCTCTCTCTCTCATCATTTTTTCCGGCTTATCTTTAAGGGTGGGAATTGGCTCGAACACCTTCCATACCCGGTCTCTCTCTCTCTCTCTCTCTCTCTCTCTCTCTCTCTCTCTCTCTCTCTCTCTCTCTCTCTCTCTCTCTCTCTCTCTCTCTCTCTCTCTCTCTCTCTATCATACACTCATGTAACTTATATACCAAGGTGCATGATCACGTGGTACTAACAACAACAACAAGTACTGAAACTTCCAGAATCCATCCGATTGAAAGTACGTATTATTTTATTCTGTCCTTATTACATAACGGATTTTTATGAAATATGGCGCATCAAATGCGTCTTGTTAAGCTGCATTTGGTGGTCTCTGTATTTCCGCCACGGAAATCAATTCTTTGCAAAAAGGACATAAGTCTGTGCCAAACTCTCTGGACCACCAAATGCATCTCACGAAGACGCGTTTGCTGCGCCATATTTCATCAAAATCCGTTGCATATTAAGGACAATATCAAATAATACTTACTTTGGAGTGGGCGACGTTGTTGTTGTTGTAACCACGTGATCATGCACCTTATATACTATTGTATAGACACTACACCATTGACCCTGTCCGTATTGAGCGTCCAACTGTTCCCAATACCGAGAATCAGACAGACAGGTGACTGGCGTGATTTATCACTGACGCTGTTGATTCGGATTACCTTTATTAGGGCCTCGTCGAGAATCGGAGGTGCCCTATAGGTTTCGCCCTATCTGTCCGTCTGTCTGTCTGTCTGTCTGTCTGTCCGCCTATCTGTCCGTCCGTTTATATTTTGAACGTTTTTGCAAGAATTTCTCAAATCACCTATGATTTCTGTTTGCCTTCAGCTAATATCTTCATATTATACACATGCATTACTTAGTAACAATATATCCTTCCCCTCGCTACTGATCGTACGTCTGTCTGTTTATTTTTTGCTTAAAGTGTTTTTAAGAGTTTTTGTCAAATAGGGACCCTAAGTGTATGGAACGCCAAATCTACATAAACTCAAATATATATTGCTAGCAACAAATATTTGGAGCTAGCAATACATATTTGGAGAGCTCTCGAAATCATTTGGAGAGCTCTCGAAATCAATTAATGATATCTCGAAATCATTTCGAGAGCTCTCGAAATCATTTGGAGCGAGCATTATATAACATTTGATTTGGAGAGCTCTCTAAATCATTTGGAGAGCTCTCGAAATCAATTAATGATATCTCGAAATCATTTCGAGAGCTCTCGAAATCATTTGTAGCGAGCATTATATAACTTTGATTTGGAGAGCTCTCTACATCATTTGGAGATATCTCTAAATCATTTGGAGAGCTCTCGAAATCATTTGGAGAGCTCTCGAAATCAATTAATGATATCTCGAAATCATTTCGAGAGCTCTCGAAATCGATTATTTTGAGCGAGTCAAATTAATAATAACATGATTTGGAGAGCTCTCTAAATCATTTGTAGAGCTCGTCGAAATCAATTAATGATAAATCTCGAAATCATTTCTCGAGAGCTCTCGAAATCATTTGTAGCGAGCATTATATAACTTTGATTTGGAGAGCTCTCTACATCATTTGGAGATATCTCTAAATCATTTGGAGAGCTCTCGAAATCATTTGGAGAGCTCTCGAAATCAATTAATGATATCTCGAAATCATTTAGAGAGCTCTCGAAATCATTTGTAGCGAGCATTATATAACTTTGATTTGGAGAGCTCTCTAAATCATTTGGAGCTATCTCTAAATCATTTGGAGAGCTCGAAATCATTTGGAGATCTCTCGAAATCAATTAATGATACCGAAATCAATTTAGAGACTCTCGAAATCCATTTGTTGCGAAGCATTATATAACTTTGATTTGGAGAGCTTCTCTAAATCATTGGGACTATCTCTAAAAATCTTTTTTTGAGACTCTCGAAATCATTTGGAGAGTCTTCGAAATCATTTCGAGCTATCTCTAATTCATTTCGAGCTAGCAATATATATATTATTTGGAGCTAGCATTAAATCGCTTGAAACTATGAAAACGATGTCTCCCTGAATTATTGAATTACGCATTGAATTACGCAGCACGATTTACCCAAATATACCCAAATCTTCATTAAAAATAACATTTATGATTATATTATATACTTGTTCTACAATATATCATTAGTATATCATATAATAACCACATTTTGACCGAAACATAGGAAGAATAAAGCACCTATTTCTGCGGGAAAACGATTAATATAGCATTATTATAAACGGAGACTACCGAGACTCATTAATTATGTCTCAGTTGTCTAACTTTAAGTTATCATCGACCATGAATGCATATCGCACATAATGTGGTTGTGACTGGAGAAATGTGGTTTATGGGTTTTGCGACCAGTGTAGATCCAGATCAGCATGTGCATCCGCAGTCTGATCAGCATCTGCAACATTCGTCATTCCATAAATGAAAGCCCCAGTCATGCTTCAAACAAGCAATGTAGGTCGTTACCAGGCTACAGAAGGGATCTATTTAATCGGAACCTACACTGGTCACAATTTCGATAAGCCCCATTTATCCAGTCACAGCCACATATACATATTAATGCAGTATTAGTTTTAAAATATTGGTAGTTTATATATTTAAATTATATATTACTACCGTATATAAATATATAATTATACTAGTTGACATAACAGTTTTCACACACTGTCTCCTTGGATGTCAACATTAGAGAGGTTCTACTGTTTTTATGAGTATTGCAATTAAAAATCATCATTCCCATTTAGCCATTATAAAGTGCATTATATTCCTTTGCTTACTAGCATTTTATAAGTGAATTGCGGTATTCTTCCTTTATTTCATGTACAAATATTTCCATTTTGCATCAAAACATTAAAAAAGGCCCTGGTATAAGCAAATTAATAACATATATTATGTAAGTACAGTCCAAACATCATTATTATAATGTGTATAGCTTTATTTATTAACAAATATAGTAATTACATGAAGATTTGGGTAGATTTGGGTAAATCGTGCCATCCCAAATTTATTCACACGTGTAGTAGTGAATACACATATGTCGAGCATGTTTACAGCACAGGTTGAAGTAACGGACCGAGGTCTATAAATAAATTAAATATGCCTAAAAGCATCAATAAATGAAAAAGAAATAAGCTAAACAATTTTTTTTTACTCCATCCATAAACTCCATATTGAAGGTTACGAAGTTTTTAATAGGCTCGGTGCACATGCGTACAGAGATTTTAAAAGCGCGGGAAGGGAGCGCGTATTGTTTGTTTCCTCCAGTTCCCACGTGGAGTGGTATTTGGAGCTAGCATCAAATCAAGTTTATAATGCCCTCTCTAAATCAATTTGAGATATCTCCAAATGAATTCGAGAGCTCTCCAAATGATTTCGAGAGCTCTCCAAATGATTTAGAGATAGCTCCAAATGATTTAGAGAGCTCTCCAAATCAAATGTTATATTGCTCGCTCCAAATGATTTCGAGAGCTCTCGAAATGATTTCGAGATATCATTAATTGATTTCGAGAGCTCTCCAAATGATTTCGAGAGCTCTCCAAATATTTATTGCGAGCTCCAAATATTTGTTGCTAGCAATATATATTTGAGTTTATGTAGATTTGGCGTTCCATATAAGTGCGTCGACAAACCACACTTTCTTGTTATTTAGTTTGTAACTGAAAAATAAATTCTCAATCATCCATTATTTATTGCGTAAAATTGGCTTGCTCATGCTTAATCACCCAGTGAATAAAAATAATAATACAAACGCATAAGAGATACATAAATGAGACTGCTTGAGAAATAGAGAATAGTAGGTTAGTGCCGTGAATGGGAAAACATATCTGGCAAGGCTCAAGAATGTCTTTATTTCTCATAGCCCCATTTCTCCATTCACAGCCACATATGTGGCTGTGAATGGAGAAATGGGGCTTATGGATTGTGTGACCAGTGTATATCCTGATCACATAGCGCACTCGTGTTTATGTAGCCTGATATAGAGAATAGTAGGTTAGTGCCGTGAATGGGAAAAAATATCTGGCAAGGCTTAGGAAACGGGATGTGCGAGGCTCTGCCGAGCACATCCCGTTTCCGTGCCGCGCCAGATATTTTTCCCATTTACGGCACTAACCTTCTATTCTATTTTATTTATCCCGTTAACACCTACAAATCGCTTTTAAATACACCGCACATATTCATCCGCAGTGATTAGGTCGTATTGACAGGATATCAAAAATGTTTCACGGCACCGTGTTTCACGGCACATACGCACTGTGTTGACGGGATAAAACGTGTTATATTATAAGTAAAGCTTCCATGTGTGATGTTGTGCTTATACAATAAATATACTATAAATATACATTTGAGTGGATTAAATATGAAATTTTATTAAACTCGTTGACCGAATTCATACGAAACGAGGCCATCAATTAACTTGTTTAATAAATATAGTAAATCACCATTTATGTTACATACTTTATTTATAGAACATTTTTAAAAACTGTTTCAGATCCGTGACCTTCATAATCGAGTGAACAACATTCAGGTTGACCACAACACAAGTTTAGAAGACGTCTGTAGCAAGTGAGTGGTATTCATTTGAGACACGCCATGCGATTATGTATCTTCGGACATCTGCGTAATTTCATGAAATACGTTTATAAAATTTACAATATTTTCCGTAAATGGCGTCGAAAGTTGAAAAAGAATTCGGAGTACATGCGGAATCATATTCCGCATGTACTCTGAAAGTTTTGTTAACTTTTAAACTTTATTTATGAAACATATTGTCAATTTGTAAACGTATTTAATGAAATTACGCAGATGTCCGAAGGTACAAAATCGCATGCCGTGTCTCATTTGTGGCTATGACTGGAGAAATGGGGCGTATGTCTTTCGCAGACAGTGTAGATCCAGATCAGCCTGTGCATCATGTTAGTTTTTTATCCCGTCAACCCAGTGCTTATGTGCCGTGAGACACGGTGCCGTGAAACATTTTTGATATCCAGTCAATACTATTTTTGCATTTTACAGCCATTTGTAGGAAATTCTCCCCCCCGGGGGGGAATATTTCCAGGTTCGACCCTAGGAAATTCTCCCCCCACCACCCATTTTCCCGGTTTGTAAATTCTCCCCCCCCCCCCCCCCCCCCCCCCCCACCCAAAAGTTTGTGTTTGAATGCTACAAAGCAGAATTATTTCCCACCAAACATGTGCACATAGGCACGCACAATGTATGCCATTTGGTAGTATAAGAAAGGGGAACATAAAAAATCACCTCCATCACACCCCACCCCAATCTGCCATATGCATAGTGTAAGTCCCTTGATAGACAAGAATATCACAAGATTGGGGGAAGATTTCTGATCCAGTGAAAATGTTTATGTAGAACAGTTAGCATGTGACGCATATTGGCGGGGGGGGGAGAGAGGGGGGGGGGGAGATTTTTCCTAGGAAATATCCCCCCCAACCATCTACCATATGCATAGCGGATGTGAATGCCTCTTTGTAGACAAGAATAACAACCCCCTCCCCCTCCCTCATGATGAAATAATGTATGTTGGTGTAGAACAGATAGCATTTGGCATGCATCTTGGGAGGGGGGGGGGGAGATTTTCCTAGGAAATATTCCCCCCCAGCCAACTACCATATGCATAGCGGATGTGGATGTCTCTTTGTAGACAAGAATAACACACGATTGGGGTAGTATTTCTGATCAAATATTGTATGTTGGTGTAGAACAGAGAGCATTTGGCATGTATTGAGGGAGGGGGAGGGGAGATTTTCGTAGGAAATATTCCCCCCCCCCCCCCCAACCAACTACCATATGCATAGCGGATGTGGATGTCTCTTTGTAGACAAGAATAACCCACGATTGGGGGAGTATTTCTGATGAAATAATGTATGTTGGTGTAGAACAGATAGCATTTGACATGTATTGAGGGAGGGGGGCGGGGGGAGATTTTCCTAGGAAATATTCCCCCCCCCCCCCCCTAACCAACTACCATATGCATAGCGGATGTGGATGTCTCTTTGTAGACAAGAATAACCCACGATTGGGGGAGTATTTCTGATGAAATAATGTATGTTGGTGTAGAACAGATAGCATGTGGCATGTATTGGTGGGGGGGGGGGGGGGGGGAGATTTTCCTAGGAAATATACCCCCCAACTACCAAATGCATAGCGGATGTGGATGTCTCTTTGTAGACAAGAATAACACACAATTGGGGGAAGTATTTCTAATGTTGGTGTAGAACAGATAGCATTTGGCCTTTTCCTGTTCCTGCTGTCTGTTCTCCTGCTGTCCACGTCCATTATGCATATGGTAGATGGTGGCGGGGGGGGGATATTTCCTAGGAAAATCTCCCGCCCCCCCCCCCCCCCCCCCCCCCCCCCCCCCCCCCCCCCCCACCCTCCCTCAATACATGCCAAATGCTATCTGTTCTACGCCAACATACAGTTCATCAGAAATACTCCCGCAATCACCTGCTATTTTTCTCTACAAAGAGACAATCACATCAACTTTGCATATGGTAGATGGTGGTGGGGAGGATATTTCCTAGGAAAATCTCCCCCCCCCCCCCACCAATACATGCCACATGCTATCTCTTCACCAACTTTCATTTCATTTCATCAGAAATCCCCCACCCCCCCAATCACATGCTGTTCTTCTCCTTCTCAAAGAGACATTCACATCCACTTTGCATATGGTAGATGGTGGGGGGGGGGGGATATTTCCTAGGAAAACTCCCCCCCCCCCTCCCTTAATACATGCCAAATGCTATCTGTTCTACACCAACATACATTTCATCAAAAGAAATACACCCCCCCCCCCCAATCACGATGCTATTCTTAAAACCTGCTTCTCTACAAATAGACATTCACAATCCACTTTGCATATAATGAAGATGGCGGGGGATATTTCCTAGGAAAATCTACAACCCCCCCCCCCACCCCCCCCCCCCCAACCAATACATGGCACATGCGGTCTGTTCTACACCAGCATACATTATTTCATTTCATCAGAAATACTCCCCCAATCGTGGGCTGTTCTTGTCTACAAAGAGATGGTCTTTGGGCCACCAATAACCCCCCCTCCCCCCCCCTGTGGTACATAACGCCACCATGATTTTCAAATTCAGTAGTCAATTGTCTGTCATTCCAGAAGGTCTGCCATCAAAAAGCCGCTGGATGAACAAATGGCGGCCATTTTCCAAGATGGCCGTCAAAAACAATTGTTTTGGTTTACAGGACTAGCTTTATCGCCTGTTAACCGGTATTAGGACCGATTTAAAATTTCTAAATCGTTCTTATCTACTCCCTAATTGAATATAAAACAGTGTGTGATACATTCAAAATCAATTTCTTTTACCAAATGGCCGCCATTTTCAAAACGGCCGCTAAAAAGTGTGTTTTTGCGAAAAGTTTGCACTGTAACTGCTGTTAAGTGTTATTCGAACCGCTATTAACATTGTAACTTATACCTTGTAATGCATATGAATATGCATATCAATTATGTAATACATATTGACTTAACAGCATGATATAAATGGTGGAAATTTTCAAATTGGCCGCCAAAAAGGGCGTTTTGTTTTTTCAACAATTGTCTATGTTAACAATTTTCCATGTTAACTGATGATAAGTGGCATTTGAACCACTTTTTACACCGCAAATTAATGCCATGTGATGAATATCAATATACATGGCAATTGCGTAATATAATGTGTGTTTTACGCAGGGGTAAGTTTTCCATATTTGGCCCATGGCCTAATCTTATGACATATGCGACCTATGGATGTCTTGACTTACACATGTATTGAAATGCAGTCTGTTCTGGATCTAAGATATTCAATAGAAATGACACTTCATAATATAGATTGAATAGCGAACAGCATGTGCCATTATCATACTGTCACATCTGGCGTTACGCTGGTCTCAAATGTATTTCGGTACATTTTGTCAGTCAACGTCACAAATTAGCTGCCAGGTGCAGACTGAAGTCTGTTTTGTAGAAAAGATCTGCTAGCTTCCATGCGCCAATAAAGCAACAAAAACTCAAAACATTTGCAACGCTTGCAAAATCGGTGACACTTACGAGTCCACAGCGAATGTCAAAGGAACTAGTAGCAGAACGGAATGTATTTGGACAGCTCGTTTCCATTGCACAACATTGACATGGCTAAGGTCTTCAGTTACCCGTTAGGTCCATTTCCATGGTCGTTTGCAACAGCTGATGGATCACCGGCAAGGACTGACAAAGCGAAATTGATGCACCAACTGGAAGGGCAGACGCATATGGTTTACAGGCCTCCGCTAGAACAGGTGAGCTACATCATTGACGGAAATGCAATTCTACATATGCAAACTGCTTTGCCCAACACATTTGCAGATCTGGCGGAGAGTCTATATCACCAAATGCCGAAAGCAGAACGCGTGGATTTTGTAACAAACACGTACCATCCTCTGTCAATTAAAACCAATGAACGACAACGAAGAGGTACCACAAATACCTACTTGATCAAGGGACCGCTGACAAATGTTCCACGTGACTGGAAGCAGTTCCTCTCGAACGATGTCAACAAGACACAATTGTGAAAACTCCTACTTAATGAATGGATGCAAGATAAATACACACATAAGGTGAAAGGAAGAACACTTGTGTTTGTGTGTGAAACCAAATGCGTCAAATTACTAGTATGTATGGCATATCAACACACACTGACGAAATAGAAGAACTGAATTCGTCACAAGAGGAAGCAGACACACGACTGGTATTGCATTGTTTGCACCATGCATCGCATTTATCGGAGAACAATACAATTGTTGTCAGATCTCCAGATACCGACGTGTTTGTACTAGTACTGTTACTCAGGTTTACACAGCTGGTGAAACAGCGTGTGCTGTTTTTGACACCGGTTGTCGGCAACAAACGACGACTGCTTGACATACACGGTATCATTGCTGAGGTTGGTACGCAGCTGTGTTTGGCATTGCCAGCACTTCATGCATTCATCGGCTGTGACAGCACGAGTGCTTTCGTTCGTCGTGGAAAGGTGACACCGCTAAAACTACTTCAGAAGCACCCAGAATTCACTGATACATTCATGCAGTTGGGTTTGTCCCCTTCTGTAGAACCACAACTCTTCGAAGACCTTGAACACTTTGTGTGTCTGATGTACAGGAGTACTAGTACTAGTATTACAGACATAAACAAACTGCGCATGGAGCTATTCCTGCAAAAGTTCAGTCCCAAGTCGGGAGAGCTGCTGTCAAGTTACAATGGCGCTGATCTTAGCATTCTGCCACCATGCAGGTCATCGTTAAGAATGTATAATAATGAGAGCTAATCACCAAACCCTCATTTGGTGCAGCACTGACCAATCGAATGCATGCATACCGCCACCAAATGGCCGTGGGTGGGAGGTCATAAACGGAACACTAGAGTGCAAATGGACAGAGGGGGATTACCTGCCAACTGAAATGATAGATCTACTGGTAGAAGAAGAGGAAGAAGTGGATACGGTGGATGTTGATGAAACAAATGCCCATGAGCCCGACAGCTTACTAGATAGCATGTTTGATGCGGATGAAGCATATGACTAGGTTGCTTCTCTTAAGCCGGATTCACTAGATATGTATCTACGATTTGTACAGCATGTTAGGATAATACCTGAGCGCTGTTGATGTCAGAAAATATCGAAGAGTTTCGTACCTGATGCCATGGGTATTGACTCCGCCACAGGTGCGATGCTTCCGAACCTGATTGAAAATGAATTACTTTGTTGTAACCAACCATAAGTGAATCAAGAACAACGAATGCACCGGACACATTATGTAACTGTATGTATGTCTATATATGCTGATATGAATATGCTGATATGAATGATATTGTGTACCATATTTTATTTCATCTGTTATTGTAAATATCGAAATATGTCTTACCTGGTATCGAGGCTTTCAATCCTGAGTGAAAATTAATTACCTTGTTGTATAATCATGAACAAATCAAGAACACTGAAAGCCCTGGACACATTATGTAACTGTATGTATGTGTGTATGTGTGTATGTGTGTATGTGTCTGATGCTATGTATATGTTAATGATTTCATGAACCATATTTGATGTGACGATGCAAATAATGAATAGTTTCTTACCTGATGTTGTGGGGATTGTCACCGCCATAGGCGCGATGCTTCAAACTTTGATTCAAAATTAATTACCTTGTATAATCATGCACAAATCAACAACAATGAAAGCCCTGGACACATTATGTAACTGTATGTATGTATGTATGTCTATATATATGTGATGCTATGTATATGTTAATTATTTCATGAACCATATTTGATGTGATGATGCAAATAATTAATAGTTTCTTACTTGATGATGTGGGGATTGTCCCCGCCACAGGCGCGATGCTTCAAACCTTGATTGAAAATTAATTACCTTGTTGTATAAGCATACGCGAATCAGTATACGCATGTCTATAACTGTTGTTGTGCATTATATCGATGCTCACATTTAACATGTTCTATTCACAATATAGCATTGATCTTGTTGTAAATATCGAATCATTTTTTGCCCGATAATGTGGGGAAATTCCATTTTTTCTTCACACTTGCTGCTATACATACTTCACTCCATGCACTTTCATCATGACAACTCACGATATTTTTGTGTATGCAATGATGCCAGTGTCATGTTGAAGTAGTTGACTTCATATGTACCAGTTAAAAGTAAATGTAAGTGGAGACAGCTAATGAAACTCAATATGTGTAAAATGTACATTGTAGATTTAGTGGGTGGGGTAACGGTTTCAAATTCAGTTGTGGTTAACTTAGTATCATGTGCAGTAAGCATAAGAAAAACAGGAACTAAAGTTTGCACATGTTTCATGAGCACATGCATGTATATTTTCCATAGCTACAATTTATAAATACCGTATGGGAAGAGATGTGTGGCAATACATGTGTTACCATTGAAATGGAGTGGGTGGGGTAATTAAATATGCTAAAATATTTGCTTAAAAGGACCGGACGGTCCTAAATTCACTTAAATGCAAAGTATTGCTATAAACATCTCTCAAAACCTGCAAAACAACAGCAGTTTCCGTGTTTAACAATATAATTTTGTCACATTTTTACAAAAAGTGTGATTTTTTAATATGGCAAAAAGTTGCTGGGTGGTATACTTCAAAATGGTGCCATACATTCATCCAGCGGGTTACAGAGCGCAGACAAGTTGCATTACACTCGTAATTGATTATAGTTATCAGAAAAATATGTCTGCTTATGTACCACAGGGGGGGGAGGGTTTCCATATTTGGCCCATGGCCTAAGACGTCCATATCCACTATGCATATAACCTAGAGAACTCTCTACCAGCCAACATACATAATAGTTTTGGTACGGTAATGGGGAATTGATGCATATACCGGTAAATAGAAGCTCTACCGCCCCACCACCACTATATTGTCTATGTATAGATATTATACTAAATTGGAGAGCTCTTTTATAGAAAATACTGCCTCGCCTATTCACATACTTCTCCACAAGCAGACATACATTATGACTATGTTAGTTGGGTATACATGTATATACGTCCTCTGTTACCAACAGACTGGTTCTAGCATGTGCATTTTGTATGCTCCTGAGCACAATATCAACAATTTATATGAAAATACATTAAAAGTTTTGTGGACAGTGTCTGTGAAGGTGGTGATGGGGAGGGGGGGGGGGGGAGAATTTCCAGTCGGGGGGGGGGATATTTCCTAGGCTTAATCCTGGAAAATTCCCCCCCCCCCCCCGGGGGGGAAGATTTCCAGGGGGGGGATATTTCCTGTTACAACGGCACTAACCTACTATTCTCTATCTATTTTCCGTATTTCTGAACCAAAGTATATGTTGTGACCACTCATTTGAAACGCCTCGGCGAGACGGTTCAAATGGTGATCACTACATGTACTTCTGATGAGGAATAAAGAAATTCCTGAGCCATGCCAGATATGTTTTCCCATTCACGGCACTAACCTACTATTCTCTATGTATGTTTTTCCGTGAAGCTACCTAGTACAGTAGAACCTCTCCATACCGGACACCTGTGGATGGACTTCATTGTGTTTAATTTAGAGGGATTTCACTGTGTAGTATTTCATTGTTGTGTCTGTTCATGATTGAAAATGAAATAAATCGTTCATGGAGTGCTTAATTACAACTTCTCTAAACCGGAAACCATGGGGTCCTCCCAGGGTGTCCGGTTTAGAGAGTTTCCACTGTATACGGAAACCATGGAGACCTCCAAGGGTGCCCGGTTTAGAGTTGTTCCACTGTATACGGAAACCATGGGGACCTCCCAGGTTTTCTGGTTTAGAGAGGTTCCACTGTATATGGAAACCATGGAGACCTCCCAGGGTGTCCGGTTTAGAGAGGTTCCACTGTATACGGAAACCATGGGGACCTCCCAGGGTGTCTGGTTTAGAGAGGTTCCACTGTATATGGAAACCATGGAGACCTCCCAGGGTGTCCGGTTTAGAGAGGTTCCACTATATACGGAAACCATGGAGATCTCCCAGGGTGTCCGGTTTAGAGACGTTCCACTGTATACGGAAACCATGGGGACCTCCCATGGTGTCCGGTTTAGAGAGGTTCCACTGTATACAGAAACCATGGCGACCTCCCAGGGTGTCCGGTTTAGACACGTTCCACTGTATACGGAAACCATGGGGACCTCCCAGGGTGTCCGGTTTAGAGAGGTTCCACTGTATACAGAAACCATGGCGACCTCCCAGGGTGTCCGGTTTAGACACGTTCCACTGTATACGGAAACCATGGGGACCTCCCAGGGTGTCCGGTTTAGAGAGGGTCCACTGTATACGGAAACTATGGGGACCTCCCAGGGTGTCTGGTTTAGAGAGGTTCCACTGTATACGGAAACCATGGAGACCTCCCAGGGTGTCCGGTTTATAGAGGTTGCACTGTATACGGAAACCATGTGGACCTCCCAGGGTGTCCGGTTTAGAGAGGTTCCACTATATACGGAAACCGTGGGGACCTCACAGGGTGTTCGGTTTTGAGAGGTTCCACTGTATGGGGACCTCCTAGGTGTGTTTAGAGACGTTCCACAGTATACGGAAACCATGGGGACCTCCTAGGGTGTCCGGTTTTTAGACGTTCCACTGTATACGGAAACCATGGCGGCCTCACAGAGTTTCAGTTTTAGAGACGTTCCACTGTATACGGAAATCATGGCAACCTCCCAGGGTGTCCGGTTTAAGAGAGGTTCCACTGTATACGGAAACCATGGCGACCTCCCAGGGTGTCCGGTTCAGAGGTTCAATTGTATAAGGAAACCATGGAGATCTCCCATGGTGTCCGGTTTAGAAACGTTCCACTGTATACGGAAACCATGGAGACCTCCCAGGGTGTCCGGTTTAGAAACGTTCCACTGTATACGGAAACCATGGAGACCTCCCAGGGTGTCCGGTTTAGAAACGTTCCACTGTATACGGAAACCATGGAAACCTCCCAGGGTGTCCGGTTTAGGGAGGTTCCACTGTATACAGAAACCATGGCGACCTCCCAGGGTGTCCGGTTTAGAGAGGTTCCACTGTATGCGGAAATCATGGGAACCTCCCAGGGTGTCCGGTTTAGAGAGGTTCCACTGTATACGGAAACCATGGGGACCTCCCAGGGTGTCCGGTTTAGAGATGTTCCACTGTATACGGAATCCATCGCGGCCTCATGTTTTCAAAATGGTCGCTGAAAATATGCTTTGTCGCAGTGGTGTGTGACACAATGCTGTGTAATTTTATGTCCGTATCTTTGAAGTTTCAATGACCTTATAAGGATTCTTGTAAATTGACCCCGGACTATCAGCCTCGACTAATCACACCTCACGATTTCGAGCATCAGTATCTAGGAAAGTATACTTTGAGGGAGACATTTTCAATTTAAGGATAAATTTATTAATTTTTATTATACTGAATTTATTACATTATCACAGCCATTTTGGCTGTGATAATGTAATACATTCAGTATAATAATTATGCATACTTTTAATCGTCAAATATATGCGGTCGTTAGTTCTATATGAAATAATGCATTTCGGGGAAAATAAATGATTACTTCCTCAAAGTATACTTTGCTAGATGAGTATGCTTTGCAATTTTGATGAAATCGGCTACAGAACGGAACATGTACTGAGAGAGTGTTCATCATCACGTGCTGAGAGCGTGTTCATCATCACGTGCACTGGTATGTTTCAGGGTAATGGGCAATTGCGCAATGAGAGGGATCTTGGACCTATGGCGATACAACAGTCGCCATAACTACACATTAAACAACGTTCTCCAGAATCTCACGGATGATGACGTCATTAGACAAGTCAATATGGCAAAATCTCAGTGAGTAGTTCCGGTGATTTGTAACTTTTTTAATTGTGACTATTTATCTTCGAAGATCATGTGAGGGAGGCTTTGACTAGAGAAATGGGTTTTGCGACCAGTGTGTCAACAATTCCACCAATTCAACACCTACCATGCTTATAGCAAGCAACATAGACCATTTTATCCCGTCAACACGGTGCGTATGTGCTGTGAAACACGGTGCCGTGAACGATTTTTGATATCATGTCAATACGACCTAATCACTGCGTATAAATATGTGCGATATCCGATTTTGATGATGTGGATGGGTTTTATTTTTGCATTTTAAAGTTATTTGTAGTGTTGATGGGAGAAATAGAATAGTAGGTTAGTGCCGTGAATGGGAAAACAATATCTGGCGCGGAACGGAAACGGGATGGGCTCGGCAGAGCCTCGCCCATCTCGTTTCCTAAGCCTTGCCAGATATTGTTTTCCCGTTCACGCTATATTTAGAATGGATGTTATGCCTTGTCCTCAGTTCAGGAGACATATTACCGCCCACACATGCGCTAATTTCGTGTCACATGGCCAATCACATACTAGTATGGCTATTCGAAATCACGTTTAGGGGTGGAGCTTCTAGACCTGACTGGTTAAACTTTAAGTACGTTATAGTTCAGACTTTGAATTTTTATTGAACGAATTGCGATTGCAGAAAAAACAGAATGATCAATGCTATTTATTGTTTGCCCTAGTTTCTCGACCAATGAAAGCACATCATTTCGTCTCAATTAATCGCATATTGCTACGCTTTCGTCAATATCTATTAAATTAATCATTAAATGTTGCAATATATATTCAAAGCTATAAGCTATATTTAGAACCGGAAGGTTTTGCAAGTGTGTAGTTGGCGGCGCTCAGTTCAAACGTAACATGAGCACGCGATTGAGCGTGGCAAACAATATGTTAGTTATAGTTCACATATTGAATTTTTAATAAATTAATTTCTCGCTCGCTACCGCTCGCTACGAAATTAATTTATTAAAAATTCAATATGTGAACTATAACTTTATAATTGTTCACTGGCAGTATTATTCACATTTTTTCACAATTAACAATTTCAGGCAGCTTATTGTGTTCAGAAATACAATTTCAGGATACAAATCCATAATTAATTTACATTTTACTAATCTGTTCCATCCCTGTCTGCGCATATCCGACTCCCAGAGTCATAAATAAATATTATATTAAATATTGACTAATGTAAGATCATTTTCTAGGCTATTTACTCCAAGTGACTACCTTGGCGGGGTTACTGTTGGTGCCGACGGAACAATGACCGGTGCACGTGCAGCCACTATAACTTGGCTTTTAGAAGCCAACTCGACGGTAGGTGTATGATAATGTTCTTTACATGAATTTTATAAGTTTGTGCACTTTGAATTTATTTATAGAAATCCGGTCCAAATTGTATAATTTAGGGCCTGAATGCTTGTAGCAAGGGTGAATGTAGCAGGAATTGTAGTGAAAAGGAATTATTCTACAGTCTGTTTCACGAAAGCTGCCCAAATTTTACGGCCATATAAACAATTCAAAAACCATATTTTTTTCGATAATATTAAATTAAAGGAAAATTTAAGAATGAGCCTTCTTTTTATTTCGTGAAATTTGGTCAAATATTTATTTTATTGCGAAAACAAAATTTCCCCATGTTAAATCCCCATAGACATCTTCACGGAGTGAAGATGTCTATGGGGATTTAACATGTGGACATTTTTTAGAATTTCAGAAATACTGGACCGATTTTTAATATTTAACTTTTGTTTTCTTAGTTGGATCATTTTCAAGCTATCTAGCTAGGTTTCGGAGTCAATTTCCAAAAAAAATTGTTTTTTGACTCCTCCCACAAGTCCTCTAGCTCTTTTCCCCCCATGTTAAATTCCCATAGAGAAATCAATTTTTCGTAATAAAACCAATATTTGCCCAAATTTCACGAAATAAAAAGAAGGCTCATTCTTAAATTTTGCTTTAATTTAATATTATCGAAAAAAATATTGTTTTTGCATTTTTTATATAGCCGTAAAATTTGGGCAGGTTTCGTGAAACAGACTATAGTGTTTTTGACGAGTGTTGATCCAGATCATCCCATGTATCTACGAAATGTGATCCAGGACTACATTATTTGCCAGATTAATATTTTCACACTTATGAATGTTACTGCAATCAGTGTAGTAGACTCGGATCAGACTGCACATATTTTCTAATTTTCTCGATCAATATCGGAGAAATATATCGATAAAACAAGGGAGATAATTCCAGACGCTGACGCATATATTTTCAGAATGAGGCGCAGGTTGTGCAATTCCGTGAGGCTATGGTCAGGGAATTATTAAACGGTCACCCTGACCTTCAGCATGTCCACGTCATATACAAGGAAGCGTAAGTAGTTATTTACAGAGCCCCGCAGAGGACGTAGAATATTTTTTTTATTAATTCGTTCCCACGAAAAAACAATTCGCTCCCTCAATTTAACAATTCGTTCTCACGACACGAATTAACAATTCGTTCCCTCAATTTAACAATTCGTTCCCACGAAATAACAATTCGTTCCCACGGGAACGAATTGTTAATTCGTGGGAACGAATTGTTATATCGTGGGAACGAATTGTTAATCGAGGGAACGAATTGTTAAATTGAGGCAACAAGTTGTCATTTCGTGGGAACGAATTGTTATATCGATTGAACGAATTGTTAATTCGGGGGAACGAATTGTTAAATTGAGGGAACGAATTGTTATTTCGTGGGAACGAATTAATAACAAAAAATCCATGTCCACTGCGAGGCTCCGTAGTTATATATTCTAAACATGGACGGCCGCCTGCGGTAATCTTGCACAGATTATGAACGTTTCCCAACATCTATCATGGGCAATGACAGCTCGCAATCAAGCAGTGTGTTGTCCAATCAAGCTGCTTGATTTCAATCACAATATTCATGTTTATTGAAATAAAGAAATCTATAAACTCGTGAGTCGGATTGGCTTGAAACTTCATATGCTTGTTTGTCACCATCCATATTTTCATTCTATAACCCACCCATGTGATCTGTATGCTCGATGCCAATGTCAAATGACTTATTGGTTTTCCTAGTTTCTCGACCAATGAAAGTAGAGAAGGTCGTCTGAATTAATCGCATATTGCAACACTTTCCCCAATATCTATTAAATTAATCCTTAAATGGTGCAATAACCGCCTTGTTGACATAATTTCCTGTGACGCGCACCATGTGTCCGATCGAGTCAGTGTCAAACTGCCAATCATGTAAAACATGTAGTATCGTAATTTGAAAACACGTTTATGGGCAGCGCTCCATTTTAATAGACAGGTGCCCGCGATGGGGCGGGTCAACCAATAAGTTAGTTATAGTTCACATATTGAGTTTTTAATAAACTAATTTATTAAAAATTAAATATGTGAACTATAACTATTACTTAGAAATCTGCGTTATTTGTTTGCATTAGCAGGCGTATGACTACTTCAAGACACGCGTGCGTGCTTTGTGATCATGAACAGTCATTATCATCGGAGACAAAGGGCAATGAAATCTGTCAAAAATAAGAACCACTCACTTTTCTCTATGTTCGGTTTAGCGGGGTTCCACTGTATAAATGTTTCATCTTCCAGGTTCGCAGATGAGTTTTTCAAGGCTGCCAATGGCGACATCATGTTGCTGGTATTTGGAGGTCCCCTGATGTTGCTATATATGCTGTGTTCTATGAGCAAACCGACTATGGTGGAGCACGGGGTATGTACGCACATACATTGTTTGGCCTAGTTTGTCGCCCAATGAAAGCAAAGCAGTTTATCTCAATTAATCAAGTAACCATTTCACTTCTGAGTTACGGGAATGGCTTTTGATATGTTAATTTGCAACCAATCCAATTGTCACAAAATGATTTTCAGACTAGTCCATTTATGAAACGGGATGTTTTTGTTCTCAACTATACGAAAATTACTTTCAAAAAGTGCAGATCCTGATGAGACTGCTTCTACGAGCCGGCTCATCTGGATCTGCACTGTTTGCATAAACCGCTAAAGCGGGCTTTCGGGTTCAAATGGTTAATCGCATATATCTATTAAATTATTCATTAATCCAGATGATTTATGCCATAGACACTCCTTTATTGCAGAAACCGTTCAATTGGTGTACAAATCTACCCCACAGGCATGTTAATGTATCATTTACATCATTTTCATCATATGTTTTGGATTTATTTTGTAATTCGGGACATTGTTGTCATGTGAGATGGTTTCAAGTTTAGCCGCTGACTTTTTGTGCCACCACCAGGGTGGTCACAGGACATTGAATGCATCTTTATTAGCAATAATTGAACCTATATTTTAATTAGTGAATATCCAGAACAGAATTGGTGCAGGTTATGGAAAAATAGGTCCCACAACAGCCATACGAAAAATGAAAGTAGCTGAGAATAGCGAAATGTTACGTTATACGGGAAAAATATGTCACCACATATACATGATCAATCAGGTAATACAGTGAAACCTCGCCGGACACCCTGGGAGGTACTGAGGGTGTCCGGTTTAGCGAGGTTTCACTGTAAATCAAGAATTTGATTATTCCGAGCCATAGTTGTGTGCTATCAAGAACATGCATCATCAGCTGAGATAAATGACCAAGAAACCCATCAACATTATGATCACATATGTTTCTTGTCCCCAGGGTGTCCGGTTTAGAGATGTTCCACTGTACTTCCTATGTAAGAGCACTGGAATACATACCTGTGTGTGGTTGGTTGGTCGGACGAACACTACGGTGTAAATTAACTGTAGGGGTTCCTCCTTATAGGAATCACAATTTGCCTGGTTTGGCCTTAAATGACCTTAGCTAAATGCCGTTAAACCCCAACAAACAAAACAAAACATACCTGTGTGCATTGCAATCATGAACGCTGATCAACATCAGCGATATTTGACAATAATTCCAGCACAAAAATATTTACACAATTCCCTAACATTTGATTGGTCCGTTGCAAGTCTCCGTCCAAAATTTATATCCCAGTAAACTCCATGCCGAACTACTTTCCGTAACCGTCAGGCGCAGTTAAAATAATTCTTAAGACAACGGAAAATAAACACATTTTCTTGATGAATTTATTTCAAATGCTGGAATTATAAGGAATGAATGGCCTTTTTGTTGAATTTATCGCAGATATAAACTTGGAAAAGTCGCGGGAATACTTGACGAGGCCTTAAAAAATTACAATTTTCGAAAAAAAATAAAAATATGTTTTTTTTTTGTTTTTTTTTCGAAAGTTGTAATTTTTTATCGCTTCGTCCAGTATTCCCGCGACTTTTCCAAATCTATACCCCAATAAATTCCACAAAAAGGCCATTCATTCCTATAATGAAATCGGCCATAATTTAACATCGATGTAGCATGTTATGTTCATTTAGAGAAGTTCCACTGTATTTCCAGTTCTGGCTTGTGACGGGGGCGCTGTCTGGCGTGGGGCTGGCGGCCTGTGTAGCCTACGGTCTATGTCTGGCTGGAGGGCTCATGTTCAGCATCACGCACCAGGCCCTCATGTTCCTGTTTCTAGGTATATAATTGACACAAGCCATGTGATTTTGTGATGTGATGTGTGGTTTGTCATGAAAAATACCTACAGAAAATCCACAACCTTTAATACGATGTACTTTAATTGGCTTATACTTCTTTATCATCATCCATACTGTCATTCTATATCCAATTCATGCGGCACACATGCCTGAGGTCAATTGTTATTTGCTTTAACGTGTTTACAAAATCTGCGTTTTTTTTTAATTTTTACAAACCTTATATCTCCACAACACTTACTTGCAGTTACTTCAAACTCGAAATACGTCTTTATCATCATCCATATTTTCATTGTCTAGCCCACCCCAGCGACCCACATTCCTAAATATCAAGTAAATTCTCGTTAAATGTTTTAAACATCTGATATCTCCCAACCTGGATTCAAATCTAATAGAATTCTAAGACATATTCATGAAATTTTCAAGGAGAAATAAGGAAAATACAATTAATTGCCGTATGCTATTTTTGAACTATTTATAGCCCACAAATTTCTCAGCATGCAAAGACGTAAAACGTGTAACAATAATTCACTAAACTTCGTACAACTAACATTTTCGTAAGTGCAAAATTATGATAATCTGTGTTCTTCTTGTAAACAATTATTTGATTTACAATTATTGAGCATAAATGTATGCTCAATAAATGTAAATCCATCAATTGAAATTTACAGACTATTCTAAATCTGAACTTACGAATATTTTAGTCGTAGGAAGTTTAGTGAAACGGCCCCCTTTGTGCCCATTTCACTAAACGTCGTATGATAACAATGTTCGCACGAACAGTTTTATAAATTTGCTTAAGCTGCCGTATTGTGCCACCATGTACATTCCAATACATTTGATTATACGTGCTAAGTGCTTGTAAAAATCTAGTATCGCTGCAATTGTTATTCTAAATTGCAATTGTGCACTTACGACAGGTGTGGACTCAAACGGTGCGTGTCCGTGTCCGGAGCACGCCCCCTCTAAAATTGGTCGAGTTTAGATTTCAGCCCATTTTTTACGTGAAAAGATCTGATTACTTCCTATTTCTTACACCCAAAGTGTATGTTGTTACCACTCAGCTGAACCGTCTCGTCGAGACGGTTCAACTGAGTGGCAACAACATATACTTTTGACGAGAATTAGGAAATAATGCAGAAAATAATCTGAATTTTATGAAAGTTGATGATCATAATGTGTCTCATTTGAATTCCACGCCGTCTAGATATAAATCATGGATATAAATCATTTACGAACTTCTTAGTCGTTCGAAGACCCCTATTTTACTCGCCCCAGCTATTGGTGTGGACGATGCGTTCATCATACTGGAGACGTGGAAGCGGACGGACCGGGAGTGCCCGAGTCTTCCGCTGGAAGAAAAGTTGGCACTGACGATGAAGCATGCCGGTGTGTCTATATGTGTGTCATCCGTGTCCAACGGTGCCGCCTTCGCCGTCGGAATATCAACGGTAGGTTCGCTGTTTTCACTTTACTTTATATTCCATGTTTTGTGTTTAAAGGAATTTGACCTTCGGTACAACGGTATGGTTATCTGTTTTCACCTTACTTTTCATGTTTTATGAACCCTTAGAATTCTGGGCACGAAAATTGTCGTCTGCTGTTGCTTTATATTTTGACTCCGTTGGAAATGATTCGAAAGTACTGTCAAAGCATGTTTTTGATGACAAAACTGGAAAATATAAAATAAACATCAGACTCAAAATTTAATTCAGCAGTTTAAGGGTTATCCCGGCAATACATAAATATGCAACACTGGCTTTCCATGCTGAATTTCCGACTATTTCATTAATGCCAAGATGCTGGTGTTATTCGAATTGAACAATGCTGACAAATGATGCAGATACTTAGGAGCCGGCTCATCTGGATCTACAGTATATGCACTTGCTGGTATGTTGGGTTGAAAGGGCTAAATGCATTTGATCTTCGCATTGGGAATAACATCGATTTCGTTCGCTGTGTTCATTTTACATTCCATGTTTAGTTTATTCCTCCGCGAGGTAAACGCGAGGTAAACGGTAAGAATTCCGCTTGGGAAGTCCTACTGTTTCTGAGCTGAGACTGATAAACTTGATACCAATTGCCAATATCCTGGTGCTCTCCACATATGAGACACACCACGTGATTTTGTACCTTTGGACATCTGCGTAATTCCATGAAATACGTTTACAAAATTTACAATGCGTTCTGTAAATGGTGTCAACAGTTGACATAATTTTCAGAGTACATGCGGAATACATATTTCGCATGTACCGGTACTCTTAACATTTTGTCAACTTTTGACTTTATTTATGAAAATTATTGTAAATTTTGTAAACGTATTTAATGAAATTACCCAGATGTCCGAAGGTACAAAATCGCATGGCGTGTGTCATATGTATACATGTAATCGTTGCACTCCCTTGTCATAATGCTCACATTTCACATTGTAGACTATACCAGTTCTCCGTTCGTTGAGCGCGTATGCCGTTGTCGGTGTATTAGCCCTTCTGGTTTTGCAATCGACCCTCTTCCCGGCATGCCTCATACTCGAGCGGAGACGTATCCGGGACACGAGGGACGCGCTCGTGTTCTGTTGCAAACACCTGAGGTACAAGCCCAACCGTTGCCGAGACACGGAGATCATTCAGCCGTTCTTTGAGAAGATATTCGCCCCTGTACTGCTGTCTACTCCAGTGAAGGTACCCACGCATCATGATACAGTGAAACCCGGACTCCCTGGGAGGTCCACAGGGTGTGTGGCTTAGATAGGTTTCACTGTAAATCGGGCTTTGGATCATTCTGAGCCATAGCTGTGCGCTATGTATCATGAACAAACAGTATCACCTGAAATAACGACCAAGAAACTCATCATAGATAAGATCACATGTGTTTTCTTGATGTCCGGTTTAGAGAGGTTCCACTGTATACTCCATTAAAGGGTACAAGGGCATCGCCAAGGGGGTTCGATGGGTTCGTACGAGCCCCTTTTTTTTGCAGCCAGCAAGCTTTGCTATCATATAAATGATGCCCACGATAGCCGTTTTCAGTGCATGAATGAATATGAATGAATTAGAAGTGTCACCAAGGGTATTAGAATATGCCACTTTTCAGAAATGCGCTTTTTAAATTGACACAAAACTATTTAGGGTAATTGTTTTTCACAGGGTCAGAAAAATGTGCACCGGCCCGGCTAGTAACGTCCATTGTTACATGGTTTCCGTTGTTTGCACATATGTGCAAACAAATTGCGCGTGCTGTTTGCACATGGCTTTAGGCAATGCTCATTCCGGGGCCGCGCGTAATGGAAGTGCCTTCATGACGTCACTACGCGGAAGTGCCTTCATGACGTCACTACGCGGAAGTGCCTTCATGACGTCACTACTTCATGACGTTCATGACGCGGCCCCGGAATATGCATACCGAAAATTATTTACATGAATGGGGCGATTTATAAAAGGACTGAAAATACTGAATATAATGCTCAAATTACATCAGTTTTTTGTTGGTAATGTAACAATAACGTTTGATCATGTCCAGCCGTGTGCAAATGTTTGCTGTGGCCCTCGGGAACTGTTTGAACCCGCGGCCTGCGGCCTTGGGTTCAAACAGTGCCCTTGGGCCACAGCAAACGTTTGAACACGGCTGGACATGATCAAACCTTATATGAGATGTATGTGGTTGCAGATCATAGTGATACTGGGGACACTGGGGCTGGCGGGGGTGATGACGTGGAAGGTGTCCACTATTACTAAAGGCTTCAACATGGAGATGGCCATTCCAGAGGCGTCGTTCGCCAGGAAATACATGCAGGCCCAGCGACAATATTACCCCGACGACGGACTGCCGGTGACTGTATACTGCGGTAGGTAAACCCAGTGTAACCATGTCACCTTTAAGCAATTGGAATGGACACTGTCATGTTATTATGCCCAACCATGTTACTGTGTTACCTTTCGCAACTAGTCACTCCGAAAGATTTTGAAGTTTTTTTTGATAGTGCGATACCTGGGGCCTATTTCACCAAAATTGCAAAGTATACTTTTTTAGCAAAGTATACTTTGAGGGAGTAATCATTTATTTTTCCGAAATGCATTATGTCATATAGAACTAACGACTGCATATATTTAGTGATTAAAAGCATGCCAAATTATTATACTGAATTTATTACATTATCACAGCCAAAATGGCTGTGATAATGTAATAAATTCAGTATAATAAAAAATAATAAATTTATCCTAACATTGATAATGTCTCACTCAAAGTATACTTTGCTAGATAAGTATACTTTGCAATGTTGATGAAATAAGCTACTGGTTACTTCCGTTAATAATGGACGCCTAATTATTTCATGATGAATCAAAATAGTGTACACATTGGTTAACTGAGAACACTGTATATAATCCATATCTAGAATTGTAAAATCCATGTACATGTTGGTAATGGTGTGGTATATTGACCTCCTCCAACAACAAAATCCACGATCCAGTTTTGAGGAAACATGAACCAACATTAATTCTTTAAAATGTATATTATAAACAATTCGCCACGTATTACCTTGTCTATCAACAGTGACTTATACCCATAGGGCCGGGTGTTTTCATTACCTTGTCTATCAACAGTGATTTATAGGCACATAGGGCCGGGTGTTTTCATGATGTCCTTTATCCCACAGGTGACTTATAGACCATAGGGCCGGGTGTTTTCATTACCATTGTCTATCAACAGTGACTTATAGACCCATAGGGCGCGGAGTTGTTTTCATCTTGCTATCAAACAGTGACTATCCCACATTGACTATTATAGCTAGGGCCGGGTGTTTTCGTCACTATTGATGGGCCACTTGTCTATCAACAGTGACTTATAGGCCCATAGGGCCGGTGTTGTTTTCATTACCTTGTCTTTTTCAAAACAGTGACTTTAGGCCCTAGGGCCGGGTGTTTTAATTACCTTGTCCTATAAACAGTGACTTATAGGCCCCATTAGGGCGGGTGGGTTTCATTACCTTGGGGTCCTTATCCGCGGGGTTGGAGGTTGGTTGGGGTGGTAGGGGTGGGGTTTGTTTTTTTTTGGTTTACCTTGGTTTATATTCAAATGTTGACTTTTAGACCCATAGGTGGGCCGGGTGGTTTTCATTACCATGTCTATCAACAGTGACTTATAGACCCATAGGGCCGGGTGTTTTCATTACCATGTGATGAACATTATATTGTATTGTATACACAGGTCACTCACTATAATAAATAATTTACTTACTTACTTACTGTATATACAATTCACCTATTTTAATTTGTGTTTAGAAGCAAAAACTATAGCGGTACGTATAACTATGATAAGCAATAGAAATGTCACTAAAGGTCATTAATAATGAACTGGGGCCCGTTTCACTAAACTTCGTACGACTAAAATGTTCGTAAGTGCAAATTTAGGATCGTACGGAAATTTCAATTGATGGATTTACATTTATTGAGCATAGGCTTCTTATGCAACCTATGCTCAATAAATGTAAATCCAATAATTGTTTACACGAAAACGGTGTTAATATCATACTTTTGCACTTACGAACATTTTAGTCGTACAAAGTTTAGTGAAACGGCCCCCAGGTATCTAAAATAATTAGGTGAATTGTACTATTGTACATTTTTCACCATTCCGGATTTGCCTGCGCCACTAACCACAGGTGGATGAAGCAAGGTAGGGATGGTAAAATTTATTTTAATAGAAACCAGCAGAAAAAGACAACAAAAAATCGCCTCGAAAGACGTATTATTATAGGTTCTCTGATTCTGTGCTGGTTTCTAAACATAATACGGAAATCTGTAACCATTTTACCATCTCTGCTACGCTAGAACCACCTGTGTCTCTAACCAGTAGCCGATTTCATCAACATTGCAAAGTATACTTTAGTAGCAAAGTATACTTTGAGGGAGAAATTTTCAATTTTATGATAAATTTATTAATTCTTATTATACTGAATTTATTACATTATCACAGCAAATTTGGCTGTGATAATGTAATAAATTCAGTATAATAATTCTGCATACTTTTAATCATGAAGTATATGCATTTGTTAGTTCTATATGAAATAATGCATTTCAGGAAAAATAAATGATTACTCCCTCAAAGTATACTTTGCTAGTAAAGTATACTTTGAAATGTTGATGAAATAGGCTACAGATCCTAAACACGCGGGGGGGGGGTGGGGGGGGGGTCTCGTTTCATTAAACTTCGTACGACTAAAATGTTCGTAAGTGCAAAATTATGATAGTCTGTAAAGTTCACATTAACAATGTTTTCGTGTAAATAAATAATTGGATTTACGTTTACTTTGGTCAATAAATGTAAATTCATCAATTGAAATTTCCAGACGATCCTACATTTGCACGTAAGAACATTTTAGTTGTTCGAAGTTTAGTGGAACGGCCCCCTGTTGCATGTGCCATGCATTATTCTAGGAACATTCACAAACTGGATCAGATGGTAACTTCCTACAACAACAGAATTAGGCGAATGGTAGACCTGGTTTGGCCTTCACATACGTCTTTGACATTGGTGTATATGGCAGTTTATCTGGTTATACCAGAATAATCCTACGGGTATTACTTTTAGGGGAAGCGGCCATGTGACTTTGGTGTGGTATACACCTGGCAACAGGTCAGGTTATTCCAATTTCAGGGCTGAATATATATTTATCTCGATGTAAATATTCCGTTCTGATTTTGGGATTTACCCCCCAATGCAGCATGTTAAATTCGGGATTGAACCCATTGGCCCGGCCTTAAATGACCTTGTTGATAGGCCGTTAAACACCAATAAACAAACAAACAAACTTACCAGAATGTTAACACCTGTGGCAGGTGCCATGGACTATTCTAGGAACACTCGGCAGCTGGACAATATGGTGGCGTCCTATGAGAACAGCTCGGCAGTGTCACGTGGCCCCGTGTATTCATGGATTGGTACCTTCCGACGGTGGCTGCAGATTCTGAAGACGAGAGGAACGCCGGTTGACCTGAACTCGGGTACGGCATTGTCTACATGCAATGTAGTAGATATTGCCGGTGGATTTTGAAACTTGTTTACTAATTTGTAACCGGGGATGATGATATGGGGCTGATGGGTTTTGCGATCAGTGCAGATCCTGATCAGACTGTGCATCCGCACAGTCTGATCAGGATCTGTACTGCTCGCCATTCCATCAACGAAACACCCGTAATGCTGCTAAGAAGGAATACAGATCGCTAAGAGGCTGCATTTGTGTGTTATTTGATCAGGAGCTAGACTGAACACAAATCACATAAGCACATTTCTCCAGTCATAACCACATTTAAGGAATTGTCATACACCGCTGAAATTGAAAACAATAATAATATGAATTAGCGCATATAAATCGTAATTTCATTTGGTGGTATCGCACAAAAATATCTTATTGACATCTTTAATGCCACAAAACACATTTTCTTTCCAGGTCAGGTCATGTACATATTTAGTTGCTTGCAGAAACCAGTCAATTAATGCACTAATCTACTTCACACGCATGTTACTGTATCATTTACATCAGTTTCAAGCATATGCTTTGGGATTATTTTGTAAGTTGGATCATGTTTGACATGTGAGGCGTCAAGTCCAGCCGCTGACTTTTTGCGCCACCAATAGGGTGATCACTGGAGATTGAAGTTATCTTTCTTAAAAATAATTAAACCTATATTTTAATTAGTGAATATACAGAGCAGAATGGGTGCCGGCTATGGGAAAATATGTCCCACAACATCCATACGAAAAATGAAAGTAGCAGAGAGTAGCGAAATGTGTGGTCATTGGTTGGTTTATATAGGAAAAATCAATGGTGGTGGTGGACCTATAAGTGGTAGGAATAAATGAAACAGGTACACAATAGCAATAAGTTCGAGTGTAGGACAATATCCCCCCCGGACAATATATCCCCCCCCGTATATTTTGACCCAGGCGGACAATATCCCCCCCCCCCGTCAAAAAAGACAGGGCGGACAATATCCCCCCCATCAAAAATACAAGGCGGACAATATCCCCCCCGTGGATAATCATAGGGCGGACAATATCCCCCCCGTAGAAAATCATAGGGCGGACAATATCCCCCCCCCCGGACATTATCCCCCCCCCCCATATATCGACACAGGAGAAAGAGTAACTAACAAGAATGGGTTAACAACCTTTATTTCCGTATACAAGCACATAAGCATGATAAATAATGATGTAGGACAGTGCGATATTTTGTGTGAACTTTGGTGTTTATTATAGTCTTATTCACGAAAGTGCTAATTGAGACTTGTCATTTAGCTGTAAATGTAATGTAGCACATAGTGGCGAAACCTAAGAATTGTTCACAGTCTAATACACTCGCCAATCGCGAACAGGAAACTGGCTGTCGTTTTCGCTCCATCCCGGTACTGGCGGCATAATTTGTTAAGTCTCTTCTGGAGAGAAACGCTCGTCTTCTTAGCGCGTTTGGCCGATGGTTGTCCAGTCCGCTGACGTTCCATCTCGGTGTTCACGGCTGTCTGGTCTTTCTGCAGACAGGAGAGTACTGTCCACAGACTGGGATTACTATGTCCAACTAAGTGTCTAAATGAGTTATTCCAACTTTCGCAATTGTTATTAGTTCTGTCGCCTCCATTGAGTGTAGTTTCATGTACATTCCATGTGGGTGGTGGAAAGCGCGGTGGTGTACGGCGCATTCTGATGATTCCATTGGGTCCCCTAACCGATTTGTAGCCGCCGCTGACATATGTGTTGTCCGAAATAATAGTCTATCACTGGCATCACAGAGTCTGGCGCAAGGTCCTTCAGTGCCGTCATTCCTTCGACAACCTCGTCAACCGGCAGGAACGCCAGGCCGTCAATCAAGTTTATAAGGGGGGATAATGTCCGGGGGGATATTGTCCGCCCTGTGATTTTCTACGGGGGGGGGGGGGATATTGTCCGCCTTGTCTTTTTTGATGGGGGGGGATATTGTCCGCCCTGTGATTTTCTACGGGGGGATATTGTCCGCCCTGTCTTTTTGATGGGGGGATATTGTCCGCCTGGGTCAAAATATACGGGGGGGGGGGGGGGATATTGTCCGGGGGGGATATTGTCCGTTCCCCATAAGTTCACCTTGTAGACTGGGATAGTAACAGTTATTTAACATGAAAATGCCGTAGAACTTTTTAATGTTATTTCCAGATGGATTTCCAAACCAGACAAGTCAATTCAATTCCTACCTCTATCGGTTTATTTACGAAGAACCAGCCGGGGCTATGTTTCGCCGAATGATGAGAATGAGCAAAGTGGGGTCAAATATTACAATAGACGTACGTATTCTATGTTATATTAAATCGTTGAACAGGAAATACTTTAATCCATTGAAGTACATGGATACAATGCATGTATTGAAAAGAAATCTGATTATATTGTTTATTTCTCAATAAAAATATATGTTGTTACCACTCATTTGAACCGTCTCGTCGACACGGTTCAAATGAGTGGTAACAACATATACTTGCGAGAAGAAACAAAGAAAGAGATGAAACAATTCTAAAATGTTTCATAATTACTAATGGGGTAACAGAAATGTTCAATAAGATCCGTGACACCAAGATCTAAATGCTTTTTTTAATATTGCTGGTGTTTTCACACTTTTGTTTTTTGCAAACGGGTGTTTCATTTTTAATGGAATGGCGAACGGTGAAGATCCTGATCAGCCTGTGCGGTTGCACAGGCTGATCTGTATCTACACTTGTCGCAAGACCCATAAGCCCCATTTCACCAGTTACCGCCACATTTCTGTCCGACGGTTCCTTTTGGCTGTATTTTCAGTGGACGTCGTATCTACTGACCATGAAATTCGACACCCATGATCCATCACAGGTCAACGAAAACAGGCTGACAGATCTCCGGATCATTGCGGACAGTTCGTCAGTGACTGGCACATGCTTTGTGTATGGAGATTACTTCATGTGGATCGAGATTACAACGGTAATTGGGGATCGTAGCTAGTTATGTCCATTTGTAAATCTATTTATAGAGATCCGGTCCTATGCTGTATTTCAACGTTTATTTCTTACTGAATAGCACACAAAAATGAGTTTTGCGAACAGAGTATACCCAGATCAGATTACAGATCCGTACAGTGTGATCTGAGTTTACACTGTTTGTAATAACATTATTAATTGTGAATATATTAATCTGGCAAATAATGCAGTCCCGGATCAGATTGCGTAGATATGTAGTATGATCTAGGTCAACACTAGTCGAAATCACTATAATTGCTCCTTTTTATAAGAAGTCATGCAACATTCGCCCTTTTTACAAGCAATAAGGCCCTCAATTAATACACAATTTGAACCGGATTTCCATAAATAAATTCAACCGGAGATAACTAGATACAATCCCTCATAGGTGAGCTGTTTGCAAAATACGGACGAATTAACACATAGACGAGACCAGGGGCCGATTGCACCAAAATTGATAAGCATACTTATCTAATTAAGTATACTTTGAGGGAGTATTTATTTCCCCACCGAGATGCATTATTTCATATAGAACTCATGACTGCATATATTTGATGACTAAAAGTATGCAGAATTGTTATACTGCATTTATTCCATTATCACAGCCAAAATGGGAAAATGGCTGTAATGTAATAAATTCAGTATGATAATTTAGTCAGAAAATATTTTATTTAATGAAATAAAAATTAGTTGTTTTATCCTTAAATTTAAAATTTCTCCCTCAAAATGTACTGTAGCAAGATACGTATACTTTGAAATTTTAGTGAAATAGACTACAGAGCACGTACTTACAAGTGTCCGTGCTTGTTGTTTCTGTTGTTGATGGCTCTGGTATGTTCTTTAAGTACATTTCTCCCTATGTTGCAAATATTAATTGGTGACCATTAATAACAGTGTTATTGCCCGTTTATTCCATATGTAACGTACTTGTTATAACCACCTGGGGCCGTTTCACTAAACTGTGTACAACTAAAATGTTCGTAAGTGCAAATTTAGGATCGTCTGGAAATTTCAATTGATGGATTTACATTTATTGAACACAGGCAGCATGCTTAATAAATGTAAATCCATTGTTAATGTGAAATTCACAGACTATCATACTTTTGCACTTACGAACATTTTAGTCGTACAAAGATTATTGAAACGATCCCCTGGTCCCTGGAACCTCTATAAGGAGAAGAACGTAGTTCCGCAATCATACTTTATTGCCAAGCAATTTGATCTGATAATGGATTTGTTCGACTCGAAATTAACCTAAATATCAGAGTCCCGAGTCAACACCCGTGCACAGACTATCAGACTGCGCCCCCAAGGCAACCCCGGCGTGGGTCCGAGCTACTAACCAGACAAATTGATTGTACGTTTAGCGAGAATCTTGAACACTGCCAGTCATCCCAAACAGACGGCATTATGTATAAAATGTATGGTATTTACCAGCACAAACCAGATTGAACTGGCTTGTGCTAAGAGACGATGTCAGACTATTTATATATACACTCAGTAGTACTGGATAGATCAGGCTATAATGTTACATTTATTTGTGTTATGCATTTGCTGTTTGTATGCTACGGAGGGGACATGGATTTTTTTTATAAATTCGTTCCCACGAAATAACAATTAATTCCCTCGAATTAACAATTCGTTCGCATGATATAACAATTCGTTCCCACGAAATGACAAATCGTTCCCTCAATTTAACAATTCCTTCCCTCGAATTAACGATTAGTCCCCACGATATAACAATTCGTTCCCACGAATTAACAATTCGTTCCCGTGGGAACGAATTGTTACTTCGTGGGAACGAATTGTTATTTCGGGGGAACGAATTGTTAAATGGAGGGAACGAATTGTTATTTCGCTTGGGCTCCGTAGTATGCCTTTTAAGAAACATTGCATAAAATGTATGTATACATCCGGAGCACTAGGCTGGGACACGGCTGGGAAACGGTAGGAATTCCTTGTTAGCCTCCGAATTGATACACATTTCCTAGCATCACCTGTTAAAACTTTATTTATTGTTTGCCCTAGTTTCTCGACCAATGGAGCACAGGATTTCGTCTCTATTAATCACATATTTCGACGCTTTTGTCTATATATTTTAAATGACTCATTAAATGTTGAATACGTGCAAAGTTATATTTATAAGCCTTGTTGACGTAATTAATTTCCTGTGACGCGAAAATTTGTTACCGAGTGTACATGATCGGTTCGTTGTAAAACCGCCAATCACGTAATAGTATCGGGATGTGAAATCGTGTAGGGGGCAGCACTCTGTTCAAACGTAACATGAAACCCGCGATGGGGCGTGGCAAACAATAAGTTAGTTATAGCTCGCATATTGAGTTTTTAATAAACTAATTTCTCGCTCGCTGGCGCTCCCTACGAAATGAATCTATTAAAAATACAATATGTTAACTATAACAATTACATAAAAAACACTAGCCACGTATTCCGTATGATCGTGTTTCAGTATGTGGACACATAGCTCCTGGGCAACTTTGTCGTGGCCAGAGTGACCATATTGCTCATCACGCCGCTCTTCATTGTCCACCCCGTCGTCAGCTATACATGTATAGTGTTTGTGTTTCAGTACGTGGATACAGAGCTCCTGAGGAACTTTATCGTGGCCGGAGTGACAATATTGCTCATCATGTCGTTCCTCATTGTCCACTCCGTGGTCAGCTATACATGTATAGTGTTTGTGTTTCAGTACGTGGACACAGAGCTCCTGGGGAATTTTATCGTGGCCGGAGTGACAATATTGCTCATCACGTCGCTCCTCATTGTCCATCTCGTGGTCAGCTATACATGTATAGTGTTTGTGTTTCAGTACGTGGACACAGAGCTCCTGAGGAACTTTATCGTGGCCGGAGTGACAATATTCCTCATCACGTCGCTCCTAATTTTCCACCCCGTGGTCAGCTATACATGTATAGAGTTTGTGTTTCAGTACGTGGACACAGAGCTCCTGAGGAACTTTATCGTGGCCGGAGTGACAATATTCCTCATCACATCGCTCCTCATTGTCCACCCCGTGGTCAGCTTTATTGTCTTTCTCTGTGTCGTCTTCACAACGGTAAGGCCTAAACCAATTAGTAGTGGTGCGGGGAACCGTCCACAATAAACATATTAGGTAGGGTCGGCTTTTACGCCATATTATATAATAATTATATAATTAGAGTGAAACCTCTCTAAACCGGACACCTTTGGTGTCCGGTTTAGACAGTTTTCACTGTAAATCTGACATTTGATCAATCTGAGCCATAGCTGTGTGCTATGCGATCATGAACAGACGCTATCACCTGAGATAAATGACCAAGAAACTCATTATAAATAAGATCACATATGCTATATTGGTGTCCGGTTTAGAGAGGATCCACTTTATTTTTATTTTCTTACGTAAACAAACTTATTTGATATACATGTATTTCAATATCAAAACCCTGTCAAAAGGACATACGCCATATTATATGAGCCGCGTCGCGAGAAAACCTGTCTTCGGGAGTCTGACGACGTCACAATATATGACGTCGTGAACTTAGCTGACGTAATTTCAGCCGAGATTTCCAATTATCGACGTTTGTCAGAACGCCGTGTTACGTTTGTTCCGTTGTGTTAAAGTTATCTAACGAACAGAATATATCTATAATCTGGCATATATGGGTGTGAAAAAAGCGAAACAGCCTTCGATCTGTCATGGATCCTGTCTGAGAATGTATTGGATGAACGTTAGACTGCCGTACGATCAAAATCCACCGTTTTTATTCGAAACGGGCACATCTTATACATGTATTATGTTTTTATTAGCAATAATGGCGTAAGGGTAATTTTCTTTTATTATTTTGCTGCCGATATCACATATAAAAATGTTTGTCTGTTATTGATATGTGTTTTTTAAGTTCCGTTAATTTGACATATAATATTTTCTTTGACACAGTTTACATATAATTGTCCACATTAACTGCTATCGACCACCAATTCAGGTGAAAACGCTGTGTAATCTACATTTTTTATTTACATACAGATGGTCGGCAGCATATTTGTTGACCGTTGTAGCCTGGGCCCGGTTTCCCGCACAACTATATGTTTCAGATCTGGTTAACTCGACGCGAATTTTCAGTTTATTGTTCAATTATTTCTTTCTAATATACATGTAATGTATAAAATTAACATTTATCGCAACCTTTACCTGCAAAAACAACAAAGCCATGGATGTTACGATGTCTCATCTGTGCATATGCGCCGTCTGATCAGAACATAGGATTTCGCCATTCAGTCACTAGGGAATCCTTTCTTGATTACCGACATGATATGGGTCGCCGATCGTACATTTATTGCAGATATTGTAAGGTCCGTTTTCTTCAGCAGGTGGTCCAAGTACAGCTGTAAGCGGGACGATGTCGTGAACATTCTACATTTCTGTTGTCTGAATATGAAAAGCTTAAATCTGAATGCACACTGACGTGTGTGTCATGTTAATATAAGACATATGGGATGATATTTCAAGGCAACACATGTTGGAGACATTAGTATCATGGACCGTGATCTGCACCACTTGAGGATATTTTTTGCAAAATGTCCCCTTTTCTGCTTAGTGGAAGTCTCAAACTTAACATGAAACAGTTACTTAGGGGGTTACGTGTTAATCGTCAAAGGTTGTAGCAGCATTGTCAATGAAAAAATAGCAGTATGGACAAACTTTTAAAAATCTAATATCATATCCACATGCATCTTCGGAATGTCAAATTCTTGGTGGATGAACTGTGCAGTTGGTCATGTACATGCACAGACGGACGGATGGACTGACGCATCCACACATGTACAACGTGTGATTACTGGCATTTAGCTCATTTAATTTATGAAGTATCTCCCCTGTGTATCACAGTCTATTATAGTATACATATCAAGTAAAATAAAATACAAAGTCCTCGGATTTTGATCAAATACAATAGTGTGTATTATGATAATATAAATAGAAAATTTGCATTATGGAAATCAAAAAAAAGATATAAAACTTCCGGACACATCATCAGGGCCGTAACCAGGAAGCCAAAAACGAGGAGGCAGTGGTTATTCCCCCCCCCCCCCCCTCCACCCACACACGGAAAGAAAAGTACGAGTATTTGTTATAAAATCTACAAAATATTTGCAAATAGAGCAGATTCTGATGACACGGCTCGTTACGAGTTGGCTCACATGTGTCTACACGGTTTTGTTGAAACTTTCGAATGAACTCCGGTTACCACATCTTTGACACACTTCCTGGTGTTGTTTCTGTATTAACACAGCTAGTGTGCAAGGTAGGTGCATGAGGATGTGATAAATAAGTTGGATCACGTTTTTGTATGAATATCGTCTAGCATTACAGGATACGGATACGGATAACAAAACGTCTGATCGAATATCAACATGATTAATGGATAAAACTATTTTTAGTTGAAATTAACATGAAAATAAGACACACTACACTTAGTTTCACGACCATTACTATTTGAAAAGCATACTAAAGGGTTTGAATAAATGCAGTTTATATCTGAAGTAACCTAATATGTTATACCTGAAGTAGCTTAAAGGTACATGCCCACTCAGTAGGCAGAAAATGTTACTTACATCAGAGACATCATCTGACACATTTTCTGGCAAAATAAACATTCATTCACCGTTATTCCACGTATTGATTGGCATTATTATACATTTTATATTAGCCGTAAATTTACACACTGATATCAGGGGCGATAACCGTGTTTCCTTAAAATGTTAACGGAAATTATTATTTATTCTCTGTATGCTATTTATTTTTGATGTGCAATGATCATACTTGATAATCTGTCGAAAATATAATTTGTTCAGGTGACACATTTAATTAGTATAAATAATTAAAAAATATCATGCCTCATTTGCATATGAAAATAGCCTGATACCACCACGCGTCACTATCAGTAAAATAAATATTAGTAATTGATTACATCTGTATAGCGGGCACTTGTATTTTTATAACTGGTGGACTAGTGACACGATTATACACTTCTTTAATTCCTATAAAGAACAGTTTGTGCCTACTGCATGGGCATGTACCTTTAATATGTGTCAGTCTCAACAGCAAATTCAAGATGGCGGCGAATTTTAAAATCGAAGTCGCTGTCGGTGCAGCTGAATTTTGTCCATTTTTACAATAACAGTATATGCGACGTAACCAACGACACGGACATGTCCATTGTGTATGCAATGCTTATTATGACAACTGTGTAGTCTAACTCGAGCCAATATTGAAGCGCATCGTAAATAAATCGGATAGTTAATCAGATACAATACCGAATCTACCTAGCGTGGACGTCGCCATTTTGCTTTGAATCACGTCACTGGATTTGTGACACATGGCGAGGGAATGACGTCAAAACATGACGTCACGCACGTTCAAGCAATTACGTTTAGTATGCGGTATAAATTAAATACTTGATTAGTGCCGTAGAATATAAAATATATTTGGTTTCGCCTCAACAACTTTATAGGGGCTCACTAAAGCTCGCTCCAATAAAGCTGTCTAAGGCTCAACCGAATATATTAAATATTAAATTTTTATATTCGACGGCACTAACCATGTATTTACTATATATATTGTAACGTCGTTTGACGTGGCTTTTACGACCTGAATAGTGGTGTTGTATAAAATATAATATCTTAATGAATATTGCAGATATCATGATCAAATAAAAAGCATTCAATGCATCATACAAATACCATTGTCATCGTAAGCAAATGTTAATTTGACCAAGAATTTCCCGAAGACAGGTTTTCTCGCGACGCGGCTCATATAATAATTATATAATCATTCTTGTGTCTTACGTAAACAAACTGAAATTATATATTCCAGGTATGCCTAGGAGGCGTGTTCAGTGTCCTTAATTTTAGTCTGAATGGCAACCACGTGCTCCTGTTGACGTATTCCATTGGTCTGTCCGTGGATTTCTCCGCCCATGTCGGCTATATGTTTATGACAGTAACCGGATCTAGAAATGGTACGATTGTAGTCGTTTTGGATGAAATGTTTCAAATATGGTCAACAAGTGTTAAGTGTGTTAACCAGAGAACTCAAAAGACAATTTATAATTCATTATTTTCAAGTAATTCTGTATGACATTATTCGTATATGTGTCAGATGCACATATGCACGCAACAACGCAACAAGATAGGAAATCCGATATTTATGTACCACATTACACAGGGCCATGATGAAAACACGTTTTTAATTTTTATAGTATTTTTTTTTAACCCTTTCAACACCACAGACCTCTATAGAGACAATGTTTGCAAACAGTGCAGATCCAGATGAGCCGGCTCGTAACGAGCCGTCTCATCAGGATCTCCACTGTTTGTTAATAATTTTAAACGTCGTACAGATTACCGTTTTAGAAGAATGGGATAATTTGAATGAACAAAATTAATGAAATAGCGTGAAACATTGGCATGGAACATCCTTGCAGTTACTTGCTGTTGAAGGGTTAATACTGTTAACCCTTTGAACCCGAAAGCCCGCTATATGCAAACAGTGCAGATCCAGATGAGCCGGCTCGTAACGAGCCGTCTCATCAGGATCTGCACCGTTTGAAAGTAATTTTCATATTTTTGAGAACAAAAAATATCCCTTTTTTATAAATGGAATAATCTGAAACATTGGCATGGAACATCCTATTAAGTTACTTGGTGTTGAAAGGGTTAAATCCTGATATGCCCCTTTCACTGTGTAAGTATATATATATTCCCTGGTTAGCTAATATTGCCAATACTATAGGAATGAATGGCCTTTTTGTGGAATTTATCGGGGTATAAACTTGGAAAAGTCGCGGGAATACTGGACGAAGGCCGGAAGGCCTCGTCCAGTATTCCCGCGACTTTTCCAAGTTTATATCCCCCATAAATTCCACAAAAAGGCCATTCATTCCTTATAATTCCAGCATTTGAAATAAATTCATCAAGAAAATGTGTTTATTTTCCGTTTTCTTAAGAATTATTTTAACTGCGCCTGACGGTTACGGAAAGTAGTTCGGCATGGAGTTTACTGGGATATAAATTTTGGACGGAGACTTGCAACGGACCAATCAAATGTTAGGGAATTGTGTAAATATGTTTGTGCTGGAATTATCACTTGTTGAACTTGACCAGAATTTTGCCACTTGCAGAGCGGGCGCACGAAGCCCTGTCACGGATCGGACCAGCGGTGTTTCACGGCGCGGCCACCACGTTCTCCGTGTTTATCGTCACATCGATGGCCGACAGCTACAGCATGTACCTCTTCTTCTGTGTAAGTAATACCCGGGTTAGCTGTGTAAGTAATACCCTGGTTAGCTGTGTAAGTAATACCCGGGTTAGCTGTGTAAGTAATACCCGGGTTAGCTGTGTAAGTAATACCCGGGTTAGCTGGGTAAGTTACACCCCGGTTAGCTGTGTAAGTAATACCCGGGTTAGCTGTGTAAGTAATACCCGGGTTAGCTGTGTAAGTAATACCCGGGTTAGCTGTGTAAGTAATACCCGGGTTAGCTGGGTAAGTTACACCCCGGTTAGCTGTGTAAGTAATATCCGGGTTAGCTGTGTAAGTAATACCCGGGATAGCTGTGTAAGTAATACCCCGGTTAGCTGTGTAAGTAATACCCGGGTTAGCTGTGTAAGTAATACCCTGGTTAGCTGTGTAAGTAACCCGGGTTAGCTGTGTAAGTAATACCCAGGTTAGCTGTGTATGTAATACCCGGGTTAGCTGGGTAAGTTACACCCCGGTTAGCTGTGTAAGTAATACCCGGGTTAGCTGTGTAATAGGTTATAAATAAGGGTTAGCTGTGTAATAATACCGGGTTAGCTGTGTAAGTAATACCCGGGTTAGCTGTGGGTTAGTAATTACCCGGGTTAGCTGTGTAAGTAATACCCGGGTTAGCTGGGTAAGTTACACCCGGGTTAGCTGTGTAAGTAATACCCGGGTTAGCTGTGTAAGTAATACCGGTTAGCTGTGTAAGTAATACCCGGTTAGCTGTGTAAGTATTACCCCGGTTAGCAGTGTAAGTAATACCCGGGTTTGCTGTGTAGTAATACCCGGGTTAGCTGTGTAAGTTACAATATACCCGGGTTAGCTGTGTAACCCCGGTTATACCCGGAATTAGGGCTGTGTAAGTTTATACCGGGATAGCTGTGATGTAAACCCCGTTAGCTGTGTGTAGCACCCGGGGTGAGCGTGTAGTAATACCCGGGGTTAGCTGTGTAATATATTATATTTCCGGGTTAGTGTAATTACACCGGGTTAACTGTGTAAGTTATACCCGGGATAGCTGTGTAAGTAATACCGGGGTTAGCTGTGTAAGCACTGCCAGACTCGCTCTCCCGCGGGGTATGTCCTGCGCACGCATCACCACGCCCCCCCCCCCCCCCCCCCCCCCCCCAACACCACCCACCCAACCGGCTAACATTTGCTGATTTTAGATTTTAACCAATTTTTAGATGGAATGGTCTGATTATTTTCTCGTATTTCTCAGCCAAAGTATAATATATGTTGTTACCACTAAGTTGAGACTGTTCGTGGTAACAACATATACTTTTGATGAGAAATAATAGACGTGCAAAAACAATACAAATGTTTATACATGTATGTGTATTGTGCAAGGAATGGGTTGGACGTAACAAATTGACGAGCATGTGTGTCTCATTTACAGTTGCTAATACAAACCTAAATCTTGGATCCGCCCCACGGTAATGTTTTTATGATTATTTTGGCCATGTTAGCTGTGCATGTTGACGGTTTTCGCTGTCAGTTATCATGGCTGTTATGGTTACCTGTGTACTTACTCAGCCATGTAATTCCCTTACCAATGGTCCAGACTTAAATGGTTTGCTTTGAAGTGTTTTTTTTGTTTTAGCAGACAGTTTGTTTGTCCAGGCGGCATGTTAGAGTGTACGCGCCATCAATCAGTTTTATCTCCTGTGGCGTTTGACACACCACACATACTATGGCGTACACATAACTACAAGTTGGTGCAATATATTCCAAAAACATTAATCAACAACGTCCTATGGGTTGTATTCACCACACTTATTATATGTACAAAGTCTGATTGATGAAGAGTTGGTTGACCCATTTAATTTTTTTGAGAATCCAGTGTTGACCAACAGTAAGATAAATACACAGTGCTGTCGATATGTACCTGTAGTACCATACATACTGTATCAGATCCAGTGACATGCAGATATCTGAGTGTATTTTCACTGGTGTCTAATTGCCTACTATGTGAGTAAATACGTTAGGTGGGTAACATGTACACTAACAATGCGATTGAAGATTGAACAATTTACACATTGAACTTTATTTTGAGATTGAAGTGCATAATGCTCAGATATCTCGTCTTTTCTATAGTTTGCTGGCATAATATTTGATGGGAGAATTGCTCAGATATCTCGCCGTTTGTATAGTTTGCTGGCATAATATTTATAGCACTATGTTGTCATATATTGTATGTGCATACACTCGAAGTGGTGAAACTGTACGATGGATTGTACATATAAAGATGGCTGATATGGCAACTCAGTGTACCATGTTGCAAGATTTACTGTTCGCAACTAAGCGTAGATTGCAATGGTTACTGTTCGCAACGAATCTATGGAAGGTACCGGAGTAGGTTGCAAGAGTTACTGATCGCAACTCATATACGGACAGTTCGGGAGTAGATTGCAAGAGTTACTGTTCGCAACTAATCTACGGACGATACTGGAGTAGATTGCAAGAGTTACTGTTCGCAACTAATACCTGTATCCAATTACAGACATTCGTGTCGGTGGTTGTGTTCGGCGTTTACCATGGCCTCTGTTTTCTGCCCGTGGTACTGAGCCTGGTTGGTCCCCAGCCTTACATATCTCACAGGGATGGGCGCAGGCGACCAAAGGCTGCTTATGTAAGTAGATGTGTTCTATAATTGAGGTACACCATGTGCGATAATTCATGATATATTTACAAAAACTGTGATGTTTTCTGTAAATGACGTCGAAAGATGACGAAAGTTGTATATCAAATGCGGAATTTATATCAAGAAACATATTTACAGAAACTGTGATATTTTCCGTAAATGACGTCGAGAGATGACGAAATATATCAAATACGGGCGGATTCCGCATTTGCTATGAAAATGTTGTCTATTTTATAAATTTTATCAATATTTTAAATGAGATATAGCACATGTTCTTCAAATCACATGGCGTTTTTAAATAGTGTGACTGGAGAAATGGGGCTTATTGGATTTCCGACAAATAACACACTTCTGTAGCCTGATAACGATCTATATTGCATATTAGAAGCATGACGGGTGTTTCATTGATGTAATGGCGAACAGTGCAGATCCTGATCAGACTGTGCGGATGCACAGGCTGATCTGGATCTTCACTGGTCGCAAAATCCCATAACCCAATGTCTCCAGTCACAGTCACATAATATGAGACACGCCCTGTGGTTTTGTACCTACTGTCTGTTCCACGTTTTACTGTCGACGAACTTTTGGCCATTAAACACATTAAATCTAAAAAATATTTAAAAGTAAGTACTTTTTAATCAATAACAAAAATACAATTTTTCTCCTACATGTTCTCATGAAATTCCATCAAATATTGATTTTATTGCGAAAAAAAGATTTTCGTATGGGAATTTAACATGGGGATCAAAAAACGAAAACATTTGGAAATTGACTCCGAAACCTGGCGAGATAGCTTGAAAATGATGTAACTAAGAAAACAAGTTAGATTTTGAAAATCGATCCAGAAATAAAAAAAATATTTTTAAAAAATCTATTTTTAGCCCCAGGGAAATCGTTTTTTCGCAATAAAATCAATATTTGATTGAATTTCATCAAATGCAATTTTTTTGAGAGGGTGACTTTTTTGTTATTGATAAAAAAGTACTTACTTTTAAATATTTTTTAGATTTAATGTGTTTAATAGCCAAAAGTTCGTCGGCAGCAAAACGTGGAACAGACAGTAAGAACATGTGCGATTTTCGATGAAATATATTTACAGAAATGGCGTGTCTCTTATTAGTTTGAACTAAGCGATGTGCCGTCTAATGCCACAGTCATAGTGTCACGTTTTGACTGAGAAGTTCGTAAGTGCAAAATATGAACTTGGAATAACATTTACACTGATGGGCGATGTTGATTAGTGAATTAGTGAATGTGTTCACATGCAATTATGTGCACATGTAGGAGAAAAATTGTAGCATTAGTTAGCAACGTTAATGTGAGAAGTAAATTAATAAAAATCTTTGTACGAAATTATATCGTGCGAGGTTTAGTGAAACGGGTCCCTGACCCCGAATTTCGGCCATGTGCCACGTTGTCGCCACGTGCTAGCCACACTGTCGCCTCGCTGTAGCCTCGCTGTCGCCACGTTGTCGCCACGTGATGGCCACGATGTCGCCTCGTGTAGCCTCGCTGTCGCCACTTTGTGCCACGTTTGCTCACGTTATAGCCACGTTCTGCCACGTTTCACAACGTAACTAAACGTGGCGGCCAAACCTTACACTATGACTGGGGTATTACCGACAACCTCCACAGATTGTAACGCGGAAGATTCCTGGTAAGTCGTATCGGAAGTTGCTTGCGATTTTGTATGTTCGAATGCCTACTTATAAGACTAGTCCAATCACAGGCATTCGGCGTGTTTCATATATATATGGTCGGACACGACCTCGTATCATAACAAAATAACATGTTTACAATTGTAATGTTCTATGCATGCTATGTATTTCGGCAGGATATCAATAATTCTCAAATCATCAATTGAACTTGCCACTACAATATTGACGTTAGAGCCTTAAACACATTATTTCATTTGTTATGATACGAGGTTGTGTCCGACCTAGGAAAAGGAGCTATAATTCGATATGCTTCGATTTGTTCTAACTAGGCTATTTTAGCAAGATAACAATAATTCTCAAATGAACATGTGCACTTTCCGCCAAAATATTCATATTAGCGTTAATAAAATCGCGGAATGTGTTCTGATACGAGGTCGTGTCCGACCAAAGTTAGAAGCCTTGTTCATATATAGCGAGTTATACCGATGAAAGACGAAACACGCCGAATGCATGTCAGTCCAGTGATGTATCCTTTATTTCAGACAACCAAGGATGGATCAGGTGATAACACGCCACTCGAAGAATACATGACCAGCCTATAGTGCCAGTAGTAGAACGTGATACTTCAGTAGCCGATTTCACGAAAATTGCTAAGCATACTTATCTAGCTAATTATACTTTGAGGGAGTAATCATTTATTTTTCCCGAAATGCATTATTTTATATATGTACTTACCCACTCCATAGGCACAATTGTCAAACTGTTCTTCACAGGAATTAAATAAGTCTTTAATTGTGTCACTATTCCACCAGTTCTAAACATTATGAATGCCCGCTATACAGATACATGTATAATCATTTAGTAATACTTATTTTACTGATAGTGACTCGTGCTGCTATCAGGCTATTTTCATATGCAAATGAGGCATGATATTTTTTAATTATTTGCGTCACCTGATATCAGTGTGGAAATTTACGTTTGATATACAATATATAATAATGCCAATCAATACGTGGGTTAATGGTGAATGAAGTATGTTTATTTGCCAGAACATGTCTCAGGTGATGTCTCTGATATAAAGAACATTGTGTGCCTACTGAGTGGGCATGTACCTTAACATTTTCCCCTCAAAGTGTACTTTATAGCAAGATAAGTATACTTTGTAATTTTGGTGAAATCGGCTAAAGACAATCAGGCTACCTGCAACACGCTCGCAGTTGTCGTTGTGACAGAAGAAATGGGGCTTATGGGATTTGTGACCAGTGTAGCGCCTGATCAAATAGCACACTCATGTAGACTGATAGCGATATATATTGTTTGTTAGAAGCATGGCAATTGTTTTATTGATTGAATGGCGAACAGTGCAGATCCGAGGTTGATCTGGATCTACACTGGTCGCAACACCCATAAGCCTCATTTATCCAGTCACAGCAACATTATATTGAATAGACATATTTTAAATATAGAAGACTTATTATATTTTGTGAATTATGTATTTTTATATCATTGTGAAAATGAAGTGGTTATATTTTTGTGGTGGGTGTATTTGTGGTCTGTTTAGATTTGTATTTTATACTACATGTACTAGTACATATAATTATAAATGTGTTGTCTCATTGTTGTTTTAAACCACAATAATATTATTTTGCTTACTATTTTATAAAAACGCAGATATGCGCTAAATTTTATGCTGTTAATGATACATTCAAGGTGCATGATCACGTGGTTACAACAACAACAACAACAACGTCACCCACTCAGTATTATTTTATATTTTCCTCAATATGCAACGGATATTGATGAAATATGGCGCAGCAAATGCGTCTTCATGAGTTGCATTTTGTGGTCTAGGGAGTTTGGCACAGACTTATGTCGTTTTTGCGAAGAATCAATTTCCGTGTCGGAGACACGGAAATCGATTCTTCGCAAAAACGACATAAGTTTGGGCGAAAATACAGAGACCACCAAATGCAGCTTAACAAGACGCGTTTGATGCGCCATATTTCATCAAAATCCGTTAGGTAATAAGGACAATATAAAAGAATACGTACTTTGAATCGGTACTTCTTGTTGTTGTTAGTACCACGTGATCATACACTTGACATTTACGTTGTGCAATGTATGTTTAATGTATTATTATCATTAATCTATAAACCACTTGCACCAACTCAAAGACTTATGTGTTGTTTATTCCTGGACAGAGCTCCAGATAACGTGCGTATTGGCGTATTTTACGCACTTGTTGTAGCAGAATATGCATTGATTATCAAAAGTGGGAGTACAAAATACTCACAGCAATGTGAAAATACGCATTAATTTTCAAATTAAGTAGTGAAACTACTGTAATAAAGTTGCAGCTTAAATAAGTGAATTTTTCAAGTTGTTTTATTTTTGTATCATCTTTTCGCTATTTAATAAGGAAGAAAATCAATAATACTTTTGTAAAAGTAAAATACGCATTGAATTTTAAACATGGGGGTATAATACTCTTTAGAATAATCTCATTATTAGATACAAAATTATCTGGAGCAATGATTCCATTTGGCGGTTGGCCGAGACTATTTGTCATTTCGGCTGACAGGAGCCCATTTCACTAAACTTCGTACGACTAAGAAGTTCGTAAGTTCAAAACTCAAATGTACAACAAAGTTCTCATTAACAGCCGATTTTAGAGAAATTGTGGTGGATTTGCATTAGTGGACCACAAGTAAAATTATAAAAGTCTTTGTACATTTTTATCGGAATAAGTTAGTGAAACGGGCCACTAAACTTTGTACGATAACAATTTTAGTACGAATATTTTCACATTGTGGCCTAGCACATTAATTTTGTTCTCTAATACATTACATATTTACTCACAGGTAAGAGTCGTTAAATATGAACATATCCACAAAAGGTTTCATAAAATCGGCCTTTATAAAGAGAGACTTTTGTTGGGAGTTGTAGGTTTCAATATACGAATTTCTTAGTCGTATGACGTTTAGTGAAACGGGCCCCAGGTTTGTAACGCGCTGTATACAATCTGATACTAGCAGCAGGAATATGCGTGTTACTAGTATCAGGCGGCATAGGGTTAACTGGTACGTTAATGTTATGGTTTCGGGCGGTTGGTGGCGCCCATCCTTGCCGGAATCCCGATATCACTGGTTTGGCACTCATGTACATGTTTTGCTGTCTTGCTGCTTAAGAGTTCAATCCGGTTATGTCCATTATAAAAATAGTAATATTAGTACTAATCGTATTACTTTTAGGGAGTGGGACCTGGCACCAGTGGCCTATTTCATCAACATTGCCAAGTATACTTTACTAGCAAAGTATACTTTGAGGGAGTAATCATTTATTTTTCCTGAAATGCATTATTTCATATAGAACTAACAAATGCATATATTTCATGATTAAAAGTATGCAGAATTATTATACTGAATTTATTACATTATCACAGCCAAATTGCTGTGATAATGTAATAAATTCAGTATAATAAAAATATACTTTGCTACTATTAAAAGTATACTTTGCAATGTTGATGAAATAGGCTACAGGTCAGATTATTATATTCTAATGTCAGATCTGAATACACTGGAACCTCTCTAAACTGGACGCCCCGGGGACATCCAAGGATGTCCGGTTTAGAGAGGTTCCAGTGTGAAACATGTATATTTTATATAACTACTTCCCAGACACGCGTGGGTGCTTTGCGGTAATGAACATGCAGTATATTATATGAATGAATGGCCTTTTTGTGGAATTTATCGGGGTATAAACTTGGAAAAGTCGCGGGAATACCGGACGAAGGCCGGAAGGCCTCGTCCAGTATTCCCGCGACTTTTCCAAGTTTATATCCCGGATAAATTCAACAAAAAGGCCATTCATTCCTTATAATTCCAGCATTTGAAATAAATTCATCAAGAAAATGTGTTTATTTTCCGTTTTCTTAAGAATTATTTTAACTGCGCATCACGGTTACGGAAAGTAGTTCGACATGGGAGTTTACTGGGATATAAATTTTGAACAGATACTTGCTACGGGCCAATCAAATGTTAGGGAATTGTGTAAAGATTTTTCTGCTGGAATTATATCAAAATTAAGCACAACTATCTTGTCTCTGGGTTCGGTTTAGAGAGTTTGACTGTATATCTTTTTGTTGTAGATATTCAGTTCTGATTTGGGGATCCCCCCTCCACCCCAAGCTATCCCAATAGAAGGGCCAGAGCTGTTCTGGTTCATAATGTCTGCGCATTCGTCAGACTACATTGAAACCTCGCTAAACAGAACACCCTGGGAGGTCTCTAGGGTGTCCGGTTTAGCGAGATTTCACGGTAAATCAGGCAGTCGATTATTCCGAGCTATAGTTGTGTCCTATGCGATCACGAACATGCATTATCACCCGAGATAAATGAACGAGAAATACATAAAAAATAAGATCACAGGTGTTTTCGTCGTGTCTGGTATAGAGGTTCCACTGTACATTCATTATAGGAAAGGAATGACCGCCTGAGACACAATCGGCTGTTGTGGCTACGGAATAAGGAACATTGTTTTTTTTTCATTTCCATATTTATTCATTAATACATGTATTATATAACAAAGAACAGGAAATAGACACGATATACATGGAAAAATGTCAAACATGAATGGATACTGTTGTCGGACATATATTAAATGACATGCTTCGTATCGTCACATAATATCAACACAAATAACAGTTTCTCAGTGCATTTGGATGATAAATGTAAAGTAGATCCTTTGTAACATTTCACCTACTGATATAATTGTGCAAAAGAAAATACTAGAAATATAATTTGCTATTTTGAGGTGATATGTCCGAACACAGTATCATATTACAAGACTGAACTAAATGAAATAAAATCTACACCAGTTTCATGACAATATAGTTCATGCGTCAACGATGTTTTTTGGGAATGTGATTCAATGCAAGAAAAACATAACATATATGGATAACGGAGACAGATAAATGGAGTGATGTATTTTGTTTGAATCATAGTTGTAGGTAGAATATAGTGATGTTAATTACAACGCCAGTATATTCTTCAAGTAGGTCAGAGTTGTACGATTAAATGTTTCTAAAAGTTCCTGACTATCAGGGTAATTGCACGATACATGAGTTGTTAATTCGAGGGAACGAATTGTTATATCGTGGGAACGAATTGTTATATCGTGGGAACGAATTGTTATTTCGTGGGAACGAATTATTATTTCATGGTAACGAATTAATAAAAAAAGAATTCTACGTCCCCTGCGTGGCTCCGTAAGATAGGTACTTTTGTCTGACGACAGGAACTGTGAAATACTATCGGAGTCACATATACTGGCGGAAAAAAGTAATTAATGCAGTGATAAATTGTGTAATGTAGTGAGTATGTAGTGAGTAATATTAATTCGATTATGTAATTTCAAATGTAAAATATTGACTTTACCGAGCGCGGGAACAGTGCCATTCCTATCAACTGACTGTTTTTTTTATATGTTGTTTGTACATACTAAAACAGATTACACACATTCAAAATGATATAGTATAAGTATACTATTGGTATTTGCATTTTGAACACTTCCAAATATGTATAGATGGTGAAACCTCGGACAAACTTTTTTAATAATTGTCATAAATTACCATTGAATTACACCTTTTTACCTGTGCTTTTTGCTACAAAAATGTGTATGAGATACCTACTAATGTTTTCTCTTAAATGCAGCAGAATGCAGGAAATGCCATCTAGAAATCAAAAACAAAATCAAGGGGGCGGGGGGGGGGGGGCATGCCCCCGGACCCCCCTAGCACTCCCTCGCTTCACTCGGGTCGACTGCCGCCTCCCCAATATTAATTTTCTTCCGACGCCTCTGTAGTAATCACAGAAACAAGTACAAAAAACAAATTGATATAAACCCACCATTTGCATAGCACTGTCCACCAATTTCGAGAACATGTAGCATAATGAATGATGCAATCCTTTACAACCAGACGAAGTAACGTGTAACATGGCTGTGAGCTAACGGCCATCAACGACGCAATGACCCGGAAGTAGAAAATCCCGGAAGCGATGCCTGTCCGGTGTAATAGAGGATATAAATACGGCCGGTACCAGTTGTCGGCCACACTCGCTCTCTGATCGTTCCTAAAGTCGGATCCTATCCAACCACTGAGGTAAGTGGCTTTATTTTTGCGGTACCTTGTATATATTCGTTGAAAATATAATTGTATTTATGTTTACAACATGTGTACCTTTTCTTTATACGAGTATATCAGTATATTCGTTGATACTCAGTTTGTCCGCATAATATCCATTTAAATACTACAGACCTATATACTATCATTATGCTAATACATGTATATGCAAACAGTGTAGATTCAGATGAGCCGGCTCGTAACGAGCCGTCTCATCAGAATCTGCACAGTTTGCAGATACATGTGTAGTTTCTGATTATTTTTCACGAAATTAAAACATTTCTAACTAATGAACTTGTCTGGAAATTCACCTGGTATTCATTGAGTTATATAAGCTATTGACAAAATGATAAAACATGTTAGAGATCAGTGGAGATATGCTCAGTGTTCTCACTATTCTACAATGGTATGTAAAAATATCGACCTAATTCCCACCTGTCGAAAATAAATGTCTGTCACAAACATATACGTTCCCCACCGAGAAATGTTTTGGCTATCTAAACCTTGCATATGTGTGGTTTTAAAGGTGCATACCAACTCAGTAGGCACAAACTGTTCTTTAAATGAATTAAATAAGTGTATACGTGTCACTATTCCACCAGTTCTAACAATTACGAGGGCCCGCTATACAGATATAAGGCTATTTTCATATGCAAGTGAGGCATGATATTTTTTTTAATTATTTATACTAATTAAATGCGTCACCTGAAAAAATAATATTTTCGACATATTATAAAGTATGATCATTGAACATCAAAAAATAAATACAGAGAACGTATAGTAATGTCAGTTAACATTTTAAGGAAACACGGTTATCGCCCCTCATATCAGTGTGGAAAATTACGTCCGACATAAAATGTATAATACTGCCAATAAATACGTGGGGTAATGGTGAATGAATGTTTATTTTGCCAGAACATGTCATCTTTTGCCAGAACTATCCATGATGTCGCCGAAGGACTACTTGTCAGTACACAATGATCATGTGATAAGGCAAATTGTGGTAATAACCTCCGAATGGGCTAACTATAATATATTGAACTTGATCTGATACAATCATCCTTATTTTACAGTACTTGCTATTTGTTATACAGCAATCAGAGAGTTTTTCAATTCCCAAACAATGTAGAATCCTGAAAGGGGGGGAGGGGGGGGGCGGCTGGGCCCCCTCTCCGATTCCGCCACTGAGCAGTATCATTGTTGTGTTTGTTTCAGTAATTATGAAGGCCATCGCTGTTGCCCTCGTTGCTTTGTTCTGCGTTGTTGCCATGACAACGGCCAACTACAATACTGGTTACTCCTCTGGATTTGGGAGCAGTAAGTAACAGTTACATGAGTGTTGGTTTAATATAATAGTTATTAGACCGCTTAACGCCACAATCAACCAGTCAATGAGTTTAATAAATATACAGTGGAACCTCTCAAAACCGGACACCATGGAAGGTCCCCAGGGTGTCCATTATAGAGATGCTCTACTGTAAAGCAGGCATACAACCACTCCAAGACATGTGTCCATGCTTTGCAATCACAAACAGACAGTGTCATCGAAGATAAATGAAAAAGAAACCCATCAGAATTACCCACACAGGCGTTTACAGGGTGTCCGGTTTAGAGAGGTTCCAATGTAAATAAACACTAAGGAGTTTAGGCATCACGGGACGGTTGAAAATAGCCAAAATTTACCGCTTTTCTGACGGCGGCGGGTGACTTATAAAATCACCGCCTCTCGCATTCATTTAAATACTCGCAAATGATGTACAAATCGCGCGCCACAATACAAATGCGGTAACCGCCTCAGATGTGTATATCTATGGTCAGAAATTTCAACATGACTGAATGTGTTGGAATTGTGTTCATGAAAATATGAGGCACAGAGACTTTGTTATGAATTGTTCTATGACTTGTAACACGACACCATTTCCTGAAAAAAGATTCCAAAGCGGGATCATAACCACCTTAAATTTTCGCTAACATTGAGTTTCATAGTATTATGAAATACTCTAAGAAATTCAGCTAGTCAATCCTCACAAAATCAAGACGTATTCATAAACCTATTTTTCTAGACACCCTGGTGTAACTTGCAGGGTCGGTATTGATATATATAGAAAATCGCCCACCCCCTTTTTTACCGCTAGTTCCGCACTGTCCCGTGCGACCTTAAATTGTGTTCATAAGCGGCGCAGAGGATGTAGAGGACGTCCTTCCTTCGTTTCTACGCCATACAATTATATACACGGAAATGATTTGGTTTAGGAATTAAAAACATTAAGTTTCCTCTGTACACGTAGTAACCAAGAAACAAAATGTTCCCAAGGAGCGACACCATTATACTGTAACTAATAGTATGTACCGTCCCGTCCAGCCTCTGACATTTAGTATTTCCCGCCATTTTCAGTGATGCCGCTGCTGCTGTGTCTGCTGTTGTTCCCGCTCCTCTTCAATAAGTCGTCCGGCGGTTCCACCACCTTCATCCACGGAAACTTCTCCGCTCCGACGTAAGTATCGAACATTCGGCTGCCCGCTTACAAACAGGGGACGTCACAAGGGGTCGGTGGAACAATGGGGATACGTCCATAAAGGACTTAGCCCCATTTTTCAACAGACCCCTTCATGTTGACAAGGTGTATATCACGTGGTTATAACAACACCAACATGTACTGAAACTTCCAGAAGTATCGTACAGTCAGCTGCCCGCTTACAAACAGGGGACGTTACAACATTGACAGCGATAACGAAGGGGTCGGTGGAATGATGGGGCTCCATATTTCAACCCACCCCTTCAGTTTTAGATCATTATTATAGGAATGAATGGCATTTTTGTGGAATTTATCAGGGTATAAACTTGGAAAAGTCACGGGAATACTGGACCAAGGCCGGAAGGCCTCGTCCAGTATTCCCGCGACTTTTCAAAGCTTATATCCCGATAAATTCCACAAAAAGGCCATTCATTCCTTATAATTCCAGCATTTGAAATAAATTAATCATGAAAATATGTTTATTTTCCGTTTTCTTAAGAATTATTTTAACTGCGCCTCACGGTTACGGAAAGTAGTTCGACGTGGGAGTTTACTGGGATATAAACTTTGGACAGAGTCTTGCTACGGGCCAATCAAATGTGAGGGAATCGTGTAAATATTTTTGTTCTGGAATTATCATCATGCACATCCTCAAAATAGCATCATAATGAGGGATCGTAGATAGTAATTTCCCTTTGCAAATCTATTTATATACATCCGGTCCTATGCTGTATTTCAGGGTTTATTTCTTACCGAATAGCACATAAATTGAGTTTTGTGAACAGAGTAGACACAGATCAGACTGCACACCTGTGCAGTCAGATCTGAGTCTACACTGATTGCAATAACAGTAATAAGTGTGAACATATGAATCTAGCAAATAATGTAGTCCAATATCAGATTACGCAGATATGGACATGTAGGATTATCTGGATCAACACTAGTCGAAATAATGGGTACATTCGCCCCTTTTTCAAGCAATAATGCCATACAATTTGGACCGGATTTCTATAAATAAATTCAACGGGAGATAACTAGCTACGATTCCTCATTAAAAAGTGTACTGGTACGTAACAACATGTTTACTTCAATTTCCCATTTCCGTAACCGGTGCTCATTAAATTGCCATACATTACCGCCTGCACTAATCTGGCCAATACTGTATGTGTCATTTTTTTATTTCAATATACTGCTACTAACAATCACATTGCTTGATTGCGAATTGACTATGAAAATATCGGTTTGAAACGTTGATTATTACAAATCCACTAATTGTAATCTTGTTTGTTTCAGTGGCAAATAGATGACCTTTCCACGACGGTTACCATGGACCGGGCGGACACAAGATTCAGTATTTGTTTTGATGTTGTTGTCTATTTATTTATTTGGTTTTGTTGAAATAAAATGCTGAGTTCAACGGAGTAATTTTATATTTTATTTACATAGCACACTTTTACGGTAGCTGAACGTGACACACGATACAATAGGAGTTATTAATCGGATTGCGAACAGTTTAGCTCCGGCCCAGCCTGCGCATCTGCGCAATCTGAGCCGCGGCTACACGGTTCCATGTTAAGGATCATCATTTGATTCAACATAATTGCTTCGTAAAAATGATGGGATATATGTATAACATATACTAGTACAGTCTACAGTCGTTACGTCAAACTATCTTATGTCAAACTACAGATAATTAAAACAATCAATTAGACGAAGAGTATTAGGGTCGAGATCGGAAAAAAATAAGCCAAAGCTGAATGTTTCAGAAAATGACAAAACATATCATTAGTAATAACATATAAAATCTCCCCATGAATCCCACTGGAGCTTAATCCAGGAATCAAAATGGCGTCCAACATGGCCGCCAAAATTACAACTATCATAACTAGTGCAAACTCCCCTAAACCAATCAAGGAAAGCATGTTCCGAAACATACTGAATATAACTAACGAATCATAATATACCAAATTGTGAAATACAATACAATCAAAATGGTGTACAAGATGGCCGCCAGTATTTCTTAACTTTCTAAACTGAGCAAATATGAGGAACATTTGGAATACCTATATTCGAATGTAATATTGAGCTTATTAGAAGACATTCCAACTATACAATATATTTAATACATATTTTATATATTATCTTGTGTAAACTGATAGCCAATGTCGTAAGATGACGTAAATTTGTACAGAAAATGTATAACATTATCCTAATTACTATATATGAATTTGTTGTTTGTGTCATTTGAAGACATTTGAACTACGCAGTACCTTTACTGCATACTTTATTTATTATTGTATGCAAACTTGTATTCAAGATGGCCACCAAATTTGACAAATATCGCAAATTAACTATTATATCCCAATTCTCATGAATTCGTGCCTTCTCATTGAGTCGTGCCCCTAGAAAACAAGTGAATAAGCATATTCTAGGAAAAGTGTTAATTGAAAATTATTTTAAAAATATATTTTAAGTTGTATCCCACTGTTTTCTAAGTTAGTTTTACATACAATTGTGATTTACCACCTATTTTGTGACTTTTCTACATATTTCCTTAATCTGAAGAGTGTCTGTTCGCAAATGATGCATAAAATGTGATAAATGTTGATTTCTAGGTGAATCTGGACTTCACTATATTTAAATTTGATTCATCTAGGCAGCAACACTTCTTTATTGTATGAGTGATCAAGGAATGTCACTCAAATGTGAAAACGGTTGTAGGGCACGAACCTGATGAGAAGTTTCAAGATCAATTAGGTGACATGGGTGGGTTATTTCTAGGGACTCTAAGACTTGCATAAACAATAATTTTGGTGAATTCCTTATGTCCACTCGTAGTCAAGTGTTTGAACTTTATGTTGATGTATACATTTTCAGGAATTAATCAGAATATAACACACAATATGAATTTATGAGCTTAGGGGCACGGATCCATGAGAATAGGGACAATACGACAAATCAACACAGGGAAATGAAGAAAAAAAACACGTTAATGTTATTCAAGAATGAAATATGTCTCAAATTGGCAGTCTTATTTCATTGCAGCAGCACGATCAAGCACAATTATGTTTGTAACTGCATAACTAATTGGAATAACCTGCTAAGTTAGAAAATGTATCACTAACTTTCAAACAAATCACCAGTGGCATTAATGTATCGTCAAGAAGCACCCACATTGAAAATATCAATCATAAGTACCTTGATCTATATCGGTAGTTTAACCCAAAAATGAAGGTCCCTAGAAATATAGTAAGTGTAAATAATTCATTTTTACATCGATGTGTAGCATAATGAAGAAAATGTTTCATACGTGAGGTGATAGCAGCAGCAGCTATATTATATTATTAGTTGGTAGTTCCATTCGCGTAGACAAACGTGATTGATCAATTGACTTTGAAATATCCATATATTTTACAATACTGCACTCAGTATGACCATATTTAGCAAATCAACAATAATTTAACGTACATATACATGCACTATTTACATTCTAATTTGTGTGACATTCCACTTTTTGACATCTGCAGGAACTGGTATAACATATGCATACCACCACCATATTATTCCCATGCATAATATTCACATTCATGTAACCATATATGTGTATCCCTTATCTAGAGCGATGATTGAATCGATTCGATTCATACTGTTGTTTCTTTCGTTTGGCTATATACCATGCCGTATTATATGTATCAGATGAGACATGTTTCAACTCGTTCTGGTATGCATAACTATGACGTATGACTTTACGGTACACCGAAGAGAAAATAAAAAAGTATGTACACATTATGTTCCATTAAACTCGTGTTTTGGACCGCTAGAATGCTACAAAGATGTATAAAAGATTAATTGTTTTTAACGGGCTGTCAATAGTTATGGTTATTTTAGGCACCGATCAACTGGGGTAAATCCCGTATTTCATCTGTAAAGAGGAATCCCAAAATCAGAACTGAATATTTTCATCAAGAAAATATATATTCAGCCCTCAATTTAAAATATCCGAACTTGTGCCAGGTCCTCAAAGCGCAATAATCACTTAGTTCCAGCCCCTAAACGTAATCGGAGTACACTAGACGTACACTTGGGATAACCGGCTTCAACACTCGCGTACCAGAAAGCCAAATTGTAACTGAGGGCCAAATCAGGGATATCACGATTCTGGTAAAGATGACCCGCACCGCTACCCCGTCTCATGCTCCCAGCCAACCACCCACAGCTTGTCAGCTAGTGTAAGGAGACTCTTTCAACGTCGGTTGTCAACATCAAATTGCAAGGAAATGAGACCTGGACAATGTGTCACATACTTCCATATAAATGTCTTGCATGATTCTACAAGTTGTGTACTTATGTAATTTATGCATTGCTTTGCAATCCATATTCATTACACATAATATATAACTTGCACCATTGTAAACACTATATATACCTGGTAACCACCCGAGAAGGTCATGCTGTCTAACCTTTGATTAGTAACATAGTCATATTTCACTGCACGTGCTTTCACCAGTGAAAATATAGCAAAAAAATATGAAAACGATGGGAAATTTAACGAAACGAAAAAATAACAAAATCTTTTTTTGTGAAATTTTATTTTGGTTTGGTTACCATGGCAACCATACTAAATTTCGACCAAAATCTTTTTGTTCTCAAACAGCTGGGAAATTCATCATAACGAAAAGTAAATAGAAATTTAAAAAAAAAAAAAATATTATGTGTTGGTTGCCATGGTACCCATATTTTCATAAAAAAAAGTAATAAACAGAAAATTCAGATTTTTGCAACGAATATCACATATATGTTCATCTCGTGGTGTCATATGTCCATATTTCACGAGTGCGAAGCATATGACATATCTGAATATCCTCTATACAGTTTATTATGGGTGACCTGAAAATATAAAAGACGGGTATAAGCAGGCGATACATTTAGGCGCACTGCGAATAGTCAGGCCAGGTTTTCTCGTGGACAGGGTAACATGAATACGAATATACAATACACGGACATTTACAATAGACGGGACGGAACGGGACAGAGACCCATAACAGACCGGCAAACCATCTTAGGCGAGATGCAATAGCTGCACAGTGCGCATTATGGCGGACATTGAGACCCATATCAGACCGGCCACCCATCTACGGGGATATGCAAATGATAAACAGTGAGACCCGTGGCAGACCAGTAGTTTTCACAGGAATCGGTTGTAAAATGTTGGAACGCTGAAAAGGCAAATATACCAGAGCTATATAGAAGGCGCCCACTTACCGAAAGAATGTGAATAAATATTATACTGCACTATGGCTATGACCAGTTTGATTCGATGTCTCGGTGAAGAATGACCGGCTGGAGGCTAATAACTATATTTTACGCATGCATGGCTACATCCAATCAACATACATACATGCTATGACGTCACAGTACGGGAAACGAACACACAACGAGACGTATCATATGACATGTGTGGACAAATGAAATACAGACACGCAACAAAATGGGCGACAACAATAATACGTGACATAAACGGGGCGTAAAGTGAAAGTTATACATTAATAGGGGCGGATGTTGAATTAATTACCATATAGCCACATGTAAACAAATCTGACCATGTGACAATAATATAAGCTGATATGTTGAAGGTAGGCATACATGCATACACATATAGGCTGGCAGGCAAAACCACACATTTTTCCTCGCAAATCATTATTTATTTTACATGAAATGTGTACGTTATGTCTACAATGTACTCGTATATAAATGTAATTACGGTAAACGGAAAATACATCTGAAACATTATACACAGATTGTTACTGTATAATACAAATTATCAGATGTTGTCAGTCATATTGGTGGCCACATTGAATTAGATGGATCTTACATCCTGTATTGTAATATGCTTTATTTTATTAAATTGATAGTTAATTACAGAAGAAAAACATATGCTAAAGTAATTGTTTGTCCAGCCCATCGTGGAAAGCGAGACATATTAATCATGATGACATACAGATATGTATGTCCGCCCGTGGGAGAGTCCGCCCGAAATGTACATCACTTATATCTGTACAATCATAATCAGATTGCGTTATAACGTTTTTCACAAAAAAAATTAAATACCGTATACGTAGATCTGCAACGCTAAGTCGCGTCAACTTGAAACGTCAAGCGTGTCTTTTGTTACCATCCATACTTTCATTCCTTAGACCATCCATTTGGCCTTCCTACACAAGGTCAATGTCAAATTACATTGAGTTAACGGTTTTACCATATACATGTATATCTAACCACATATATACACCCTGATACGATCACCAAATATTGGGACTATCAATACACCCTCGGACTAGGAACAGCCTATGCGGGCTCAACATGCGGGCTGCGGCCTTCTGTTATGATTATTGGTAACCGTTTTGGCGGCCATCGGTGGACGCCTTATTATTTCAAATATAAACTTATTGAAGCTTTAATAATAGTAAATGTAACTTCAAGATAAACTAAAATCAATTTATATATGTTGTGAAGAAAATGTAACTTTTATATATTGTGTTGTTATTTTTGGCGGCCATCTTGGATATTTTAAAGGTTAAGCGACTCATACTTAATAAATGTATGGCAGCCATCTTGGACGCCATCTTGAATTCTGGATTAAGCTCCAGTGGGATTCATGGGAAGTTTTGATATGTTTCTCCTAATGAGATTCCGGACATATACTGAAAAATTCAGCTTTGGCTTATTTTTTTCCGATCTTTGGCGATTTTGTGTCTAATACTATTCGCCTAAAATTATTGATCTCAAATAAATGTTTTCCTATATACATGTAATAACTCTCGTTAGCTCAAAGTATTTGTCTCTGTCCCCTGGACTTAGAGTAAACGATAGTAGACTGTATGTGAAGATTTGATTGCCACAGTATCTATATGACGCATGGAGTTGCCAGTTCGGCAATTTTACTATGTATAAGCCATCAGCCAATTTTACCACTTGTAGCGTTTGAAACAGGCAGCAAAAATATGACAGATAAAGTAACAGAATATGGTGTAACACGTTTGTCCGAGGGCATGTGGACCTCTTGCTAAGACAGTTGCTACTTACAAGGAGTGCAGCCAGCGTAACCCCAGCTCAGTCTGTGCATCCGCGCAGTTTGATCAGGACCTATGCTGTCCAGCATTCACTCGCAGAAGTCGCTTTTACCGTTGCGCATCTGCACACCATAGGGAAGCCAAATACCATATCAAGGCTCCAACTGTTACGCTTTATTAAAGTTTTGCTTTGTTTTGGTTATTAATAGTTAATGCTCTTTGTTACATGTATATAATACATAACATATGATGCATACATACACATAGTTGACATAGTCAAAATGATATATTCTATACATTTGTGTTTAAATAGCAAAACAAAAGACCGTGATCTGACAAACAGAAAAAAATACGTATTTGTCAGAGCATGGTCGCAATCCTATAATTGTGCAGATATGCATGTACCAATGAGTTTTAATCTTTTAAATGTGTTTATATAGGTCATTGGATTATTTGATTGGGGTAGGAAGTATATACATATATCGGACGGTGTGATTGTTGGATTGGGATAGGAGGTATATTTATATCGGAAGGTGGGAAGGGTGAAAACTCGCTTACATGGTAACGTATAGTGATTTGGGGAATGGTGATATGGTAAGATAAAGGCAGTATTGTTAAAGGGTGTTTGCTTACTGTATAAAGTCATTCCATATTATGTGATTCTTTTCGAGTTTAATCTCTCATAGTGGCAAAAGCTTCTTCAAGTTTTGTAGTTTGTTTAAGATATGCGTTAAAATGTTCCAATGTTGGTTGTGAATCACTACATTTGGATCTGAAATTAAAGTAGTTGCTAAAAGGATTATAAAACTAATAAGCATTGTTCTCTTTGTACATGCAATTTTCGCGTTACAAAATGATATACATGTATAACGAATGCACATATACATAAGACGTGTGCACGTTTGAACTACCAGCATCTCTCCATTGATGCGCATGTATAATCTGTACAAATGGTCCATCTTGCTTTTTCACACATGCATTTCTTGTATGTTTTCATGACATACATATGTATATGTATTTCTTGTATGTATTCATGTATATGTTCAAATCTCCGCAAGGAATTAAAGCGTATATATACTACCATATATATATATATATGTATGTATGCATAAGTTCTTGTATGGTAGTGCAAATATATATTTCCATTCAATGTTTTGATTGTCTAATTCAATCTCCCATTTCCGTGCATGTTTTAGTTGTGGTTATCTCATTGATTCAACTTGTTGTTTAACAATTATGTTGTCATCTTTACTTACCATTGAGTTTTAATATTGCTTATCAATGCGTAATATTTTAGGAAGTCGCCAGCATTTATTTCATATGTATCTTTAAAATCACTGAAACTTTAGAAATCGTTTACTCTAAAATAATATATATGTTGCATGTACATAATGCCCTTGTTATATCAATCTTTATAAAAATAATGTACTAGTTAGTTCATGTTTAACGCCATAAAAGCCCAAGTTCTACGTTGGTGCTTAAATGTTTGAAGTTAATTTTGCACCACGTGATCAGGACTTCATTTAAAAAGGTATACGTGTTTGCTAATTGCTTTGCGTCATTCTCATTAACCCCTTGAACCCGAAAGCCCGCTATATCGGTTTATGCAAACAGTGCAGATCCAGATGAGCCGGCTCGTAACGAGCCGTCTCATCAGGATCTGCACTTTTTGAAAGTAATTTTCATATTTCTTAGAACAAAAAAAACAACCTTTTCATAAATGGATGAATCTGAAAATCATTTTGTGACCATTGGATTGGTCGGAACATTAGCATATCACAGTCCATTCCAGTTAATTAGGGTTGAAATGGTTAAGGTTACTTTTAAATATAATATCACCGCCATATTTCTTAAGTTATTAGGTCATATATACATGTAGATACACTTGACTTCAATGATAATTGCTTCACAAGAGTGATGTGATATATGAATATAACACAGTGTGAATATTGTCTTGTTACTGTATACTATATGGAACATTGATTTGCCGTCTCCGTCATCTTTGTATGTACAAGCCATCGTACAGTTTCACCACTTCGTCTTCGTGCATTTGACACATACAGCAAATTATCTGACAGTAAACCAACTACAATTTGGTTCAATACATAATAAACAGATATGACAACGGCAAGCTATGCCAGCAAACTACGAGACGAGACAAAAGACGAGATATCTGAGCATGTAGCTATCTGATATCTGATATCAAAATCAATTTTGATGTGTGAACTTTTCAATCCGATGCACAACCTATGTTAGTGCACACGTTACCTATAGGTAACGCCATATTTACTTACGTATGTGTATGAGGCTATTTATAATGGTGATTAATGTTGTTAAAAACACAGGCACAAACCTGTTCAGCAGAAAACTGACATATTTTACAGCTTGGTGTAATATAATTGATACGAGTCCGTTCTCCTGGCTTTTCTACATGTGATTAGCTACATTATATCATATGTTCTACTTCACATGTTGAGTTCTTTGTCAAACGGTAGAACATGTGAAACTGGCTGATGGCTGGACCACTTGGTCACTCCATGTGCCGTATAGGATATAGTGACGAGGTAGTATTCATATATATGTTATAGGAATTAAATAAGTGTATAATTGTGTCACTATTCCACCAGTTCTAAAACGTACGAGTGCCCGCTATACACATATAATCATTTAGTAATATTTATTTTACTGATAGTGACGCGCGGTGGTATTATGCTATTTTCATATGCAAATGAGACAAGCTATTGTTTTTATATATTTATACTAATCAAATGCGTAACCTGAACAAATAATATTTTTGACAGGTTATAAAATATGATCATTGCACGTCAAACAATAAATACAGAGTATAAATAGTAATGTCAGTTAACGTTTTAAGGAAACACGGCTATCGCCCCTGATATCAGTGTGGACATTTACGTCTGATATAAAATGTATAATAATGCCAATCAATACGTGGGGTAATTATGAATGAATATGGGTTTTTTTTGCCAGAAAATGTCATATCTACAGAATATACAAAACTATCTGCCTCCCTATATTATAACCTACTGAGTGGGCATGTACCTTTAAAGTTATCCTCAAACGACGTAGTTGATGAAATTCCTGAAAAGAACAATTTCATTGTGGAACAATGGTGTTAACAAGTAGGTGGACAAAAGTGACTACAACTAACAAGGTCTCAACAAATTCTCTTTTGGATATCTGACTAAGAAACATGGCTCGATAGGCACTTTGTCTGACTGTGGAATAATATCGGAGTCACATATACTGGCGGAAAAAGAGTAATTATGCAGTGCTAAATTGTGTATTAAAATAATTCCCTAATGACGTATAGCTACAAAAAAAAACACATTTTACCCGATTGTTTATGCATGTCACTTAAAACGATCCCATATTTATACTTCAATTACAATATTCAAGCTATATGAATGTTTTGTTTTGATAAAAATTAACAGAAAGCTATTCAAATATAAACCCGCCAATTTGATCACACGGTCGGTGTACCAAATTTCAGGACATGTAAATCACATACTGTAATCAGTTAGAACCAGACGAAATTGTCACATTACGTGTAACATGGCTGTCGGCTAATGGTCATCAACGACGCAATGACCCGGAAGTAAAAGATCCCGAAAGCGATGTCTGTCCTGGGTCGTAGAGGATATAAATACGGCCGATACCAGTTGTCGGCCACACTCACTCTCTGATCGTTTCTTTAAGTCGGATCCTATCCAACCACCGAGGTAAGTGCAATTATTTATTTTATGCATTTATTGAAAATATAGTTGTACTGATATTTATAATATTTGTACGTTTTGTGGATACGACTTAGAGTATAACAGTATAATGATATTCGTTGATATTCAATTTGACCGTAAATTATTTTAACATTAGCATTCATTGCAATACTGCATACATCTATACTATGCTAATACATGTAAAGCAAACAGTGTAGATCCAGATGAGCCAGCTCGTAACGAACCGTCTCATCAAGATATGCACAGTTTGCAGATGCATGTGTAGTTTCTGATTATTTTTCACGAAATTAAAACCTTTCTAATGAACTTGTATGGAAATTCACGTGGTATTCGTTATTAAGGCTATTGACAAAAGGATAACACATTTTAGATCAGTGGAGATACTCTCAGTGCTTCACTATTCTAAAATGCTAAGTAAAAAATATCAACCTCATTCCCACCTGTCGAAAATAAATGTCTGTCTAATTTCGAGGGATGTTTTGGCTGTCTAAATCCTGCCTATGGGTGGGTTTAATTCCTCATATGCGTCTATGACTATATTTGCCAATACACAGATGTGTACGTTCTCGGAGCATATATTGATGCAGTTTAATTTGATCAAGATATACATTGTGTGTGTGTGTGTACAGCTGTACTGTATCAAAATGGCCATGCTCTGGAATTTCTGTCTTTGCGCATCGCCAGATTGCATATATATTGATTTCGAAAAATACTCACATTTTCTGTAAATGTGGCTGTGACTGGAGCAATATAAGTGTTATGCAACCAATGTAGTCCCAGATCAGCCTGCGCATCCGCGCAGTCTGATCAGGGCCTGCACTGTTCGCCAATCAGTAAGTGACTCACATAGTATGCATCTGACAACAAATAGAGATGCCTATTACGCTGCATAAGTAGGCTAGCATAACACGAATCTCATAAGCCCCATTTCTCCAGTCACTGCCACAAATAGGGGCGCCAGAAGCATCATAAGATTGGTCCGGCGAATCTAGTGGGTCCACCCGCTACCCACCCAACAACTGAGTGGTAACAACGTACACTCCTGATGAGAAATGAGAAACATTGCAGACTGTTTGTTTACATTCCGTTTTATATATATATATATATATATATATATATATATATATATATATATATATATATGTATATCCCTATAATACATGTACATGCATAACAAACTTCAGTATCCTTATAATACTGAATTGCCCTATTTTTTAAATATAACTTCAATATATATATATATATATATATATCCCTATAATACATGTACATGCATAGCAAACTTCAGTATCCTTATAATACTGAATTGCCCTATTTTTTAAATATAACTTCAATATATATATATATATATATATATATATGTATATTCCTATAATACATGTACATGCATAACAAACTTCAGTATCCTTATAATACTGAATTGCCATATTTTTTAAATATAACTTCAATATATATATATATATATCCCTATAATACATGTACATGCATAACAAACTTCAGTATCCTTATAATACTGAATTGCCATATATATAAAATATAACTTCAATTATATATATATATATATGTATATCCCTATAATACATGTACATGCATAACAAACTTCAGTATCCTTATAATACTGAATTGCCCTATTTTTTAAATATAACTTCAATATATATATATATGAATGCCAAATACATTGGTATGTCAAAAGTATTGCTCCGGCAGTGGCCGGACCTGTCGGACCTGTTCCGACGCCCCTGTTACTGAAATTTCATGTAACATGCGAAATTTGCGAAACATCTATATCATAAGGGCAATCAATAACTGTAGATTGTGCTGTTAAATTAGGTGTTCCATCGATTAGGCACAAAATGTTCTTTATAGGAATTCGATAAGTGTATTATTGTGTAACTATTCCACCAGTTTTAAAAATTAGGAATGCTCACTGTACATATATTATCATTTAATAATCTTGGATTTATTACAGATAGAGACGAACGGTTGCTATTTTGCTATGAAACTGAGGCAGAACATTATTAAATTAGTATCAATTATCAATTGATATCAATTAAACGTGTCACCTGAATAAATACTTTTATCGACGATGCCACGATAGTATAGCAGTATCGTAAAATCATTGTTGTTGTTTTTTCAGAAATCATGAAGGCCATCGCTGTTGCCCTCGTTGCTTTGTTCTGCGTTGTTGCCATGACAACGGCCGACTACAATACTGGTTACTCCTCTGGGTTTGGGAGCAGTAAGTAACAGTTATAAAAAGGATTACATTGGTGTTGGTTTAATATAATAGTTATTACACCGTTTAGCTACGCCATAAGCAACCAGTCAATGAGTTTAATAAAAAATAAATGAAAGTTGAGGTGTTTAAATTCGTTTCTACGCAGTATATAGACGGAAATGACAAACCCCTTAAATTTCGTTAAATTTCGTCCATTCGTTTCTACGTCGTATATAGACGGAAATGACAAACCCCTTAAATTTCGTTAAAGTTCGTTATTTTGTTTCTACGCCGTGCATAAATTAAAAAAGAATATACAGTGGAACCTCTTTAAACCGGACATAAAGAAAACACCTGTGATGTTATTTTTTATGAGTTTCTTGGTCATTTATCTCGGGTGATAATGTCTGTTCGTGATCGCATAGCACACAGGTATGGCTCAGAATGATCAAATGCCTGATTTACAGTGTAACCTCTCTAAGCCGGACACCCTTGGATACTACCATGACGATACTACGATGTCACGATGAAAATAGTACAACAGCACGGTGGCGATACTGCGATATTACAATACTGCTATGACGATACTATGGTATCACGACAGTTCGATGACGATAGTACGGTATAGCACGATGACGATAGTACGATACAATATCGTAGTATCGTCATCGTGCTATCGTAATATCGCGTTATCGTGATATTGTAGTATCGTCATCGTAGCTTCGGATTATCTCCACCGTAGTATCGTGAAATCGTGCTATTGTTATCGTGATATCGTGCTGTCGTGGTATCGGCCCGATAGCGATATTACGATGGCCTTAACGGAACACCGTAGTCCAACGAGCCACATCATCTTACTGTACTATTAGTTTTGTACCGTTGCCGCCCACAGGTGTTTGAACAGATGATCAGAATGTTGGTGTCATATGGGTATTTGGGTGGATTGTGTGTGGATTTGGCTGGATTTCGTTGGTTTTGGGTAATTTACATAGTTTTGTGCAACTACTAATGCTCAATCATTACACACAACAGAAATCGTCAACTATCTACACATTCACCGTCCAGAACTTTCGGACCCCTTTCTTACTGTCAAAATACCCACGTACTTATACATGTGACGTAAATTGTATGTTGGTAACAATACACCCTAACCACCAGAGATACCGAAATAACCCATAAAATACAGAAATATGAACCATTCTCCAAGAACCTTTCTCCCTTTCTCCCGCCCAGCCTCAGACGTGTAATATTTCCCGCCATTTTCAGTGATGCCGCTGCTGCTGTGTCTGCTGTTGTTCCCGCTCCTCTTCAATAAGTCGTCTGGCGGTTCCACCACCTTCATCCACGGAAACTTCTCCGCGCCGACGTAAGTATCGAAATTCGGCTGCCCGCTTACAAAAAGGGGACGTTACAACATTGACAGCGATAACGAAGGGGTCGGTGGAACAATGGGGATAAGTTCACAAAGGACTTAGCCCCATTTTTCCACTGACCCCTTCATATTCACAAGGTGTATGCTTACGTGGTTAGAATAACACCAACATGTACTGAAACTTCCAGAAGTACGTATTCTTTTATTTTTTCCTTATTATGTAACGGATATTGATGAAATATGGCGCATCGAACGCGTCTCGTTAAGCTGCATTTGGTGGTCTCGGTACTTTGGCCCAGCTTCTGTCGTTTTTGCGAAGAATCGATTTCCGTACGTGTCTACTGACACGGCAATCGATTCTTCGCAAAAAACGACATAAGTATGTGCCGAACTCCCGGGACCACGAAATGCAACTCATGAAAACACGTTTGCTGCGCCATATTTCATCAAATTCCGTTGCCTATTAAGGAAAATATAAAATAATACTTACTTTGGAGTGAGCGCGCTTTCAACACTTTCAGCCAGTGTTGTTGTTGTTGTTGTTGTAACCACGTGATCATGCACTTTGATTCAGATCATAATCAGGCACATCCTCGAAGTAGCATCATGATTGAATAGTTTCCGTGTACGTGGTAACACGTATACTTCAGGCTCAGTGACTGAATGGCGAAAAGCGTATGCGCTTATCTGTGATGTGTGGTTACGCTGGCGACAAACGCTGTAATTTGCATTTCTGTAACGGTGCTTATGAAATCGGCATACATTACCGCGTGCGCTAATCTTGTCAATACATGTAGTTGTCATTTTCATTATTTCAAAATACTGCTACAAATCAAGCTCTGTAGCCTATTTCATCAACATGGCAAAGTATACATTGAGGGAGAAATTTTCAATTTAAGGATAAATTTATTAATTTTGATTATACTGAATTTATTACTTTATCACAGGCTGTGATAATGTAATAAATTCAGTATATAATTCTGCATACATTTAATCATCAAATATATGCAGTCGTTAAGTTCTATATGACATGATGCATTTCGGGAAAAATAAATGATTACTCCCTCAAAGTATACTTTGCTAGATAAGCATACTTTGCAATTTTGATGAAATCGACTACTGACAATCAAATTGCTTGATTGCGAGTTGACTATGAAAATATCAGTTAGAAAAGTTTATTATTACACATGCACTAATTGTGTTCTTGTTTATTTCAGTGGCAAATAGATGACCATTCCACGACGGTTACCATGGACCGGGCGGACACAATATTCAGTATTTGTTTTGATGTTGTTGTCTATTTATATGGTTTTGTTGAAATAAAATTCTGAGTTAAACGGAGTAATTTTATATTGTATTTACATTGCACACTTTCACTGTAGCTGAATGTGACACACGATACAATGGGAGTTTTATTCGGATTGCGAACAATTTAGCTCCGGCCCAGTCTGCTCATCTGCGCAGTCTGAGCCGCGGCTACACTGTTCCATATTAAGGATCATCATTTGATTCAAACATAATTGCTTCGTAAATGGTGGGATATATGTATACCATATACTAGTACATGTATGTGAGCATGTATTGCTACAGTATCCTATATGGCGCATGGAGTTGCCAGTTCGGCAATCTGACTATGTATAAGCCATCATCCAATGTCAATACTTGTAGCGTTTGACACAGGCAACACAAATATGACAGATAAAGTAATAACATGTGGTGTAACATGTTCCAAAGATAATTATTTACATCGTGGTATCAATGATCTCATGTATACACAGTGTTTGATACATGGGTTATTATTTTGTCATATCTACAATGGCCATGTTACACTGTGTACAAATTCAGTTAAGTGCACTCATTTTTTAGAACTACATGTATGACAACGTTTCCAAATATATTCTACGAGCAATACCTTTATGATAGTCGCACAAGTCCATGAACAGTCAATAGTCCGTATTGCATTCACATTCAATTCTATATAGGGTACAGAGTTTGTGTACGCAACTCCTCTGAAACCTTTCAGTCATTCGATATGAAACTATACACACGTCTTCTACACATATTGAAGATGTGCACCTTGGTGTTTTATGCCGAAAAAATATTTGTTTAATAAATATATCACCTTTTTAACTTAGCCATTGTTTTCTACATCTGTGTATTCAATTCTATATAGGGTACAGAGTTTGTGTACACAACTCCTCTGAAACCGTTCAGTCAATCGATATGAAACTATACACACGTTTTCTACACATATTGAAGATGTGGGCCTTGGTGTTTTTATGCCGAAAAAAAAATGTTTTAACAAAAATATCACCTTTTTAACTTAGCCATTTTTTCTACATTGTTGTATTCAATTTTATATAGGGTACATAGTTTGTGTACACAACTCCTCTAAAACCGTTCAGTCAATCGATCTTAAACTATACACACATCGTCTACACATATTGCAGATGTTCACATTGATGTTTTAAGCCGAAAAAATATGTTTTAATAAAAAGATCACCTTTTTAACTTAGCCATTTTTTCTACATTTTTGTATTCAATTCTATACAGGGTACAGGTATAGAGTTTGTGTACACAACTTCTCGGAAACCGTTCAGTCATTCGATCTGAAACTATACACACGTGTTCTACACATATTGAAGATGTGCACCTTGGTGTTTTGATGCCGAAAAAATTTGTTTTAACCAAAATATCACCTTTTTAACTTAGCCTTTATTTTCTACATTGTTATGCAATTCTATATAGGGTACAGAGTTTGTGTACACAACTTCTCTGAAACTGTTTCGTCATTCGATCTGAAACTATACACACGTCTTCTACACATATTGAAGATGTGCACCTTCATGTCTTTATGCCAAAAAATATGTTTTAACAAAGATATCACCTTTTTAACTTAGCCATTTGTTCTACATTTTAGTATTCAATTATATACAGGGTACAGGTACAGAGTTTGTGTACACAACTCCTCTGAAACCGTTCAGTCATTCGATCTGAAACTATACACACGTCTTCTACACATATTGAAGATGTGGACCTTGGTGTTTTTAGGCAAACAAAAATGTTTTAACCAATTATCACCTTTTTAATTTAGCCTTTATTACTACATTTTTTATGCAATATTTGCAATGTTTGTGTACACAACTTCTCTGAAACTGTTTCGTCATTCGATCTGAAGCTATACACACGTCGTCTACACATATTGAAGATTTGCACGTGCACCTTGGTGTTTTTATGCCGAAAAAAATATGTTTTAACAAAAATATAACCTTATTAACTTAGCCATTTTTTCGACATTTTTTGTATCCAATTGTATATAATTTCTACTTTACACATCTCTACCTAAATTAGTATACCTTTTTATCACAACAAGAGGAAGAAATAATGCTATAGATTTTCAAATTCTCATTAATGTTCCTTGCCTTGGTGACAACTTCACATTTCTGCATCTTCGCTGTCTGGCCCATCTTCGACGGGCGTATTTTGTGACTGACGGCACTCTTGTTTCACATGCATTCGTGACCTATGCTGATCCAGATCTGACTGACATCTGTGTAGTCCGAACTGTACCACCACTGATCACATGCACGACCTGTGTTTTGGTTCAGATTATTACTATTAGTATTATAGTAATAACCTGCATTCACATATGCCAGGTTGCGTAATTGCTCATATTTTGAATATTATTCATTGATTATCAAGTAGTAATGTCAATTTATTTCATCAATCATCAGTCGTGCGTGGCAGCGTATTGGGATGCTTCCTCTCTAACATTTTCACTAAATAGAACATCCTTAGAAAAAATGTACGTCTCTTTCATACGCCCATTGCTCGAATATAGCGATAGTACTAGGGATAATTGTTCTATAGAATTAAAGAATGAACTAGAATCAATCAAAATTGAGGCCGCGCGAATTGTTACTGGGGCCACAAAGCTCTGCAGTTTAGAAAAAATATATACAGAAACCAAATGGGAAAACCTCGAAAAACGAAGAAAAAGGCATAAACTAATTATATTCTACAAAATGAAGAACAACATGACACCACCTTATCTAACCAACTTAATCCCGGAACAAATACAAACTCGTTACAGGTTAAGAAATGCTGGAGATATTCCAACAATTCAATCCCGTACTAAACTGTATCAAGATTAATTTCTCCCATCTACCATAAAATAATGGAACTCCTTACAAGGAATAGTCCTACATTGAATTCATTCAAACATACACTAAATGCTAAGATTCTTAAGCCACCTAGCCCAGGAGCAATAGGATTTAAGGTAAAACAAATTGATAACAAGCTGAACATTTCAGGATATGTTCAGAATCATGGCTTCATTATCAGAAAAAAAGTCCCCGTAAATCAACCTTGTGCCAACTTGGAAATTCAAGATGGCGTCCAAGATGGCCGCCATTTTTGGTTTTTGCTTATATCGTCGTATTCAGCTATGATAAATATACATACAAACCATCAGAACATACATAAGTATATAAATATACCAAAACGCAGTATATATAGATAATATTCATAATCACCATTCAAAATGGCCGCCAAAATATATCCCCAAATGGTAACAAAGTGTCTAGCATTAAAATATTAACGGTCAAAATTATTTTTTGACACGCCTAAATGGCTTTCCAGATGTTGAGTATGATTTTTAAATGTATACTAGAAACGGATTAGTTGTGACATGCTAAATATTATAAATCTAAATCTAATATGGCTTCAAAACACTTCCGTGACAACACAATATTAACTAGCCACGCCCTCGTTGTATTGAAATATTCAGATATTCAGTATAAAATGGTCAGAGCAAAGTCGCGTGCCATGTCGAAAGTCAGTCAGAATGAACTACATGCATTTGGATTGATACAAGAGAATATAGAAATTAAATGTCTAAAACCAGAATGGTGTTTTAAATCCTAAAAATCATGTGAAAAGTTCGTGAATTTGCGTAGAGACGTGATCTTTTGAACATATGACGTCACGGATAACGTCTAACATTGATGTTTTGGTTGTTGAGCTAGCTTAACGACGTCGCGTAAAACGTCCCGCCTAACATAGATTTAGACCATGTCATTGATTAAATTCAGTCACCTGACTCATTAATATTAATGAGGTCTCATGAATATTGATAATATGGCCCGTTGGAGAATTTGATTTTCTTTCAGCAATTTCTCTCAAATTCAGGTTAGTTAGCCATATTAGGTAATAATTAAACATTTAATTAAGAATTTAATTCTTAAGTCTACAGATAAATAGTGCGCATCAGAAATCCGGAGAGTTATTGAATGTTACAACACTAGTTCCAGATTCGCTAAACCGTTTTCTACACTGTCTTTTAGATCAGAAAGGTAAAAGTTCTCCTACAATAAATAGGAGAACTACCGCTATAGCTCATTCCATATTTTCTTCATGTCGTCCAAAGTCATTCATTTCACCACTGTTGCTTGCAATTGCTGTGTATGTACATAGAACATATGGTTCCCGTGAGCTGGTAGATCTTCTGAGCAGATTCAATTTCTCAGATGATTAAAGAGAAGTGCACAAGTTGGAGGCTGCACTTGTATCACACAATAGACCATTCGATATCTTCAGTGGTTTCACCCAATTTGTGTATAATAATGCAGAAACGTTCCCATATAGCAAACCTGCTGTTCCTTGTCTAAAGTCTGTTATTATCTGACCAATGAAAGCACCTGAAAAGGAACCTACATATGTCATCTCTGCCAAGGCTTTAGACACACTCTGTGTTGCATGTTATGTGCTTGAACTTTCCCCCTGTCCATCATGGAGTGGCTTCATGAAAGTATTACATCAAAATGAAAATTTTAACAAAACTAGAATTGAAGTACTTCCCTTCATCAACTTGGACCGGGGAAATCTGAGCACAATCTATACAGCATTGCCCAAGACCAGTGTCAGAAACATGGTCTTGGCATATGTCCAGTTACGTTTGACCAACGGTGTACATAAAGGCGGTAGAAATAGTGACTGCAACAAATGATCTAAACAAAGTCATTGTTCGACTTGGTGGCTTCCATCTACTCATGTCTTACCTAGGCAGCATTGGGTACATCATGACTGATAACGGACTGGGAGATCTGTGGGAAACGGTGTATGCCAAAGGATCTGTTGTGCATAAGCTGACAAGTCATGCATACTCACGTGCACACCGAGCCCACATGCTGACGTAAGCGTCCCTTATCTGTGTGCTATTAAATGATAATCCAAACTGTCTGGATGACATTGACAAAGATCATTTGAAAACCTCCATCAGATGAGCTTGCAATGTGTTCATCCTGCTGATGTTGCCGATGATGTACAGCTATTAAATAGCATAATATCACAACTCCTTATAGCTGTGGCAAACAAAAGCAGAACTGGCAAGTTGTGGGTACAGTACCTTGACCAGGTCGCCCTCCTTCGTCTGTTCATACGTGCCATCGTATTACACAGCAGACGACCGACAACGCCAGATTATATTAACTCGGCTAGGGTGTAGTGCTCTGAACTTATAGTCATTAGTGCAACATGCGCCTGTGGGTCAATCAAGGATGCAAACCACAACATTCTCTCATGTCCGCTTTACACCAATCAAAGACAACGATATTTATCATCGCTGCCTTGTCCCCCCATTCTCAATAATCTAATATATGGTAGCGTTTTCCTAAGCGATAATGAAAACAGTCTTGCCTCTAATCGCTTCACTGTATGATGTTAGACGACTCAGACTGATGGGTCTGATATAGTCAGTAATAGTACTTGAAGTGTTTATTAAGTCAACGACTATCTACAGAAGATAACACCAATGGTTTGAAATGAATGCCTGGGATCTCAACTTCTTTCTTTCTTATTCAATAATTAACCAAACTTGCCTATGTATACACTGTATGTATTCCTGCCACATTACCATTTACTGATGTCTTACTTAAGGAGAAGAATTCACATAAGCTCACATTGAGCTTGTTTTCTAATCCTTATTCACAATATCTGTCCATGAATGTTGACGAATACATGTATTCAATCTGAAATAAAATATTGTTTAAACTAAACTCATTTATTTTAATAATCTATGGACCCCGTCTCATCGTGTCGCAATTTCTGCCTACATGAGCTTTATATACGTCACCTTGCTTAGTATTTAGCATACATGCATTGCTTGTTTCTTATTCCACCTGCGTGTGGACTGAAATAAATAATTGATGTTTTCTGTTCTATTCTGGGAAGTAGATTCAGTTCATGTAGAGTTGATCTGTTGTTTGTGAATAGTATTCCAAGTGTTGATGTGTGGTCGCTTGACCACGTATACATATTGTTATTGTACCATTGGCATGGATCATGTTTTAATCTTCCTAGCTTTAAAATTGTACATTTTGATATATTTTGTTTTACTCCAGAAATAAGCGCAAATTTATCTAACGTGTTCACAAGCTCTTGAAATGATCTTTGTGACCCGTCAAGTGTAAAACTTGCATCGTCGGCAAAAAGAGTTTGTTTCATTTCCGTACCACCTAAAAATAGACCGGTCACATTTTCATTATTATTGATTTCTCTTGGCACAATTTCAATACATAAAATAAATATATATGCAGATAAGGGACAACCTTGTCTTACAGCCTTTTCCACTTTAAAGAAGTCTGATAAATTACCGTTATCTGAAATGTAACTTTTTGCATCCTTATAGAATAGTGATATCCATTGTATTAGTAATTCACCAAAATTCAGATTACGCATACATGTAATTTATATTTGTTGGTCTAGACGATCAAATGCTTTTTGAAAATCAGCCAAAAATATTAGTCCAGGTGTGTCTGTTTCTTTTGTTTCATTTATTATTTCCAAAAGTGTACTCACATTTTCTCCAATATATCGACCTTTTATAGCCGGTTTGATTAATGTTAATCACTGACTTTAGTATCTTCTTAATTATATTACTTATAACTTGTGTTGAAATTTTGTACGCAACATTTAGGTGTGATATTTGTCTCCAATTGTCTATGGGAAGTATGTTTTTTATCTTTTTTGTCAATAAACTAATTATTCCTTGTTTTTGCAATTCAGTTAAAGATACATTGCATACGAATAGTTAATCGAATTTATGTAATGTGCTTTTATGTCATTCCAATATAGTTTATAACATTCAGCGGTTAGACCATCTGATCCAGGGCTTTTCATATTTTTTATTTCTTGTATTGCTGCTTCGCATTCAAATGCATTTATGAGATCGTAACACGACTGTTTTTCATCTTCCTTTAATGTTTGTTCAATGTGATTAAAGAAACTTCATGTTCTATATATTTTTATTTTCGCTGTACACAACAACAACATATTTTATTCAGCATAAAGCAATACACTGCTTCTAGCCATCAAATAAAACTGTGTAGAGCGCATGAAATAAAGATTTTCAGAATGGAAATGAAGGAGCGTTTTGTTAACTGTAGTTAAAACGAAATACCACCTCAATTGTGTAGATAGTGAAGGTTGAAAACAGCGTATATCGAGCCAGAGTCCACATATGTGCAGTCTGATTCGTGTATATGCTGGTTGCAACGTTAAATGCGTATGCTAATCACATATATGTGTGATGTGTAATGAGATACCGATGTTTGCTTGGATATTATAAATGACTAAATTATGTACACATATGCATGTAATATTGTTTCACATGATTGACCATTGTAGTCTGATCACTTTGTAATATGGCATTTATTGTTAATTGTTTTAATGTTTTTTCTTCAGATCTCCTTTTTTCTACGTTTGCAAAATATTTTGCAGTTTTTCGCGGCCTTCTACCCATTCAGCTTTTGATCTTAAGATGATTCCTTTTGTTTTTTATTCAATTATTTTGCTCAACTTATTGTTTTCAACATTTAATCTGTCAACCGTGTATTGATTAGTTGTGTTTTCCGCTAAATTATTTCATAACCATATAATTTCTAGCTTTTATTATTTCCTTTTCCCTTTTCACGTTCACATTTCTTTTGTTTACTTGAGTATTTTATTGCTTCATTTCTTTTAGTTCCCTTTATTAATTCCCACTTCGTATTTGCATTACAACCTATATTGGTATTTACTGTTTCCTGAATCGATGCTTTTATGTTTTCTTTAAATTCTGTTTGTAATAGTATACTGTTATTTAGTTTAAAGTATCCCGGCCCTCGAAAAAAGAAAAACGAAATAATTGAAATCAAATTGGTCAGAACATTTGTTTCTCTTCTCAAGTCCCTTACAACGCTCAGTAGTTTGCATTTACAAGCCGTGAAATTCCTCTACAGAATGTTCAGACTAACTGATAAAGTAATGTTGTTAAATGAAAAATTCTGAAAACTAAGATCAACCTCACAACTCACGGGCGCTGCAGCCCGCCATTGAGCAAAACATGGAAGACCATGTGATCCCTCACCGTATGTTTTGCCACATTCTGTATATGACGAACATCGTAAACGATACAAAAACAATTCCATTATAAACGCCGAACACGACTAACAGAAACGTATACAGTTCACGTACGGTATTATTGTTTTCATTTCTGTCACGGAATGTGCCGACTAGTGATATTATCTTGTCTTAAAGGTTATCCTCCAACTACCTTGTTGATGACATTCCTCAAATAACAATTTAATTGCGGAACAATGGTGTTAACAAATAGGTGGACCAGAGTACTACAACTAACAAGGTCTCAACAAATTATATTTTTGACATCTGACTAAGAAACCTAGCTCGATAGGCCCTTTTGTCTGACGACAGGAACTGTAGAATAATATCGAAGTCACATATACTGGCGGAAAAAAGTAATTATGCAATGCTAAGTTGTGTATTAAAATAAATCCATAATGACGTAAAGCTACATAAAATTACTTTTTACCCGATTGTTTACGTATGTGACTTAAAACCATCCCATATGTATACTTCATTTACAATTTATAGGCTATATGAATGTAATTGTTTTGATAAAAATCCGCAGAAACCTATTCAAATATTATCACATTTTTGACACATTTCCGGGTGTTGTTTCTGTATGAACACAGCTCGTGTGCAAGGTATATGCGTGACGATGTGATGACTAAGGTATATCACGTTTGTCCGCATGTACGAGCGATAATCCACTCGCTACAGCTCACGGATTATCTCCTCGTACATGCGGACGAACCGTGATCTAACATATACTAAACCAGCCAATTTGAGCACACGGTCAGGACATATATAATATAACTATATCACATACTGTAATCAGTTAGAATCAGACGAAATTGTCACATTACGTGTAACATGGCTGTCGGCTGACGGTCATCAATGACGCAATGACACGGAAGTAGAAGATCCCGAAAGCGATGTCTGTCCGGGGTCGTAGAGGATATATATACGGCCGGTACCAGTTGTCGGCCACACTCACTATCTGATCGTACCTAAATTCGGATCCTATCCAACCACCGAGGTAAGTGGAATTATTTATTGTATGCATTTGTTGAAAATATAGTTGTACTGATATTTATAATATGTGTACGTTTTGTGGATACGCTAATACATGTAATGCGAACAGTGTAGATCCAGATGAGCCAGCTCGTAACGAACCGTCTCATCAAGATCTGCACAGATACATGTTTATTAGGTTTGAGGCGGCTTTCCGCTGCGCCGGAAACCTATTGTTAGGTTTTTATTCAGCCGTTCAGTCTACAGCCCAAACCGCTGTCGGATCGACTTCAAATTTTGCATGCCGATTCGGATCAAGTGTGAGCAGAGACTCAGAGATTTTCAGAAATCTCTTAATGCCACTTTCCACGAAACCGGAAGTGACGTCATACTTTCTATAACTTCCTTATTTTCCAACAGATTTCAAAAATTCTTTCTGCATTGGAAAGCTGACAAAATTCTCTATCTCGAACTCGCTGACGTCAGCTTCGTTATTTATCAATAGATTTCAAAATGTCTTGCTGCGGTCGATATTTCAGTCCTTTAGCTAAAACTTTCCCGCTTTGTGCCAGGCCTATGGTGAAAAACAAACGAAAACTTCACTGGCGGAATATTGCACATATTTAATTTTATTAGGTGTATTTACAAATGGCGTAAACTGCAATTTAAGGGCGATAACTATCGAAAAATAATCATCCGCTGACTTACGGGCTCCCTCCATCTACACCAAACCGCTGGTCGGATCGACTTCAAATTTTGCATGCCGATTCGGATCAAGTGTGAGCAGAGACTCAGAGATTTTCAGATATATTTTAATGCTACTTTCCACTAAAACGGAAGTGACGTCATACTTCCTATAACTTCCTTATTTTCCAACCGATTTCAAGAATTATTTTTGCATTGGAAAGTTGACAAAATTCTCTATCTCAGATTCACTGACAGTTTTCGGCTATCTGCTCAAATAAAAGCGCTATATGCATTTGAAGTTGAAAAATGTACATACTTTTCAACGATTTTGCCGAATTTCGACTGATAACGGGTGGTCTTTACAAACGTTTTCCAATTTGTACAGTACTGTCAGCAACATAATTTCTTGCCAGGGTGATAGGGGAGTGTCAGCCGCATGAAAGATGATAATTTTCAGAGCTATATCTTGACTACTTACGGCTCTATTCGATGTCAAAGATGAACGTATTTTTTCAAGTTTTCAAAATAGAGCAAACGGATGTGACGTCAGCTTCGTTATTTATCATTCGATTTCAATTGTTTTTGCTGTTGTCGATATTTCTGTCCTTTAACTAAATCTTTGGCTGAGGATCGAACCCGGTATCCCTCGCTCCGAGCCAATCGCTCTACCTCTAAGCTAACCGGCCCCACATCGGTGTGATGATGCGAACACAATAATGTTGGACTGTTCATTCTAAAACTTCAGAAATTCTTTTTGCAACCGATAGTTTACACCTTGGGCTAAAGCTTAGTTACACATGAAATCAATGTTTGAGGCTCAAACCGTTGATGCAGCTCAAGCTGCTCTAGTTTTCTGATTATTTTTCTAATGAACTTGTATGGAAATTCACGTGGTATTAGTTATTAAGGCTATTGACAAAAGGATAACACATTTTAGATCAGTTGAGATACTCTCAGTGCTTCACTATTCTAATATGGTATGTAAAACTATCAACCACTTTCCCAACTGTCGAAAATAAATGTCCGTCTAATTTCGGGGGCCCTGGGGAACATCATTCTACCAATACGGTCGATAGGTCTGCAGCCCATTTCACCGTATTTCTAAGCATACTTATATAGCAAAGTGTACTTTGAGGGAGTAATAATTTATTTTTCCCGAAATTGATTATTTCATGTAGAACTAACGACTGCGTATAGCTGATGATTAAAAGTATGCAGAATTATTATATTGAATTTCGAAAAATATTCACATTTTCTGTAAATGTGGCTGTGACTGGAGAAATGGGGATTATGTGCTATGCAACCAATGTAGTCCCAGATCAGCCTGCGCATCCGATATGAATGTTTTATATATATATATATATATATATATATATATATATATATGTGAATTCCAAATATGTCAAAAGTATTGCTCCGGCAGTCGCCGGACCTGCCGGACCTGTTCCGACGCCCCTGTTACTGAAATTTCATGTAACATGCGGAATTTGCGAAATATCGATATCATAAGAGCAAAAATGTAGATTGGGCTGTTAAATTTGGTGTCCCATCGATTAGGCACAACATGTTCTTTATAGGAATTAGATAAGTGCATAATTGTGTAACTATTCCACCAGTTTTAAAAATTACGAATGCTCACTGTACATATATTATCATTTAGTAATCTTGGATTTATTACAGATAGAAACGCACGGTTGTATTAGTAAACGCTATTTTGCTATGCAAATGAGGCAGCACATTTTTAAATTAGTATCAATTACCAATTGATATCAATTAAACGTGTCACCTGAATAAATACTTTTATCGACATATTATAAAGTGTGATCATTGCACATCAAAAATAGAGAGAATACATAATTGTTTCCGTTAACCTTTTAAGGAAACACGGACATCGCCCGGATTAACAACAGTAACAATTCTCGTTTGATATAAAAAGAATAATAATACCAATTAACACGGCCGATAATGGTAAATGAATGTTTAATTTGGCCTAAAAACAACATACATGTATCTAAAAAAGAATGAACGAAAACAATATGTCTCTATATTACAACCTGGGAGGTGGGAGTACTATACTACACTGGGTCTCAGATATAATATGCGCAGAATATTAATGTGATGACACATATGAGATCACGCGATACCACGACGACGATGCCACGATAGTATAGCAGTATCGTAAACTCATTGTTGTTGTTTTTTCAGAAATCATGAAGGTCATCGCTGTTGCCCTCGTTGCTTTGTTCTGCGTTGTTGCCATGACAACGGCCAACTACAATACTGGTTACTCCTCTGGGTTTGGGAGCAGTAAGTAACAGTTATAAAAAGGATTAAATTGGTGTTGGTTTAATATAATATTTATTACACCGTTTAGCTACGCCATAAGCAACCAGTCAGTGAGTTTAATAAAAATAAATGAAAGTTGAGGTGTTTAAATTCGTTTCTACGCAGTATATAGACGGAAATGACAAACCCCTTAAATTTCGTCCTTTCGTTTCTACGTCGTATATAGACGGAAATGACAAACCCCTTAAATTTCGTTATTTTGTTTCTACGCCGTTTATAAATTAAAAAAGTATATACATTGCAACCTCTCTAAACCGGACACAAATAAACACATGTGATGTTATTTTTTATGAGTGTCTTGGGCATTTATCTCAGGTGATAATGTCTGTTCGTGATCGCATAGAACACAACTATGGCTCAGAATGATCAAATGCCTGATTTACAGTGAAACCTCTCTAAGCCGGACACCATTGGGACCTCTCAGGGTGTCCGGTTTAGAGAGGTTACACTGTATTTCTTCTGTACACGACGTAGAAACGAAGACACGAAATGTGTACAATACGGTGTCCAAGTTAATGCCATCGTAATACGCTATCGGATCGATACTACGATAGCACGTACGATACTACGATTACGATACTACGATGTCACGATGAAAACAGTACAATAGCACGGTGGCGATACTGCGATATTAGTATCGTCATCGTAGCTTCGGATTATCGCCTCCGTTCAGTTACCATTTGTGGTAATCGTGCACATAATGTTATCGTGATATCGTGCTGTCGTAGTATCGACCCGATATCGATATTACGATGGCCTTAACGGAACACCGTAGTCCAACGAGCCACACCATCTTAATGTACTATTAGTTTTGTACCGTTCCCGCCAACAGGTGTTTGAACAGATGATCAGAATGTTGGTGTCATATGGGTATTTGGGTGCATTTTGGGTAGATTTGGCTGGATTTCGTTAGTTTTGGGTAATTTACATAGTTTTGTGCAGCTACTAATACTCAATCATTACACACGACAGACATCGTCAACTATGTACACATTCACCGTTCCGAAATTTCGGACCCCTTTCTTACTGTCAAAATACCCACGTACTTATACGTGTGCGGGAGGTGACGTAAATTGTATGTTGGTAACAATGCACCCAAACCACCAGAGATACCGAAATAACCCATAAAACACCGAAATATGAACTATTCTCCAAGAACCTGTGTTTCCGCCCAGCCTCAGGCGTGTAATATTTCCCGCTATTTTCAGTGATGCCGCTGCTGCTGTGTTTGCTGTTGTTCCCGCTCCTCTTCAATAAGTCGTCCGGCGGTTCCACCACCTTCATCCACGGAAACTTCTCCGCTCCGACGTAAGTATCGAACATTCAGCTGCCCGCTTACATAAAGGGGACGTTAAAACATTGACAGCGATAACGAAGGGGCTGGTGGAACAATGGGGATAAGTCCATAAAGGACATGTGATTTGTGGCTACGCTGGCGACAAACGCTGTAATTTCCCATTTCTGTAACGGGGCTTATGAAATCGGCATACATTACTGCCTGCGCTAATCTTGCCAATACCTGTAGTTGTCATTCTTATTTCAATATACTGCTATAACTCAGGCTCTGTAGCCTATTTCATCAACATGGCAAAGTATACTTCGCTAGCAAAGTATACTTTGAGGGAGAAATGTTCAATTTAAGGATAAATTTATTAATTTTTATTATACTGAATTTATTACATTATCACAGCCATTTTGGCTGTGATAATGTAATAAATTCAGTATAATAATTCTGCATACTTTTAATCATCAAATATATGCAGTCGTTAAGTTCTATATGACATAATGCATTTCGGGAAAAATAAATGATTACTACCTCAAAGAATACTTTGCTAGATAAGTATACTTTGCAATGTTGATGAAATCGGCTACTGACAATCAAATTGCTTGATTGCGAGTTGACTATGAAAATATCAATTAGAAAAGTTTATTATTACACATGCACTAATTGTGTTCTTGTTTGTTTCAGTGGCAAATAGATGACCTTTCCACGATGGTTACCATGGACCGGGCGGGCACAAGATTCAGTATTTGTTTTGATGTTGTTGTCTATTTATTTATTTGGTTTTGTTGAAATAAAATTCAGAATTCAACTGAGTAATTTTATATTTTATTTACATTGCACACTTTCACTGTAGCTGAATGTGACACACGATACAATTGGAGTTATTATTCGGATTGCGAACAGTTTAGCTCCGGCCCAGCCTGCTCATCTGCGCAGTCTGAGCCGCGGCTACAATATTCGCTATTAAGGATCATCATTTGATTCAAACATAATAGCTTCGTAAATGGTGGGATATATGTATACCATATACTAGTACATGTATGTGAGCATGTATTGCTACAGTATCCTATATGGCGCATGGAGTTGCGAGTTCGGCAATCTTACTGTGTGTAAGCCATCATCAAATTTCACCATTTGTAGCGTTTGTCACAGGCAGCAAAGAAAATATGACAGATAAAGTAATAACATGTGGTGTAACATGTTCCAAACATAATTATTTACATCGTGGTATCAATGATCTTACGTATACACCGTGTTTGATACATGGGTTATTACCATGTTACACTGTGTAAAACTTCAGTTAACTGCACTCATTTTTAGAACAACATATATGACAACGTTTCCAGATATATTCTACGAGCAACACATTTATGATAGTCGCACAAGTCCATGAACAGTCAATAGTCCGTATTGCATTCACATTCAATTCTATATAGGGTACAGAGTTTGTGTACACAACTCCTCTGAAACCTTTCAGTCAAACGATATGAAACTATACACACGTCTTCTACACATATTGAAGATATGCACCTTGGTGTTTTTATGTCGAAAAAAAATATTTTTTAATAAAAAATATCACCTTTTTAACTTAACCATTTCTTTCTACATTTGTGTATTCAATTCTATATAAGGGTACAGTGTACACAACTCATCTGAAACCGTTCAGTCAATCGATATGAAACTATATACACATCTTCTACACACTGGCACATTCAAGATGTACACCTTGATGTTTTTATGCGGAAACAAATATGTTTTAACCAAAATATCACCTTTTTAACTTAGCCATGTTTTCTACAGTTTTGTCTTCAATTCCATACAGGGTAAAGGTACAGTCTGTGTACACAACTTCTCTGAAACCGTTCAGTCATTCGATCTGAAACTATACACACGTCTTCTACACATATTGAAGAAGTGCACCTTGGTATTTTATGCCGAAAACATATGTTTTAATCAAAATATTACCTTTTAAACTTAGCCTTTATTTTCTACATTTGTTATTCAATTATGTATAGGGTACAGAGTTTGTGTACACAACTTCTCTGAAACTGTTTCGTCATTCGATCTGAAACTATACATATGTCTTCTACACATATTGAAGATTTGCACGTGCACCTTGGTGTTTTTATGCCGAAACATATATTTGTTAACAGAAATATTACCTTGTTACCATTTTTTCGACATTTTTTATATCCAATTTATTCTTTACACATCTCTACCTAAATTAGTATACCTGTTTATCACAACAAGAGGAAGAAATAATGCTATAGATTTTCAAATTCTCATTAATGTTCCTTACCTTGGTGACAGCTTCACATTTCTGCATCTTCGCTGTCTGGCCCATCTTCGACGGGCGTATTTTATGACTTACGGCACTCTTGTTTCACATGCATTCGTGACCTATGCTGATCCAGATCTGACTGACATCTGTGTAGTCCGAACTGTACCACCATAGATCACATGCACGACCTGTGTTTTGGTTCAGATTATTAGTATTAGTATTATAGTAATAACCTGCATTCACATATGCCAAGTTGCGTAATTGCTCATAGTTTGAATATTACTCATTGATTATCAAGTAGTAATGTCAATTTATTTCATCAATCATCAGTCGTGCGTGGCAGCGTATTGGGATACTTCGCTCTCTAAAATGTTCACTAAATAGAACATCCTTAGAAAAAGTGTACGTCTCTTTCATATACCCATTGCTCGAATATAGCGATAGTACTTGGGATAATTGTTGTATAGAATTAAAGAATGAACTAGAATCAATCCAAATTGAGGCCGTGCGAATTGTTACTGGGGCCACAAAGCTCTGCAGTTTAGAAAAAGATATATACAGAAACCAAATGGGAAAACCTCGAAAAACGAAGAAAAAAGCATAAACTAATTCTATTCTACAAAATGAAGAACAACATGACACCACCTTATCTAACCAACTTAATCCCGGAACAAATACAAACTCGTTACAGGTTAAGAAACGATGGAGATATTCCAACAATTCAATCCCGTACTAAACTGTATCAAGATTAATTTATACCATCTACCATAAAATAAAATAATGGAACTCCTTACAAGGAATAGTCCTACATTGAATTCATTCAAACATACACTAAATGCTAACATTCTTAAGCCAACTAGCCCAGGAGCAATACGGTTTAAGGTAAAAAAAATTGATAACAAGCTGAAAATTTCAGGATATGTTCAGAATCATGTCTTCATTATCAGAAAAATAAATCCCCGTAAATCAACCTTGTGCCAACTTGGCAATTCAAGATGGCGTCCAAGATGGCCGCCATTTTGGTTTTTGCTTATATCGTCGTATTCACCTATGATAAATATACATAAAAACCATCAGAACATACATAAGTATATAAATATAGCAAAACGCAGTATATATAGATAATATTCATAATCACCATTCAAAATGGCCGCCAAAATATATCCCCAAATGGCACCTAAGTGTCTAGCATTAAAATGTTGACGGTCAAAATTATTTTTTGACACGCCTAAATGGCTTTCCAGATGTTGAGTATGATTTTTCAATGTATACTAGAAACGGATTAGTTGTGACATGCTAAATATGATAAACCTAAATCTAATATGGCTTCAAAACACTTCCGTGACAACGCAATATTAACTAGCCACGCCCTCGTTGTATTGAAATATTCAGATATTCAGTATAAAATGTTCAGAGCAAAGTCGCGTGCCATGTCGAAAGTCAGTCAGAATGAACTACATGCATTTGGATTGATACAAGAGTATAGAAATTAAATGTCTAAAACCAGAATGGTGTTTTAAATCCTAAATAGCATGTGAAAAGTTCGTGAATTTGCGTAGAGACGTGATCTTTTGAACATATGACGTCACGGATAAAGTCTAACATTGATGTTTTGGTTATTGAGTTAGCTTAACGACGTCGCGTAAAACGTCCCGCCTAACATAGTTTTAGACCATGTCATTGATTAAATTCAGTCACCTGACCCATTAATATTAATGAGGTCTCATGAATATTGATAAGATGGCCCGTTGGAGAATTTGATTTTCTTTCAGCAATTTCTCTCAAATTCAGATTAGTTAGCCATATTAGATAATAATTAAACATTTAATTAAGAATTTAATTCTTAAGTCTAGAGATAAAAAGTGCGCATCAGAAATCCGTAGAGTTATTGAATGTTACAACACTAGTTCCAGATTCGCTAAACCGTTTTCTACACTGTCTTTTAGATCAGAAAGGTAAAAGTTCTCCTACAATAAATAGGGGAACTACCGCTATAGCTCATTCCATATTTTCTTCATGTCGTCCAAGGTCATTCATTTCACCACTGTTGCTTGCAATTGCTGTGTATATACATAGAAAAATATGGTTCCCGTGAACTGGTAGATCTTCTGAGCAGAATCAATTTCTCAGATGATTAAAGAGAAGTGCACAAGTTGGAGGCTACACTTGTATCACACAATAGACCACTCGATATCTTCAGTGGTTTCACCCAATTTGTGTATGATAATGCAGAAACGTTCCCATATAGCAAACCTGCTGTTCCTGGTCTAAAGTCTGTTATTATCGGACCAATGAAAGCACCTGAAAAGGAACCTACATATGTCTTCTCTGCCAAGGCTTTAGAGACCCTCTGGGTTGCAGGTTATGTGATTGAACTTTCCCCCTGTCCATCATGGAGTGGCTTCATGAAAGTATCACATCAAAATGAAAATGTTAACAAAACTAGAATTGAAGTACTTCCCTTCATCAACTTGGACCGGGGAAATCTGAGCACAATATATACGGCATTACCGTTTGTCCAAGACCAGTGTCAGGAACAAGCTCTTGGCATATGTCCAGTTACGTTTGACCAACCGTTGTACATAACGGCGGTAGAAATAGTGACTGCAACAAATGATCTAAACAAAGTCATTGTTCGACTTGGTGGCTTCCATCTACTCATGTCTTACCTAGGCAGCATTGGGTAAATCATGACTGATAGCGGACTGGCAAATCTGTGGGAAACGGTGTATGCTAAAGGATCTGTTGTGCATATGCTGACATGTCATGCATACTCACGTACACACCGAGCCCACATGCTGACGTAAGCGTCCCTTATCCGTGTGCTATTAAATGATAATCCAAACTGTCTGGATGACATTGACAAAGATCATTTGAAAACCCTCCATCAGATGAGCTTGCAAGGTGTTCATCCTGCTGATGTTGCCGATGACGTACAGCTATTAAATGGCATAATATCACAACTCCTTATAGCTGTGGGAAACAAAAGCGGAACTGGCAAGTTGTGGGTACAGTACCTTGACCAGGTCGCCCTCCTTCGTCTGTTCATACGTGCCATCGTATTACACAGCTGACGACCGACAACGCCAGATTATATTAACTCGGCTAGGGTGTAGTGCTCTGAACTAATAGTCATTAGTGCAACATGCGCCTGTGGGTCAAACAAAGATGCAAACCACTACATTCTCTCATGTCCGCTTTACACCAATCAAAGACAACGATATTTATCATCGCTGCCTTGTCCCCCCATACTCAATAATCTAATATATGGTAGCGTTTTCCTAAGCGATAATGAAAACAGTCTTGTATTCCAATTCATCATTGCCTCTAATCGCTTCACTGCATGATGTTAGACGACTCAGACTGATGGGTCTGACATACTCAGTAATAGTACTTGAAGTGTCTATTAGGTCAACGACTATCTACAGAAGATAACACCAATGGTTTGACATGCATGCCTGGGATCTCAACTTCTTTCTTTCTTATTCAATAATTAAAACTTGCCTGTGTATATATACACTGTATGTATTCCTGCCGCATTACCATTTACTGATGTCTTACTTAAGGAGAATAATTCACATAAGCTCACATTGAGCTTGTTTTCTAATCTTTATTCACAATATCTGTCCATGAATGTTGACGAATACATGTATTCAATCTGAAATAAAATATTGTTTAAACTAAACTCATTTATTTTAATAATCTATGGACCCCATCTCATCGTGTCGCATTGTCTGCCTAAATGAGCTTTATAGACATCACCTTGCTTAGTATTTAACATACATGCCTTGCTTGTTTCTTATTCCACCTGCGTGTGGACTGAAATAAATAAACGATGTTTTCTGTTATATTCTGGTAAGTAGATTCAGTTCATGTAGAGTTGGTCTGTTGTTTGTGAATAGTATTCCAAGTGTTGATTCGTGGTCGCTTGACCACGTATACATATTGTTATTGTACCATTGGCCTGGATCATGTTTTAATCTTCCTATCTTTAAAATTGTACATTTTGATATATTTAGTTTTACTCCAGAAATAAGCGCACATTTATCTAACGTGTTCACAAGCTCTTGAAATGATCATTGTGACCCATCAAGTTTAAAACCTGCATCGTCGGCAAATAGTGTTTGTTTTATTTCCGTACCACCTACAAATAGACCCGGTCATATTTTCATTATTATTTATTTCTCTTGACAAAATTTCAATACATAAAATAAATATATATGCAGATAAGGGACAACCTTGTCTGACAGCCTTTTCCACTTTAAAGAAGTCTGATAAATTACCATTATTTGAAATGTAACTTTTTGCATCCTTATATAACAGTGATATCCATTGTATTAGTAATTCACCAACATTCAGATTACGCATACATGTAATTTATATTTGTTGGTCTAGACGATCAAATGCTTTTTGAAAATCAGCCAAAAATATTAGTCCAGGTGTGTCTGTTTCTTTTGTTTCATGTATTATTTCCAAAAGTGTACTCACATTTTCTCCAATATATCGACCTTTTACAGCCGGTTTGATTCATGTTATTCACTGACTTTAGTATCTTCTTAATGATATTACTTATAATTTATGTTGAAATTGTGTACGCAACATTTAGGTGTGATATTGGTCTCCAATTGTCTATGGGAAGTATGTTTTTATCTTTTTTGGTCAATAAACTAATTATTCCTTGTTTTTGCAATTCAGTTAAAGATACATTTCATACGAATAGTTAATCGAATTTATGTAATGTTCTTTATGTAATTTTATAACCTATATTGGAATGACATAATTCCAATATAGGTTATAAAATTCAGCGGTTAGACCATCTGATCCAGGACTTTTCATATTTTTAATTTCTTGTATTGCTGCTTCGCATTCAAATGCATTTATGAGACCGTCACACGACTGTTTTTCATCTTCCTTTACTTTTTGTTAAAGAAACTACTATTATCATGTTCTGTATTTTTATTTTCGCTGTACACAACAACAACAACAACAACAACATATTTTATTCAGCATAAAGCAATACACTGCTTCTAGCCATTAAGCAAAACTGTGTAGTGCGCATGAAATAAAGATTTTCAGAATGGAAATGAAGGAGCGTTTTGTTAACTGTAGTTAAAACGAAATACCACCTCAATTGTGTAGATAGTGAAGGTTGAAAACAGCGTATATCGTGAAGGTTGAAAACAGCGTATATCGAGCCAGAGTCCACATATGTGCAGTCTGATTCGTGTATATGCTGGTTGCAACGATAAATGCTTATGCTAACCACATATATGTGTGATGTGTAATGAGATACCGATGTTTGCTGGGATATTATAAATTACTAAATTATGTACACATATGCATGTAATATTGTTTCACATGATTGACCATTGCAGTCTGATCACTTTGTAATATGGCATTTATTGTTAATTGTGTTAATGTTTTTTCTTTAGATCTCCTTTTCTCTACGTTTGCAAAATATTTTACAGTTGTTCACAGCCTTTTACCCATTCAGCTTTTGTTCTTAAGATGATTCCTTTTTTTTTTTATTGAATTATTTATTTTGCTCAACTTATTGTTTTCAACATTTAGTCTGTCAACCGTGTATTGATTAGTTGGGTTTTCCGCTAAATTATTGTATAACCGTATAATTTCTAGCTTTTTTTTATTTTCTTTTCCCTTTTCACGTTCACTTTTCTTTTGTTTGCTTGAGTATTTTATTGCTACATTTCTTTTAGTTCCCTTTATTAATTCCCACTTCGTATTTGCATTACAACCTATATTGGTATTTACTGTTTCCTGAATCGATGGTTTTATGTTTTCTTTAAATTCTGTTTGTAATAGTATACTGTTATTTAGTTTAAAGTATCCCTGCCCTCGAAAAAGAAAAAAGAAATAATTGAATTCAAATTAGTCAGAACATTTGTTTCTCTTCTCATGTCCCTTACAACGCTCAGTAGTTTGCATTTACAAGCCGTGAAATTCCTCTACAGAATGTTCAGACTAACTGATAAAGTAATGTTGTTAAATGAAAAATTATGAAAACTAAGATCAACCTCACAACTCACGGGCGCCGCAGCCCGCCATTGAGCAAAACGAAAACATGGAAGACCATGTGATCCCACACCGTGTGTTTTGCCACATTCTGTATATGACGAACAGCGTAAACGATACAAAAACAAAGTCAAGAGTTCCATTATAAACGCCGAACACGACTACCAGGAACGTATACAGTGCACGTACGGTATTATTGTTTTCATTTCTGTCACGGAATGTGCCGACCAGTGATATTATCTTGTCTTATAGGTTATCCTCCAACTACCTTGTTGATGACATTCCTCAAATAACAATTTCATTGCGGAACAATGGTGTTAACAAATAGGTGGACAAGAGTACTACAACTAACAAGGTCTCAACAAATTCTATTTTTGACATCTGACTAAGAAACCTAGCTCGATAGGCCCTTTTGTCTGACGACAGGAACTGTGGAATAATATCGAAGTCACATATACTGGCGGAAAAAAGTAATTATGCAGTGCTAAGTTGTGTATTAAAATAAATCCCTAATGACGTAAAGCTACATAAAATTACTTGTTACCAGATTGTTTATGCATGTGACTTAAAACCATCCCATATGTATACTTCATTTACAATTTATAAGCTATATGAACATACTGTAATCAGTTAGAACCAGACGAAATGTCATATTTCGTGTAACATGGCTGTCGGCTGACGGTCATCAACGACGCAATGACACGGAAGTAGAAGATCCCGAAAGCGATGTCTGTCCGGTTTCGTAGAGGATATATATATACGGCCGGTACCAGTTGTCAGCCACACTCACTATCTGATCGTACCTAAAGTCGGATCCTATCCAACCACCGAGGTAAGTGGAATTATTTATTTTATACATTTGTTGAAAATATAGTTGTACTGATATTTATAATATTTGTACGTTTTGTGGATACGACTTAGAGTTTAATTTGACCGCACATTCTTTATCATTAGCATCCATTTCAATACTACATAATCTATACTATGCTAATACATGTAATGCGAACAGTGTAGATCCAGATGAGCCAGCTCGTAACGAACCGTCTCATCAAGATCTGCACAGATACATGTGTATTTTCTGATTATTTTTCTAATGAACTTGTATGGAAATTCACGTGGTATTAGTTATTAAGGCTATTGACAAAAGGATAACACATTTTAGATCAGTGGAGATACTCTCAGTGCTTCACTATTCTAAAATGGTATATAAAGCTATCAACCTCATTCCCAGCTGTCGAAAATAAATTTCCATCTAATTTCGGGGGCCCTGGGGGAACATCATTCTACCAATACGGTCGATAGGTCTGCAGCCCATTTCACCATATTTCTAAGCATACTTATATAGCAAAGTGTATATTGAGGGAGTAATAACTTATTTTTCCCGAAATTGATTATTTCATGTAGAACTAACGACTGCGTGTATCTGATGATTAAAAGTATGCAGAATTATTATACTGAATTTCGAAAAATATTCACATTTTCTGTAAATGTGGCTGTGACTGGAGAAACGGGGCTTATGGGCTATGCAACCAATGTAGTCCCATATCAGCCTGCGATTCCGCGCAGTCTGATTAGGGCATACACTGTTTGCCAATCAGTAAGTGACTCACACAACATGCATCTGCCAACAAATAGAGATGTATATTACGCTGCATAAGTGTGCTAGCATAACACGAATCTCATAAGCCGCATTTAACCAGTCACAGCCATATATATAAAGGTTTACTCCGGGGCGCCGGAAGCAACATAAAATTGGTCCGGCGAATCTAGTGGGTGCACCCGCTACCCACCCAACGTGTATGTTGTTACCACTCAGTTGAACCGTCTCGCAACTGAGTGGTAACAACGTACACTTCTGATGAGAAATTGCAGAACAAATATTTACTTTCCATTATATATATATATATATGTGAATTCCAAATATGTCAAAAGTATTGCTCCGGCAGTCGCCGGACCTGCCGGACCTGTTCCGACGCCCCTGTTATTGAAATTGCATGCAACATGCGGAATTTGCGAAATATCGATATCATAAGAGCATTACATGTAGATTGGGCTGTTAAATTTGGTGTCCCATCGATTAAGCACAACATGTTCTTTATAGGAATTAGATAAGTGCATAATTGTGTAACTATTCCACCAGTTTTAAAAATTACGAATGCTCACTGTACATATATTATCATTTAGTAATCTTGGATTTATTACAAATAGAGACGCACGGTTGTATTACGCTATTTTGCTATGCAAATGAGGCAAATTGATATCAATTAAACGTGTCACCTGAATAAATACTTTTATCGACATATTAAGTGTGATCATTGCACATCAAAAATAGAAAGAATACATAATTGTTTCCGTTAACCTTTTAAGGAAACACGGACATCGCCCGGATTAACAACAGTAACAATTCTCGTTTGATATAAAACGAATAATAATACCAATTAACACGGCCGATAATGGTAAATGAATGTTCAATTTGGCCTAAAACAACATAGATGTATCTAAAAGGAATGAACGAAAACAATATGTCTCTCTATATTACAACCTGGGAGGTGGGAGTACTATACTACACTGGGTCTCATATATAATATGCGCAGAATATTAATGTGATAACACATATGAGATAACGCGATACCACGACGACGATGCCACGATAGTATAGCAGTATCGTAAAATCATTGTTGTTGTTTTTTCAGAAATCATGAAGGCCATCGCTGTTGCCCTCGTTGCTTTGTTCTGCGTTGTTGCCATGACAACGGCCAACTACAATACTGGTTACTCCTCTGGGTTTGGGAGCAGTAAGTAACAGTTATAAAAAGGATTAAATTGTTGTTGGTTTAATATAATAGTTATTACACCGTTAAGCTACGCCATAAGCAACCAGTCAATGAGTTTAATAAAAATAAATGAAAGTTGAGGTGTTTAAATTCGTTTCTACGCAGTATTTTGACAAACGCCTTAAATTTCGTCCTTTCGTTTCTACGTCGTATATAGACGGAAATGACAAACCCCTTAAATTTCGTTATTTCGTTTCTAAATCGTATATAGACGGAAATGACAAACCCCTTAAATTTCGTTATTTTGTTTCTACGCCGTTTATAAATTAAAAAAGTATATACATTGCAACCTCTCTAAACCGGACACAAAGAAACACCTGCGATGTTATTTTTTATGAGTGTCTTGGTCATTTATCTCAGGTGATAATGTCTGTTCGTGATCGCATAGTACACAACTATGTCTCAGAATGATCAAATGCCTGATTTACAATGAAACCTCTCTAAGCCGGAAACCAATGGGACCTCCCAGGGTGTCCGGTTTAGAGAGGTTCCACTGTATTTCTTCTGTACACGACGTAGAAACGAAGACACGATATCGTCATCGTAGCTTCGGATTATCGCCACCATAGTACCGTGAGATCGTGCTAATGTTATCGTGATATCGTGCTGTCGTAGTATCGACCCGATAGCGATATTACGATGGCCTTAACGGAACACCGTAGTCCAACGAGCCACACCATCTTACTGTACTATTAGTTTTGTACCGTTGTCGCCCACAGGTGTTTGAACAGATGTTCAGAATGTTGGTGTCATATGGGTATTTTGGTGCATTTTGGGTAGATTTGGCTGGATTTCGTTAGTTTTGGGTAATTTACATAGTTTTGTGCAGCTACTAATACTCAATCATTACACACGACAGACATCGTCAACTATTTACACATTTACCGTTCCGAAATTTCGGACCCCTTTCTTACTGTCAAAATACCCAGGTACATATACGTGTGCGGGAGGTGACGTAAATTGTATGTTGGTAACAATGCACCCAAACCACCAGAGATACCGAAATAACCCATAAAACACCGAAATATGAACTATTCTCCAAGAACCTGTGTTTCCTCCCAGCCTCAGGCGTGTAATATTTCCCGCTATTTTCAGTGATGCCGCTGCTGCTGTGTCTGCTGTTGTTCCCGCTCCTCTTCAATAAGTCGTCCGGCGGTTCCACCACCTTCATCCACGGAAACTTCTCCGCTCCGACGTAAGTATCGAACATTCAGCTGCCCGCTTACATAAAGGGGACGTTAAAACATTGACAGCGATAACGAAGGGGCCGGTGGAACAATGGGGATAAGTCCATAAAGGACATAGCCCCGTTTTTCCACTGACCCCTTCATCGTCAGATCATAATCAGGCACATCCTCGAAGTATACTCAACAAAACTAGAAACGTCCCTGTTTTATAGCCGGTGTAGCTCTGTCTATGTATGTACCACATGTTCAAAGTACATGTATTTTAAACCGTGGCGATGTTCAGAATACGATCGTGTAGAGTTTAGCCGATACACACGGTTTACATAGCGGCCAGTGACCGGAACGTTGATTTCCACTTTTTGCACGTGCACGCTATACTTGTCATCGATAAGGTGATTCAGTTCAAGTCGTACCATTCATGCGATAGGGGCTATTCGGAAAATTAAAAAACTTTTTTAATTTTTCACTGTTTTCGATATGCCACGGCTTTCCGAAAACGAGCGAAATCAGGCAATTGGGATGCTTGTGGGTGGGATGGCCGCCAGGGCGGTCGCGCCTCAGTTTGGTTGCTATCGGAAAACGATTGATCGTCTTGCAGCCCGGTACCAGCAGACTGGGGCTGTTCACGACCGGCAGCGACCTGGTAGGCCTCGTGTAACGACGGCTAGAGCCGATCGTTACATTACGTTGACGCACTTACGTCAACGTCGATTGGCAGCCACAGTCACTGCTAGGCGATACGGTGTCTCAGGGCAGACCATTCGCAACCGGTTACGTCGTAACGCCCAACCAATCCGGGCACGCCGCCCGTACACTGGTCAGATAATGACCCAACGTCACCGTGCTGCCAGACAGTTATGGGCGCGACGTCATCTGAACTGGAGAAGGGCTGACTGGAACCGAGTTTTGTTCACCGATGAATCTCGGTTCACAGTTAGTCATGCTGACGGAAGATTACGGGTATACAGGCGTAAAAATGAAAGATTCACCGATTGTTGCATTGTTGAGAAGAACAGGTTTGGGGGAGGGAGCGTAATGGTCTGGGGTGGGATCATGGGAAACCGGAAGACAGATTTGGTTGTTGTACAGGGCAACATCAATGCACAACGTTATGTTGCAGATGTGCTAAATGCACATGCCTTACCATTTATCCGTCAGCATGGTCCTGGTGTGACATTGATGCACGACAATGCCCGCCCTCACGTAGCCAGGGTCACCACTCAATACTTACAGCAAAACAACGTCGACGTCATGCCATGGCCCGCGGTCTCCCCGGATCTCAATCCCATTGAGCACATATGGGATGAGCTGGGCCGCAAAGCACGAGCTAACCATCAGATTGACAATGTTCGCGATCTTACACGGGCATTACAACGGGAATGGAGGAATTTGCCCAACGCACTGGTATTGCGTTACGTCACGTCGATGCGGCGTAGGATCATTGCATGCATTCATGCAAATGGTGGCCACACTCGGTACTAACGAGATTTACTGAATTTGCCACATTACTTATCTAAACATTAAGTAACACATTTCTGAGTTTTTGTGATTTTTGATTTTGACCCCTACCGCCCTTGGCCGGTTATCTCTCGAATATTTAACAAGATATCCAAATGCAATTTATTGGCTTTGATACAGAAATGAATGAACTTGTTTTTCCATTTTGATTTTTAAAAGTAACCCTTTTGGTTTTTGATGAATCTTTCCTTAAACATGGAGGGACGTTTCTAGTTTTGCTCAGTATAGCATCATGATTGAATAGTTTCCTGGTACGTGACAACACGGCTCAGTGACTGAATAGCGAAAAGCGTATGCAGTTATCTGTGATTTGTGGCTACGCTGGCGACAAACGCTGTAATTTCCCATTTCAGTAACGGGGCTTATGAAATCGGCATACATTACCGCCTGCGTTAATCTTGCCAATACCTGTAGTTGTCATTTTCTTTATTTCAAAATTCTGCTACTAACAATCGAATTGCTTGATTGCGAGTTGACTATGAACATATCGGTTAGAAACGTTGATTATTACACGTGCACTAATTGTAATATTGTTTGTTTCAGTGGAAAATAGATGACCTTTCCACGACGGTTACCATGGACCGGGCGGACACAAGATTCAGTATTTCTTTTGATGTTGTTGTCTATTTATTTATTTGGTTTTGTTGAAATAAAATGCTGAGTTCAACGGAGTATATTTTACTTACATTGCACACTTTCACTGTAGCTGAATGTGACACACGATACACTGTGAATAGTTTAGCTCCGGCCCAGCTTGCTCATCTGCGCAGTCTGAGCCGCGGCTACACTGTTCCATATTAAGGATCATCATTTGATTCAAACATAATAGCTTCGTAAATGGTGGGATATATGTATACCATATACTAGTACATATATGTGAGCATTTATTGCTACAGTATCCTATAAGGCGCGTGGAGTTGCCAGTTCGGCAATCTAACTATGTATAAGACATCATCCAATGTCACTACTTGTAGCGTTTGACACAGGCAACAAACATGTGACAGATAAAGTAATAAAGTGTGGTGTAACATGTTCCAAAGATAAGTATTGACATCGTGGTATCAATGATCTCATGTATACACCGTGTTTGATACATGGGTTATTATTTGTCATATCTACGATGGCCATGTTACACTGTGTAAATCTTCAGTTAACTGCACTCAATGTTTCGAACTACATGTATGACAACGTTTCCACATATATTCTACTAGCAACACCTTTATGATAGCCTCACAAGTCCATGAATAGTCAATAGTCCTTACTGCATTCACTACATTTAACATGGTAGATCCTCTGTGTACAGGTAATTTAGCCTATGTATATGACTGTGCCATCAATATATCGAATTCATACACGAATACAGTTTTACGTGGTGCATTAATTTTACTTAATTAGTTTATCTGTCCAATTCTGAGCTATCTGTGTCAAATGCTATAAGAGGTGAAACTGGTCGATAGCTTGTCCATGCGAAGATCACTTAAATGGCAACTCAATGCGTAGTATAGTATACACTAAGAATAATATGGTCAGATATACTTTATACAAATAGTCAATCACCTTTACGAAGCTGTTATATTAGAAACTAAAGATGATGTTCGATAAAGTCAGTCATTAAGATTGGGATAATTCCGGGAGCTGGATATACACTGTTTGCCAATACCACAATACAGGTATGTGTTGTTGAAAGGTTTAACTAACAGGTTGCTAACTAATTCACCATCTAAAAGTCACACACTGGTTGATTTTATTTTTTTTATGCTTATATTTAACGGCGGCACTGGCATGCCGTCTCCCAAGAATGGGAGAATGAACGGAGGTAGAGACTTTTTGAGAGAAGCCGGTAATTCGTATTTACAGAGCAACTACGAATTATCGGTACCCATTTACAGCTGGGTGAACTGGAGCAGTGTGGATAAAGTGTCTTGCTCAAGGACACAACGCACGCCACTAGTCAGGCTCGAACCCACGACCCTTGGATCAGTAGTCCGACACACTAACCATTACGCCACGGCGCTCCCCCGTTGATCATATAATTGACTATTGTTCATGTCATTTATTTATATTGACACTTATATAAATCAAATGAAAACAATTTACATTATAAATAAATGTGTGGGTCCAAGGCAGGTAGACAGTTTAAAAGTCGTGAAAACAGTCCGTATGACAACTTCAAACATTATAGATCCTGATGAACATGGATATTAAGAATACATGTACATGTATATTATATTATATTAAATATCACCATAGGTTCCAAATGCAATTAATTTGTCCATGTGATATACACCACGTATACAACACACGTGAACATAAGTTTGTTTCTGTATACATGTACATGTACAATGTACTTGAAACGTATAGCACAGCAATGACTATGACAGGAAAACTAATGCCATTTAACACTGTTCATCTAAACATATTTGTATACAGTCGAACTTTCGCGAACGGCCACCTCTTTACAACAATCACCTTTCTGTAACAGCCAGTAATTTATAACCAATCTAACAAATCATTATATACATGTACATGTAGTTAACCTCCCTAAAACATACACCTCTCTAAAACAGCCAAGTGTGTGTCTTCCCATGTCTGGCTGTTGTAGAGAGGTTGCACTGTATATGAAGTCAATTTATTTCACAAGCATGTTTATGAAGTATATTGTCACATGTTTACAACATATATTTGAACACCGATTACCGCTTTTGAAATGTAATATAAATACATTTATCACATGAAAACCTATTAATGACGCGTGGTAACACATTTCATAAATGTGATATGACACACTTGTAATACACAATGTAACACCTGCAGCGAATTGCATTGGCTGGCCTCATCACTGTAATTACGTATTCGTATTATCAAGATTTTTATTTCCAATTAAGGGCCCTCAAGGGGCAAACCATTTCATACTTTGATTAGAGTGATTCATACATGAAAATAACAATTCAATACATGTACTGTAAACTTGTGAACAATCACTACCGCAATAAAAGCCAATAATGTATGTATGAGACTAGATTTATCCGCGTTTCTCGAATGAATGAATCGGGAAATTGCCTAGTTCTCTCAAAATATTAATGTTTTCACAAGATAGAAGCCAAATAAATTGATTTGATACTGAAAGACTCGAAAAGTTAGGACATTCTGATGAAATATATGACATTAAAATAGCTCTCTCTTGTGAGTAATGTGGACAATTGAACAAAAAGTGTAGTTCATCTTCAATGGAATTATTCATACAATTCTCACAGAATCTAGATTCTACTGTAGTCTTGTTGTATCTGCCAGTTTCTATTTTTAGTTTATGAGCACCTAAACGAAACTTGGCTATAGCACTACGCATTTCAAAATTGTTAATACCATCTAAATAGTGTTCTAACTGAGAATTATATTTAAATGTAAAGTAAGTCCTTAATTTACCAATAGTTAACGTTGTCTTCTCTTTTGCCCAAGTATCTTGAAACTGCTCTACTAATTTCAATTTAATTTTCCTGACAAGTATTGGCAATGATGTTGGAGCAAATGAGTTGGTGGAAAAAAGTGCAATATCCAGCTTTAACGTCTCATGGATTGACAAAATATCAGTATACCATGATTTTATCCCATTTTCATGCAAACTTATAGTAGTTTTTAGCCCCTCTGATAGCAGATTCGATGAATCATGAGTAAGACGATAATAGTACTTTAACATTGACATTATTATATTGAAATAAATGGGAAAGCGCCCTAAGTCAGACATTACTGCAAAGTGTGTCGTTCTTTTATGCACTCCTACACTATACTTGCAGTACTTAATGTGCAATTTTTCAAACTAAAATTTCTTGGATAATGAGGTGAAGTTACAAAAGTTTAAATTAAAATTCCTACCCCCATCAGCTAACGTTCTGTCAAACGAACAAAATGAAAATACGTCAAATGACGTTCCTGGAGCGACAAAGCAACAATGTTTTGAGGTGACATTGTCGTGCTTTAACCCTTTGAACCCGAAATCCCGCTATAGCGGTTTATGCAAAAAGTGCAGATCAGATGAGCCGGCTCGTAAAGAGCCGTCTCATCAGGATCTGCACTTTTTGCAAGTAATTTTCATATTTCTTAGAACAAAAACACCCCCTTTTCATAAATGGACGAATCTGAAAATCATTTTGTGACCATTGGATTGGTTGGAACATTAACATATCACAGTCCATTCCAGTTCCTTAGGGTTGAAAGGGTTAAACGTCTTTAGAAGCGTCGATGACGCAGTAAAATCACCACAATTGTTAAAAATGAGCTCCCTTTTGGTAACATGAAATTCTTACAAAGATACAAAGTATATGTATTACATGTTTTTGTGCTTAAGTATTAAAACTATTTTATCGGTGGAGATTTTAAATTAACGTCAACGTCTTCTCACTGAAACGTATTGATCAGGGGCATTGGAATAGGTCCGGCAGGTCCGGCGACTGTCGAACCATTAATTTTGATAAAAATATAATTTTTATAGAAATATTTAGAATTCATATGTGTAAGAAAAAACGGTCAATAATGTAAACATGAAGTATGTAGTTTCCATACTATTGACTTGAATATGAATGTTCGGTTTTGTTTTTCGTCTTGACTAGATCTCGTTGATAATATTATATCAGCCGATGTACAACTTTCTAAATAATTCTGTTTCCGCAATTTTTCTCATTTCTCATCAAAAGTTTATGTTGTTACCACTCAGTTGAACCGTCTCAACAAGAGACAGTTCAACCGAAGGGTAACTCCAAGTTGTCTCCTATTTGGAGTGTTAAATCATGTGATAAACATAATCTGAAACTCATTTCCATTTGATATGATATTTAGGAAACTCGCCAACAAAAATATGCACCTCGATAGAGTATCGGTACATAACTTGAAGTGTACATGCCTCGTTTCATATATACTCTCACATCAAGTGCAAACTCGTGAGTGGTCTTCTATGTGCACAGTGCCATTGATAAGATATCATTTTACCATACACAATATATGTAATCAAATAAATATTTGAATGTAGATGTCGATGTACTAATTATGATTGGTTACATTTGCATGTGTGTAAAATAAATACATTGTAGCGATAAATAAAAAAAGATCGATACCACAAAACAACTGAACAAGAAACAGCAATCACCTAATTTATATCAACCGATATTTGATAAAAAAAAATATATATATATACAGCGACAATTTTATTGTATTCTTTTCCAGATAAGTTGTGTGTCTAATGAGTGTTATACGCCCTGATTTCAAATTCAATGCGTATTTTACTTTTATAAATTCATTATTGATTTTCTTCCTGGGAACACATCATAAAAAATATAATAAATTTTGCAGCTGAACTAAGTAAATTTTCAACTTTATTACAGTATTTTCCCTACTAAACCAGAGGCGTCGCAGCTGGGGCCGCAGGGGCCACGGTCGCGGCCCCAATGTTTTGGCGCTGCGTCCCCAGTACTTTGGCGTGGCGGTCCCAATATGTTGGCAAGCTGGGTGGAGGTTGTGTGGCCCTAATATTATATATTGTACCGGGAAATTGCGTCTGAGGCGTTCTGGTATTCCAAATGTTCTTGGGGGAGGATCCCCAAACACTCCACCCTACGATGAGCATAGCTCTCGCGCGTCATTAACCATTTTTTACGAGGGGGCCTTGGCCCCAATGTCATCTGCCTTCCGACGCGCCAGTGAATTTAAAAATCAACGCTTATTTTCACATTGCTGTGAGTATTTTGTACTCCCACTTTTGATAATCAACGCGTATTCGGCTAAAATAAGTGCGTAAACTACGTCAATACGTACCTTATCTGGAGAGCTGGTATCATTGACAATTTTGTTTTATCATTGTTATTAACGTTTGCCAGACTATCGTAACATGGAAAATATTCGAGCCACGAATACTGTAAGCAGAATCGCGAACACAATTGTCAATTCAAACGTGGATTCCGCGGATCGTGATTTCAGATACGAACTCACCTAGATAATACCAATAAAAATCAAAATACTGAAAGTACTGAAATATATTATCTCCACAAAAACTGACACTTGAGGAACTAGAGACTGAAAGTTGCATATTTTCTCAATCATCATCCAGAGGCAAATGTACTGTGCTGGTGCAAACCCATTTCCATCCACACGTTTTCTCTAGAACAAATTACTGTGTGTAACTCCCAGAAATTGGCGGCTAACTGGTCACTGCTACCTAGCTGTGAGAACTAAAGATAATACCTGCTGTATTCATACGCACGAAATGTCTTTATTCGTATTTCCAAAATTTACCTGATAAACTGAGCCGAAAACTGTGAAAACTATAGAGAATAGTATATGTAGAGTTTTAGATACCAAGCAAGACAGACCAAAACGCCATAAGGCGTAGCACGACAATATGGCTGCCCCCATAGACATAATATGCTATATCAAAGGAGATAACATATAAGCAAAGTACTGAAAGTACTGAAACTAGGTTAGCTCCACAAGATTACTGACACTTATTATTTATTTATATAATGATGTTTAATGGCTTATCATCAGTTAAAGTAAGTTTAGGTCGGTTAGCAGGGTCAAATCCCATATTACATGTGTATGGATAGGTTAATCCCAAAATCAGAACAGAATATTTACAGAAAATAAGTATAGCCAGTGTACATGGCTTCGCACACTTTACATGTATTTTGATAATAATCAGAAACAAATATACCAATAAAGTTCGCCTTTGTTTGTATTTTGACAGATATTACACTCAACACCGTAAATATGTGTGTCACATATCAGCCAGTTCATGCGAGATCAGGGATCCGCCATTGTTGTTGTACTACATGAATCAATTTGAAAACACATCGGCGTGTACATGGCCTCGCACACCCGAAGCTCTTCCGATCTAACTTATACTTAGAATCTAACAATTAAAATTGATGTTCAGCATCAATTAATTATATTTTCAAATAATAAAGACATATTAACTAAATATTTATGAAGACACCCACAATGGTGATGTCTGGCACCAAGCTACATCAACAGACTATTCAAACGATTGTTCAAACAACAAAATTAATATTATTGATCAAACATCCACACCATCGCACCGACGACAACAAACCAACATTACTATCCTACTATTTGTGCCTGGGAGAGAATGAGCCGAAAAAGTAGCGGCTGGACCTAATCAACAGCGCAGGAAATAATAACCCCTCAATACACCGTGATATCATCGGTGTGTCAGGTAGGCTGCGTGGTTTCCGGCTGCTCTGTTTTAAATAGTCGATTCATCAATACACAGCATCGGTATGTCAGATGTGGTGCGTGGTGTTCGACAGATCATCAGGCAATATAAAAAGTATAGCTGCTGTATTCATACGCACGAAATGTCTTGATTCGTATTTTCCAAACTAATAAACACTGAGCCGAAAACTGTGAAAACTATAGAGAATAGTATATGTAGAGTTTTAGATACCAAGCAAGACAGACCAAAACGCCATAAGGCGTAGCACGACAATATGGCTGCCCCCATAGAAATGTGCGTGACATAATATGCTATCTCAAGGGAGATAACATATATTTATGTTCATTATTCAAAGCCTGGTTCATATGTTTAACGTTTAACTGAGGCGATTTACTCGAATTAATATTGAAGTGCTGACTTATAACTTTAATTAACCACAATGAATGGATCAAAGTCTTAGCCCAGAGTCTCAGGGTTGTATTTTAATAACCTTATATTTCTTTTATACACGATATATACTCCGAGTCTCGGGAGCACACTTAGCAAAAATGCAAATTATTTCTTCTGTCCTCGTATGTCAATGCATATGTTTAGAATTTAGAAATAGTGTATTTACCCAGAGACATATAACTACTATACAAGTGAAATCATTGATTTACCTGGCAAATACATGACACAAAACAAGAGACGATGCAAAGCCACGAATACCGGGGTTTCTTCGAGGCATAGACAATTGGATAACATATCGTTGACTATTAATGTTATTATGACCACGGTTGAAAATGGCAACTGCCAATGACCTAAGATGGCAAAAGAAGCCAAGGTATGAGAAAATCTACATGTAATTGCAGGTTGGTATACATGCATTAGTACAAGATACGCGTGAATATCTGTACTGTCTGATGTGTGTTGTCCAAGTTAACATTGAAAATGACTAATTAGATTACGTGGCAAAAATAGGTAACTGTAAGAAAAAAAGGTCAGATGATGGATAGTGGTATGTGGTGGCCACCCGTTGGTTATAAAGCGGTGCAAGTCATAATGGTGGTACTAGGTGGTACAGAAAGTGGAAAAATAGGTCAAGGTAAAACAAAGGTCACATGTTGGATAGTTTTATGTGATGGGCACACGTTGGTTATGAAGTTGTGCAAGTATGGTCGTGCTAGGTGGTATAGTAAGTGAGAAACAGATTTAAACGCGAACACTTAACATTAAAAATGGCTAAGTCGATTATGCGGAAAAAATAAATCAAGGTAAAAAAGCCAACATTTTGGATACTGGTATGTGGTGGGCACCCGTTGGTTAAAATGTTTTGCAAGTATGGTAGTTCTAGGTGTTAAAGTAACAGAGAATGGGACTAAACACGAAAACGTAATATTGAAAATGGCCAAGTCGATTTTGCGAAAAAATAGGTCAAGGTAAAAAATAGGTCACATGCTGGATAATGGCATGTGGTGAGCACACATTGGTTTTGAAGTTGTACACGTATGGTGGTTCTAGGTGGCATAGTAAGTGAGAAAGAGATTTAAATGCAACAACTTAACATTTAAGTCGATTACGTAGAAAAAATAGGTCAAAGTAAAACAAAAAGTCGCTTGTTGGATATTGGTATATCGTGGGCACCCGTTGGTTATGACGTTGTGTACGTATGGTGGTCCTATGTGGTACAGTAACAGAGAAATTGACCTAATCACAAAAACGTAATATTGAAAATGGCTAAGTCGATTAATTATGCGGAAAAAAATAGGTCAATGTCAAAAAAGGTCACTTGTTGGATAGTGGTACTTAACATTGGACTTGGACGCCGCCCGTCCGTCCGCCCGGCGTTCGCCAACCCAATAGCCGCGATTTAAAAAAAAAAGATATATATAATGATATTTGGTGGCCAGTTTTATATTTTTTATGAAAATACAGATGCCACAATTTGGCTAAGGTATATGTGGCACCGTATATGTATTGTACTTCTCTACAAATCTGTACAATATTGTGATTTGCAAACTAATTAAATGTTACATTATGCACTTGCATTTCGAAAGGCCAATGATTTACCGGGTATGACTAAAGTGCGCAATAGAGACTTTTTTGCGCATCGGGTATAACCTCTGGAAAGGCTAGTAATACTAGCTAATTTACATATGATTATTAGTCAGCCCTCACTGCCATTGCTTATATCATGAACAAATATTATTTCATTGTCATATCATGTAAACACAAGCAGTGAATAACATATGTACACGTAGTATTTATTAAAATATATATTGCATCAATTGTATGCTAAAGTTAATCTATTTCTACGAATTTAGTAAACACATTTATTATAATTTATTTCTAAAGTGATAAGCGGCTTATGCGCAAACTCAAGGAAGTGATCGGCCATGAAATTTTTGACAAGAAAACGTTGAAATAAACAAACAAAATGTCTGGAAATATTGGGATGGAGCAGCTTATTCCGGTGGTGAATAAGCTGCAAGACGCGTTTGGTTCACTAGGTGTTCCAATTTCTCTAGATCTTCCTCAGATTGCTGTTGTCGGGAGCCAAAGTGCTGGCAAATCTTCAGTTCTTGAAAATTTTGTTGGAAGGTAAACATCGATTTTCATTTTTCCTAATGCCGAGTTCAAATATGAATTGGATTTTAAATATATATATGTACCATATGATCAAAATAACGCCTTGCCCATTGTATGTCGATTTTAGTGAATGAGACTTCACTTTATCACATGTTCTTCCCGAAAAGGGGCGGTTTTTGTCTCGCCCGCGAAAGCGGAAAGCGAGACTTTAGGTTTTGCTTTTCCGGAGTTTGTACGGTCATTACTTCAACACCTTATCAGCTACAGTCATCAAACTTTATACATACCATTTACTATGATATGTAGATTAATATAGGACTACTGTAGCGTAACCATTTGTCGGGATTACCCCCACGTCAGGAATTTTCGTAAACCGCATTTGTCTCTAATCACGGATATTTTCCCGGTCAGTTTCCCGGGCATTTTTTGCAGAAGACACCTATCTGTCAAATGGACAAAAGTATTCCACATCACCCTTGGTCATGTAAGGTTTTAATCAAAATTGTTAGAATACCTTCAAAATGTTGTATTTCAGCTATTCCCACTTTTGTCCCCTCATAAACATCATTATTGAAAAAGATTTACAAAGCATGGTTCTGTCAGTCTGCATCACTGGATTCTTTAGCCATTTTGAGCAGTCAAGGTCATGTAAACACAGACTGGTAGCTGTCAAATTACCAGAATAGAGCTTCTCATTATACTGTGGGGTCTTATATAAAAAACAATAACAAACTAACACAGAATTATATTTGATTACACATATGTAGACATAAACTCTGTGGTTTTAATAGAATTTAATCAATGTATTGTTCTGTTGATTATAAAAATGCTCAGAATAATAGTCTACAGTTTGTAGATTGTTATTATCTTGTTAATCCCACCTGTAGTATGCACCATAATGGATACGGTAAAATAGAATGTACCGCAACTGAAAATTAAACGTGATCTGAAAGCATCTTGCATTATGATTATTAACCTTGTGATAATATTATTGTCATTTATGACTGGCAAAGGAAATGGTGGAAAATTGTTTACTGCACACTCCTCTGATAATTTAGATAACCATTTTTTACTCTGATCCGATGGTGCGCCACACTTAACAGGATGAGAATAACTCAACAACAAAAATCCAGAGTCTAAGGTCACAGTCTATTTTCTACAAGCGCCTGGATGATACGTTAACAAAATGGACGACATGGAAACAAGCAGGACTTTTAGATAAATCTTGTTTCACAGCACTTTTACAATAAGTTTATTGTTTTAAAAAGTTTTGAATAATTGTTTTTGTATGCTTATAGGTCTAGTAACTGGCCAACGAAGGCTTATTATCCAGAACATAGGTATATCCACTGTATTCTCGGGGGCCAAGGTCAATGCCCCAGGGTCAAGGCGGAGCAAGGCGAGACATTTGATTCCGCGGAATTCTTGTTCATTTTACTTTCATTCTATCTACTGGTAGATTTTTCGTCCGTGCCCATTTTTCCGGACACCCTCGTAAACGCTTAATTCTGCATTTTCATACAATATTTTTGTTCCTGGTTATTAAGGTGGTCATTTCCAGTTGCCAGGTGTGAAGATTTCCGAGAAAAATTAGTTAAACTATTAAATTGAACTGTTTTCATACCAGCCAACTTCTGTTGACACCTGTATGACGTGGAACTTGATTATCGGGACCGGGCGCTTGTGTTGCAAAGAGGCAAAGCGTACAGAATAAAGGAATTAACAGTATCTTCGAAGTAATATATGCAATAATTGCTATCATTTGATCAATACGATACAGTATTAATTACTTTCACTGTAATTTTGCAGTTTTAGCTTAACAAAAAGTAAATATCGCGGAAAATCCAAGTGTCCGGAAAAATGGGTCTCCTGTATTTTAATTGGCCTTTTAATTACCCCTTTTCGGGCCCCATTGTCAGCAGTTACCTCCCACTATACTAATGAATTTTATGTTATTCTATGTAAGGCGAGCCGACGTATTTGTTAATGTGAGAAAAATCACGGTCAGATGTAAACATTTAAAATTATTGCGAAAAAAATACGTGATTTTTGGCCGGAAATGGGTCGCCTACCAGTACTCTCATTTCGGCTAATCCTGCGCATCAGCTAATGCACAATTCATATTAAATTTAGCCTTGCGTACGTCATAATAAAATGTGTGGATTTCGGAATAAACAAGCTGATTAATTGCTACAGTGTGGCACAATTTTATCACATTCCGATGGTTTGGTAAAAAGTTATTCCGAATGTAGTAAAAATGTGTAAAATCTATCAATACTGTCGCACTCCCCTAGCGGGTATTATAGGCAGGAGGTTGGAAACATAGGGGTTGATGATTTAAATTGATGAGACACAGGATTATCAAATGCCAATTCTGCAGCCTTTTAATAAATTTATTGTGAATTAACGCCATTTGTTTGGCTTCGTTAGATCTGTCAGTTTATACCATCACCGCTTAGGTGGACGGACTAGTGTCTGTAGACTAACATACCATTAGTTTTATTTTTGTCGCGCCCGCTTGCAGGCAGCGTAATATATTCGACACATTGGCGTACATACGTGCGTCCGACAGTGATTCAGCTACCCCTGCGTCCCTCGTCTAGGACGCAAACAAAAATAAAATTATCTGCCGTAGTTTATGAAAAGTGCCAATTTGTTTGTCACATACGTTTACCGTTAAAGGTGCATGCCCACTCAGTAGGTACAAAATGTTCTTTATATGAATTAAATAAGTGTATAATTGTGCCACTATTCCACCAGTTCTAAAAATTACGAGTGCCCTCTATACAGATATAATCATTTAGTAATATTTATTTTACTGATAGTGACTCGTGGTGGTATCAGGCTATTTTCATATGCAAATGAGGCATTATATTTTTTTAATTATTTATACAAATTAAATGCGTCACCTGAAAAAATAATATTTTCGACAGACTTTAAGGTATGATCATTGCACATTAAAAAATAAATACAGAGAAATAATAGTAATGTCCATTTTAAGGCAACACGTATCACCCCTGATATCAGTGTGGAAATTTACGTCTGATATAAAATGTATAATAATACCAATCAATACATGGGATAATGGTGAATGAATGTTTATTTTGCCAAAACATCTCTCAGATGATGTCTCAGATATAAAGAACATTTTGTACCTACTGAGTGGGCATGCACCTTTAATAAGTAAATTTCTTTACCCAAACCATTATTAATTTTTTCTACCATTCAGATACATCTATCGATTCGGCAAATTTTCATGGCAAAGCAAGCGCAGTAAACTAATTGCGGCATCCATGAAATTAGAATGGCCCAACAGCTGCTTATCGGTAGCGAACAATTATGGCTTTTAGGGTTGCGTCCGTATCCATATTCCATGCATTCTTCTGCCATCATGGTCATTGTCTATTGTTTCCTAGAAAAACACATCTGGAATTGCAGTAAATATTTTGGCTCTAATATGCACCAGAATGCAGGAAATGCTATGTGCACAGATATCAACATTTTTACGGGGGATTGGGTCGGTTTGGAAATTGGGGACGCACAGTGGGACTCACTATTTTCAGGGTCATCGCGTTCCAGGGACTCGTAGCCAGTGAATTGTAACTGAATCACTGGTCCGGGTTAACGTTTTTCGGTATATTATCAAAGCCTCAGCGGGTGCGACATGCGGGCTGCGGCCATCTAATTTTACGGCTATAGAAACAATGCAAAAACAGTATTTTTTTTTGATGATATTTAAGAATGAGCCTTCTTTTTATTTCGTGAAATTTGATCAAATTTTGAATTTATTACGAAAAATTTATTTGTCTATGGGAATTTAACATGGGGGAAAAGGAGCTGGAGGAGCTATGGGAATAGTCAGAAAACGAAAACATTTGGAAATTGACTCCGAAGCCTGGCTAGATAGCTTGGAAATGATTTTACTAAGAAAACAAAAGTTAAATTTTGAAAATCGGTCCAGTATTTCTGAAATTCAAAAAATTTCCCCATGTTAAATCCCCATACAGTAGACATCTTCACTCTGTCTGTGAAGATGTCTATGGGGATTTAACATGGGGAAATTATTTTTTCGCAATAAAATCAATATTTGACCAAATTTCACGAAATAAAAAGAAAGCTCATTCTTAAATTTTCCTTTAAAGCCCCCCTATGCGGTTCAAGTTGCCAAATTTGGCCTCCTATTGGGTTTTCCCCACACATAAATCCAACAGGTTTTTATTTACACACACTTTGAAACTGTTTGCATTCATTTTGGTACAAAAATGAGTTTGTAGTTGATGAAAATATCAATATTTGTTGATAAACAAACAGCAGGTGCATGTTTCAAAGCCCGATCGATTTTCCGATAGACGCTCGGGTCAACTCCCCGATTCGCGGCCGATGAATTCCGGAGTTTATCGACTCGCTTCCGAGCCGAAGCCGTTGGGTTACGGAAATGAAATTGTCAATATTGACATTTTGCACTGAGTGGTACACAAAACAAGTTTTTGTTTTCTTCACATTGCGATTAAGATGTAAATCTCAAGACTTGAGATGTATCTATTAGGCAGTATATGTTAGTTTTGTGTACTAAATCAGTTGCCAAACATGTTTTTGTGTTTGAAAAAATCGGAAAATTGTAATACTGAGCCGTTCAGGGCCTTTAATTTAATATTATCGAAAAAATATTGTTTTTTAATTGTTTATATAGCTGTAAAATTTGGGCAGCTTTTGTGAAACAGACAGTAGTTTATTAATCTGACATATTTCTTTTTCTGTTATCATGGTATAGAGACTGGCTTTCACATGATTCAAACTAAAACGGAAACAAACATCTCCTTAAACACACTTATATTTGGGATGCTTCATTCACCGATAGATCTATACATCTATACAGGAATTACGGTAGTAATTGAGTATTTTCACTCCATCATATCTGAAGCAATTGGGTATTTCAATATTTTAATTGGGTAAAATAAAATCACACTACTGTTTACACATCAACAGACAGCGATTATTGAATAGTTTGCTTCAAATGAAAACATGAGACAATTCTAATGAAATGCCAAGATGTGTTTTCATGGAAAATAAGAAACATATGCTATATTTGTGGTTTTCTGAAGCATGATAAAGGTACCACAAATTTGTTATTGTTTTTTGATACTCGCTACTTCTGATTTCAGTTGGGTTTTTGTCTCCCCCGTTAAAGCGGAAAGCGAGACAAATGATTTGCTTTTCCGGAGTCGTCGGCGTCGTCATTCAATGTTAAGTTTTCGTGTTACGGTCATTACTTCAACACCTTATCAGCTACAGTCATCAAACTTTATACATTCCTTTACTATGGTATGTAGATGAATATAGGACTATTCTCGGGGCCCCAGGGTCTAGGCGGAACAAGGCGAAACATTTGATTCCGCGGAATTCTTGTTGGCAATTTTAATTGGGTATTTACGCAAATACACAGCTTATCTGGAGCTCTGAACATTACTGTAGCTACTATATGAATATGTAACCAATATTTGCATTCATTGTGCTTCAACTCTTTGAAAAACTTCAGAAAATATTTACAATTGCTAATTGCCTGGCTGTTTTCCGATCGGAATATTTCCATGATTCGCTAATGTAACTGAGCAATTAATTTTGATGGCGGAGTTAAAAATAGTATCAGGAGAAGATGCACTACATCATATTGTTAAAAATAGTATTGGAGGAAGGTGACATACTTTTTCTGCAACTTCGAATCAAGGTGTCGGTTACAGATACATGCAGGCATTGAATTCTGTAATTATATCCCCGGCATACTTTTGTATGTCGAGGGGTACATGTATATAGTTTTCGTCATTCCGTCCGTTCGTTCGTCCGTAAGATTTGCATTAAAAAGTTTTTTATTTGTTTGTCCCGGCGGCAGCCTCTGCTCACTTGCTCTAGTTTATTTGATTTTTTTATCACAACAAATACTTTATTTTATCATGCAAGTCATATTTTGATGTTTGTTTTAGTTTATGATAGTTAATCAATGTTCTTAACTCTTTGCATGCTGGGAAACTTGTGGGCTATAAATAGTTAAAAAATAGCGGACAATTTTATTTCTCCTTGTAAATATCATGAATATGTCTTGGAATTTCATTAGAATTGAGTCCTGAGGACTCAATTCTAATGAAATTCCAAGACATATTTACAGAGAGAAATAAGAAACATACTGATAACTTGTTGGATGTTATTTTCACCACTAGCATGCAACAAGTTAATATTTATTGCTGCTTTATCGCCAGTAAATGTGTATTGAATTAGCAATTGTTAGATTGATATTTTCGCCATCTGTACTGCTGAACAGAGAGTATCGGGAGCGTTTTGGTCATATATCCAGGGCTCCAGATAAGGAATTAGTAATTGAGTATCGTCACTCCATCATTTCTGAAGCATTTGGGTACATTCGTATTTCAACATTTTAATTGGGTAAAATATTATCACACTACAGTTAACACATCAGCAGACAACAATTATTGAATAATTTGCTTCTAAATGAAAACATGTTTTGGCATTTCATTAGAATTCTAATGAAATACCAAGATGTGTTTTCATGGACAAATACGAAAATTATGCTATATTTGTGGTCTGTTTATTGTTTTCTGCAGCATGATAAAGTACCACACATTTTCCATTGCTTTTTGATAGTCACTACTTCTGATTTCAATTGGGTTTTTGGCAATTTTAATTGGGCATATACATGTAGGCAAATACGCAGCTTATCTGGAGCTCTGTAGATCTATGTCTATGCTGTCAGTTCCGTGTTTTCCTGTCGACATACATGTTCTTTTGGCCATTAAATGCCAAAATATCCAAAATTAGATACCGGTACTTTTTTGTAAATAATAAAACAGTCCTCCTCCACAAAGAAATTTATTTGACAAAATTTTATCAAATACTGATTTTATAGGGAAAATACAATTTTTCTATGGGACATTGTCATGTGGACTAAAACTATATTTTGCAACATAATTTTGGAATTTGTGGGCCGATTTTGTTTTCTTACATGTAGTTACGGTACGTGATTTCCTAGCTTCTCAGCTAGATGGATATCTTTTACTATTTCATCTCTCTTTTATATTTTCTTTATCCAATAACAGCCCGGTCTCAGTGATCATGTCCCCGCATTTTGTGTTTTATCAGTATTTAAAAAAAGCATCCATAAACCAACGAGAAACATGTACAGAAACATATTTTCACTGAGAATATGCTGTATTACTGACCCTCACCGGTAGTTACTAGCCCCGACTGAACTACATGTTATAGGAATGAATGGCCTTTTTGTGGAATTTATCGGGGTATAAACTTGGAAAAGTCACGGGAATACTGGACGAAGGCCGGAAGGCCTCGTCCAGTATTCCCGCGACTTTTCCAAGTTTATATCCCCGATAAATTCCACAAAAAGGCCATTAATTCCTTATAATTCCAGCATTTGCAATAAATTCATCAAGAAAATGTGTTTATTTTCCGTTTTCTTAAGAATTATTTTAACTGCACCTGACGGTTACGGAAAGTAGTTCGGCATGGGAGTTTACTGGGATATAAATTTTGGACAGAGACTTGCTACGGACCAATCAAATGTTCGGGAATTGTGTAAATATTTTTGTGCTGGAATTATATGCAGTTGGCTGTGGTATTTATGGCCAGTCTATTTCCTGATCTTCTAGTGCAAACTGTGCAATTCTGCAGTCTGATGAGGATATACTGTGTTGGAAGCACTGTACGTGCTTCACTGGTTGAATAGTGATCACTAATCTGCACTGGTCGCAGATGTCATAAACCCCATTTCCATCAAACATTGATTTTAAAGATAAAAACAATTTGTATGCCCCCAGGTCTCGGTAGAGTGACAGCCACATAAAGGTAACTCATATGCTATTAATAGGCATGATTGGTTATTAAGTATTAATAAATGAGTCATTTTATTTGAATAAAAAATATTTGATCAGATATCTAAAGAGTATTTATTATACCCCCAGATTTCAAATTCAATGCATATTTTACTTTTACAAATGTATTGACTTGCTTCCGTATTAAATAGGGAACAATGATAAAAAAATATAAATAAAAATTTAAAAAATAACTTATTTGAGCTGCAAAAAGCAAATGCTGTTTGCTTTTTGCAGCTCAACTAAGTAAATTTTCACTACTGAATTTGAAAATAAATGCGTGTTTTCACACTGCTGTGAGTATTTTGTACTCCCACTTTTGATAAGCAATGTGTATTCTGCTTAAAATAAGTGTGTAAAATGCGCCAATACGCACCTTATCTGGAGCTCTGCATGTGTGATCAGCATAGAAGCAGATTAGCCTGCGCATCTGATATGTCATTCAGTCAATGTAGCGATGTTCGTATCGCTGAATAACCTAGTTATCAGCCTGGTGGGTGGTTGAGTACATACATGTATGACATAAGCAATGGTTTTGCTTGCAGTAGTTCTGAGTACTCAACTCTAATTACATTTTGTTACTGCATTCATAAGAGTTATGACGGAGTAGTCTTTCCAAATGTGCATTTCAAGTGTTCTTTGTTTTCTTTCTACTTCGTGGAAAGTGACCTAAGAATTTTGCTAATACACACTTTATTAGGTATGTTTATGGTAATATTTTTGTATCATATTGTAGAATAGTCTCTCAATAACAAAATAGCGAAGTACGAACATCAACGACCTGCAGGTTTTTTCTCTATTTTAGTGCACGAAGTGTAAATTCTATTACGAATAATTTTACTGTGTAGCGTGGTGTAGCGATATAGTGCAACCTCTTCAGTCTTGCCTATAAAGTGGAAAATGTGCAGCTAGCAGCACCTACAAGACGATGTGTGATATCTGGATAATATGACAAATATTTACAACATTTTCCGTAAATGACATCAACAGTTGACAAATTAAATTCCACTTTTGCTATGAAAAGGTTGTCAACATTCATTATGATTTATAGAACATATCACAGTTTCTGTAAATATTGTCATGAAAAATCGCACATCACATTTAATACAGGTACACTGTAGTAGCATTTGGTTATCATTGTTGTTTTGTTTTTGAAATATATATTAAAAAAACACCAGACCTGTAGCCTATTTCATCAACATTGCAAAGTATACTTATCTAGCAAAGTATACTTTGAGGGAGACATTTTCAATTTTAGGATAAATTTATTAATTTTTATTATACTGAATTTATTACATTATCACAGCCAATTTGGCTGTGATAATGTAATCAATTCAATATAATAATTCTGCATACTTTTAATCATCAAATATATGCAGTTCTTAGTTCTATATGAAATAATGTATTTCATGAAAAATAAATGATTACTCCCTCAAAGTATACTTTGATAGAAAAGTATACTTTGCAATGTTGGTGAAATCGGCTACAGAACTGTTAGTTCAACATTGGAACCTTTAACCTTTTCAAAACTACATAACTCTTTTGCAGCATTTGGAAACAGTGTAGATCCAGATGAGCCGACTCGTAACTCTGTAACAACCAAAAATGCCTTTAGCCAAATGACCTAAAACAGGTTAACCCTTGCACTGCTGAATTATCTTGTTCTGTTATACATTTTATCCATCAAAATCATGCTTTGACAGCACTTTAGAATCATTTCCAATGGAAATGATTCTAAAATGCTGCCAAACCATGTTTTTATGGAGAGAACAAACAAAATATGAAACAACAGCAGACGACAATTTTTGTTCCCGCCTTTTATATTTTGCTCTTTTGTTTTCCTCTCAATAAAACCATGATTTAATTTTGTCCGTCTGCTGTTTATTTCCCATTTTTCTCATCAGAATCATGCTTTGACAGCACTTCCATGTTTTATTGAGAAAAAGGCAATATGTAAAACAACAGCAGACGAAAATGACCATTCCCAGCAGTCTATGGATTAATACCCACAGCAAAGTGGCATCTGGCATCTTTTCCCATGTGACGTATCACAATCAATCAGACATGAGATTTCCATTGTAGAGATTTGAACATGACATTAGAAAATCTACATTGATTTGTCTGCAGACCAATAGCACCGAATCATGCTGTCCTGTATGGGTCTGCTCTGGTGCATGTACATGTAGCTATGACCAAATTACCAGGTTTCCCCAATTGTACATGTTACCCCCCACCCCCACCAAGCGTACTATACCCCAATTTCAAAATCATTGCATATTTTACTTTTTCAAATGGGTTATTGATGATAAAGAAAAATAACAAATTTAAAAATTCACTCATTTGAGCTGCAAAAAGCAAACACTGTTTGCTTTTTCAGCTCAACTAAGTGAAATTTCCACTTTATGACTGTATTTTAACTACCGTACTCAATTTGAAAATAAATGCGTATTTTCACATTGCTGTGCGTATTTTGTACTCCCACTTTTGATAATCAATGCGTATTCTGACTGTTCAGCTAAAAATAAGTGCGTAAAATACGCCAATGCGCAACTTATCTGGAGCCGTGCTTTTTGTGTTCTATTTGCCATATTTCTTATCAAAAACATTGTGCCACACAAATACTAATGTTTCAACATGGGAAGCACACGTTTTTGGGTGCAACAATGTTTGTTCAGCCATTTTCGGGATTTGGCATTTTGGAACTATTCTCGAACATGATTGTTTGACAACACGTTAGAATTATTTCAAATAAAACGTGGTTTGACCGCAATTTAGAATAATTTCCAATGCAAATGATTCAAAAGTATTGTCAAACCATGTATTATTGAGAACAAATAAAAAATAAAACAACAGCAAAGAGGTTACCATGTGTAAACACTGTGTAACATTTGTGTTATTTTTTCAAAGTCGAAAACCGTACCATATATATGAAGGTGATATATACCTAAATTGCAATGGGCTATACGGTATACCTCAATTGCAATGAGATACATTGTATACGGTATACCTCAATTGCAATGAGCTACATTGTATACGGTATACCTCAATTGCAATGAGATACATTGTATACGGTATACCTCAATTGCAATGGGATATACGGTATACCTCAATTGCAATGAGATACATTGTGTACGGTATACCTCAATTGCAATGAGATACATTGTATACGGTATATCTCAATTGCAATGGGATATACGGTATACCTCAATTGCAATGAGATACATTGTATACGGTATACCTCAATTGCAATGTGATATACAGTATACCACAATTGCAATGTGATATACGGTATACATGTACCACAATTGCAATGTGATACATTGTATACGGTATACCTCAATTGCAATGAGATACATTGTATACAGTATACCTCAATTGCAATGTGATATACAGTATACCACAATTGCAATGTGATATACGGTATACATGTACCACAATTGCAATGTGATACATTGTATACGGTATACCTCAATTGCAATGGGATATACGGTATACCTCAATTGCAATGGGATATATGGTATACCACAATTGCAATGTGATACATTGTATATGGTATACCTCAATTGCAATGGGATATATGGTATACCTAAACTGCAATGGGATCTCTCTAAACCGGACCCCTTGAATACCTCCAAGGATGCCTGATTTAGAGAAGTTTCACCGCACATACTAGACTAGTTCTGAGTACATAACTCTAATTACATTTCATTACATTAGAGTATTACATTCATTACATTAGAGTTATGATGAAGTTGTATTTCCAAATTTGCGTTTGAAGCGTTCTTTGTATACTTTTTACTTTGTGGAGAGTGACCTAACAATTTTGCTAATACACACTGTATTAGGTGAGTTTGTGATAATTGTTTTGTCTCATATTGTAGAATTTTCTCTCATTACCAATATAGCAAAGTAGAAACGTCAATGCCCTGCAGATTTTTTCTTTATTTTAGTGCGCAAAATGTAAATGTTATTCCACAAATTTATCCTGTTGACTGTGGTGTAGCGATACAGTGCAACCTGTTGCCTTCATGTATATAGCGTGCAGCTAATACTAGACAACTTGTTTACATGTAATTCAGATGATCCTGCACTGGCGAGTTCAATAGTCTCCAGAATTCAAGGGTCAAACTGGCCGACTAAGGCAAAATTTAACACTTTCCAACACTACAGGCCACTATAGCGGTGTTTACAAACAGTGTAGATCCAGATGAGCCGGCTCGTAACGAGCCGTCTCATCAGGATCTGCACTTTTTGCAAGTAATTTTCTTATTGTTTCAGAAAAATCAAAAAAAATCCGCTTCTAACATGACTCATCTGAAAAGCATTTTGTAACAATTGGATTGGTCCTTAAATTAATATACCTGTATCAAAGTCCATTCCAGTTATTTAGGGTTGAAGAGTCGAGTGTAAAATACAAATTTAGTATGTTTTATAATAGTATAGCAAGTTTGACCCCATGCTGCAAATTCTAGGAGCCAAAATCAAATTTCAAGAGTGAAATGCCCCAAAGGGTCACTATTGCTGGGCTCCAGTTAAGGTTTTAGTAATTGAGTATTGTCACTCAATCATTTCTGAAGCAATTGGGTATTTCAAAATTTTAATTGTTTAAAATAGAATCACTCTACTGTTTACACATCAGCAGACTGCACTTATTGAATAGTTTGCTTCCAAATGAAAACACATCTTGGTAGTTCATTAGAATTGTCTCCTTGGAGACAATTCTAATGAAATACCAAGATGTGTTTTCATGTAAAAATAAGAAAATATGCAATATTTGTGGTCTGTTTATTGTTTTCTGTAGTATGATAAAGATACCACAAATTTTTCATTGCTTTTTCATACTGACTATTTCTGATTTCAATTGAGTTTTTGGCCATTTTAATTGGGTATTTACGCAAATACGCAGCTTATCTGGAGCACTGCTATTGAATACCCTGTCATAGAGCTCCAGATAAGGTGCATATTGGTGTATTTTGCACACTTACTTTCGCAGAATATGCATTGATTATCAAAAGTGGGAGTACAAAATACTCACAGCAATGTGACAATATACATTGATTTTCAAATTGAGTAGTGAAAATACTGTAACAAAGTTGAACATTTACTCAGTTGAGCTGCAAAAAGCAAAGTCAAATAAGTGAACTTTTAAATTTGTTTTATTTTTTATCATTTATTCCCTATTTAATAAGCATTATAAGGAATATAATCAATTGTACATTTGTAAAAGTAAAATACGCATTGAATTTGAAATATGAGGGTATTATACTCTTTAGATACACAACTTATCTTTTTGCAGCTTAAATAAGTGAATTTTTTCATTTGTTTTATTTTTTATCATTTATTCCCTAATTACATGTAATAAGGAAAAAAAATCAATAATACATTTGTAAAAGTAAAATATGCATTGAATTTGAAATATGGGGTTATAATACTCTTTAGATACACAACGTATCTGGAGCCCTGCCATCCTGCACATTCTATGTAAATCAGGCCTGGTGTCCGTATAAATCAAGTTGTAGCTTTTCTTGTAGATCTAAGTAATTTATTGATCAATCTGCTTCTATACAAATATTCCTACAAACTTGTAGTAACTAGGAGCAAGCGTCTATTGATCCTGATTATCTCTGCTGGTAAATGGTCCACTCAGCTCCTGTCCTGGCAATGGCCTACTGTAGTCGCAGGCCCGTACGCAGGAAGTATTTTAGGGGGGTGCGTTATCGACGGCGCGAAGAGCTAAACACTGTTTTTGCACATCCACGGACAGACCTCGGTAGATTAACCCTTTCACCACTAAGTAACTGGAATGGATTTTGATTTGTTAATTTTGCAACCAATCTAAATCATCACAAAATGATTTTCAGACCAGTCCATTTATGAACATGGAGTGTTTTTGTTCTCAAAATTATGAAAATTAATTGCAAAAAGTGCAGATCCTGATGAGACGGCTCGTTACGAGGCGGCTCATCTGGATCTACACTGTTTGCCAATACCACTATACATGCCTGCGGGTTAAGAGTGAAAGGGTTAAGGGGGGTGCGTACACACCCGTCGCACCCCCTCTGCATACGGGCCTGAGTCGTTCCTATGTTTGCCCCTCCAATGCTGAACAAGGACGTAATTTACGAGAGGATATGAAGCAACGCGAAATCTCACGATTGATCCTGATTATTTCCGCTTGTAAATGATGGACAACGCTCGCATTCTGGCAATGGCCTAATATATAAACGACAGACGATAATAAGCTGCTGGAGGTCAATCGATGAGTCCAAATATAGGTAGATCAGGTGTATTATCATATGATAGCCTCGTTTTCTTGCATAATAACTACATTATAAAGTGCACGTGCATGTATGTCAATATAATAGTGTATCTTGGTGCGCAAAATAGACATGTAGTGTGGCTCAGTGGTATCGAAGCAGGAGAATATCCATACGTTTGCAGAACTTTTGTTCATTTTATCAGGTCGTGAGTTCGAACCTCAGTATGACCTCATTGTGACATGATCGGTGAGAACATAAGAGTTTATATTGTATATTTACACATATATGTGTTACCTAAATTTTTGAAAGTGTCATATAGGTCCATAGGGCCAGGTGCTTTCGTCAATATTATATTGTACATATTCCCTGTTTCGTTTAACACATGTCACTATAATAAACAAATTACTTACTTATTACTCCCAGATTCTTCATGTAGACACACATGAAATATGCATAGTTATTAGTTTTCTTCAAAGTGAGACTAACATTCTACATGTAATCTATATCATGCTTAAAACACGCATAAAAAGAAATATATAATAAAATATAAACAAATCAAAATATTATGTGTATGACAAACTAAGATTCAAACTCACTACCTACGGCATAGATATCCGTCACTCTAACCCATCGACTACATAAGACTTGATGACAAATCTCAAAATCAATATTGAAAAGGAATACTGGCAATGGTATGTTTACCTGTCTCACCTATTCTTTTGTTTATGACCGGTTTGTTTGTAAACAAGTAGCAAGTTATCGTCTGCGGACTATAGCTGTTTGGTTCCGATGTTTACCTCTCCAATGCTAAGTGTGCACATGTACATGCATTAATTTTTTTGACTGAAAATTATATAGAGCATTCTTACTTCAGTAAGAATGCTCTATATAATTTTCAGTCAAAAAAATTAATGCATGTACATGTATATGATTTATTCATTAAACAAATTTCTCACATTTCAGCCAGTGTTTGCCATATATGGAGAAATGAAGTCAGTAACGTCACAATGACATGTTTCCTTCGACCAATCAAATCATCTTCTCAGACAACCACTGAATCGCGAAACAGTCACTGTCACTACGGCCCGCCTCCAGAAATTAATTTGCATATATCTTACTCATCATATTTTACGCTTGATTCGCTTTGTTTTTATGAAGAAGAATCATGTGTGAAATGTAAGTAATGTTTATTTAATGCATTCATGATTGGGTCCTACCACTAAACAAACTCGGTTTGCTACGCTCACTCGTTTGTTTAGCATAAGGACCCAATCACTCATGCATTATTTCACGATAATCAGTTCACCGGGTTAGATAAACGGTATTTACTTACAAAACATCAGGTATGCCGAGGGGTTCATAGATGTCGCTTTTCTGTCCGGTCGTCCACCCGTCTATAACACAAAAACGTAACATTTAGAAATTTGTGTTACTCTTTTTTATTTGTCAGTCTTAGCTATGGCCAGGGTCATGTATCCATGAGCTCCTGCTCACTAGCGTACTGTCTGTTCCACGTTTTTCTGCCGACAAACTTTTGGCTATTAAACACATTAAATCTAAAAAATATTTAAAAAATTTAAGTACTTTTTCACCAATAACAAAAAAGTCACCCTCCCCAAAAAATATTGTTTGATGAAATTCCATCAAATATTGATTTTATTGCGATAAAAAAAAATTTCCTATGGGAATTTAACATGGGGGCTAAAAATAGATTTTTAAAAAAAATTTTTTTTATCTGTAGACCGATTTTCAAAATCTAACTTGTTTTCTTAGTTACATCATTTTCAAGCTATCTCGCCAGGTTTCGAAGTAAATTTACAAAAAGTTAAAATATTTTATACATGAAACCAGTGAACAAGTTTATTATATCATAGTAAGTAAAAAAGTTGAATAAGCACAACATCATCTATTGAAGCTGCACTGTTACTTAGCATGTTGTCTATAGCAGAGGCATTTGTCACTCGTTTGCATAATTTTTCGCATTAGTAAACTCGCCAGGCCTCGTTTGCTAATGTGAAAAATATAATACGCATTCATGGTTCAACCACTATGTATTTGTTCTATATGTGTGGCTGCGACTGGATAATTGGAGATTATGGCCTTTGCGACCAATGTTGATCCAAGTTCGCCTGCGTATCCGCACAGATAAATAATAAAACACGTACTTCTAACAAGCAATATACAATATAGATCAGTTTCAGGCTACAGGTGTGTGCTAGTAAATTATGAGCTACACTGGTCACAAATCCCACATACGGCCCATTTCTCCAGTCACAGCCACATTTAACAAATGACAAGTGAATGATAGACCTAATGGTTAATCTATTGATGTTGTCTTGTATTGGTTGCCTCATCTCCAGGAGCATAAACACCATAACAGCCCACTGGTAACCATTACTTTTTATGCGCCCGTCACCGAATGATGAGGGGGGTGGGGCATATAGTGTTACCGGCGTCCGTACGTCCGTCTGTCCCGAAACCTTAGCGCTTTTGTAAATATATTATCATTTCTGTTTCCTTAAACAGATCTGCTTGATATTTCACACACGAATTGCTCTAATTAAATGGTCCTCTACCGCTGTGTGACAAATCCACGATCGTCCCGCCCCCGATAAACCCAGGGTCAAGGTCACATACTTGGTGCATTCGAAAACCTTAATCCGCGGGTAAATGTCTTATCATTTCTGTTTTCTTACACGGATCTGCTCGATATTTCACACACACATTGCTCTAATGGTCCTCTACCGCAATGTGAAAAATTCCCGATTGTCCCGCCTCTGCTAAGCCCATGGCCAAGGTCACATACTTGGTGTATTCAAAACCTTAACACTCTGGTAAATGGCTTATGCTTTCTGTTTCCTTGCACTCATCTGCTTGATGTTTCACACACACATTGATTTAATGGTCCACTAATGCCCTGTGACAAATCTATGATTGTGTGCCCCCGCTAAGCCCAGGGTCAAGGTCACATACTTGGTGCATTCAAAACCTTAACGCTCAGGTAAATATCTTATAATTTCTGTTTCCTTGCACGGATCTGGTTGATATTTCACACACGCATTGCTCTAATGGTCCTCTATAACCCTGTGATCACCACGATCATCCTGCCCCCCTCTAAGTCCACGGTCAATGTCACATACTTGGTGCGTTTCAAACTCGGGTAAGTGTCTTTCCCTGCTTGTATCTGCTTGATATTTCACACACCCATTGCTCTGATGGTCTGCTTTCATGCTGACAAATCCACGCTTCTCTGGCCCTCTGTATTTTCAAATGTGCCTCATTTTCTTTGGCTGCAGGCAGGCATGAAAATGAAAATGTTTTCAACTTTTGAAGTCGGTTACGGAAAATATCACAGTTTCTGTAAATATTTTTCATGCAATACCGCATAATAATTCCAGCACAAAAATATTTACACAATTCCCTTACATTTGATTGGCCCGTAGCAAGTCTCTGTCCAAAATTTATGTCCCAGTAAACTCCCACGCCGAACTACTTTCCATAACCGTGATGCGCAGTTAAAATAATTATTAAGAAAATGGAAAATAAACACATTTTATTGATGAATTTATTTAAAATGCTGGAATTATAAGGAATGAATGGCCTTTTTGTGGAATTTATCGGCGATATAAACTTGGAAAAGTCGCGGGAATACTGGACGAAGGCCGGAAGGCCTCGTCCAGTATTCCCGCGACTTTTCCAAGTTTATACCCCGATAAATTCCACAAAAAGGCCATTCATTCCTATAATATTGTAATGTTCTAAGGTACAAAATCACATGCCTTGTCTCATATGATGAAGGGTCCTGGCTCAACGGACCAGTCAGTAGCCTGTTTCACCAACATTGCGAAGTATACTTTGAGGGAGAAATTGTAGGCCTTGTTACCTGTATGGATGGCAGGAAAATCCCCAAATCAGAACTGAATATTTACAAAAATATATATATTCAGCCCTGAAATTAGAATATTCTAATCTGGTGCCAGGTTCTTACCACACCAAAGCTACTGAGCCCCACACCCTAAAAGTAATAAGATCAGTATTAATCCTTTTATAATTGGTTTAACTGCATTCAACTGTACAAGAACTGTATCTGAGGACCAAAGCAGAGATATCTGGATTGTCATTCATTCCTATAATATTCTAATGTTCTAAGGTACAAAATCACATGCCTTGTCTCATATGATGAAGGGTACTGGCTCAACGGAGCAGTCAGTAGCCTATTTCACCAACATTGCAAAGTATACTTTTCTAGCAAAGTATACTTTGAGGGAGAAATTTTCTATTTAAGGATAATTTTTAGCCAGGTTTTTGGAGAAAAAAATCCAGGCTATTGGATTGGCGAAAGCCGGGTGGGCGGGCGGCGTCCACAATCAATGTTAAGTTTTCGGGTTTGAGTCCATTTCTTTGTTACTGTACCACCTAGGACCACCAAACTTTCACAGCTTCATAATCAAGGGGTGCCCACCACATATTACTATCTAACATGTTACTTTTTTTTTAACTTCACCCATTTTTTCCGCGCAGTCGACTTAGCCATTTTCAATATTAAGTTTTCGCATTTACAATGTTAAGTTTTTGTGTTTGAGTCCATTTCTTTGTTACTGTACCACCTAGGACCACCAAACTTTCACAGCTTCATAATCAAGGGGTGCCCACCACATATACTATCCAACATGTTACTTTTTTTGGAACTTGACCCATTTTTTCCGCACAGTCGACTTAGCCATTTTGAATGTTAAGTTTTCGCGTTTACAATGTTAAGTTTTCATGTTTAAGTCCATTTCTTTGGTACTGTACCACCTAGGACCACCAAACTTTCACAGCTTCATAACCAAGGGGTGCCTACCACATAAAACTATCCAACATGTGACCATTTTTTTTTACCTTCACCTATTATTTCTACGTAATTGACTTAGCCATTTTCAACGTTAACTTTTTAACGTACGTCTGTTAAAGTTTTTTGGTTAAAAGTTTTTCGTTATACTATATCTCTGCAACTGCTTCGCCCATTACCTTGAAACTTCACATGGGTGTTTATCATCATCCATATTTTCATTCTACCCCCCAACCGTGCGGCCCCTGTGCCCAATGTCAAGGTCAAATTACTTTGAATATTTTTGTTAAAGTTTTTTTGTGTACTATATCTCTGCAACTGCTTCACCCTGATACTTCACATGGGTGTTTATCATCATTGTCACACCCGCTTGCAGAAAGCGCGATATTGTCGGCATTTTGGCATACGTCCGTCCGTACGTCCGTGTGTCCGGTTAAAGTTTTTTCGTTAAAATTTTTCCATCTACAGTAGAACTTCGATCGCTCGAACCGGCAACGGAATCGAGTTTGAGTTCGAGCGATGCATAGTTCGAGGGAATGATCGAAGTTTCAAAAATGTTCTGTCACATTCAGTCAATAAAATCACTTATGTGAATATATGAGATGACCGATGTGACATGCCATTGTATATGCATTACATTTGGAGGGAGAAATGAAAAATAACAAATACAATTGTAAAGTTGCTGTTTTATTCAATATTTACATGTAATTATACGTCAAATAAACCGCTATGTTCTGCTTTGCGTCGATACATAATACTGGTATTCCCAGTGTCTAAAAATAGCACATAGCACAGTGGGTGGAATAAATATACAAACGGAAAATATAAACGAAACAATGTCAGTATACAATTATAAACACTATAAATTAACGCCTGAAGAAAAAACCTGGCCTTCGTGGCTTTGCCTCGTTTCTTGTAATTATACTGAATTTATTACGTTATCACAGTCAAAATGGCTGTGATAATGTAATAAATTCAGTATAATAATTCTGCATACTTTAAATCATCAAATATATGCAGTCGTTAGTTCTGTATGAAATAATGCATTTCTGGAAAAATAAATGATTACTCCCTCAAAGTATACTTTGCTAGAAAAGTATACTTTGCAATTTTGGTGAAATCGGCTACAGGGATCCTGACAATTTCTCAGAAATTTGTCTGCATCGTGATCAGAAGGAGCTTATTTAGTTTGTCAGCAGTGTAGCCCCAACTCTGTCTGATCAGGATCTACACGTTTCACTGTTCAGGCCCGTAGCCAGGGGGATCGGAGCGGTCTTCGACCCCCCCCCCCCCCTCCCTGCCCAGCCTCGAAGTACACTTTTTTAGCATCGAGGTCCACTTTTTTAGACCCCCCTATATACCTCAGGCCCATTGGGCCTTCGAAACGACCCCCACTTCAAACAGGTCTGGCTACGGGCCTGCTGTTGATTTGGTGAAGTATTCATGTTGTAATCCTAATCTGACCATATACAGATATGTGTACTACATGTACAAGCGTCACTCCTCAACAACTCAATATGCCCTTTAACCCTTAGACCGCTTCACACAACAATTGTCGTATGCTCTTGCTTTTATATCTTACCTTATTTATCAATAAAAACATGTTTTGACAGCACTTCAGAATCATTTCCAATGGAAATGATTCTGAAGAGTTGTCAAAGCATGTTGTAAAAAAATGGAAAATAGAACATAAACAGCAGACGACAAAAAATTAAGATAGCGGTATACGGGTTAAATGTTCCCAACCTGTCGCCCGACCGCCACATATAAATGTATCAGTAATGATACTTGTACTTTAGTGACTGAATTGCGAACAGCGTAGTCCCTGGTCAGACTGTGTGGATGAGCAGGTTGATCTGGGCCTATGCTGATCGCAAACATCATTAGGTACTTTCTCAAGCCGGTGATAGTGACAGGGATAGGTGGATATTCCTAGGCGAGCCTCGGAATTCCTACATGTTTCCTAACCTTGATATCAAAAGACACTAGACTGATATTCTCTAAATATGGTACAATGTAATTACTCGGCTCGGAAATGACAAGCCTCAGAATTCCTACGCGTTTCCTAGCCTTGCCTGATAAACTCGATATCAAAAGGCACTAGCCTGGTATTATCTATATACGCCTCAATGGCTCGGCTCGAAAACGATAGGAATTCCTTATCGAGCTTCAGAATTCCTACGCATTTGCTAACTTTGCCTGATAAGTTTGGTATCAAAAGATACTAACCTGGTACTCGTGATATGTATTGTCTATGTATTGGTGTGTGTTGTGTTTCAGGGATTTCCTGCCCAGGGGGAATGGCATTGTGACACGACGCCCGCTCGTGCTACAGCTCAACAACTCGAATACAGGTGGGTACTGTTCGTGGATTGTTAGGTATGGACAGGTCTAATGGTAGATCATTGTAGTCACTACCAGAGGTACTCATGATATGTATTATCCACGTACGCCGGCTCGTGCTACAGCTCAACAACTCAAATACAGGTGGGTAGTGCTCGTGGATTGTTAGGTATGGACAGGTCTAATGGTAGATCATTGAAGTCACTACCAGAGGTACTCATGATATGTATTATCCACGTATGCCGGCTCGTGCTACAGCTCAACAACTCGAATACAGGTGGGTAGTGCTCGTGGATTGTTAGGTATGGACAGGTCTAATGGTAGATCATTGTAGTCACTACCAGAGGTACTCATGATATGTATTATCCACGTACGCCGGCTCGTGCTACAGCTCAACAACTCGAATACAGGTGGGTAGTGCTCGTGGATTGTTAGGTATGGACAGGTCTAATGGTAGATCATTGTAGTCACTACCAGAGGTACTCATGATATGTATTATCCACGTACGCCGGCTCGTGCTACAGCTCAACAACTCGAATACAGGCGGGTAGTGCTCGTGGATTGTTAGGTATGGACAGGTCTAATGGTAGATCATTGTAGTCACTACCAGAGGTATCATGATATGTATTATCCACGTACGCCGGCTCGTGCTACAGCTCAACAACTCGAATACAGGTGGGTAGTGCTCGTGGATTGTTAGGTATGGACAGGTCTAATGGTAGATCATTGTAGTCACTACCAGAGGTACTCATGATATGTATTATCCACGTACGCCGGCTCGTGCTACAGCTCAACAACTCGATTACAGGTGGGTAGTGCTCGCGAATTGTTAGTACATGTATGGGTGGGTAGTCTAATGGTACAGCATTGGAATCGCTACCAGAGGTCATGAGTTCAGTCTCTGTCCTGGGCGTGAAGCAATACTTTCGTAGTAGTCGAACCACATCTAAACCAGACACAAATACAAATTAGTTCTACTTAATTGTAACAGGGTTCATTGTCATTTATCTCCGTTGAGTATATCTGTTCGTGATCGCAAATCACCCACACGTGTTTTAAGAGTAGTTGTGTATCTGTTTTACAGTGGAACCTCTCTAAACCGGACACCCTGGGGAACCCCCAGGGTGTCCGGTTTAGAGAGGTTCCACTGTACTAGTAAGTCCATTACACTGGTCTTTCAGATGATACAAGTACATGTACATGTAGTTGAAACTGATGTCCCATCTCTGTATGTGGTTGTGACTGGAGAAATATGGCATATGGGCTTTGCAACCAGTGTAGATCCAGATTAGTCATGTGATTTTTCATGAAATATATTTATAGAAACTGTGATATTTTTTATAAATGGCGTTGAAGGATAACAAATTTCGTCGTCTTTTGCAGAAAATAATGTAAATTTTGTAGACGTATTTCGTGAAATTACGCAGATGTCCGAAGGCATAAAATTGCATTGCGTGTCTCATATTTGGTTTTCAGAATATGCGGAGTTCCTGCACCAGAAGGGGAAGAAGTACGTGGACTTTGATCTGGTGCGGAAGGAGATCGAGGCGGAGACGGAACGCGTCACTGGGCAGAACAAGGGCATCTCTAACATTCCAATAAACCTCCGCGTCTACTCCCCGCACGGTGAGTTACAACCAGGCGCGGATTCAGGATTTCGGGTATGGGGGGGCCTAACTATTTTGCAATACTTGACTATATTATCGAACGAGAATATAGTCAAGTATTGCAAAATAGTCGACCAAGCGGAGATCGGGATAGCGCTAGGGGGGTCTGGTGTCCGCGGAATTTTTTTGAAATCAACATCGCATTTCCTGCGTTCTGGCGCATTTTGGAGCAAAACTATTGACACTCTCACAGTATGTTTAGACATGATTTTTGATTGAAAACGTTTTCATTTTGAAACAATAAGAAAACGACCGAAAAATGCATGGAATACATGGCACTTGGTATGAAACGTGCCTTGTAACTTGTAAAAAATCTTTACTCGGCGAATTTTAGGGGGGGCGCGCGCCTAATACCAGAGCTCAAGATAAGGTGCATATTGGCGTATTTTGCGCACTTATTTTAGCAGAATACGCATTTATTATCTTTTATTTATCACTTTTGATAATCAATGCGTATTGAATATTCTGCTGAAATAAGTGCATACAATACGCCCATACACACATTATCAGTAGCCGATTTCATCAAAATTGCAAAGTATACTTATCTAGCAAAGTATACTTTGAAGCAGTAATCATTTATTTTTCCCAAAATGCATTATTTCATATAGAACTAATCACTGCATATATTTGATGATTAAAAGTATTCAGAATTATTATACTGAATTTGTTACATTATCACAGCCAAAATGGCTGTGATAATGTAATAAATTCAGTATAATAAAAATTAATAAATTTATCCTTAAATTGAAAATTTCTCCCTCGAAGTATACTTTGCTAGATAAGTATACTTTGCAATGTTGGTGAAATAGGCTGCTGGAGCTCTGCAGTGAGGCAATTTCCCCATGTTAACTCCCCATAGACATCTTCACAGAGTGAGTGAAGATGTCTATGGGGATTTAACATGGGGAAATTTTTAAAATTTCAGAAATACTGGACCAATTTTTAAAATTGAACTTTTGTTTTCTGAGTTAGATCATTTCCAAGCTATCTAGCCAGGTTTCGGAGTCAATTTTCAATTGCTAGAAAAGTATACTTTGCAATGTTGATGAAATAGGCTACTGGAGCTCTGTGGCCTAACACCACACATATTTATAACCCCGGCATACGTAGTATATAGGGGTATATAGTTTTCGTAATTCCGTTTGTCCGTCCGATTGTCTGTCCGCCAGATTTTAAAGTTTTTATTTGTCGGTCCAGGCAGCAGCCGGGGGTATACGTGAGCCCCTGCTCACTTTCTCTAGTTCTACATGTATTGGTCGCATGAGAGTGTTAAATTTGTTTTATACGCCCGTTTGAAAAAAAAAGAAACGTATTATATATTCACCTTGTACTTTCGGGCACATATTGTCCATGCAATAACAAGATTGTCCACGCAATAACAAGATTGTCCACGCAATAACAAGAGTTCTACTTAACGGATCGTAACCGAATTTGGTATCGTCAATCAATGTGAAATGGAACACAATGTGTTTCGGAACACCACCGGATATAACGTATAGCGCGCTTGATTTCACGAATTGTACCGCCGTTTTCGATGGGGTAACTCTGGAAAACACAGAAGCTCATTCACCACAGGAAAAATGTGGAAAATCAACATCCAAAATGTTTTATCCTTCGTTTTTGTACTTGGGGGTTAAAAAGGTCGAAAAAATTTATTACCTTTTGTCATTACACTTTTTAGTTCAACTAAAATACATTTTACCACATTAAAACTGTTGGCAGCTTTCACCACATTATATTGCGGCTGCTACTGTAAACATTACATGACCTAGTTTCGAGGTAGGGTTAAATTCGATCGGTTTGTATGCTACTCAAGTTAGTTAGTTTTTACAGACAAATCGACTGGGATGTGTAAAATTTGAGCCTACGAAGTTTATGGCATAATTGTGTTTTAAAGTAACATTGTCTGAATAATATATGCAATATACCACTGATAATGTAAGAAACAATGTGACAAACACTTGTAGTCAGCACTAACTAAAAAGAGGAACGTGCATCGGCCGTATTCACATACCAGCATGACCAGGGCAGACACGAATGTAATGAGCAAAGGAATGGATGAAAATAATTATAGAAACATATTTAAGAATACACTATTATTTTTAAATACACCCATTAACATGTTTAATGCGATTTGATATGTTGAATAACATCCACAATACGAGTATGCATGATTTCGACGACATCGGGTCTGGTACCCGGGAGTAATACTGGAGTAGCCAAATCGTTCCAAAACCCATTAGACTGGGTAACGTAACGAGTTGGTGACGTCCATAACTTGAGCGTCTGGAAAAAATGTAAATAATCAGATTGTCAGATGACTTGTCGCCTGTTGGTGGTAATTTCTAACTTTCGTATTCTGTATCCTTGTTCACGTAATATCTAGAGTTCTACTTAAAATATCATACCCAAATTTGTTACACGTGTTTATCATGGCAAGAGGAAGCATCATGTTGGAGTTATCTCCTCTTGTTGACTGGCCATGCCTCGACGGGCGTATTTTGTGACTTGTCTGCATTGTTACAAGCCCGACTATGCGGATGCACAGGTTAATCTGGATCTACCATTTCGCGAGTTACAGACACATTTTGATCCACTTCTGGTAAATTTGATTTGACGGAAAGATGGGGCTTATGGTATGTGTGGCCAGTCTAGCTCTTAATATGTGGCTCTGACTGGAGAAATGTATGACCATATCTATAGCTCATGATCTGTGGCTCTGACGGATGGTTTATGACATGGTGTCCAGGGTCTAGCATCTATCTGTGACTGACTGGAGTAAAATGGGGTTTTATGCATGTGTGGCCAGTCTAGTTCTGATCTGTCTGACTGGAGAAATGGGTTATGACAGTGTGGCCAGTCTAGCTCTATATGGTGGGCTCGACTGAGAAATGGGGTAGACATGTGCAGTCTAGCTACTGATCTGTGGCTCTGACGAGAAATGGGATTTATGACATTTGTACCAGTCTAGCTTCTGATATGTGGCTCTACTGGAGAAATGCTAGCCATTTGTAGCCAGTCTAGCTTCTGATATGTGGCTCTGACTGGAGAAATGGGGTTTATGACATGTGTGGCCAGTCTAGCTTCTGATATGTGGCTCTGACTGGAGAAATGGGGTTTATGACATTTGTAGCCAGTCTAGCTTCTGATATGTGGCTCTGACTGGAGAAATGGGGTTTATGACATTTGTAGCCAGTCTAGCTTCTGATAGTGGCTCTGACTGGATGGGGTTATGGCTTGTTGTGGCCAGTCTAGCTTCTGATATGTGGCTCTGACTGGAGAAATGGGGTTTATGGCATGTGTGGCCAGTCTAGGCTTCTGATATGTGGCTCTTAGACAGGAACAAATGGGTTTATGGGCAATTTGTGGCCAGTCAAAGCTTCTGATATGTGGGCTCTGACTGGAGAAAGGGGTTTATGACATTTGTGGCCAGTCTAGCTTCTGATATGTGGCTCTGAGGACTGGAGAAATGGGGTTTATGACATGTTGCCAAGTCTAGCTTCTGATATGTGGCTCTTACTGAGAAATGGGGTTTATGAAATTTGTGGCCAGTCTAGCTTCTGATGTGTCTGACTGGAAGAAATGGGGTTTATGAACATGTGGCCCAGTCTAGCTTCTTACTGTGACTGACTGGAGAAAATGGGGTTTTATGGAAAATTGTGCCAATCTAGCTTTCTGATCTGTGGACTGACTGGAGAAATGGGTTTATGGCATGTGTGGCAAGTCTAGCTTCTGATCTGTGCCTGACTGGAGAAAATAGGGTTTATGTCATGTAGGCCAGTCTAGCTTCTGATCTGTGGCTCTGACTGGAGAAATGGGGTTTATGACATGTGTGGCCAGTCTAGCTTTCTGATATGTGGGCTGACTGGATGGGGTTTATGACATTTGAATGGGGCCGTCTAGCTCTGATCTGTGACCTGACTGGAGAAATGGGGTTTATACATGTGGGCCAGTCCTACTTCTGATCATGTGGGACTCTGACTGGAGAAATGGGGTTTTATGACTTTTGTGGCCAGTCTAGCTTACTGATCTGTGATCTGACGGAGAAATGGGGTTTTATGACATTTGTGGCCCAGTCTATCTTCTGGATCTGTGACTCCTGACTGGAGAAATGGGTTTGTTATTTGACATTTTGGCTTAGCCCAGTCCTAAGTCTTCTTGATATGTGGCTCCTGAACTGGAGAAATGGGGTTTTAATGTCATTTGTAGCCAGTCTTAGCTTACTTGATCTGTGGCCTCTGACTGGAGAAATGGGGTTTAATGGCATTTGGTAAAAAAAAAGCCAGTCTAGCTTCTGAATATGTGGCCTCTGACTGGAAAAGTAAATGGGGTTTATGACATGTTGTAGCCAGTCTAAGCTTCTGATATTTGTGGCTCTGTCTGGAGAAAATTGGGGTTTATGACAATGTGTAGCCAGTCTAGCTTCTGATCTGTGGCTCTGACTGGAGAAATGGGGTTTATGGCATGTGTAGCCAGTCTAGCTTCTGATCTGTGACTGACTGGAGAAATAGGGTTTACGACATGTGTAGCCAGTCTAGCTTCTGATCTGTGGCTCTGACTGGAGAAATGGGGTTTATGACATGTGTGGCCAGTCTAGCTTCTGATCTGTGGCTTTGACTGTAGAAATGGGGTTTATGACATGTGTAGCCAGTCTAGCTTCTGATATGTGGCTCTGACTGAAGAAATGTGGCTTATGGCATGTGTGGCCAGTCTAGCTTCTGATATGTGGCTCTGACTGGAGAAATGGGGCTTATGACATTTGTGGCCAGTCTAGCTTCTGATATGTGGCTCTGACTGGAGAAATGGGGTTTATGACATTTGTGGCCAGTCTAGCTTCTGATCTGTGACTGACTGGAGAAATGGGGTTTATGATATTTGTGGCCAGTCTAGCTTCTGATCTGTGACTGACTGGAGAAATAGGGTTTATGGCATGTGTGGCCAATCTAGCTTCTGATCTGTGGCTCTGACTGGAGAAATGGGGTTTATGACATGTGCGGCCAGTCTAGCTTCTGATCTGTGACTGACTGGAGAAATGGGGTTTATGGCATGTGTGGCCAGTCTAGCTTCTGATATGTGGCTCTGACTGGAGAAATGGGGTTTATGACATTTGTGGCCAGTCTAGCTTCTTATATGTGGCTCTGACTGGAGAAATGGGGTTTATGACATTTGTGGCCAGTCTAGCTTCTGATATGTGGCTCTGACTGGAGAAATGGGGTTTATGACATTTGTAGCCAGTCTAGCTTCTGATCTGTGACTGACTGGAGAAATGGGGTTTATGACATTTGTGGTCAGTCTAGCTTCTGATATGTGGCTCTGACTGGAGAAATGGGGTTTATGGCATGTGTGGCCAGTCTAGCTTCTGATCTGTGGCTTTGACTGGAGAAATGGGGTTTATGACATGTGTGGCCGGTCTAGCTTCTGATCTGTGACTCTGACTGGAGAAATGAGGTTTATGACATTTGTGTCCAGTCTAGCTTCTGATCTGTGACTGACTGGAGAAATGGGGTTTATGACATTTGTGGCCAGTCTAGCTCATGATCTGTGGCTGTGACTGGTGAAATGGAGCATATGGTGTTTGTGACTAGTATAGCTTCTGATTTGTAGCTGTGCCTGGAGAAATTGCACTTATCGTGTGGCTGTGACTGGAGAAATGGGGCTTATGGTGCTTGCCCTGTCCATTGCAGTGTTGAACCTGACCCTGATAGATCTGCCTGGGATGACGAAGGTCGCGGTGGGTGACCAGCCCGCCGACATTGAGCAACAGATCCGCAACATGCTCATGGAGTTCATCAGCCGCGAGAGTTGTCTCATCCTGGCTGTCAGTCCGGCCAACACGGACCTCGCAAACTCTGACGCCCTCAAGATAGCCAAGGAGGTCGACCAACAGGGTGAGTTGTGGTGTAACTCAGATGAAATAGGCCACAATCTGATAATACTTTAGCAGAATGAAGACGTCTATGGGGATTTAACATGGGGAAATTGTTTATAATTTCAGAAATAGTTAACCGATTTTCAAAATTTAAGTTCTGTTTTATTAATTAGATCATTTCCAAGCTATCTAGCCCGGAGTTTCGGAGGCAGTTTCCATTTTCTCTTGGGCTCCTCCCACAGCTCCTCCACCTCCTTTTCCCATAGACAAATCAAATTTTCGTAATAAAATCAATATTGGACCAAATTTTACGAAATAAAAAGAAGGCTCATTCTTAAATTTTGCTAAAGCTTAATATTATTGAGAAAAAAATATGTTTTTACATTATTTATATAGCTGTATACTTTGGACAGGTTTTGTGAAACAGACAGTAGGTCCTGGGGCCCGTTTCACTAACATTGTACGACTAAGAAGTTTGTATGTGCAAAATTGATATCCACAATAACATTTGTTCTAACAGTTGATTTTGGAAAATCTTTCGTGGATATGCTATATTTAATGACATGAATCGGTAGGTACAAAATGGCAGCATTGGAAAAACATGTTATTGTGAGAAGCAAATTCATAGAAATCTTACTTTTAAAATGTGCATTGACCCTTAGAATGCGGGAAATGTAAATTGTCATCTGCTGTCAAATTGAAATGATTCTAAATGTGTTCAAATGTTTTGGTCAAAGCAATGTGTTTTTTGATGGGAAAAAATGTTGTTGCTGTCAATTGGAAATGATCTAAAGTTCTTGTCAAAAGCATGGTTTTTGATGGGAAAAAATTGTTGTCTGTGGCAAATTGAAATGATTCTAAAGTCTTGTCAAAGCATGGTTTTGATGGGATTGTTGTTGTTGTCAAATCTGTCAAATTGAAATGATTCTAAGCTCTGTCAAAGCTAGTTTTTTTGATGGGAAAAAATTGTTGTCTGCTGTCAAATAAATGAAATCAAAGTCTTGTCAAAGCTGGTTTTGATGGAAAAATTGTTGTGCTGTCAAATTGGGAAATGATTCTAAAGTGTTCAAGCATGGTTTTATGGGAAAAATGTTTGTGCTGTCAAATGAAATGATTCTAATGTGTTGTCAAAGCTGGTTTTGATGATTCCGTTGTCTGCTGTCAAATTGAAATGATTCTAAAGTGTTGTCAAAGCATGGTTTTGATGGGAAAAATTGTTGTCTGCTGTCAAATTGAAATGATTCTAAAGTCTTGTCAAAGCATGGTTTTGATGGGAAAAATTGTTGTCTGCTGTCAAATTGAAATGATTCTAAAGTGTTGTCAAAGCATGGTTTTGATGGGAAAAATTGTTGTCTGCTGTCGATTTATGTTTCGTCTTCTTTTTCAATAAAAACATGATTTGACAACACTTTAGAATCATTTACAATGGAAAAACACTTTAGAATCATTTCCAATGGAAATTATTCTAATGTGTTGTCAAAACATGGTTTTGATGGGAAAAATGGAAAATAAAAAATAAACAGCAGACGACAAATTTTAATTCAGCATTGTAAGGGTTAAAATTCTCGCAGAATTTATGCTAAAAAGTATCAAATTTTCAGTAACCGCTTGAAAGTTTACCTTGAAACCTTTGTCTGCTTTAACCCTTTCAACACCACAGACCTCTATAGAGACAATGTTTGCAAACAGTGCAGATCCAGATGAGCCGGCTCGTAACGAGCCGTCTCATCAGGATCTCCACTGTTTGTTAATAATTTTAAACGTCGTACAGATTACCCTTTTAGAAGAATGGGATAATTAATGAAATAGCGTGAAACATTGGCATGGAACATCCTATTAAGTTACTTGGTGTTGAAAGTTTTAATACTGTTAACCCTTTGAACCCGAAAGCCCGCTATATGCAAACAGTGCAGATCCAGATGAGCCGGCTCGTAACGAGCCGTCTCATCAGGATCTGCACTGTTTGAAAGTAATTTTCATATTTTTGAGAACAAAAAATATCTCCTTTTTATAAATGGAATAGTCCTATTAAGTTACTTGGTGTTGAAAGGGTTAAGCTTACGATTCATCATCCATATTTTAATTTTGTTTTTTGTTTCCCATGACCAAGTTCAATGCCAAATGTGATGAATTTTGCAGGTTTGCGGACTATAGGCGTGATTACAAAACTCGACCTGATGGACGATGGAACGGACGCCCGTGAAATCCTAGAAAACAGGTTACTCCCTCTCCGCAGAGGTATGTTGTTACTTCACATGGATTTAAAATTGCCAAAATCCCAATTGAAATCAGAAGTAGCGAGTATCAAAAAGCAATACAAATTTTATGATACCTTTATCGTGCTGCAGAAAACAATAAACAGATCGCAAATATAGCATATTTTTCTTATTTTCTAAGAAAACACATCTTGGTATTCCATTAGAAATGCCAAGACTTGTTTTCATTTCGAAGCAAACTATTCAATAATTGCTGTCTGTTGATGTGTAAACAGTAGTGTGATTTTATTTTACCCAATTACAATTTTGAAACACCCAATTGTTTAAGAAATGATGGAGTGACAATACTCAATTACTATTTCAGGGATTCCGCTGGGGAAAATAAAAAAATCGCCACTTCAAAAATAAAATAAAACAATAATAAAAATAAATCATTTTTTTATAATTCTTTTCGAAAATTGTAATTTTTTATCGCCAATGGTTTATTTTTATCGCCAATTGCGAAAGTGGCTATCGCCAGGTGAATCCCTGCTATTTCCTTATCTGGAGCCCTGGAGTTTTCGGCTACCTACTATCTATGTAAGTAAGTCGGATTGTCTTAGCACTTCATATACGCGTTTGATATCCTCCATATTTCATTCTAGAGCTCATCCATGCGAACCCTGTGGTCAAGGTCAAATTTGTGTTTAAATATTTTGAGGGCTACAAATGGCTTGAAATTTTATTACATTCCATAACATTGCTTGATAAATATAGCCTATATATGTTTGTACATTAGGGTACTCTCGCCTGATATTTCCTATATATTTGTGTATCAGGATACACTAACCCGATATTTGCTTTGTACATGTATATAAATCTGTCTTTCAGGGTATATCGGCGTCGTAAACAGAAGCCAGAGAGATATCGAAGGTCGCAAAGACATTCGGCAAGCGATGGCCGCCGAGCGTAAGTTTTTCCTCAGTCACCCTTCGTACCGTCATATGGCTGACCGCATGGGGACTCCATTCCTGCAGAGAATCCTCAACCAGCAACTGACCAATCACATTCGAGAAGTGTTGCCGGGGTTCCGGAACAAGTTACAGTCGCAGTTACTCATGATGGAGAAGGACGTGGAGGAGTTTAAGAATTTTCGACCTGACGACCCCGCCAGGAAGACAAAGGCCATGATGCAGTATGTATACTGTATTGTTACATGACTGCCGTTGTTTGACACCGCTCGCAGCCATGTTCAAGTGCTGTTTAACCATGGCTGTAGGCAATGCTCTTTTCGGGGCCAAGCCAACACTTACGTAATGAATGCATGTGTCTCATGACGTTACTAAAACGCGCCCTTACATCACCGGGCCAGTTCACAACTGTCGTACTGAAATTTTGAAATTGATGCGGCTGTATCACATGACGTGTACTACGACCCCGGAACACGTATGTGTAATTCAGCTGTTTGAATGGAGCAGATTATCAAAGTACTGAAAATACTACATATATATGCTCAAATTGCATGATATTTGCGACGGAAATGTAACAATAACGTTCGACCATGTCCAGCCGTGGGTAAACGTTTGCCGTGGCACTCAGGAACTGTTTGAACCCGTGGCCTACGGCCTTGGGGTTCAAACAGTTCCCAAGTGTCACGGCAAATGTTTACTCACGGCTGGACATTGTCAAACCTTATAGTAATCCTCCATGTTTACACTGTCCATAAATTCGTACAGTACAACCCCTCCAAACCGGACACACATACAGTCTCTGTACCCTTAATTTTATAGGTTTCTTTGTCACCTACCTATGATGGTAATGTATGTTGTATGTACGCCTGTCTTAAAGTAGTCATATGTCTGATTTACAGTGGAACATCTCTAAACCGAATACTCTGGGGACCTCCCAGGGTGTCTGGTTTAGAGAGGTTACACTCTACTGGGGACCTCCCAGGGTGTCCGGTTTATATAGGTTACACTGTACTTGAAACATCCATTCAACGTATTGCGTTTATATCCCAATACATTATTATTCCGTCAACACAGTGCGTATGTGCCGTGAAACACGGTGCCGTGAAACATTTTTGATATCCAGTCAATACTATTTTTGCATTTTACAGCCATTTGTAGGTGTTGACGGGATAAATAGAATAGTAGGTTAGTGCCGTGAATGGGAAAAAATATCTGGCACGGCACGGAAACGGGATGTGCTCGGTAGAGCCTCACCCATCCCGTTTCCTGAGCCTTGCCAGATATTTTTTCCCATTCACGGCACTAACCTACTATTCTCTATCTATTTTCCTTATTTCTGAACCAAAGTATATGTTGTGACCACTCATTTGAACCGTCTCGGCGAGACGGTTCAAATGAGTGGTCACAACATATACTTCTGATGAGAAATGAAGAAATTCTTGAGCCTTGCCGGATATTTTTCCCCATTCACGGCACTAACCTACTATTCTCTATCATTAGCCCGCATTAGTGACATATTCAATAACGTCACTGTATTGACTGGCAATGTCGCTGTTGTATGAATGACGTAAAACTATATGAGAATGACTTTCTTATTGATAAAAAAGTACTTACATTTAAATATTTTTTAGATTTAATGTGTTTAATAAATGTTTGTCGGCAGAAAGACGTGGAACAGGCAGTAGTTATACCCCTATGCGATAGCAAGTGGGGTATATTGTGTTGCTCTTGAGGCTCCGTATGTCTGTCTGTACGTCCATCCGTGTACATTTACGACGAAAAGTCGAAAATTTTGTAAGAGTTTCTCCAATTAGAGTCCAGTATGCCACAGGGGGCATATCCATGTTTTACAAACATAATGTCTAGTTACTTGATAAATTTGATAAAAACCTTACAATGGAATGGCTATTCTCCCACCAGAATGGTGCAGCAGTTTGGTGTGGACTTTGAGAAGAACATCGAGGGGTCGGGGGGCCAGATCAACATGAAGGAGCTGTCTGGTGGCGCCAAGATCAACCGCATCTTCTACGAACGGTTCCCCTTTGAGCTGGTGAAGGTGAGTGACCACTGAATTAGGGGAATGAATGAAATGCTATGACAGACTTGGCGCAGTTGGTCCCCCTAGATTGGTCGGACCAAGGTCAACCACATCTTCTATGAACTCTTCGAAATGGTCAAGGTGAATCACTGCCATTACAACTTATACACTTATGTAGCCGATTTCACCAACATTGCAAAGTATACTTTGAGGGAGAAATTTCAATTTTATTATACTGAAATTATTACATTGTCACAGCCATTTTGGCTGTGATAATGTAATAAAATTCAGTATAATAATTCTGCATACTTTTAATCATCAACTATATGTTCTGTATGACATAATGCATTTCGAGAAAAATAAATGATTGCTCCCTCAAAGTATACTTTGCTAGAAAAGTATACTTTGGAATGTTGGTGAAATAGGCTACTGATCAGGGTCTTCGCTGTTTGCCGTTCTATCACTGATGTATGCTTATTGGCAATGCAAAATAATTAGATTCCAATTCAAGTTGATGGTTGGTCGTGTTCTTGTTGTAATTCATGTAAATAAATAAAAGAACAAAATTCCATTATGAGCGCTCAAGACCATGCCTGTGTGCTTTGCAATCATGAACAGACATTGCCATCAAAGCTAACTGTGGCTGTGTCTGTAGAAATGGGGCTGATTTGTTTATGCGACCAGTGTAGATCCAGATCAGCCTGTGCATCCGCACAGTCTGATCATGATCTGCACTGTTTGCCATTCCATCAATCATACACCCGTCGTGCTTCTAACAAGCAATATAGACCGTTATCCATCTACATGAGTGTGCTATTTAACCAGGAGCTATGCTGATCACATATGGGCTTATGGGGTTTGCGACCAGTGTAGATCCAGATCAGCCTGTGCATCCGCACAGTCTGATCAGGATATGCACTGTTCACCATTCCATCAATGAAACACCTGGCATGCTTCTAGCAAGCAATATATATAGTTATCCAGCCGCAAGAGTATGCTAGTTAATCAGGAGCTACACTGATCACATAAATCCCGTAAGCCCCATTTCTCCAGTGACAGCCACAAATAACACTGCAGTGCTCTAGATAGGTGGGCATTGGCGTATTTTACACACTTATTTTAGGAGAATACGCATTGAGTACTCGCAGAAATTTCAAATTGGGTAGTGAAAATACTGTAATATAGATGAAAATTTACTTAGTTCAGCTGCAAAAAGCAAAGAGTGTTAGCTTTTTGCAGCTCAAATATGTGAATTTTATTTTTTTTATTTTTTCGTTTCATTTGATACATTCGTGAAGTAAAATACGCATTGAATTTGAAATATGGGGGTATAATACTCTTTAGATACAAAACTTATGTGGAGCTCTGACACTGCAATCCATCGGTATTTAGAGTTGATAGAGGGGCTACTGTGTTGTAGATGGAGTTTGATGAGAAGGAGTTACGCAGGGAAATCAGCTACGCGATCCGCAACATCCACGGTATCCGGTATGTGCTGACCATTAAGTGTTTTATGCACCCCACACGATTTTGTCCAATAGTACGTTTTTATTATACCCCCTATGCGATTTTGCATTGTTTATATGGCAGTAAAATTTTGGCAGGTTTCGGGAAACAGACAGTAGCTCTTATATCCTTTCCAATTTCCATGAAAATTACGAGAAAAGGTCCAATTTCAAGGGTATGGGTCATGTTCCCAAAATGGCAAAAAAACTGTGCCGTTGTCTCATTTTAAGATTTTCCGTCAATCATATCTTGTTGATAATCCATGGGGAAATGTAGTACATGTAATTTGTAAAAGAATACTTTTCAGAGAGGTTAACGGCTTATTTTTCAGAACGGGTCTGTTCACGCCAGATATGGCTTTTGAGGAGATAGTGAAGAAACAAATAGAGAAATTACGAGCTCCGTCACTGAAATGTTGTGATATGGTCGTCGCGGAACTTACAAGCGTTATACGAAAATGCACAGAAAAGGTGAGTATACTACTGTCCTACATTTGTCTGCTGTATACTAGATCATTGTCGCGCTTGCGGACAGCGCGATATAGTCGGCACATTGTCGTATGCACGTACGTGCGTCAAAGTTTTTGGTTAAAGTTTTTTTTATGCTCGAACACGATAGTGGGCATTTAGTGTTGCCTTTTTCCATCCATCCTGTCCAGTCCGGCCGTCCGTCCGTCACCAACCTTGTAAGTCGTATAACTTGGTATGTCGCTTCCTTATGATGGGTAGATGCGCAAAGTTTATTTGATTTTTTATTTGAGTCTGGGGTCATGGATTATCTCACCATTTTCGACTTTTAAACTTTTAAACCCTAATAGCTACGTACCTGAAACTTGGTATGTCCTTTCCTTATGATGAGTAGATACATAAAGTTTATTTCTATTTTTTATGTGACCCCGGGTCATGGATTATCTCCCCTTTTGGACATGAATGTTTGCCTCATTTATTATCAAAGCAGTATGTGGGGCATCTGTGTTCTATGAACACATTTGGTTAAAGTTTTTCGGTATACTATCAAAGCCTCGGCGGGCGCCAGATGTACACAAATACAGTGGAACCTTTCTAAAACCAGGTACCATAGGAGATTCCCAGGCTGTCTGGTTTAGAGATGTTCCACTGTAATTCGGGCAATAGAGCACTCCAAAAGTGTCGTGTTTACAATCATGAACAGTCATTAACCCATTACATTCGAAATACACCATTACAGGTTTGAAATATATTTTTCTGAGCACATTTAAAGAAAATATTGGATTTTGCACCAACAAAATTGTGTATCCTCAACATGGGTTAATATCGCTGATGAATGAAGGAAGCCCATACATTCAACACATTCCCGCATGTATATGACTTTGTTGATGAACGGACGTAATACTCTAGCAATCAATGTCCCACACAGGTGCATTCTCCTCCATAGATGACATTGCTGTTGATTGAACTTAAAACCCCGGTTGATCAATGTCTTGTATAAAACTCTACTAAAGTTACTCAACTTTGCTTTGGGATACCAGAGGTTGTGGGTTCAAATCTCGACTTAGGTATCAACCATAGTTTCAATTAGTATTTCATGCACGATGGTTTTTTGGGTGAGACTTGAAACCGAGGTCACATACATAAATTAGCTGTTGCTTGGACGTTAGACCCATTCTGTTTATGACAGATGAACCGGTATCCACGGTTACGGGAAGAGACTGAGCGATTGGTCAACAGTCGGGTGCGAGAACGGGAACAGAAGGCGAAGGACCAACTCATGTTGCTCGTCGACATCCAGCTCTCATACATGAACACCAACCACGAGGACTTCATAGGCTTTGCAAAGTAGGTCATTATAAGCTTCGCAAAGTTGGTTGTTATAGGCGTCGCAAAGTAGGTCATTATAGGCATCGCAAATTAGGTCATACATGGCTATTAATCAAAGTAGGTTATTATAGGATGACACAACATAGCTGAGTTTGTCATACATGAAACACATGGGTATTGTTTTAAACTTTAGTTGTAAACTGGAAAAAACTATGAAAATAAGATCGATGTAGTAAGGGTACCTGGCACTGGATCAGGACTGTGTCATTCAGTGTTGAATTTTTGTCGAGCCCGCTTGCGGAAAGCGAGACATAGTGATCACAATGACGTCCGTCCGTCCGAATTCTGTGTTAAAGTTTTTAAATACCTTATATCTCTGCAGTCCTAAGTCCCATTGACTTGAAACTTCATATGCTTATTAGTCATCATCCATATAGTCTGTATCCCACTCATGCAGCCCCTGTGCCCAAGGTCAAATTTTTGTCCAAATTTGTTAAACTTTTCACATACCTACTATCACTGTAACCGTAAGTCAGATTTGCTTATTAGTCATCATCCATATATTCAATCTGTGTCCCACTCATGCGGCCCCTGTGCCCCAAGGTCAAAGTCATTATACATTATTTTTATCTTACCCTGCGATCACCAGATGCCTCGGCGGGTTCGACATGCAGGCCGCAGCATCTGGTTATTATAATTCCACATACAGGTATACAGTTTCTTTCCCGTCTGTATATGACATAGTTGTTGAATGGATGTAAAACCCCAATCAATACAATACAATCCACGTGTCTTCTATTTACCTTCCAGTGCCCAACAGAAGTCTGACAACACGACAAAGCGGAAAGTTGGTAACCAAGTGATCCGTAAATACTGGCTCACTCTGCACAACATCAGTTTGTTGTATCTAACATTATCCACACACGTCTCTACTATTTACCTTCCAGTGCCCAACAGAAGTCCGACAACACGACAAAGCGGAAAGTTGGTAACCAAGTGATCCGTAAATACTGGCTCACTCTGCACAACATCAGTTTGTTGTATCTAACATTATCCATACACGTCTCTACTATTTACCTTCCAGTGCCCAACAGAAGTCCGACAACACAACAAAGCGGAAAGTTGGTAACCAAGTGATCCGTAAAGGCTGGCTCACTCTGCACAACATCAGCTTCATGAAGGGGGGGTCCAAGGAATTCTGGTTCGTTCTCACGGCGGAGAGTCTCGCATGGTTCAAAGACGAAGAGGTATGTATGGCAAACAGTATAGACCCTGATCAGACTGCGCGGATGCGCAGTCTGATCTGGGTCTGCACTGGCGTGCACAGGCAATCGGTATGACGATAGGATAGTGCAATATACAGTCAAACCGGTGAATAAATAGCCAGCCATGAGAAGAGAAAATCTGGCCTTTGTTCACAGTCAGTCTTTGTTCACAGTTTCGTTTATGTAGTAATTGAATAATTGGGAAAACAAAGGCGTGGTTGCTATAGACAGGTAATTGCCATTCAGAGATGGCCTTTGTCTAAAACAGTATATTACACTATCCTATCTACATGCCGAACACTTTTGCAGGAGTGAAGTTGAAAATAATGCATGCAACAAGATTTAGTTATATGTGGCTGTGACTGGAGAAATGGGGCTTATGGGAGTTGTGACCAGTGTAGCTTCTGATCAAATAGCACACACCCGTAGCCTGATAATGATATATTTTGCTTGTTAGAAGCATGACTGGTGTTTTATTGATGGAATGGCGAAACAGTGTAGATTCCAATCAGACTAGGCAGATGCTGATTTGGATCTACACTGGTCATAAGTCCCATTTTTCCAGTCACAGCCACATGTAGACATCAAGAATAGTTTTCCAAACTAAATAGCGAATACTGTAGGTCCTGATCAGACGGTGCACATGCTCTGATCTGGGTCTGCACTAGCCTCAATTTTGACAATTAATGGAAATAATTCATGCAGCCAGATTGTGTCAGGGGCGGATCTGGAGGGGAGGGGGGGGGGGGGGTCCCGGGGTTGCAACCCACCCGTTCAGTCACAGATTTTACACAGATCACAGTTTAACACCAGTTAAATGCTGTAAAACACAGGAAAGTGAAATTCGAAGAGCTCGAAAATAGCACAACCCCCTAGTTGCGAACGGTAACTCTTACAAGTACTCCTGTAAAGTCCGTAGCTAGCTACGGACGGTACGGGAGTAGATTTCAAGAGTTACCTTCGCAACTAGACAACCCCCCCCCCCCATTCCCCAAATGCTGGATCCGCCCCTGTGTGTTATGATTGTAAGCCAAACATGTTTCTCCAAACTTAGTTGTGACTTCCATAGAACCTGATCAGATGGTAGCATGCACCGGCTGATCTGGGTCAAATCATGGGCTTGAACTTGACAATAATTCATGCACAGATTTCATCATAAACAGGGTATGGGATCACATGGTCTATTGTTTATGCTGCAATAATGGTGGTGTCCATGGGGTCTCGAGTAAATCCTACATTTCATCAATACGACTTCATCATTTCATCAATACGGTTTCTTCCTTTAATGATTTATACCATGTTCCAGCCGTTAACACTACGAGTCCGCCAATACCTAATTTAGCAGCATTACTTGTGTAGTTAGTCTGAACATTGAAATTTTAATCGGACGACGTTTGAATCCCATCCGATTTTGTATTGGCGAAGAAACCACAGTTGTATTGATGAAAAATAAGATTCACCTGAGACGTCATGGGCGCCGCCATTACAGCAGTGTAAACAATAGACCACATGATTCCATACCCTGTATATAGACATCAATAACACTTTGTAAAATATGAATCGTGTAGGTTGTAATCAGACCGAGATGCACAGGTTGATGTGGGTTCATCATGGACGCAACATGATAAATATGACACGTTATACAGGCCTATATGTGGCTGTGACTGGAGAAATTGGGATTATTGGTTTTGCGTCCACTGTAAATCCAGATCAGCCTGTGCATCCGCACAGTCTGATCAGGATCTACACTGTTCGCCATTCCATCAACGAAACAATGGTCGTGCTTCTAACAAACACTATAGATCATTATCAAGCTACAGCTATTTGATCAGGACCTACACTGTTCGCCATTCCATCAACGAAACACTGGTCGTGCTTCTAACAAACACTATAGATCATTATCAAGCTACAGCTATTTGATCAGGACCTACACTGGTCACAAATCCCATAAGCCCCAGTTCTCCAGTATCGGTCAGATATGGTGAAAGATGTAGGCGTGACTTATATAAATAGCCAATACAAGTGTAGACATTGATTTGACTGCATGGTTGCACAGAATGATTCCGGCCTATAAGTTCTAGACCTTTTTTTTAGGCTCAATTTTTTTTGTGGCTTATATTTAAGGGTGGGAATTGGCTCGAACTTCTGTACCCGGATTCAGGCTCACTTCTAACCATGATTCCACTCTGTCTGTCACATGTACACTTGTGAATAATGATAAAACATCATAGATTCTGCGTCGTCCCAGCTCTTTAGTACACTGGGGCCATACTCGCAGTCATCTATCTGTGTGTGTGGGCCGTTGACCCATTTCATGCTGATGACAAACACGGAAAAGTCTGATTATTTTTCTTATTTCTCACTCAAAGTATATGTTGTTACCACTCAGATGAACCGTCTCATCGAGACGGTTCATCTGAGTGGTAACAACATATACTTTTGATATGAAATGAAAAAAATGCAGAGAAATTTTTATACCCATCTGTGGGTATTCCGCATATAATGGGTTAAGCACCATTAAACTCCATTCCATTGACATAGATATGCCTTTTTAACCCATTCCTTTCGGAATACACCTTTACGGGTATGAAATTTATTAAATATTTTATTTTTATATTTGTTATTTCTCAATGAAAGTATACGTTGTGAACACTCATTTGAATAGTCTCGACGAGATGGTTCAAATGGTGGTCACGACATATATATATAACAACAGAGAAATAAATTATTTGGGATTTTCCACAAACAAAATAGCGTAGCCTCAGCATGAAATGGGTTTACCCACAGTTGTTCTGTTCCATATACGCCCCAAATGTTGACCATGTTTCACGCGGCCACAGACTCGGGTAGGTGGCTGTCGTACTTGCTGTTTTCTCTCACGGCACACACGTTTCTCTATCACTGATTGTTTCCCTGCTGTTCGTTTCTGGTCACTCTTGTGTATACAGGCAGGGGTTGGGAATTAGTTCAAAATACCCCTATAAGGGTATGACAATTTATAAATATGTTACTTCTATTTTTTTCATTAAATGTATATGTTTTGACCTCTTATTTGAACCTTCTCAAGGAGACAATTCCAATAGTGATCACAATCTGCATAGTCTTATCAGGACATTGGCCATTGGATTATTCTCTCGTAACAACAATCATCTTACACACCTTGGCTGGAAATTGTATGATGTTTCAATCCAGTATATGCATATGTGCAGTCTGGTCAGAGACACTGATTTATTATCCAGAGGTTTTGGGTTCAAACTTCGATTTAGGCATCAAGAAATACTTTCATAATATTTCCATCCCAGTGGTCTTTCGGATGAGACTTGAAACATAGGCCCCATCCCTAAATGACCTTAGCTGTGCGTAATTGGACCAAATTTACCGGGTATTTTTCTTATTTCTTCACGAAAAATGACAAGTTGGGATTGCTTTAGAATCGTCTCATTGAGACGATTCTAAAGCACTCCCAACTTGCCAATTTTGGTGAAGAAATAACGAAAGTCTCCCCAAAGTTGATCAAATTACGCACTCTGCCACTGGTCCTTCGGATGTGACTTGAAACCGACGTCTCTTCCCTAAATGACCTTAGCTGTTGCTGGGACGTTAAACATATTCACTTCCCATTGTCAATTATGCTTTACTATTGGTGAAACTTTCTTCTCTATTCTTCAAGGAACTATTGTTTTGCTCTGGTCTTCTGTTCAGTTCTCACAAGGCGGCACAATCATGTCTACTGTACCGTAGTGATCACTCACTAAGTTCTACCGTAGCTTTCATGTCTGGGGAAATCCACACGTCCCAATTACATACCACATGCCTCGCTCTACATATATGGATGGGTTGTGGCCTAGAGGTCAGAGCATTGGACTGCAATACCTGTAGTCTATTTCACCAACATTGCAAAGTATACTTTTCTAGCAAAGTATACTTTGAGGGAGAAATTTTCAATTTTAGAATAAATTTATTAATTTTTATTATACTGAATTTATTACATTATCACAGCCATATTGGCTGTGATAATGTGATAAATTCAGTATAATAATTCTGTATTCTTTTTAATCATCAAATATATGCAGTCGTTAGTTCTATATGACATAATTCATTTCGGGGAAAATAAATGATTACTCCCTCTTTTTGCTAGATAAGTATACTTTGCAATGTTGGTGAATTAGGCTACATACTTTGTGGGTGCAAACCTCAAGTTAGGCATAATAAATACTTAGTATTTCCATCTCACTGGTCTTTTGGATGAGACTTGGAATCGTGGTCCCATCTCTACATGACCTTAGCTGTTGCTGGGACGTTAAACCCATTCACTTACCTCACTCTGCATTCCGGTACTGTAAACATTCATTAGTCATTAATCATGTACATATTAAATATTTAAAGGTACATGCCCACGCAGTAGGTTATACTATAGTGATACAGATACTTTTGTATATTCTGTACGTATGACATTTCCTGGCAAAATAAACATTCATTCACCATTACCCCACGTATTGATTAGCATTATTATACATTTTATTTTAGACGAACATTTTCACATTGATATCAGGGGCGATAACCGTGTTTCATTAAAACGTTAACAGACACTACTATTTATTCTCTGTATTTATTTTTTGATGGCAATGATCATACATTATAATCTGTCGAAAATATTATTTTTTCAGGCGACGCATTTCATTAGTATAAATAAGTAAAAAATATCATGCCTCATTTGCATATGAAAATAGCCTGATACCAACGCGCGTCACTATCAATAAAATAAATATTACTAAATGATTATATCTGTTTTCCGGGCACTTGTAATTTTGAGAACTGGTGGAATAGTGACACAATTATACACTTATTTAATTCCTATAAAGAACATTTTGTGCTTAATACTGAGTGGGCATGTACCTTTAATACATGGGGGAGAAAGTCTGATGAAGTGGTATTCTTAACCATTTGTATAAACATATTTTATTGAATAATAATTTACATCAGGTTTCGGTATACAAGCAGTGTATAGAGGATTGGAACGAAATATTGCTATCTTATATAGTGTTCCTCTCCTCTTAACCATTGTGACCAGTATTGACCCAGATCATCCTGTGCAACCGCAACCTCTGATCTGGATCCACCTTATTCACCATTTAGTCCGCTATCATGTTTCTAAGCACTTTGTCCTAGATTGGCCTCACAATGTTTTGAATGATACACTTCTAGGAATGCTATTTAAAACCATTACAATGCTGGACTAAATTTTGTTGTTTGCTGTTTATTTTTAAATTTCCATTTTTCTTACAGCAAAAACATGGTCTGGCAGCACTTTAGAATCATTTCCGTTGGAAATGATTCTAAAGTGCTGTCAAACCATGATAATGAGAATAAGACCAATTATGAAACAACAGCAGACGACTATTTTCGTTTCCCGCATTCTAAGGGTTATATTAATAGAATCATACAATATTCCTAAAACTTGTGATACAAATTCGTTATTAACCCTTTCCCCCCTAATCACATATCATGGTCTGTTCGATTTTAATTTCTAACTGTTCCATTAATTAAAAACAGGGTACCAGTATTGTTTCACAATCTTCAAAATAATGACAAGCACTGTAGGTCCTGATGAGACGACTCGTTACGAGCCGGCTCAACTGGATATACAGTGTTTTCAAATGTTGGCATTAGACCATAGGGGCGAAAGGTTTCAATTAAATTTTCTCATCAATGACAAATGTTTATCAGATTTGTTTCATATGTGTGTGTTTTGCCATGTCCATTTGTGTTGACATGCTATGACAAAATGGTGTTAATGAGTCCTAGATACTTTGGACACGTTGAGTTTTACTAAAAGGATATATTTGGTTTGTTACACCCTCAGCATACATAGTATATCGAGGGGTATGTAGTTTTCGGGTTTTGATCCGTCCATCCGTAAAATTTCCATTAAAGTCTTCAGGTTCCCATTATCTCTGGAACTGTAAGTTGGGTTGACTTGAAACAGCATACCGTATACTTCTTTATCATCATCCATATTTTTTATTCTAAAGCCCGTCCATGTGGCTTTTATGCCCATGGTCAAGGCCAAATAACTACCAGAAAATACCAGACGGCGGCCGTGGGTATCTGTGAGCGCCCCTGCTCACTTGCTCTTGTTATACCACCAGCATACGAAGTATGCACTTGTCACAAAGGAATTTAGACTATTAGTCATGGCATGTCACTGTCACGTACATGTATTTGGGGCTGAGAGTGGGTGAAGACACCCTCAGCTCAATTGTCGCTGAGAATTGTGACTTTCATGTTGTAGGACATAATCCCTCGCCGACAAAACCCCGACATTGTTATTGTGTGGGATGGGGTGGTGTGGGGGTATGGGTTTTCACCTGTGACAAAGATACAGTGGTGTGTTTTGTCCGAGGGGGATTATGTTTGTATACCTGGGGGCCGTTTCACTATTTAAAACTTTGCACTACTAAAATGTTCGTAAGTGCAAATTATGATTTTCTTGCAAACAATTATTGGATTTACATTTATTGAGCATAGGCTGCATATGCAGCCTATGCTCAATAAATGTAAATCCATCAATTGAAATTTGCACTTACGAACATTTTAGTAAAGTTTAGTGAAACGTGCCCCTGATTCTTAGGATTTGACATGTATATTACTGACTGAATTGCGAAGTGTTGACTCTGACGAGACTGCTCATACGTATATGCTGGTTTCTATCTAGGCAGCTAGCTTGTACCAAAATGATCTGTTTTCATGTTGACATTTTCTGTCTTGTCAACATGTTCCCAAATTACCTGTTTACAAGGTAATAGAAAATTTCAGCTTGAGAACAGGTGAAATGTGTATAAGTTAGCTAGTCTCGTCTGTCTAGACTATTTCCAAAAGCAGTAAGCCTGTTTTGTCAGATACTGAAAAAAAATAGTCCATGTCAAATAACCGGGATTTACCCTTCTAATGCGAAACTTGCAAATACATTTGTAGTTATAGGCAATATCACATACATGCACTTGTTCTACGGAATTATTTCTACATTTCCTACTTCTATAAGGAAATATATATAGATTATGCATGTAGAATTAAATACGTACCATATTTATTGTAATAAACGCCCCCGCAGTGTTCCCACGCGTCAGGGAAAAGTCAGGGTAATTCAAGGTCAGGGAAATGTCAGGGAATTTTGATTTTTGTCAGGGAAATTTGTAATTTTAGCAAATGTCAGGGAAATGTCAGGGAAACTTGAAATCCCAATTTCTGTGATTTTTGTCGCACCCGCTTGCGGACAGCACGATATAGTCGGCACTTTGACGTCTTTACGTACTACGTGCGTCTGGATTTGCGTTAAAGTTTTTACATACGTTATATCTCTGCAACCACTTCACTCATTGACTTCAAACTTCATATGCATGTTTACCATCCTCCAAATATTCATTGTGTGCAATACCCATGCTGCGTTAAAGTTTTTACGTATGTTATATCTCCTCAACTGCCAACCGCTTCACTCATTGACTTGTAACTTCATATGCATGTTTACCATCCTCCAAATATTCATTGTGCGCAATACGCATGCTGCCCACATGCCCAAGGTCAAGGTCAAATGTCTTAGAAGTTTGCGTTAACGTTTTTGTAAACTTTGCGTTAAACTTTTTATTAGCTCACCTGAGCGAAGCTCATGTGAGCTATTGTTACCGCAATGTGTCCGTCGTCCGTCGTCCGTCGTCGTCCGTGAACATTTTCAAACGTCTTCTCCTCGGTAACCATTGGGTCTATAGTCACCAAACTTCATGGTCATGGTCCTTAGGTAGGGGGATTACAAAATTGTTAAAATGACGTCATTACGTAATCCAAGATGGCCGCCGTCTAAAAATAGCACAAATTCTTAAAAAATCTTCTCAAGAACCGCCAACCGGATTTCGACAAAATTTGGTAGGAATGATCGATGTACATTGCTCTTTCAAAGTTGTTAAAATGGTGACCCTGGGGTCAAAAATGGGCGTGGCCCGTGGGGTCAAATTGGGGTCAAATTTTATTTTTGACTGAATATGGTCATTTCATATATCAAATTGAAGGTATCAATGAGGCGATCACTCTGGTGCATTTTTTGTCGAAATCGGATTGTTATGTCGTTCTTTTATTAGAGATTTCAAAATTCTTCTTCACATGAACCGCTTGGCCCATGGTAGCCAAACTTAACAGTTATGGTCCATGTGTGAAGCTTTTTCAGATTTGTTAAAATGGAGGTCATCGCTAATCCAAGATGGCCGCCGTCTAAAAATAGCATAAATTCTTAAAAAATCTTCTCATGAACCGTTAGCCGGATTTCGACGAATGTGCGTGGCCCGTGGGGTCAAATTTTATTTTTGACCGAATATGGTCATGTTATATATCAAATCGAAGGTATCAATGAGGCGATCACTCTGGTACATTTTGTGTCCAAATCGGATTGTTATGTCATCCAAGATGGCCACCGAAATGTCAAAAGGTCGTTCTTTTATTAGAGATTTCAAAATTCTTCTTCACATGAACCGCTTGGCCCATGGTAGCCAAACTTAAAAGTTATGGTCCATGGGTGAAGCCTTTTCAGATTTGTTAAAATGGAGGTCATCACTAATCCAAGATGGCCGCCGTCTAAAAATAGCATAAATTCTTAAAAAATCTTCTACTCATGAACCGCTAGCCGGATTTCGACGAAACTTGGTAGGAATGATCGATGTACATTGCTCTTTGAAAGTTGTTAAAATGGTGACCCCGGGTTCAAAAATGGGCGTGGCCCGTGGGGTCAAATTGGGGTCCAATTTTATTTTTGACTGAATATGGTCATGTCATATATCAAATTGAAGGTGTCAATGAGGCGATCACTCTCGTGCAATATCGGAATCGCATGATTGTGTCATCCATGATGGCCACCAAAAGGTCCATTTATTAAAGATTTTTAACGTCTTTTTCTCAGGAACCACATGGCCGATGCTGGGTGAAGCATTTTCAGATTTTGTAAAATGAGAGTCATCGCTTAATCCAAGATGACCGACATCTAAAAATAGCACAATTTTTTTAAAACACATGAACTCAATGTCACATTCTCCTCTGGTGTTCATGGAGTCAGGTGAGCGAATTAGGGCCATCATGGCCCTCTTGTTTATTTTTTTGTCGCACCTGCTTGCGGATAGCGCGATAGTCGGCACATTGGTTACAGTTCTTGGTTAAAGTTTTTCAGTATACTATCAAACCTCGTTTAGTACTATCAATATGCATATATATTGCTATGGCAGTTTTCTCATAACAATGTTCTGTTGATGGAATTGTTTAACTTAATTACTATGCCAAAACCAAAAGAAAACTGAAAGAAAGGAACTTGCGCTTCTGGCCTTCTTGAGCTGCTTTTGTTTCAACATGAATCTTCTGGCTTTGCTTGTTCATTCAAACGTTCCTTTTGATTTCAAAGCCAGTAGATGGGTTGTGGGTATTAGTATATTATTTTGATTCTACTGGTGGTGGATATGTTACTAATCCAACAAAGTAACCTACTATCTTATATGGCAGTAGCTTACTTTTTGTGTTGCTTGGATAGTCAAAAATCGTTTTGTTCTTTTCTGATTTGTTTTATTATTATTTTTTTCTGAATTGACATTAACATATTACAAAAAGCAGACCCATTTGAGTTTATTATAAATTATATTTAGTTTCACACCCACACTACAGGTTGGGCTTAATACTTACATGATGTATATGTAAATACTTTAGCACAGCCTTATAGCATTCTCAATCTTTGGATAGGGACGCTTCAATATAATATATTTCTAGATCCATGAATGCTGGTATGTGTCCGGAACAAGTGACCAAAACATGTTACATGTGCTAACCTTCTAACTGTTACTAACTACTAACACAATACTATCAAAATGAGTACGAGTTGAGGCAGACCAGTTTCAATATGATCTGGTTGAATGACACTGAATACTCCTCCTGGCTCCAACCAGACCCTAAGTTGGTCCATAGGGCACACTGTAAGTTATGTTCTTCAAGTTTTGAGCTAGAAAACATGGGTAAACGATCTCTTCGCAGTCATGCCAAAGGAAACAAACATCTGTCAAAAGTGCAGATAACAAAAGCAGTTCAACCCTTTGAATCCTTCTGTAGACGATTTCATCAAAATTGCAAAGGGAGTAATCATTTATTTTTCCCGAAATGCATTATGTCATATAGAACTAACGACTGCATATATTTGATGATTAAAAGTATGCAGAATTATTATACTGAATTTATTACATTATCACAGCCAAAATGGCTGTGATAATTTAATAAATTCAGTATAATAAAAATTAATAAAAAATTGAAAATTTCTCCCTCAAAGTATACTTTGCTAGGAAAGTATACTTTGCAATGTTGGTGAAATGGGCTACAGGTCTAAGCCGTTACCATCAAGGCTGATGGAAGATGTAGCACCTGCGTCCCTACCAGCACAACTACAGTACAAGGTGTCTGTACCTACTGTGACAGGATTTGAAATAACCAAGTGTTATCGGCAGCGATTTTATGGGTTCTAAAAACTGTTCTCAGCCATTATTCCTGCAATTTTAGTGCTAAAACCAACGAGCTGTTCAAGAGAATGTTTCCAGACAGCGCTATTGCACAAAGGTTCAATTGTGGAGCCACAAAATGTTTTTACGAGTCATTCAACAGAGTGTTGCAGGAAGAACAAATGGACTTGTTATTGTGTTTTTGGGATAGAGAATTGAACCAGGTAGATACCAGATATTTTTATTCTGTGTTCCTAGGACATGCACATGCTGATGATTTGTTGGAAACGTTTAACCCTCACTACGCGGGAGACGAAAATAATTGTCTGCTGTTTTTCATTTTGCCTTAATTATGAAAAAAAACCTGTTTTGGCAGCACATGAGAATCGTCTCCAATGGAGACGATTCTCATGCGCTGTCAAAGCAGGTTTTTATCTAGAAATATTGAAAATAAAACATTTCCAGCAGACGACAAAAGTTAATTCAGCGTAGTAAGGGTTAAAGCAGGAATTTCAAAACTTAACATTGCTAACTTACTGCAAGTCTCCATGGATGAACAGAGTACCAGTTGGAAGTTTTTTGATGCATTGGTACAGGACAGAGAGGACTCCGACATGGAAATGCCCAAGATGGTCAATATAGGTTCATGTGGCTTACATGTTGTCCATGGAGCGTTCAAGTACGGAGCCAGCAAAGCTGACTGGAAGCTGGACAGTGTGATGTTATCACTACACTCAAGGTGTATGATCACGTGGTACTAACAACAACAACAAGTACTGAAATTTCCAGAATCCATCTGATTCAAAGTACGTATTCTTTTATAGTGTCCTTATTACGTAACGGATTTTGATGAAATATGGCGCATCAAACGCGTCTTGTTAAGCTGCATTTGGTGGTCTCTGTATTTTCGCCCAAACTTCTGTCGTTTTTTGCGAAGAATCATATCTTCGCAAAAACGACATATGTCTGTGCCAAACTCCCTAGACCACCAAATGCAGCTCATGAAGACGCGTTTGCTGCGCCATATTTCATCAAAATCCCTTGCATATTAAGGAAAATATCAAATAAAACTTATTTTGGAGTGGGCGACGTTGTTGTTGTTGTAACCACGTGATCATACACCTTGACACTACTGCATCTGCGACTCTCCTGCCAGAAGAGAGGATTATCTGGCTGCCAATGGAGGAACAGCACAATTTCCTTTGAAGTTCTGTAGCACATGATGGATTGAGGACATACCAGTGGCAGAGAGAGCCATCCAGATTTGGTCAAATGTCAAGAAGTATGTGAAGGAAACTCAAAAACTGCCGAAAGAAAAGTAAGCAGCCTACATGCCAATCATTTGCGCACCTGCACCTGTACACCCATGATGTCTTGATGTCAGCAGAGTTGAATTTCTTTGTTTTAGTGACCAAAGTATTGCTGCCCTTTCTACAAACGTTCCCAACTGAAAAGCCCATGATGCCATTCTTGACTGATGAATTTAGATTATTCTTGAAGCATTGCTGTCAAAGTTCATCAAGAAGTCTGTGTTGGAGTCTGTTAAGGGTGTGGCCCAGCTGGCCAAGGTGGATGTGATGAACAAAGACAATATAGTTCCTCAGAACAAGGTAGAAATTGGGTTTGCTGCAAATCATGTACTCGACAAAGCTGAGAAGGATAAGCAAGCAAGTCAACTGCAAATGTTTGAATTTGGAAAGGGCTGTATCGTCTTCTTACAACATTTGGTAAAGAAATTGTTGGAGTGGTCTCCGCTCAAGTTTTCTGTTGTGAGAGCTATGAATGCAATTGATCCGAAGTATATAGCCAACCATCCTGCTACAGCATTTGTTTCGTAAAACAATGTATACATATCATGCTATTTGTTTCTGTAAGTACAATGTATGTTTACCTTTGATGCCAATGGTAATGATGTTACATGTGTAAAACAAACTTAGATACATGTGACATGATATAGAATCACATGTTATTTTTCTGAAGAAAAGTTAAGACATACATTTAAGTATATGGAATTCCTTTTTTTTATTCACATGTTATGTAGCCAGCGAGTGTGTACTTGTTTTCACAAAATTAACAAAATAAATCCAAAAAGGTGGTTAGGGTTGGCTGAAGGGGAGGATATGGAGGCCAGCATTAATTTAGAGTTCACATGTTAAGGCTTTGATCTTGAAGCAATTAATACCACAAATTTAAGTTAATGACATCACTCATTTTTTTGTCAGGGAAAAATGGCATTTTGTCAGGGAAACGTCAGTGAATTTTATATCAGCTTCTGTGTGGGAACCCTGCCCCGGGCTATGCAATTTGTGGGGATCAACACGTGGAAAATATGATCAAGATATGTTATTTTCACATACAAAAGCCATTTAATACAATGAATTTTGTATGCGAAAATAACATATTTAGAATGCAAGTATGGGAGGGGGGGGGGGCTACTATTAGAGAGGGGCTACTATTATAGAGGGAGCTACTATAGAGAGGGCTACTATTAGAGAGGGGGCTACTATAAGAGGGGCTACTATTAGAGAGGGGGCTACTATTAGAGAGGAGGGCTACTATTAGAGAGGGGGCTACTATTAGAGAGGGTGCTACTATTAGAGAGGGGGCTACTATTAGAGAGGGGCTACTATTAGAGAGGGGGCTACTATTAGAGAGGGGCTACTATTTGAGAGGGGGCTACTATTAGAGAGGGGCTACTATTAGAGAGGGGGCTATTATTAGAGGGGGGCTACTATTAGAGAGGGGGCTACTATTAGAGAGGGGCTAATATTAGAGAGGGGGCTACTATTAGAGAGGGGGTTACTATTAGAGAGGGGGCTACTATAGAGAGGGGCTATTAATTAGAGAGGGGGCTACTATTAGAGAGGGGGCTACTATTAGAGAGGGGCTACTATTAGAGAGGGGGCTACTATTAGAGAGGGGCTACTATTAGAGAGGAGGTATACTATTAGAGAGGGGCTACTATTAGAGAGGGGGCTACTATTAGAGAGGGGGCTACTATTAGATAGGGGCTACTATTAGAGAGGGGTCTATATTAGAGAGGGGGCTACTATAGAGAGGGGCTACTATTAGAGAGGGGGCTACTATTAGAGAGGGGGCTACTATTAGAGAGGGGCCTACTATTAGAGACGGGGCTACTATTAGAGAGGGGTCTACTATTAGAGAGGGGCTACTAGAGCGGGGCTACTATTAGAGAGGGGCTACTATTAGAGAGGGGGCTACTAGAGAGGGGCTACTATTAGAGAGGGGCTACTATTAGAATAAATACGGTATGTATATGCATGTTATTTCTTTCTGCCTGTGTATATGTGGTGTAGGTCAACGGATATAAGCACAATTTAGGGTGAACCATGTAATTGATTGTTTTGTGATGTTGACCCGCCATGACAAAAGGTGTCTTATTGAAGTTGCAACCAGTGTAGCCTCGGATCAGATGCGCAGTCTGATCCGGGGCAACACTGTTCGCTATTGCGCTGGGTAGTCATTCCTGGCTCCTGAAACAAAAGTCATAGACCCGACCAGGCTGTCTGACTGTGCTAGATGATCAGGAACTCCACTGATCAAAACTCGGTAAGCCCACTTTTGTCATGATGGGTCACACATTGGCTTGTCTCTGTGATTATCTCCCTTATGGTTTTATCATTTATAATTGAGACAAGTGATTTTGTAACTACAATTTTTCATGAAAAATATTCACAAAAACTGAGGTTTTCTGTAAATGATATTGAAAGTTGATGAAATTATCATATTCTGCATTAGCTCTCAAGATTTTGTCAACTTTCGACGTCATTTACGGAAAATTTGTAAATTTTGTAAACTATTTCATGAAATCGCACACCTTCTTGTCTCAATTTTGAAAGTTGGCCGAAATTTCTCAGAAATGGTTCCTGCCACAAGGTCTGTATTTATAAACCTTTCTGAGCATGCATTCGATTCTCATGCTCAGATTCACATATCAGCCTGAACCAGTCAAAACTGCTTGATTTTTAGTACACATTTAACGTACTTTCTGGTGAACTGCTCTGAAACCTTTAACACTTCCAAGATCTTATAAAACTTCCTGAGCAACTATATGTTTCTCGAAAACATATATCAGCCTCGACCAATCAAATTTTCTGATTTTGAGTATGAATTTAGAGAATCGTACTCGGAAAGTTTTATAAGACATGGCCAAATGATTGTCGCAAATTATCATATGTGGCTGTGACTGGAGAAATGGGGCTTATGGGTTTTTGCGATCAGTGTAGATCCAGATCAGCCTGTGCATCCGCACAGTCTGATCAGGATCCGCAGTGTTCACTTTTCTATCAATGAAACACCAGTCATGCTTCTAACAAGCAATGTAGACTGTTATCAGGCTACAGGAGTAAAACGCAAATTGAAAAAAACAACATTTTAGCACACATTTCTATGTCATTTGTGGCTGTGACTGGAGAAATGGGGTTTATGGGTTTTGCGACCAGTGTATATCCAGATCAGGCTGTGCATTCGCACAGCCTGATCAGGATCTGCACTGTTCGCCATTCAATCAATGACACCCGTAATGCTGCTAACATGTACGTATAGGTGGTCATCAGAAGCAACATTGCTCACAAATCCCATAAGCTCCATTGATCCAGTGACAATGATGCAAGTGTTCATCAGATTCCGAGAATTGACAAGGGAGATAATGCAAGTGTTCATCAGATTCCGAGAATTGACAAGGGAGATAATGCAAGTGTTCATCAGATTCCGAGAATTGACAAGGGAGATAATGCAAGTGTTCATCAGATTCCGAGACATTACAAGGGAGATAATCTATGAGGCTGGCTCATGTCATGCCTGCTAGCAACTTGACCTTGACCCAGCATCCCCCACCTGCCCCGCCTTTGTTTACCCGATAGTCGACCTGAACTGTAGACTGTGCAACAGTCAGATTAACTCTTTCACCGCCCCCCCCCAAGTAACTGGAATGGATTTTGATATGTTAATTTGGCAACCAATCCAACTGTCACAAAATGATTTTCAGACTAGTCCATTTATGAAATGGGGTGTTTTTGTTGAAAGGGGAACGTGAGTATAGCGTCATGCCAAAAGCCAGTAAACTTTACAAAAATCCAAAAAATAGACTTACTTACTTCATTTCATTTACAAGGAAGCTGTTCAACCGATTTTGTTACAGCTAGTTCTAGATTAACTCATTGCATGCTAGGGGCGAAAATATCCGCCAAACAAATTAAAACTATATGTTTTATTTCTCTCTGTAAATATGTCTTGGAATTTCATTAGAATTGACTCCTCAGGACTCGATTCTAATGAAATTCCAAGACATATTCATGATGTTTACAAGGAGAAAGAAATAAAAGAAAATATGATGAATTTTTGTCCGCTAGTTTTGAACTATTTATAGCCCACAAGTTTCCCAGCATGCAAAGAGTTAAGCACAATTGATTTACATGTACGTCTTTTAATTTTTCCAGACTCGATTGTCTGTATATTCACAGAAATATGCATATTTCTAAATTGTACTTTTTAAAAACGCATTTTCCACTGATATCATTATGAATGTGATTGAAAAGTGATGTTAAATCGATGACATGAAATTAAAATTGTCTTATCTTGGAAGCCAAGTGAAGTAAAATGAAACTAAAATTAGTTTATTCTATCTGAATTCATTGTCAATGTAATCCTGCTGACCATTTCACTAAACTTTGTACAACTAAAATGTTTGTAAGTGCAAAATTATGATAGTCTGTAAACTTCACATTAACCCTTAGACCGCTACTCACAACAATTGTCGTCTGCTGTTGCTTTTATATCTTGCCTTATTTCTCAATAAAAACATGGTTTGACAGCACTTCAGAATCATTTCCAATGGAAATGATTCTGAAGTGCTGTCAAAGCATGTTGTAAATTATTCTAAAGTGCTGTCAAAGCATGTTTTTGATAATAAAAATAGAATATAAACAGCAGACGACAAAAAAAATAATATTTTAGTCGTACAAAGTTTAGTGAAATGGCCCCCTGGGACCCGTTTCACTAAACTTTGTAAGACTAAAATGTTCGTAAATGCAAATTTAGGATCGTCTGGAAATTTCAATTGATGGATTTACATTTATTGAGCATAGGCTGCATATGCAGCCTATGCTCAATAAATGCAAATCCAATCAATGTTTACAAGAAAACATTGTTAATGTGCAATTTACAGACTATCATAATTATGCACTTACAAACATTTTAGTCGTACGAAGTTTAGTGAAATGGCCCCCTGATGTTTCACGACAGTCTACTTAGTGGCCACTGAGAAGCTGGAAATGTGTGTACTCTATTGGCCTTTTGGAAAGTTGACCCACTTTTGGCACGCCACTGTATCTTTATAAACATATCTGTTCATTAATCAGCTATGGCAGTTTTCATGTGTTTGTCATACAGTGTGGCATATAAGTTAATTAGGTTTCACCCCAGTGCTATGTTTTTTACTAATCACTAAAATGATTTGATCGATTGTTGGAGTTGGTTAAAGTAGATTATGGACATGTGTTTCAACGGTATATTTATGTTTGCTGGTATTTTGGTTGAGCATATTAATAATCTGGCCATCTCACAATACGTGTTACTACAGTGGAACCTCTCTAAACCGGACACCAAAATAACATCTGTGATCTTATTATACCCCCGCAACGAGTTGTGGGGGGTATACTGGAGTCAGGTTGTCCGTCCATCCGTGCTTGTGTGCTTGCATCTGTGCGTGTGTCCGTCCGTCACTAAACTAAACATCAGAGAAATATGTTATAACTTCTATTTCCACCATCTAAAATACTTAATATTTCACACATGCATTCCTGTAAGGCTCTACTATCATGCTGTGCCAAATCCATGACGTCCAACCCCCCCTGATCCCAAGGTCAAGGTCAAATACTTAGTCTCTTTACAAAACTTAACATCAGAGAACTATGTTATAACTTCTATTTCCTTCATTGAAAATTCTTAATATTTCACTTGTGCATTCCTCTAAGGTTGTACTATCATGCTGTGACAAATCCACGACCGTCCAACCCCCGCTGATCCCAAGGTCAAGGTCACATACTTAGTCTCTTTACAAAACTTAACATCAGAGAAATATGTTATAACTATTTCTTTCATAAAAAATTCTTAATATTTCATTCATGCATTCCTCTAAGGCTCTACTATCATGTTGTGACAAATCCCCGCTGATCTTGAGGTCAAGTACACATACTTAGTCTTTACACAAAGTTTAACATCAGAGAAATCGGTTATAACTTCTACTTCCTTGCTCGGATCTACTTCACATTTTACACACGCATTGCTCCAATGAACCTCTACCATCCTGTGACAAATTCACGTTCGTGCCGCCCCCGCTAAGCTGAGAGTCAAGGTCACAAGCCCACACACTTGGATTTTTTTTTACATATTTAGGGGTACCTGGGCCCACGTGGGGGGTATTCCGTAAGCCTCGATTACTGTTTAGTCAGAGTCACAAATAAGCTTGTTTTTTGTCAGATTGTGGCCTAAAGCTAACTCCATGGATCTTGGTCATAGACTTCATGTTCATTAGTTGTCTGCTTTACATCACCACGAATGACCTTCCTTAGTGATGAGGCTATTTGTCTGGATTTTGCACCACTTCTTGTTTTACAATGTAGGTATTGGTTGATTGGCTCGTAGTTGTGTTTCTCGCAGATGGTAGGTGTTGTCCAATTGTGCCATAATTCTGTATTTACTACACCCCTCGCAACTAATTGTATTTGCCGGATAGAGTTAGAACGAGAGATTATGCTAGCATGATGTCATGGCTGTTCTTGGTAGAACCAGTTGTATATGTACCAATAGTGTTGTTACCTCTATTTAACTCTTTGCATGCTAGCGGTGAAAATATCCGCCAAACGAATTAGGAGTTTATGTTTTATTTCTCTTTGTAAATATGTCTTGAAATTTCATTAGTCCTCAGGACTCAATTCTAATGAAATTCCAAGACATATTCATGATGTTTACGGGAAGAAATACAAGAAAATATGATGAATTTTTGTCCGCAAGTTTTTGAACTATTTATAGCCCACAAGTTTCCCAGCATGCAAAGAGTTAAAAAAAGACAGGGCTTCATTTGTCTGTTGGATACATTGCCTGGGCCTTCGCAACATTGAGGCACTTCCCTCGGTGCTGTTTCCTAGGGGCTTAGAGAAAGACCTTCACAAATACATGGTCATGCATATGCAGATTTTGCCTCAGTATTTTGGCTGTTTGGTAGATTTACATTTGATTTACATCTGGCTATGGCACTGACTGCGATTATGTATGCAATATGTGAACTAACAATGCTATTTAAAGGGTTATTTTTTACAATTTTAGTCATTTGTATTGAATTATTAAATTAAATACCGGTATTCGTTATTATAATGTAAAAACAAGTATATTATATGGTCATAAACCGCATTATAAAAAAAATCAGAATCTTCTGTTACCAAGTAGCTGAATTGCTTCATGTCACAAATCTGTCTTTTATATTTGAATGCTGAATTTGACACAAATCCTAGAAATATCCCTTCAACACTTCAATTTGCCATCATTCTGTCAGTTTGTTTGTCAATGCAAAAGATACAGCTTCTGTTTCGGAACTTTTTGAACACCTCTCGTATATATTCAAGTGCTAAATTTGACACAAGTCGTACAAATAGCCCTTTACTTTGCCATCAAAAACTCAAAATCGTTTAGTCAGTTTGTTATGCCCCCTATGCGATAGCAAGGGGGACATATTGTGTTGGTCTTGAGATTGTGTACGTCCATCCATCCGTCCGTCCGTACATCCGTCCGTGTACATCGAAAATTAATAAAGGTTTGTAAGAGTTCCTCCAGTTAGAGTGCAGTTTGTCACGGGGGCATATCCATGTTTTACAAACATAATGTCTATTTTGTATGTACGGTATTCTATACTGAGGCACAATGGCTGATTGTTGTCTTAACACACTGGAACCATTCCGTCAGTTGGTTTGTATGTATTCTACACTGGCACATTGGCTGATAGTTGTCTTATCAAACTCAAAATCATTTTGCCAGTTTGTTTGTATGTATTCCTGCAACACTGTGACACAATGGCTGCTTGTTGTCTTAACAAACCGCTAATTTGCAGGAGAAAGAGAAGAAATATCTGCTGCCGTTGGATAGTCTCAAGATTCGCGACGTCGAGTCTGGCTTTTTCTCGCGTCACCCAATCTTTGCCGTGTTCAGTTGTGAGAATAGGTAACCCCCATTGGTGCGAGTTCCCAGGGGACATAACCCCACTGGTGCATGCATTTCTCTAAGGGAGATCATTATTGTTCTGTGTTGTCATGCGACATCCAATGCGGTTGTAGTGTTAATTGGACGTAACTCTGGCTAGGTGCATGCTTGTTTAACCGTTGTGTTGGTAGTTATGTATGGGTCCAGTTCTGATAATATTTCTCATATCATATTGCCGTTTTTCGCTGATATAGATTTCAAAGAAAATTATATATTTTCCTTAGATTATGTCGAAAGTTGACATAACTTTCAGAGCTCATGCGAAATTTAATTCCGCATGAGCTCTGAAAATTATGCCAATGTTCGATGTGATTTTCAGAAAATATGGATGATTTTCTAAATCAATATTGGTGAAAACTGGGCGATTCGATAAGGGAGGTAAGTCCAGATCCGGGCCCAATTCATGTTTATTGTTTAGTTTACTTTGCTTTTTGTTGCTAATTCAAGGTGATGGGATCACGTAAATACTAACATAACACGGAAAATCAGGGTTGTTTAATGAACATGGGAATTGGGTTGAAATTGGGGACAGATAATTTGTTCTGGAGTTGGGTGGGAATTATTGAAGGTTCATTGATTCTGCAATTGGAAGGGAATTGGGGAAGGATCCTGCCATTTATCAATCCGTCCTGCTTTACAAGGTGACTTTGAACACAGACACAGACAGCTTAATCCCCAGCACTGTCTACTATGCATCAACATATCAAAATCGATATCTCGGCATTATCTACAAACTTCTGATACACACCCTGACGTTATCCCGCGAGCATGCTAGACCATCCACAATCCATCTACTGTATATATCCCTCCGTTACATCTGCTTAACTCTTTGCATGCTAGCCGTGAAAATATCCGCCAAACGAATTAGGAGTATATATTTTTTATCCCGTCGACACAGTGCGTATGTGCCGTGAAACTCGGTGCCATGAAGCATTGTTGATATCCGGTCAATACGACCCAATCACTGCGTATGGGTATGTGCGGTGGCTGGGGTTATTTTTTTTTGCATTTTAAAGCCATTTGTAGGTGTTTATTGGATAAATAGAATAGTAGGTTAGTGCCGTGAACGGGAAAAAATATCTGGCGCGGCAAGGAAACGGGATGTGCTCGGTAGAGCCTCGCCCGAGCCTCGCCCATCCCGTTTCCTAAGCCTTACCAGATATTTTTTTCCATTCACGGCACGAACCTACTACTCTATATAATTCTCTCTGTAAATATGTCTTGAAATTTCATTTGAATTGTGTCCTCTGCACACAATTCTAATGAAATTCCAAGACATATTCATGACATTTATAAGGAGAAATAAAAGAAAATATAATGAATTGTCATCTGCTATTTTTAAACTATTTATAGCTCACAAATTTCCCAGCATGCAGAGTTAACTCCTCAAAGCTGTTACCGGGTACTCACAAAATACTTGATTGCCCTGAACCAATATTATACCAATTTTCCTCCACTCCAACCAAAAATGCAAACTATATACATATATATTTATAAATACAAAACCAAAATTTGCCCAAAGTTTTATCCATCTAAAACAGTTCCAGAACCGCACACAATTTCCGTTTCCCAAAATATCTCCAATTTCGCTTACCCTGAAACTGCACCAGACAACCCAAATTGCACAAACACAACATTTACAAAGTGGAATATTGTATGACATGTTTATTGACTACATTCAGGAGAAAGATAAGAAGTATATGCTACAACTGGACAGCTTAGCTTTACGCGATTCCGTCGATCAGGGCTTTATTAAACAGAAAAAAGGCTTTGCGCTCTTCAATAATGACGCCAGGTGGGGTATTCTGGGAGTTTTTGTCGTAATTACGTTTTGTTGGATTCCCCATTATATGAGACACGCCATGTGATTTTGTACCTAATAAGATATGTGCGATTTTTCATGAAACATATTTACAGAAATTGTGACATTTTATGTAAATGACATCGAACGTTGACAAAATTTTCATAGCAAATGCGGAATTTGCTGTGAACATTTTGTAAACTTTCGATGTCATTTACGGATGTAAATTTTGTAAACATTTTTTATATCGCGCATCTTCTTGCGTACAAAATTGCATCGTTTAATTGTCTCGTATGTGGTCGTGACAGGAGAAATGGGGCTTATGGGATTTGAGACCAGTGTAGTTCCTGATCAAATAACACACTCCTATATAGAGCTTGAGTGTGATCGGGGCTCTTTGCCATTTTCTCAGTGAAAACAACATCCTTCTTGCTTCTAATAAAGAGAGTATACCGGAGCTCCAGATAAGCTGCATATTGGCGTATTTTACTCACTTATTTTAGCAGAATACGCATTGATTATCATAAGTGGGAGTACAAAATACTCACAGCAATGTGAAAATACGCATTGATTTTCAAATTGAGTAGTGAAAATACTGTAATAAAGTTAAAAATTTACTTAGTTGCTCAAATAAGTGAATTTTTAAATTTGTTTTATTTTTTATCATTTGTCCCCTGTTTAATAAGGAAGAAAATCTATAATTCATTTGTAAACGTAAAATACGCATTGAATCTGAAATATGGGGGTTTAATAAATACTCTTTAGACACAAACTTATCTGGAGCACTGAGTATACCACCACTATAAATTGATCAGGCTTCATTCACACACTAACAGATCAGGAGCTAGACTTGGCACAAAAGCCATAAGCCCTATTTCTCCAGTCACAGAGTTAACCCTTTCAATGCTGAATTAAATTTTGTTGTCTGCTGTGTATATCTCCGTTTCTTTTTTTCTCAACAAAAAAAACATGGTTTGGCAATGCAAGAGAATCTTCTCCAGTGGGGATGATTCTCATGTGCTGCAAAATCATGTTTTTACTAGGGAGTTAACCCTTTCAATGCTGAATTAAATTTTGTCGTCTGCTGTGTATATCTCCGTTTCTTTTTTTCTCAACAAAAAAAACATGGTTTGGCAGCGCAAGAGAATCATCTCCAGTGGAGATGATTCTCATGTGCTGCAAAATCCTGTTTTTATTAGGAAATACGAAAAATATGAAAATCAGCAGACGACAATAATTTGTTCCCGCCTTTTAATGGTTCACATGTTTACAGTTGGTTGCATGCTGTTGTAATTAAGTTACACATCAGCTCCTAATTGGCAGACTGAACCCTGTTATTAACCCTGAACTATTATTAACAAAAACATGGTTGGACAGCACTTTAGAATCATTTCCATCCAATCTAAAGTGCTGTCAAATCATATTTTTATTGAAAGAAGCCACACCAGCATTTTCGTTTCCATGCAGTCTTAAGGGTTAACCCTTCCTATGCTGTTGACGGAAATTGCCGTCTGCTGTTTTTAATTTTGCTTTAATTCTTAACAAAAAACTGATTTTGACAGCACATGAGAATCGTCTCCACTGGAGACGATTCTCATATGCTGTCAAAACCAGGTTTTTGTCGCGAAATATTGAAAATAAAACATTTCCAGCAGACGATAACATTTAATTCAGCGTAGTAAGGGTTAACCTTGTCTCCCCTAAGTAACTGGAAAGGAATTTGATATGTTCATTTTGCAACCAATCCAATGGTCACAAAATGATTTCCAGACTAGTCCATTTATGAAAAGGGGGTGTTTTTGTTCTCAAAAATATGAAAATTACTTACAAAAAGTGCAGATCCTGAGACAGCTCGTCGCGAGCCGGCTCATCTGGCTCAACACTGTTTGCCAATACCACTATACAGGTCTGTAGGGTTGAAAGGGTTAATGTGAGATTGGGACAAACTCGCAACTAAAACTTTTCTCTAGAATTCTCAAATGCAGTCTACTAATTATAAACATATATACATGTAGTTAATTATAACTAGGTAATTATAGCTGGAACCATTTTGTAGGCAATTTTTTAATAAAATATGTTTTCATTTTAATTAGCTGCATCTGTTTGGCGAACTTTTCTTACTCTTTCAGTGCTATTAATGTGCCAATTTGAGCATTTGTGTAACTTCTAATCCTGTGGTATAATGTTGTATATGCACAAGCAATTGAAATTCCTCCACCCCCACCCATTCCACCATTGGACGGGTCCCACTAGGCGGACTATACTATGACGGTATTATCACAACCATATAATAGTTATAATACACACTTGAGTGGGTGATGAGTTAATATGATATATGATATATGAAAATTTAGATATTTTTTCGTTATTTTCTATATTCCTGTTCGAAAGTATATGTTGTCACCACTCATTTGAACCGTCTTGATGAGACGGTTCAAATGAGTGGTAACAACATACATGTATACTTGTATGGAGAAATAAACAAAATTATCAGATTAAAAAAAAAAAGTAGTGTATCCATAGTGTATCGATGGATTAAACAAATTTTCAAGTTTCTTATGAAATCAATAAACAAGTTTACTAATTCTCATATTAAATCAACACAAGTGTTAGATCATAAGCATGGCATTATACATTGAAGCTGTACATATTACCCAGCTTGATTTTTGCAGAAATCTCATTTGCACATGTATTACACTAGTGTACATGTATTATGATTTTAATACATGTGCAATTAAACTGCAAATGCCCATTTATGGAATAAATAGTTTAATACACATAGTATTGTCGTCTCGGTAGATCCGTCTAATGGCAAACGTGGGGGTAAGTTCAATTGCCTGTTGTATTATGTTGTATAGGTTGCCATAATTTCAGCCTGATTACTGTTACATATATACAGTACATAGTTCTCAGATGAGCTAATGTGACATGGAGTAGTCTCCCTTGTCTGTCATCTTGTGGGCAAATCTAAATGCAAAATTTAATAAGGCCTTACAAAGTTCTTTCTCTGTTAAGCGTCCACGTGCGGGTAGGTTTTGAGAGTGGTTCTGTGAAGACATAAACAAACTCTGTATGCTGTTTTACACTATTTACCGGTGAAGTAATATGAAAATTGAGTTTTAAATCCGTTCATGAATTTACACTTAATAAGTTTAATAAGAGTGTTTTCTTATTATTTAGCGGCAATTTAAATTTATGTTAAAAACTTCATCAACCCTTTGCACACTGCTATTTGAGACTATTTACTGGTGAAGTAATATGAAAACTGATTTGGGACTTGTGCACGTTTTATATCCGTTCATGAATTTACACTTAATACGTTTAATTAGAGTATTTCTTCTTAAGTTTTTTTCTAAAGTTTGCTGGCGGAAATTTAAATTTATGCTACAAACTTCCTCAACCCTTTGCAGACTGCAAAGGGTTGATGAAGATTTTAACATAAATTTACATTGGTGTTTTTTCAAGACCTTATTGCCGGATACGTCAGGCGGGGATACAGAAATAATTGCAGGGGGGGGTCTGTAATTACAAAGCGTGAAATCGTAAAGTAGGGGTGTCTGGGGGTCCTCTACCAGGAAATTTGTAGATGCCAGATCGCTTCAGATGCGATTTCCTAACACCTAGGCCACGAAAAAAGTACATTTTTGTCTTTTTTTTTTTTTTTTGCCGGGAGCAGGGGCGGGGGGTCCGGACCTCCTGGGCCCTCCCCCTGTATCCGTGCCTGTACACGGTAGGTTTTGGCCATTTAGGTGGACGCTTAACAGAGAAAAAGAATGGCATGGGATAATTTCCAGTGTTTGTCTACAGGGCATGGGATCTTGCCTCCCAAAATGGCCGACAGTGTTTACCTGTATCCTACAAAGGGAGGTAACTTTTACTGATGTGTGAACTATGTACATGTATTGTTACTTTGTCACATATCGTTACTTTTTTATATTGTTACGTTGTCACATATCGTTACTTTGTCACATATTGTTACTTTTTTTATATCGTTACTTTATTACATCGTTATTTTGTCACATACATGTATTGTTACTTTGTCACATATTGTTACTTTGCCACATCGTTACTTATCACATCGTTACTTTGTCACAGGTCATTGCTTTGTCACATATTGTTACTATAGTCATATATCATTACTTACGGTAGTCACATGTCTGTAGTCGTTACTTTAGTCATATATCACTACTTTAGTCACATATCGTACCTTTTTTTCCACGTTTTCCCGCGTTTAGGAGAAAGAGAAGCGATTTATGTTGCCGCTTGATGGTCTTAGGTTACAGGATGCAGACTCTAGTGGAATATTCACTAAAAAATACCATTTTGATTTATATAACCCGGAAACCAGGTAGGTAATGCATGTTTATTTGTAGACAACTACCGTAGATTTTTCTGAATTTAACCCATTTCATGCTGAGGATACGCCATTTTTTTTGTGGAAAATCCTAAATATTTTATTGATATGTGCTTTGAGGTATATGTCGTGACCACCATTTGAACCGTGAATGAGTGGTCACAACATATATTTTCGTTGAGAAATAAAAAAAGTAAAAATTAAATATTAAAAAATATCATACCTGTACAGGTAGATATGTGCTTAGAAGTATTTATTTGATAATTAGAAGTATATTCTACTATTCTCTATCTATTTTCCTTATTTCTGAACCAAAGTATATGTTGTTACCACTCATTTGAACCATCTCGATGAGACGGTTCAAATAAGTGGTGACAACATATACTTCTGTTGAGAAATAATAAAAGTAAAACTAAAATATTTTGAACAATTCGTACCCGTAAAGGTGTATTCTGAGTGTAATGGATTAACAACCATTCTTGCATTTATTATATATTTTGTTGTCTGCTGTTATATATTGTTGTCTGCTGTTTTTCTGCCTTCACATTCAACAACAAGTGTTTTATGTTTTATTCCGGCCCTCGTATTAACTCCCTTATTGCGGTGCCCTTTTTCACTGATATCGTCCACAACGGCCATATTTTCTGGAAATAATTTGCCAAAAGTTAACAGAAAAATCAGAGGTTATAGTGTGTTGTGACCTAGGGGCTAGAACACCTGACTTCCAGTCCGGAGGTTGTGGGTTCAAACCTCGCCTTAGGCATCGAAAATACTTTCATAGTATTTCCATCCTACTGGTCAGACGGATGAGACTTTAAACTGTCTATATATGAACTCAGCTGTTGCTGGGACATTAAATCCATTCACTTTCACTTTCAGAGCTCATATCAAATTTAATTCCACATGACAATTTTCAACATCATTTATTACGGTATATAGGAAATTTCACCAACTTAATAATTTTTAGATCTATTGGTGAAACCTGGTCATTCAACAAGGTATGTATTGTGACCTCATTTTTTTCCACATGACCTTGAATTCCACATGAATATTTTGTCAAGTTTTGACAATATTCAACAGCATTTATGGAAATATGACTGATTTTTTAAAATGAATGTCGGCGAAACATGCTGATTCAACAAAGGCGGTACTACCGTATAGGTGTTCATATTGTGACATCATGTGACGTCATCGTGACGTCGTGTCCGTACTGTATTGGTGTGTGTCGAGTAGCCGATTTCATCAACATTGCAAAGTATACTTATCTAGCAAAGTATACTTTGAGGGAGTAATCATTTAATTTTCCCGAAATGCATTATGTCATATGGAACTAACGACTGCATATATTCGATGATTAAAAGTATGCAGACTTATTATACTGAATTTATTACATTATCACAGCCAAAATGGCTGTGATAATGTAATAAATTCAGTATAATAAGAATTAATAAATTTATCCTAAAATTGAAAAGTTCTCCCTCAAAGTATACTTTGCTACATATAAAGTATACTTTGCAATGTTGGTGAATTAGGCTACAGCTAGTTCTGGGGGTAGTTGTGGCCTCCAACAAACTCTTATTTCTCAACTCTTATAATGCTGGAAGCGAAAATTGTCGTATGCTGTTGTTCTAGCTTTTGTCTTTTCGCTCAATGAAAAGATGATTAGGCAGGACTTTAGAACAGATGTGGAGCAGACGACAAAAAAAATTAATTCAGCGGTGTAAGCGTTAAAGGGGCCTTTAATACAACAAAACCATTTTTGACAGCAGAAGATAAACATATCCAGAGACGAGTGTCGTGTGCTGTCGGAACATGTTTTCTTTGTAGAAATAATAAAAAAGTTAAAAGCAGACAACATTATATGAACAATGTATATGTAATCCAGGTCTGTAATGCAGAGCTCCATATAAGCTGCTTATTGGCGTATTTTACATACTTATTTGAGCAGAATACGCATTGATCATTAAAAGTGGGAGTACAAAATACTCACAACAATGTGAAATATGCATTGATTTTCAAATTGAGTAGTGGAAATACTGTAATAAAGTTGAAAATTTACTCAGTTGAGCTGCAAAAAGCAAACAGTGTTTGCTTGTTGCAGCTCAAATAAGTGAATTTTTAAATTTGTCTTCTTTTTTATCATTTGTTCCCTACCGTATTTAATAATGAAGACAATCAATAATACATTTGTAAAAGTAAAATACGCATTGAATTTGAAATCTGGGGGTATACTACTCGTTAGATACAAAACTTATCTGGAGCTCTGTAATGTCAGAAGCTACATGTATCTGGTATATTCACTTGTGGTGGTTTTCACTTATTACAAACTAACCTTTCACCCCTAAATATCTGACATAGACTGTTCTGTTTTGATGTTTGCACTGTTACATTCATCTGGAGAGGGGTGTGTATAAAAAACATTTGATCCGGATCTACAGTGTTGGTAAATAATATATTTCTAGTTATTTCCCTTTGCCCTTACCATGCGTGAGACGAACATTCCCGTCTGCTGTTGTTTTGCATTTTGTCTACTGTGTCTAGAAAGACACATGGCTGTCAAACCATGTTTTTATTGAGAAAGTTGGCAAAATATAAAACAACAGGGGGCCGTTTCACTAAACTTTGTACGACTAAAATTTTCGTAAGTGCAAAATTATGATAACCTGTAAATTTTACATTAACCATGTTTTCTTGTAAACAATTATTGGATTTACATTTATTGAGCATAGGCTGCATATGCAGCCTATGCTCAATAAATGTAAATCCATAAATTGAAATTTCCAGAAGATCCTAAATTTGCACTTAAAACATTTTAGTCATACAAAGTTTAGTGAAACGGGCCCCAGCAGTCTAAGGGTTAATATCAGATCATTGTGTCATCTTGTATGAACAAAATATTCACCCGTCGTTATGCCCCCTATTAAATAGCAAGGGGGTATATTGTGTTGCTCTTGAGGTTACATACATCCATCCGTCCGTACTTCCGTCCATGTACATTTACGTAATGTTTTTTCACTGAAACACTTTTTGTAACAGTTTCTTCAACATGTCATATCTTCAATATTACGAGAAGGATTGCTTCTATACTTGGACAATTGAATCACCTGAACATTTGTCACACACTCGCTCCACCATTAACATGACCTTGACCTTTATCTCCTGATATCAGTGTGTAAATTTACGTCTGATATCAAATATATAATAATGTCAATCAATACGTCGGGTAATGGTAAATGAATGTTTATTTTGCCAGAAAATGTCATATCTGCAGAATTTTCAAAACTATCTGTCTCCCTATATTATAACCTGGCATGTGGGACCCCAGCTTTAAAGGTACATGCCCACTCAGTAGATACATAGAGAATAGTAGGTTAGTGCCGTGAATGGGAAAAGATATCTGGCAAGGCTCAGGAAACGGGATGGGCGAGGCTCTCCCGAGCACATCCCGTTTCCGTGCCGCGCCAGATATTTTTTCCCATTCATGGCACTAACCTACTGTTCTATTTATCCCGTCAACACCTTCAAATGGCTGTAAAATGACAAAAATTGTATTGACTGGATATCAAAAATGATTCACGGCACCGTGTTTCACGGCACATACGCACTGTGTTGACGGGATAAAAAATGTTCTTTATATCAGATACATCTTCTGTGATATTTTCTGGCAAAATAAATATTCATGCACCATTACCCCACGTATTGATTTGCATTATTGTACTTTTATATCAGACGCAAATTTCCACACTAATATCAGGGGCGATAACCGCGTTTCCTTAAAAGGTTAACAGACATTACTATTTATACTCTGTATTTATTTTTTGATGTGCAATGATCATACTTTATAATCTGTCGAAATAATATTTTCTCAGGTGACGCATTTAATTAGTATAAATAGTTAGAAAATACCATGCCTCATTTGCATATGACAATAGCTTGACCGCGAGTCACTATCGGTAAAAATGTATTGCTAAATGTTTATATTTGTATAGAGGGCACTCGTAATTTTTAGAACTGGTGGAATAGTTACACGATTATACACTTACTTAATTTCTATAAAGAACATTTTGGGCCTACTGAGTGGGCATGTAAACTTTAACATGACATTGACCTTTTCTATCTTCATAAGGTTGCTGAATCACAAAACAGATGTAGTTTTATGCCCATTTGTTTTGGCTTTACTGGCCATTTTTTAACCCTTACACTGCTAAATTAAATGTCGCCTGCTGTTTATTCCATATTTTCCATTATTATTAACAATAACTGGGTTGGACCGACTATTGTTCATCGACGACTATCGTTCACGTGTATAATTAAGCCAGGGAAAATAACTTAGCCATTTCTGAAGCCATTCCACCTTTACTGTGCATCGTTGAACAACAATTTTTAAGAAACTTCACTACCGGTGAACATTAGTTGTCGAGAATAGTCGTTGATGTTAGAGCCGACTATTGTTCATCGACGACTATCGTTCACGTGTATATAATTAAGCCGGGGAAAATAACTTAACAATAGTCGGCTCTACACAGCACTTTAGAATCATGCCGTCTGCTGGTGTGGCTTCTTTCAAAACTGGGTTTGACAGCACTTTAGAATCATTTCCATGCAATGGAAATGATTCTAAAGTGCTGTCAAACCCAGGTTTGAAAGAAGCCACACCAGCAGACGGCATTTTTTGTTTCCATGCAGTCTAAGGGTTAACCCTTTCACCCCTAATTAACTGAAATGTCTGATATGTTAATTTTGCAATCAATCCAATGGTCATAACATTATTTTCAGACTAGTCCATTTATGAAAAGAGGGTGTTTTTGTTCTCAAAAATGTGAAAATTACTTGCAAAAAGTGCAGATCCTGCTGAGACGACTCGTCACGAGCCGGCTCATCTGGATCTACACTATTTGCCGATACCACTATACAGGACTGTGGTGTTGAAAGGGTTAACCCATACACTGCTAAATTAAATGTTGTCGTCTGCTGTTTATTCCATGTTTTTGATTATTATTATTATCAAAAACATGGTTTGACAGCACTTTAGAACCATTTAGATCCGTCTCAGGATCTGCAGTGTTTATCAGTACTGTTCAAATCAACATTTTCACGAGAATTGAATTGTCCAAAAATTAGCAGATAAAATCCGATGATGGATACAAAATCGACACTGTTAAAGGGAGATAATTTGTTCATACAAGTAACTACATGATTATATGTGAACCACATGTAACTAACTCTATGCATATTTTGGGTTATGTTCAAATTTTATGCATGTACAAGTGTGTAATGTGTTTTTTGTTAACCCTTCCTACTCTGTTGACGGAAATTGCCGTCTGCTGTTTTTATGCCCCACCACGATAGTGAAGGGGGCATTTAGTGTTACCCTTGTCCGTCCGTCCCGTCCGTCTGTCCCGTCCGTCCTGTCCGTCCGTCACAAAACTTTAACGCTGGGGTAAAAAAAATAATTTCACTTGGAATTTGGCCTCATTTATTATCAAAGCGATATGTGGGGCATCCGTGTTCTATGAACACATTTTCTAGTTCATTTTTGCTTTAATTCTTAACAAAAAACTGGTTTTGACAGCACATGAGAATCGTCTCCACTGGAGACGATTCTCATGTGCTGTCAAAACCAGGTTTTTGTCGAGAAATATTGAAAATAAAACATTTCCAGCAGACGACAACATTTAATTCAGCGTAGTAAGGGTTAAACGGTGCCTCAGATATGCATGGATGGACAAATGAAACAATAAGCATGCCTGTGTAAGTCCCAAACAGGGGTTTGACAGTACTGGAAAATGTATAGATAGATTCTGGAATTTTGTATTTCTGAATCTACCCGTCACCCGAAATGAAATGGCAAGGAAGAAACGATGAGTGATAAAACTGACTTACGGCTTGTATCATATTAGTACACATGTTGCTTTTATTGTAACAGCCCGCGCTCATATTGTCACACCAGTAGCCGATTTCATAAAAATTGCAAAGTATACTTTTCTAGCAAAGTATACTTTGAGGGAGAAATTTTCAATTTTAAGATAAATTTATTAATTTTTATTATACTGAATTTAATACATTATCACAGCCATTTTGGCTGTGATAATGTAATAAATTCAGTATAATAATTCTGCATACTTTTAATCATCAAATATATGCAGTGGTTATAGTTCTATATGAAATAATGCATTTCCGGAAAGATAAATGATTACTCCCTCAAAGTATACTTTGCTAGAAAAGTATACTTTGCAATTTTGATGAAATAGGCTACAGGCAGTAGTGTCATCCAACATAGTATAAACATTTATACCGCAACCATTGCACCATTTTTGCCTTTATTTTTTCACCTTTAACCCCTAACAGTGTCCTCTGATTGGTCAGTCTCAACAGCAAATTCAAGATGGCGACGAATTTTAAAATCAAAATCGCTGTCGGTTCAGCTGAATTTTGTCCATTTTTACAGTATATGCGATGTAACCAACGACATGGATCCATTATGATTGTAATGCTTATTATGACAACTGTATAGTCTAAAACCAGCCATTATTGAAGCTTATCGTAAATAAATCGGAGATTTAATCAGATACATACAATACCGAATCTACCTAGCGTGGACGCTGCCATTTTGCTTTGAATGACGTCGTTAGATTTGTGACGTATGGCGAGGGAATGACGTCAAAAGATGACGTCACGCATGTTCAACAATTAAGTTTAGTATGCGGTATAAATTAAATACATGATTAGTGCCGTCGAATATAAAATATATTCGGTTTCGCCCCGACAACTTTATAGGGGCTCGCTAAAGCTCGCCCCAATAAAGCTGTCTAAGGCTCAACAGAATATATTTTATATTCGACGGCACTAACTATGTATTTACTATATAACATTATTTCCAAAAAATACCATAAATAAAATATTTCCAAGGGTGGATCTAGAGGGGGTTTCCGGGGTTGCAACCACGGAGTTTACATAGATCACAGTTCACCACCAGTTGGAGTCCGAATTTAAATGCCGTAAAACACAGGAAAGTGCATTTCGAAGAGCTTAAAAGTAGGACAACTCCCTAGTTGCGAACGGTAACTTGCAATTACTCCCATACCGTCCGTAGCTATAGCTACGGACTGTACGGGAGTAGATTGCAAGTTACCTTCGCAACTAGACAACTCCCCCGTTTACCAAATACTGGATCCGCCCCTGATTTCATATACTTATATTTCAACTTCTGTCTGTAAATTAATATAAACATTGTACAATTCCAGCATGCATTTTTCCTTATTGTTGAAAATATAATTTTATATCTACATTTATGACTAATATATTAACCAGCGAGTGATAATTATATGCATCATCCGAGTCAATGGTGTTGTTATATGTGGTTTTTCGCTTTCTAGACTGTACATGGCCTGCATCAATTAACCCGTCACACAATGGACTGTGATATGTCGATTGTCCGACCAATTCAATTGTCGCAAAATTATTTTCAGACTTGTCCATTTATGCAAAATGATTGTTGTTTTTTTACTACAAAATATAAAAATTACTTGTGCAAATGTGCAGATCCTGATGAGACGGCTCATCATCGTTATCAGGTTACAGGAGTGCGCTACTTGATCCGGATCTACACTGGTCACAAAACCCATTTCTCCGGTCACAGCCATATTTTATGTGCATGTGTTGTTTTTCACACCATACTGTGTGTGTTGTTTTTCACACCTTGCTGTATGTATGTTACTGTGACAGGAGAACTGAGGCTTTTGCCCTTTCTGACCAGTGTAGACCCAGATCAGACTGTGCATCTGATCAGGGTCTACACTGTTCACAAATCAGGTAGTGAAACACAGTGCATATCATTCTTTCGTGTGTGCTATCGGATCAGTAGCCGATTTCATCAAAATTGCAAAGTATACTTATCTAGCAAAGTATACTTTGAGGGAGAAATCATTTACATTTTCCGAAATACAGAACTAACGACTGCATTAATTTGATCATTAAAAGTATGCAGAATTATTATACTGAATTTATTACATTATCACAGCCAAAATGGCTGTGATAATGTAATAAATTCAGTATAATAAAAATTAATAAATTTATCCTGAAATTGAAAATTTCTCCCTCAAAGTATACTTTGCTAGAAAAGTATACTTTGCTAGAAAAGTATACTTTGCAATGTTGATGAAATAGGCTACAGGAGTTGGTTAAGCTGGTCACAAATGCCACGAGCCCCATTTCTCCAGTGACGGTCACATCTACATGTATGGTGCTTGTATCATTTACAGCAACAAGGTGTAAGTTTGAATTGCTTTTCTAATACAATTTACTAACACACCATATATCACTTTCTACGGAGCCCCACAGGGGACATGGATTTTTGTTATTAATTCGTTCCCACGAAATAACAATTTGTTCCCGCAATTTAACAATTCGTTTCCTCGAATTAACAATTCGTTCTCACGATATAACAATTCGTTCCCATGGGAACGAATTGTTATTTCGTAAGAACTAATTGTTAAATTGAGGGAATGAATTGTTAATTTGTGGGACCAAATTGTTAATTCGTGGGAACACATTTTTATTTTGTGGGAACAAATTAATAAAACAAAGAATTCTATGTCACCTGCAGGGCTCCATAACTTTCATGTTCATTCTAGGTTTTCGTTGGAAAATAAAATTGTTTGCAATATTTATATATTTCTATGGTCCGTTCTGGGCAGCATGTACTAGTAGTTAGTGTGCTGTCAGTCCGATGTTAGGTGTTACAACTACAATTCGATTTTTATTTGAGAAGGTTTATACAAGCAACATCCAAATTTGAGGTCTTACAACTTTTATGCAAATGATCTTGGGTCGGTCGCAGCACATATTTTGCGGGTTGAACTTTTTAAAAGCGCGGGCCTTACGCCATAAAAAATAGTTCTTACAACTTAGCTTGATCTCCTTTTCAGTGTGATAAATGTTTTTTTTTTGTGCTAAATTATGTTATTGCGCATGTTTCCGTAGTCTAAAAGGTGCGACGATTAACCGCCATACTCGATTATTCGGGATTCGTAACTCCATGGTTCGATGCACGAATACAATCTTCAGAATAGGTCTCAGAATATAAATCTATTTATCTTTTTGGATTTTCCAAAAATCTATTTTTTAATTTGTTGTTCTTGTTGTTGCTGCTGTGAAATTCCCACGATTATTTTTCGCGAAACACTTCCCACTCTAGATTAATTATTAGTCTATGTCTCATCCACAAACACGTACTGCAAAGAATTTCAGGACGTTCAGTCCTTTGATTACCAAACTTTGTCATTAGGTTTACATTCCAACTCATATCGGGTGACTACATATATATCCATGAAAACAGCACCAGCGATTGTCATAGAAACTAACAAAACAAATTAAATTAATCAATCAATATTTTAATGTTAAAAATATGCAGAGAAAATTTTGATATTTGCCGTTTTACTTATTTCTCAGCAAAAAAACATGTTTGTCAGCACATGAGAATCATCTTCATAGAAGAAGTGATATAATGATAAAACATGCTTTTATTTTGAACGCTTAACCCCACAGGCCTGTATAGCGGTATTGGCAAAAAGTGTAGATCCAGTTGAGCCGGCTCGTGATGAGCCGTCTCATCAGGATCTGCACTTTTTGCAAGTAATTTTCATATTATTGAGAACAAAAACACACCCTTTTCACAAATGGACTAGTCTGAAAATCATTTTGTGACGATTGGGTTGGTTGCAAAATTAGCATTTCAAAATCCATTCCAGTTACTTGGGGATGAAAGGGTTAAAAAATCAGCAGACAATATTCGTTTCCGGCGGCATTAACTGCTTAATGCTTAACGTCTATCTACATTTTGGTACTTCTTAGAACCATTATGTTTAGTTCTCTGTTTTTCGATTAACCCTTTGAACCTGAAAGCCCGCTATAGCGATTTATGCAAACGGTGCAGATCCAGATGAGCCGGCTCGTAATGAGCCGTCTCATCAGGATCTGCACTTTTTGAAAGTAATCCATTCCGGTTACTTAGGGGTCAAAGGATTAAGATTTGATTTCAATTTGGCATGTACTTAATCATGTACATGTACTTGTACAGGTAATATATGGGATTTAGTACTAAACCCATTGACCCGGCCTTAAATGACATTAGCGGTTGATAGGCCATTAAACGCCAACAAATAAACAAAAACAAATTGATTTCAATTTGGCTTCATATGGAGCTGTACTTCTGGTTCCAAGACTAGACCGCACCATCTTATGCTAGTATAAATGGTGACTAAAATTGGTAATGGCAATGGTACCTGGCATCAGATCAGTATCTTCTGACTTGAGTAAGTTCTGAAATTGCAGAAATTGGGAAAGGCAAAACTGCAACCTGAATTGTTTTTTGTTTTCATGAGTTTGTCTTTACAAACTTAACCCTTTCACCCCTAAGTAACTGGAATGGACACTTCCATATATCAGAAAGGGGTAATGTTTTTTGGAAATAAGAAAATCTCCACAAATAGTGCAGATCATGATGAGAAGGCTCATCTGTATCTACACTGTTTGCAAGCAATATGATAGACGTCTGAAGTGTTGAAAGGGTTAAGTCGCATCGGGAAAACATGCCAGTTTCATGTGTTCGCATTTCTCCTTTGTAAAGATGAAATTTCAATGAATACAAGCAACCACCATACATCCGTCGCTGAATTTAAAATACATATACAGTGGAACCTCTCCAAACCCGACACCCTGGGGACCAATGTTTTGGAGATGTTCCACTGTAAATCAGACATGCGAGCACTTCATGACACATTATAGTGTTTTGCAATCATGAAAAGTCATTGTAATCAGACATACATAACAGTAAAACACATCTAAGGTAAACATCTATATTTTCTTGAGTGTCCGGTTTAGAGGGGTTCCAATGTATTTACTGCTGTATATAAACAGTAGTGGCTTCTACATATATGTTTCAGGATAGACATACAGAGTAACCATTACAAGGCTGAATTGTGTTGTCTTCTACTGTTGTTTGTTTTTTCTATAGATAAAAACATATTTTGTCAGCACGAATGAAATATAAATAATCTCACGTGTTGACAAAACATGCTTTTAAGAACTCCTTAACTCATTACAAGCGAAATACACATTTACGGGTCAGAATTTAAAAAAAAATATTTTATTTTTATTTTTGTTATTTCTACATGAAAATATATGTTGTGACCACTTGTTTGAACCATCTCAATGAGACGGTTCAAATGGTGGTCACAACATATACTTCTGAACACATATAAAGAAAATATTTTGGATTTTACACAAATAAAATGGCGTATCATCAGAATGAAATGGGTTAAGAAATGACATATGAAGAAAAAACCCAGTTGACATCAATCTCTAAGATTTACCGTAGTATTTGTAACCAATCACGGTAGTTTGTATAAAGTGAGTGCACAGATTTTGTCTCCCTCCCATGGCCAGCAGTTCTGAATTAACCAGTTTTCATTGTTTGATGCCCGGAGACCGTATATCGAGGATCTTACATGAGCGATGATTTAATATAATATTTATTAAACGAGTTTACTGATGTCATAAGAAACAGGGCTATGCAGAGTTTACTGATGTCATAAGAAACAGGGCTATGCAGAGTTTACTGATGTCATCAGAAACAGGGCTATGCAGAGTTTACTGATGTCATAAGAAACAGGGCTATGCAGAGTTTACTGATGTCATAAGAAACAGGGCTATGTAGAGTTTACTGATGTCATCAGAAACAGGGCTATGCAGAGCTTACTGATGTCATAAGAAACAGGGCTATGCAGAGTTTACTGATGTCATCAGAAACAGGGCTATGCAGAGTTTACTGATGTCATAAGAAACAGGGCTATGCAGAGTTTACTGATGTCATCAGAAACAGGGCTATGCAGAGTTTACTGATGTCATAAGAAACAGGGCTATGCAGAGTTTACTGATGTCATAAGAAACAGGGCTATGCAGAGTTTACTGATGTCATAACGGGCTATGCAGAGTTTACTGATGTCATAAGAAACAGGGCTATGCAGAGTTTCTTATGAAATCTGTCAACAAGTTTAATAAATCTCATATTACATGAACACAAATTCTATTTCTTACATAAGCACAGCACAATATGCTGAAGCTGTACTGACCACATAATAGCGTGTTTTCTGTAACAGCCTCATTTGCATATTTATTACACTAGTTTATTTTATTTTTTTTATTACACTGTGTTAATACACTGCGAGCGCCAATTTTATGCAATAAAATGTCTATTTACTAAGACTTACAAGTTTAGTACATGTATTTTCAGAGCTTTGTGCCTAAGAAGATGTGCGATTTTTCATGAACAATATTTACAAAAACTGATAATTTCTGTTTTTCATAGCGTAGAAACATTTGACATCAAAATATTGCAACTTTTGTAAATATTTTTCATGGAAAATCTCACATCTTCTGAGATACAGAATCACATGACTTGTGTCATCGGTCTGTACCTGTATGTACCATATTTATTCTAATGGTAGCCCCCTCCCATATTTGCATTATATATATGTTATTTTCACATACAAAAGCCATTTAAAACAATGTTTTAAATGGCTTTTGTATGTGAAAATATCATATTTTGATCCTACTTTCTACGTTTTGACCCCCACGGATTGCATAGCCCCGGGGGCGTTTATTAGAATATATATGGTTTTACTGGCACTCTACACTTCAGCAGCTGCCGTTATCACTGTTCACCGGTTCATATCATTCATGTACATTGTCACCATCACTTCGGTTGTTTGGTGTGTGTGTGTGTCGTGATTTGATCATTTGCATGGTCTTGTAACTTTTTGTTTGTTGTTTTTGTGCTAACTTTTCCAGGTTCTTCATATCCTGCTCAGATTGACAGGGCCCGTTTCCCTAAACTTTGCATGATATAAAGAGTTTCGGAATTTGATTCTCACACTATTGTGGTTCACTAATACTGCAGTTTTCCACACATAACTCGTTAACTGTCAAAAATGTCACCAAATGTTTGCCAACAATTTTGTTGTAAGCTTTATTGTTGCACTTAACCCTTCCTACGCTGTTGACGGAAATTGACGTCTGCTGTTTTTCATTTTTGCTTTAATTCTTAACAAAAACCTGGTTTTGACAGCACATGAGAATCGTCTCCACTGGAGACGATTCTCATGTGCTGTCAAAACCAGGTTTTTGTCGAGAAATATTGAAAATAAAACTTTTCCAGCAGACGATAAAATTTAATTCAGCGTAGTAAGGGTTAACCCTTTCATCCCTATGTAACTGGTATGTATTCTGATATGTTAATATTGCAATCAATCCAATCGTCACAAAATGATTTTCAGACTAGTCCATTTAGGAAAAGGGTGTGTTTTTGTTCCCAAAAATATGAAAATCACTATACAGGTATGTAGTGTTGAAAGGGTTTAGTTATAAAAACCTTCAGTGAAACGGGCCCCTGTTTTCTTATCTTGCCATTTTCATGCATCTCACCATGTCTCTTCCACATGTTTGTACATATACTGAAACATGTACTACAGGTAACATATGGGATTTAGTACTAAACTCATTGACCCGGCCTTAAATGACCTTAGCTGTTGATAGGCCGTTAAACCCTAACGAACAAATGAACAAACAAACATCATCCACATGTATAGGAAAATTGTGAAATCTAAAATAGATACGTTGAAAAAGTGGGTTTGTTGTTAATGAAGTATCATTCGCCATGTTCCAATTAAAATCGACCAATTAGGTTTAGTCTGTGCTTAAAGGGCCAAATAGGTGATGAAACATTCCGAAAGATTCTGAAACAAACTACACATACTATTTATACCCCCACAAACAAAGTCAGCTTTGATCGGTCAGTTGGTTGCCGCTCTATATCTTCTAGACCGATAAATGAATTTAAAATAATTTGCCATTGCTGTGTCGCGTTCAATACCCACATGTCTTTCTACATACAAGGTCAAGGTCACTTAGAGGTCAAAGGTCAAATTTTAGCTCTGCTCTATATCTTCTAAACTATATCTTCTAAACTATATCTTCTAAACCGATAAATGGATTTTCAAATAATTTGCCACAAATGTTTACCATGATGAGACGATGTGTCGCATTCAATACCAATATGTCTACGTCCAAGGTCAAGGTCACTTAGAGGTTAAAGGTCAAATTATGTTTCCACTCTGTATCTTCTAAATCAAAGAATACATTTTCAAATAATTTGCCACTAATGTTTGCCATGATGAGAAGATGTGTCGTGTTCAACACCCATGTGTCTACAGTCAACGTCACTTAGAGGTCGAAGGTCAAATTTGTGTTACCACTGTATATCTTCTAAACTGAATAATGGATTTTCAAATAATTTTCCACAAATGTTTGCCATGATGAGGCGACCAACGAATGTGTCGCATTCAACACCCACGTGTCTAGTCCAAGGCCAAGGGCAGGCACTTACAGGTCAAAGGTGAAAAATGGGCATGAAATTCTGATTCTGATCTTTGAAATCTGTTCATGTATCAAAGCAATGTTTGTGGGGGTATTATGGTCACTCATGTGATAGCTCTAGTTTAATCATGTTTAACCCTTACTCTACGCTGAATTAAATTTCGTCGTCTGCTGGAAATGTTTTATTTTCAATATTTCCCGATAAAAACCTGTTTTGGCAGCGCATGAGAATCGTCTCCATTGGAGACGATTCTCATGTGCTGTCAAAACGGGTTTTTTGTTAAGAATTAAGGCAAAAATGAAAAACATCAGACGACAATTTTCGTCTCCCGCGTAGTGAGGGTTAAACCATGTAATGCACACATGTCCTGTACGTGTGTGATACACGAAAACGTGTTTATTATTTACATACTTTCGTTTCCCACTGAAATGCAATGGAACGCAAGCCGTCAATAATTTTCCATATTGACTTCTTGTGAGTTCGTATTGGTCGTTGCCGGAACTACATTTCATCTCACAAAATAGTTCCTTCTAAATCACCACTGTTTTGTTTATTTTGTAATTTTTAGGCGCATCTAAAATTACGAGTGATGTACGTATATAATAAAAAGGTTATTTTATTTGTATCTGGATATATGCCACTCGTTTCTCCGCACAACGATATTGCACGCGGCGGAATTTGTGCATGTATCCACATACAAATCAAATAACCTATAAATATATGCCGTGTGTTGTGTTACAGGAACGTGTACAAAGACTACAAGCAGCTGGAGCTCTCAGCCGACAGTCAGGAGGAGGTCGATAGTTGGAAGGCGTCATTCCTACGTGCCGGCGTTTATCCAGACCGGACACAAGACAAGGATGATGGCGTATGTATACGTCTTTCTTTCTTATAGTTTATCCCTTTCACCCTTTTCATGCTGAGGATACGCCATTTTGTTTGTGGAAAGTCCTAAATATTTTCTTTATACAAGCTCAAAAATATATGCCGTGACCACCATTTGAACCGTCTTGTTGAGACGGTTCAAATGAGTGGTCATAACATATACTTTCATTGAGGAATAACAAAAATAAAAATAAAATATTAAAAACAAATTCATACCTGTAATGGTGAATATAAACTTAGAAAAGTCGCGGGAATACTGGACGAAGGCCGGAAGGCCTCGTCCAGTATTCCCGCGACTTTTCCAAGTTTATATCCTCGATAAATTCCTCAAAAAGGCCATTCATTCCTTATAATTTCAGCATTTGAAATAAATTCATCAAGAAAATGTGTTTATTTTGACAGACGGCAGCCATTTGTTTACATTGACAGCACTGACAGCGCACCTGTAGAAAGTAGTTTGGCGTGGACGTTTACTGGGATATAAATTTTGGACAGAGACTTGCTACGGGCCAATCAAATGTTAGGGAATTGTGTAAATATTTTTGTGCTGGAATTATTGGGTTATGAGTGCACCAAAGATATGGTCTGCTTAGCCAAGTAATGTAAATAAGTAAGTATAAATGAGAAAACTTTCATATTTTAACAAGTACAAAATGTCTATATCTTATTATGCTATTATGTTTTATGAACTCTTTGCATGCTGGGAAATTTGTGGGCTATAAATAGTTCAAAAATAGCAGACGACAATTCGGGATATTTTCTTTTATTTCTCCCAACAGATATCATGAATATGTCTTGGAATTTTTTATTAGAATTGAGTCCGGATGACGCAATTCTGATGAAATTCCAAGACATATTTACAGAGAGAAATAAGAAACATGCTTTTAATTTGTTGGATGTTATTTTCACCGCCAGCATGCAACGAGTTAAGCAGGGGCGGATCCTGCATTTGGGGAATGGGGGAGTTGTCTAGTTGTGAAGGTAACTCTTGCAATCTACTCCCGTACCGTCCTTAGCTAGTTGTCTAGTTGCGAAGGTAACTCTTGCAATCTACTCCTGTACCGTCCTTAGCTAGTTGTCTAGTTGCGAAGGTAACTCTTGCAATCTACTCCTGTACCGTCCTTAGCTAGCTGTCTAGTTGCGAAGGTAACTCTTGCAATATACTCCCGTACCGTCCTTAGCTAGTTGTCTAGTTGCGAAGGTAGCTAAGGACGGTACAGGAGTAGATTGCAAGAGTTACCTTCGCAACTAGGGGGTTGTCCTATTTTCGAGCTCTACGAAATGCACTTTCCTGTGTTTTACGGTATTTAAATTCAGACTCCAACTGGTGGTAAACTGTGATCTATGTAAACTCTGTGGCTGAACGCGGGGGTTGCAACCCCGGAACCCCCCCTCCAGATCCGCCCCTGTTAAGTTACCTGTACAGTCAGTTCATGAGAATTATTCCTTATCGCATTTAAATTGATTTAATTTTTAAAATCATTGATATATTCCATAAATAAACTCAAAATTTGTCTAAGATTTCAAAACTTACGTACTGTATTGACATGTTGCATGTATTTCTTCCAATAAATTCCAACAGGGGAGGGATGATTTCAAAACTTACGTACTGTATTGACATGTTGCATGTATTTCTTCCAATAAATTCCAACAGGGGAGGGATGATTTTTCGACGGACCCGCAGTTAGAACGACAGGTGGAAACAATCCGCAACCTAGTTGAATCGTATACGAAAATAGTCGGCAAAACACAGCGAGATCTTGTTCCCAAAACTCTCATGCACTTAGTAGTAAATCACGTAAGTGGAGTTTATATCTCATCTGTATTACCTGTATATATCATTCCAACGCACGTTCTCTCCATAGGAAACAAAATGGGAGGACTTTTCGTCAATGGATCCACAACTAGAACGTCAAGTTGAGACGATTAGAAATCTAGTTGATTCTTACTCTAAAATTGTGGGTAAAACTCAGAGGGACCTGATTCCTAAGACGGTCATGCACATCATAGTGAATAATGTAAGTCCGTGCATGCTGCATATATACCAACATTATAAATGGGTTACAGAACTGGGAAAATTATTGTGTAATTTCCCTTGGAACTACTTTCGGGGGTGAATACCCACATTTTCAGATTTGACTTTGATTCTGAAATATTATCATTTTTCCATAGAATGACTCGCTGATTTTTGAGAAATGGTAATTTTGACTCACTGGCTAAATATTGTAGATAGAACACAGCTCCAGTTAAGGTGCGTAATTGCACCAAATTTTCTGGGTATTTTTCTTATTTCTTCACGAAAAATGGCAAGTTGGGATTGCTTTAGAATCGTCTCATCGAGACGATTCTAAAGCACTCCCAACTTGCCAATTTTGGCGAAGAATTAACGAAAGTCTCCCCAAAGTTAATCAAATTACGCACCTTAACTGGAGCTCTGAACACTGCCGGGGCATCATCAATGCTAGAATTGGCGGAGTTTGACGGTTTTACGTACAAATGGACAACTTTTGCCAATTCCAACATGTGAGGCATCATCAATGTTAGAATTAGCGGACTTTGTCTGTTTGACGTCACGTTGCTTAGTTTAACTAACAGACAAATTCCGCAAATTCTAACATTAACCCTTTCAACACCACAGGCTTGTAAATAGTGGTATTGGCAAACAGTGTAGCTCCAGATGAGCTGGCTCATGACGAGCCGTCTCATCAGGATCTGCACTTTTTGCAAGTAATTTTCATATTTTTAAGAACAAAAAAAAATAATTCTTAAATGCACTATTCTGAAATTCATTTTGTGATGATTGGATTGGTTGCAAAATTAGCATATTCAATTCCAGTTTCTTAGTTGTGAAAAAGTTTAGGATGCCCCTGAAGTTGTTCTAAGGGAAGTTATTTTTGATTTCCAAGTTTGGTAACCTATCTATGAGACTGGTATACCGTAAATCATCTAGTACAACCCGGTGGTCTGTAGCATGTGTAAATCGTGACCGCATGCTGTGTACGTCAAATATCATATCGTAAATACAAACAATTAGATACTTTTATGACTCCCTTTTACAGACCTAAGAATGTCTGTCTACCGATTGTGCATTACCATGATTACTGCATCAGGTAAACCTGTTGCTCTTTTTTTATGCCCCACCACAATAGTGGAGGGGGCATTTAGTGTTACCATTTAGTGTCCATCCGTCCTTCCTTTCACATCCGTCCCTTCCATACGTTCCGTCCGTCCGTCACCGTCCTTGTAAGTGATAAAACTTTTAAACCATACTAGCTACAGACCTGAAACTCTTTTTTTTCATTCGACCTCCGGGTCATGGATTATCTCCCCTTTTGGACTTTTTGCCTCGTTTATTATCAAAGCGATATGTGGGGCATCCATGTTCTATGAGCACATTTTCTAGTTTCTTCAATATTTATCTGTGGTATACGATTATGGACTGATAAACAGGGGAGATAATTTGATAATGCATTTCCTCTATTATGGTACCAGATGCACAATTTGTGAAACGTGTTTTTTTAGTTATGATAATACTATACCGAATATAGTAATAGATTTGCTTTCTAGACACTACTTGGAATTAATTTAACCCTTTCAACACCACAGGCCTGTATAGTGGTATTGGCAAAAAGTGTAGATCCAGATGAGCCGGCTCGTAACGAGCTGTCTCATCGGGATATGCACTGTTTGCCAATACCATTATACAAGTAGTGTTGAAAGGGTTAATGTTAGAATTTGTGGAATTTGTCATATTTTTAAGAACAAAAACACCCCTTTTCATAAATGGACTAGTCTGAAAATATTTTGTGACGATTGGATTGGTTTAAAAATTTATGTATCGAAATCCATTCCAATTACTTAGGGGTTAAAGGGTTAATGAAATTAAATTAGTAAACATCGATTACAGAAAAACTAGCATTCACAATGGTAGTTATTTTTCAGTACTATTACATATTGTTCTCCACACCCCAATGTTTTTTCAGGTATATTGGGGTTCATAAATAAGATAAAAATATTCAATTAGATTATATCTGTTTCTGCGCATATCTGAGACTCGCCCTCTTTAACCTTTTCAGCCGTAAGGCCATAAAAATAAGTGCTTTGCTTCTCAGACATGGGGTTTGCGGAATGTCAAGCGAGAGGGCGGATTTTTTTTACTATATATATATATATTTTTGTTTGAGATGTTCGTCTCTGATTTTTTGAAAAACAAAACAAACATCTCAAACAAAAAAATATGTTCTATCAAGTTACTCTTTAGACGTGAAAAATCAGAAGATTTTCGTGAGACATGATTGGATTTAACATATTTTTTCATGGTAGTGTTTTTTATTGATCATGTGGCAAATTTATAGTACAATTTTATTTCTCCATGACGATAAAATGCTCGACGCGCAGAGATTATGCAGACGCGCCGATATCTGAGAACCGAAGTATTATTTTTGTTATGGCCTATGTAACTGGAATGGACTGAGATATGTTAATTTTCCAACCAATCCAATCGTCACAGTCCATTTATAAAAACGATTGTTGTTTTTTGTTTTTGTTTTTTAAAGAAAATGCGAAACATACTTGCAAAAAGTGGTCGTTACGAGCCGGCTCATCTGGATCTACACTATTTGCAAACACCACTATAGAGTTCCGTAGTGTTGAAAGGTTAAGGGATCAAGTTTTGTATAGTGACAACAATAATCTGGCTTAATCCAGCGGGTTTATATTAGATTGAATACGGTACATTTTTACATGGTAGCTGCATTGCTTTGTTGTTTTTTATGCATTATGGTTTCATTTATGTCATCTTTGCTTGTGTAAACTATGTGTTTCAAGTATACAGTCCTGAAATTTCCCTCGGTGTAGGTGCTGACTGGTCCATGTATGTACACGTATGTGACCTTCTTTCTGAATGGTCGGTAAACCATAGTCAATCAATCAATCAATCAATCAATCAACCAATCAACTTTATTATTATGACTTTGCTGGCCAGTCTCGCGTATAATGTGTGACTGGAGAAACGGGAAACTGGGCTTATTGCTTTTCTGGGCAGTCTAACTTATAATTTGTGATGTGAGAAATGATGCCTATCGTATTTGACTGAAAATGGGGTTTATGGCATTTGTTGCCAGTTTAGCACCACAGGTGGAAGACTCGGACCTATGACTCCAAAAAAAATGCCTATTAAAAAAATCCCATTACCTCACCCACTTGGTCTCGTACAGTACCATATGCTATATAAAGGTCAGTATAAATAGGGCCATTATAGAAAGAGCCCTCTCTTTTTCGGCTCGCACAAACACAATAAACATCGATTAAATGTATGACTTCTGTCTCTGGCAATCGATAAAGGTATTAGGTGTGTGAATATACTCACTTCAAATCGCTGTTTCCAGCATTTATTCAGTTATTCGCATTTTGTATACCCCACCCAAAGCGAAATTTGCATGTACGAAAGAATCTCACACAGAATCGGAGGCCGTCCGGCTGGATTATCGGTCATATTTGGCCGATAGCTGATCGCCAGCTCAAACTAAAGTCGTGCACCATGACCATATACATTAGAGACTCCAACCATACAAAGTTTGTCCAATTGTGATCGTTCGCCGATCTAAAAAACACTTTTTTCTATAATTTCGTTCATTATCTGGAACTGGGTCAATGCACTATCTTCCATAATACAACCACCGAAGCGTCTATGTAAGAACATCTCTGATTGGTTAAACCTAAAAATAGACGCGAAGACTTTCCCTTTTCAGTGTTTCCGGAAGACATAATCTGATAGTACGCGAATCATGAATGAAAGTCAATAAAATTAGAAAAAAGTGTTTTTTAGATCGGCGAACGATCACAATTGGACGAACTTTGTATGGTTGGAGTCTCTAATGTATATGGTCATGGTGCACGACTTTAGTTTGAGCTGGCGATCAGCTATCGGCCAAATATGACCGATAATCCAGCCGGACGGCCTCCGATTCTCTGTGAGATTCTTTCGTACACGCAAATTTCGCTTTGGATGGGGTATACAAAATGCTAATAACTGAATAAATGCTGGAAACAGCGATTTGAAGTGAGTATATTCACACACCTAATACCTTTATCGATTGCCAGAGACAGAAGTCATACATTTAATCGATGTTTATTGTGTTTGTGCGAGCCGGAAAAGAGAGGGCTCTTTCTATAATGGCCCTATTTATACTGACCTTTATATAGCATATAGTACTGTACGAGACCAAGTGGGTGGGGTAATGGGATTTTTTTTTAATAGGCATTTTTTTGGTGTCATAGGTCCGAGTCTTCTACCTGTGTTTAGCACCAGTAGCCGATATCACCAACATTGCAAAGTATACTTTTCTAGCAAAGTATACTTTAAGGGAGTAATCATTTATTTTTCCTGAAATGCATTATTTCATATAGAACTAACCACTGCATATATTTGATGATTAAAAGTATGCAGAATCATTATACTGAATTTGCTGTGATAATGTAAAAATTAATAAATTTATCCTAAAATTGAAAATTTCTCCCTCAAAGTATACTTTGCTAGAAAAGTATACTTTGCAATCTTGGTGAAATAGGCTTCTGATCTGTTATCGACCATTACTTTGGCTATTCTTAATTGGATACAGTGTATTATATAGGTATGCGTAGTATCCCCTTGCCGATAGTCAGATATAGTGATAGCACATGTATGTGCATCCGTACGTACATGCAATGTGCGTTTGTTAGCAACACCTTTAATTTCTTAACACTTATGAACCACATCACCGATTGTAATAATATTTGGCCACAATATGTGTTTAGAAATGGTGCTTTGGTTTGAACAAACCCCACGTCTGAACACATAAGGTCAAGGTCACTGAGGACTTGCATTCACCTAGTTACTATTATCAAGACTGTTAGCAAGTGGGTGGTAGGTGGGTGCATACGATGGGTAATTTAACGATCGGGATTCATCCTTACCGGAAGACCTGGTTTTGCCCTCGTGTACGTCGTTGGCATTCTTGTACTTGACTGTTGAATCTGGTTATACCCTTTATGTGAGTATTACGATTATTAGTAATCCTATTACTTTTAGGGGAAGGGGCCAAGTGACTTTGGTGTGGTATGGACCTGCCACCAGATCGGGTTATTCTAATTTCAGGCCTTAATATATTTTTTTTCAATGTAAATATTTCCTTTCTGATTTTGGGATTTTCTCCCCAATGCAGCAGGTTAAATGCGGGGTCGAACCCGTTGGCCTGGCCTTAAATGATCTTAGCTGTTGATAGGGTGTTAAACACCACAAACAAACAAACAAACACAAGACTGCCAGCGAAGGGATTAGCTCATTGATAATCGGATGTCGTTGTTGATTCAGTAAACCCTCCCTAATTCTGACTCCCAGAACACTTAAGTGTTTTTAATTTTGACTGCTATCACTGTAATTTATTTGAGTAGACAATGTGTGTTCATGATCTGAAAGCACACAAAAATGTCTTACCTGGTTCATATGAGACATGCCATGCGATTTTGTACCTTTTGACAACTGCGTTATTTCATGAACTACATTTACAAAATTCAACAAATTTTCCATACATGATGTCGAAATTGGACAAAAAATTCAGAGTACATGCGGAATTATATTCTGTATGTGCATACTCTGAAATTTGTGTCAAAATCTGAAGTCATTTACGGAAAATATCCCATTTTCTGTACATACATTTCATGAAATATCGGAAATGTCCGTAGGTACAAAATCACATGGCGTGAAATGAAGTCAAATCGCGCTGAACCGGACACCCTGGGGACCTCCCTGGATATCGGAGGTTCCAATGTATGTGTATACATACAGTTACTTTCTACCGCTTGCTTGCCATTTTGCTGACTAAGCATCATTGCTTTGTATTAGTACCATATCAGTTTTGCCTTTATTGTTGTCATGTGTACATCATATATCAGTTTTTAGTTGTTATTGCCTCGCATGTGTACATCGTATATAGCCAGTTGTCAATTTCGACACCTGTGACTATAAGTTTAAACTTTATTTATTTTACAACGATTACAAGCAAGCGTGAGAACACTTATACAAATGCTTCCGTTGGCACAGACGAAGGCGTAAGGGCGGTCATTAATTTGGGAGAAAACCGGAGTACCCGGTGGAAACTCACTTGTCCGATCTGGCGACCACAATACTGTCTCACATACTCAGAGTTCCAGTTAAGGTGCGTAATTTGACCAACTTGGGGTGAAATTTTGTTATTTCTTCATCAAAAATGGCAAGTTGGGAGTCCTTTAGAATCGTCTCATTACGTCCAAATTACGCACCTTAACTGGAGCTCTGATGCTGCCCCGGCCGATGATCGAAACCGGGGTCGCGTTGGTGAGTTGGTCTCGTTACTGATTGCGCTAACCAGACTACCTAAACACTTGTGTTGACAATTGACAACTGTGTAGATCCGGATGAGACAGCTAGTTTGTAAATATATTGTGATGAATGGAATATTTAACAAGGAAAAGTATACACTTGCGTGAAGTTCTAATTGGCCACCCTATACATGGGATTTTTTGAGACACATACAAGATGCAATAAGTCGGGCCTATCAGTTAATATTCGACCCAGAATCAGTATAAAAGGTTATATATATGTAGTGTTAATTCATTAGAAAGGCAATGTAGAAAATATGTTATTAATGCATTATGCAATCACTGTAAAATAATTGATCAAATAATTTGTCTAAAAACGTCCCAATTATAGGGTGACCAATTAGAACTTTGCGCAAGTTTATGTTGGATACTTGTGGTGAACTGTTGACCCTTACTATGCTGAATTAAATTTTGTCGTCTGCTGGAAATGTTTTATTTTCAATATTTCTCGATAAAAACCTGTTTTGGCAGCGCATGAGAATCGTTTCCACTGGATGTGACGTTCATGGTCAAGGTGAAATGACTGATGTTGTAAATGTTTAGGTTAGTTTCACTCAGGCGGCCAAATATCGTAAAGCTATCTGGTCATACAATTATGTATTGCATAAAATAGATGTTCACGGTGCAATAACACGGTGTAATAAAAATCATAATATACTAGTGTAATAAATATGCAAAGTATCTTGTTACAGAAAACAGGTCTGGGGACTAATACAGCTTCAATATATGATGATGTGCTTATGATGCAATACATAAAATTTAACATTTGTTATGATTTTATATGATATTTATTAAATGTGTTGACTAATTTCATAAGAAACTCGGCATAGCCTCGTTTCTTATGAAATTAGTAAACTCATTTAATAAATATCATATTAAATCATCACTCATGTAAGATCCTCTATAGATATAATATCTATGTAACGTAAGCAGGAACATAAGCTGGTGCATGCTCAGCTACGATCTGAGAATTCTTGAAATAAAAATTGTCGTCTGCTGTTGTTTTAAATTTTGCTTTTTTCTCAATTAAAACATGGTTTGATAGCATTTTAGAATCATTTCCAATGGAAATTATTTTAAAGTGCTGCCATACGATGTTTTTGTGGCGAAAAATGAAGAAAAAAAAAACAACAGCAGACGACAACATTTATTTCAGGGTTAAATGTTGCATATTGATTGCTTTGCATGCTGGTAATGCTATTTACAGGTGTGCATGTGACTGGAGAAGTGGAGTTTATTGGTTTTATGACTATATTTGACAAGCCATTTGATTTTGTACCAAAGAACATGTGTGATATCTCATGAAAATTATTCACAAAATTTACGATATGTTCTGTAAATGACGTTGAAAGATGACGAGATTTGAATATAGTTCTGCATTTGCTATGAAAATTCCGTCATCCATTCAATGTCACTTACAGAAAATAACACAGTTTCTGTAAATATATTTCATGAAAAAACGCACATGTTCTTACGTACAAAATCACATGGCGTGTCTCATATATTTATTTTTTTAAATCCCTGCTATTGGATTGGCGAAACCAGGTGGGTGGGCTGGCAGGCGCTCAGGCGAATGGACGGGCGGTGGCGTCCAAGTTTAATGTTAAGTTTTTGTGTTTTGTCCATTTCTCTGTTACTATAGCACCTAGAACCACCATACTTGCCCAACTTCATAACCAATGAGTGACCACCACTTACCACTAACCAACACTGTGACCTTTTTTTTTTATCTTGACCTATTTTTTTTATCTTGACCTATTTTTTGTACACGTTGGTTTTCGTGTTCTGTCTATTTCTCTGTTACTGTACCACCTAGAACCTCCATGCACAACTTCATAACCAACGAGTGACCACCACATACCACGATCCGTCATCGGATCTATGGTTATACTTTGACATATAAGTTTTCGCAGTTAGATCTGGGGGCCGTTTCACTAAACTTTCTACGACTAAACTGTTTGTAAGTGCAAAATTATTATAGTCTGTAAATTTCACATTAACAATGTTTTCTTGTAAACAATTATTGGATTTACATTTATTGAGCATAGGCTGCATAAATGCTCAATAAATGTAAATCCATCAATTGATATTTCCAGACGATCCTAAATTTGCACTTACAAACATTTTAGTCGTAAGAAGTTTAGTGAAACGGCTCCCTGTTTCTCACTTTCTGTACCACCTAGAACCACTATACTTGCACAGCTTCATAACCAACGGGTGCCCACCACATACCACTATACTTGCACAGCTTAATAACCAATGGGTGCCCACCACATACCACTATACTTGCACAGCTTCATAACCAATGGGTGCCCACCACATACCACTATACTTGCACAGCTTCATAACCAATGGGTGCCCACCACATACCACTATACTTGCACAGCTTCATAACCAATGGGTGCCCACCACATACCACTATACTTGCACAGCTTCATAACCAAGGGGCCCCACCAACCAATACCACTTATTAATTGCTCAGCTTTATAAAACCAAAGGGTGCCCACCTTTACCACTACTTGCACACTTCATAACCAATGGGTGCCCACCACATACCACTATACTTCACAGCTTATAACCAACGGTGCCCACCACATACCACACTTACATAACAACCTGCCCACCACACCGCACACATAACCAACACCTACCATACACAGATAATAACCGGGATACACTATACTTGCACAGCTCATAACCAACGGGTGCCCACCACATACCACTATACTTGCACAGCTTTATAACCAACGGGTGCCCACCACATACCACTATACTTGCACAGCTTCATAACCAACGGGTGCCCACCACATACCACTATACTTGCACAGCTTCATAACCAACGGGTGCCCACCACATACCACTATACTTGCACAGCTTCATAACCAACGGGTGCCCACCACATACCACTATACTTGCACAGCTTCATAACCAACGGGTGCCCACCACATACCACTATACTTGCACAGCTTCATAACCAACGGGTGCCCACCACATACCACTATCCATCATCAAATCTCTTTTTTACCTTTACCTATTTTTTTAGAGTAAACGACTTAGCCATTTTTTCCAATATTATATTGGACAAGACTCATTAGATAGCACATATGGTCACTCATAATTTGTACTAATACATGTATGCCAGCCTGCAACTGCATGCAGGTTATTCACTGGCTTTTTGTCATTGTAGGCCACTGACAGTTGCTACTTTCAATCGTGGTCATACTAACATTAATAGCCAATTATCTATTATCCTATTGGCTGTGACTGGAAGAAAAGCCGGCCTTTGTGGCTTTGCCTCGTCTCTTGTTTAAGTAAAGTCCAACAATACTGGCTGAAGGCCTTCTGGCTCTACTAGTATAGTTGGACTTTTATAAGCCTTCAAATGGTATAGGTTGGCATTTAAAAGTTTTACGATAAATCACCAAATATTCTTCATTACAATCACAAATATTTTCATTACAATCACAAATTACAAACAACCCATATAGTAAGTCATTACAGGACAACACTATATTTGTGGCTTTGACCCATCTCTTGTTTTTTACAGGCATATGGAGTCATTTATATGCATTGGAAAACAATGTACGTTCGTCTGAACAGAATCTGCACTGTGCACCATATTGCATTCAAGGCTACTCATTAATATACCAGTAATGTATGGACATAAGGATTTGTTTCTGTGTTTACGAACTGTGTAGACTCAGATCAGCCTGCACATATGTATAGGCTGATCTGGGTCTACACCGCTCGCCATTGTCTGTAGAATATTTAAGTGGCATCACTCCATATTCAATCATAATAAAGTTAAGTTTTTAATAATTCATACAGATATGGACAGGTAAAAAACTTATGAGTGTGTACCCGATATATCTACTATTATTGTGATCCAAGAAAAGTGACGCCATCATGTATGTCATTAACACTTTGCATGCTGGGAAACTTGTGGGCTATAAATAGTTCAAAACTAGCGGACAAGAATTATCATATTTTCTTGTATTTCTCCCGTAAATATCATGAATATGTCTTGGAATTTCATTAGAATTGAGTCCTAAGGACTCCATTCTAATGAAATTTCAAGACATATTTACTTACAGAGAGAAATAAAACATATACTACTAATTCGTTTGGCGGATACTTTCGCCGCTAGCATGCAAAGAGTTAAACATTATGATATGATGTCATCACGTTATGTATTGTCACGTTGAGAATTATTTAGATTTTTATGAAAATTTCAGGATTATTATGCTCCCAAAAACAATTTCAGGGGTACCTACAGTGTATAGTTACTGTTTTGTCTGCGTCTGCATCTGCACTATCCTTGTGACCACGATAACTCTAAAAGTTGAAGTCTGATTTCCACCAATCTTTGTGACCATGCTTATATTGACAATATCTCGGACGAGTTCTAAACTCACGTATGTCACATGACCGGTTTCAGAGTTATTGCACTTTGATTTTTCTGATTGTCTGTGCTTGTCTCTGTGTTAATTGTTAGGATTGCATCAGGAAGCATCTGTCGGTTTTACTGACCTTCTGGTTTTTTTATAGACAAAGAAGGACATCTGCAAATATCAGGTATTTTTAGTCATTTTCAAGGAGTAATTTAAGTCTTGATTCCTATTAAAGAACTGCTTGCATACTAGTACCATTAGACAAAAGAGTTTAACCCTTAGAATGCGGGAACCGAAAATCATGATAGTCGTCTGCTGATAATTCATATTTTGTCTTTTCTCTCAGTAAAAACATGGTTTGGCAGCATTTTAGAATCATTTCCATTGGGAATTATTCTATAGTGCTGCCAAACCAAGTTTTTTATTAGAAAAGTAAAAAATATTCACAAATTAATTCAGCATTGTAAGGGATAAATCCCATTAGTGTTTCACCACTGCCTGCATTAGTATTGCCAATAATTGTACCATTCACGATTACCTATAGGTGAAAGAGTTAAGTCCCATTCCTGTTAATGGAATAATTACTAGAATATGATTTCCGATCCAGGGCTGAATATATTTTTTCTCCATGTAAATATTCCGTTCTGATTTTGGGATTTTCCCCCCAATGCAGCAGGTTAAAACGTGGTCGAACCGGTTTGCCCAGCCTTACAAGGTCTTAGCTTTTGATAGGCAGTTAAACACCAATAAACAAACAAACAAACAATTTCTGATCACCTATTGGCGAAAGAGTTAATTCCAATTGTATACCATTCCCGACTACCTGTAGGCAAAGGAGTTTATCGGTGCGGAGCTGCTCGCCCACCTCTACTCGACTGTGGACCAAGCGTCTATGATGGAGGAGTCACCCGAGGAGACGATGCGTCGCGAGGAATTGCTCCGTATGTACCACTCTACGAAGGAGGCCCTGCAGATCATCGGCGACGTCTCCGTGACGACTGTCTCCACCCCCTGTCCACCCCCCGTTGACAACGAATGGCTGGACGTGGAGAACGTGAATAACGGGTACTGTTGCTCGTTTAATGTCTTGTGGCTTTGTAGGGGTGAGGGGAGGGGAATCTTTAGCATGAATAACTGGTACAGTCGCTCGTTTAATGTCTTGTGGCTTTGTAGGGGTGAGGGAGGGGAATCTTTTGCATGAATAACGGGTAAAGTCGCTCGTTTGATGTCTTGTGGCTTCGTAGGGGTGAGGGGAGGGGAATCTTTAGCATGAATAATTGGCATGTTCGCTCATTTAATGTAGTCTGAATAATTTAAATGAAATCTTAACCCTTACACCGCTATCTTAATTTTTTGTTGTCTGCTGTTTAATTTCTATTTTCCATTTTTATCATCAAAAACATGGTTTGACAGCACTTTATAATAATTTACAACATGGTTTGACAGCACTTTAGAATCTCAAGTGCTGTCGAACCATGTTTTTATTGAGAAATAAGGCAAGCTATAAAAGCAACAGCAGACGACAATTGTTGCGTGTAGCGGTCCAAGGGTTAATGTTGTATGGCTTTGTTAGTATACCCCCAGCATACAAAGTATGTCACAGGCTATATAGTTTTCGTATTTCCGTCCGTTCTTCTGTCTGTCTGTCAGTCCGTAAGATATGCGTTAAAAGTTTTTGTTTGTCGTCCAGGCGGCTGCCGGGGTTACTGTGAGCCCCTGTTCAATTGCTCTAAAAGTATAGTATGGAGGGGAGACTTTAGTTTTATGTTGTAACCAAAGATGCAAATATCGAAAACTGCATTTATATAGCAAAGTCTAGTACTTTTAGTTACCATTCACTAATACATGTGCAATCTATTGATGGGGTCAGTGGCAGAAGGCCGCTGAGTCCATAAGGTCAGTGGTAGAAGGGGGCTAAGTCCATAAGGTCAGTGGAAGAAGGGGGCTAATTCCATAAGGTCAGTGATAGAAGGGGCTAAGTCCATAAGGTCAGTGGTAGAAGGGGGCAGTATGTCATAAGGTCAGTGGTAGAAGGGGGCTAGATAAGCGGTGGTGCTAAGTCCTAAGGTCAGTGTAGGAAGGGGGCTAGTCCAATAAGGTCAGTGGTAGAAGGGGGGCAAGTCCATAAGGTCAGTGGTAGAAGGGGGAATAAGGTCATAAGGGGGTTCCATGGTAGAGGGGGCTAATTCCATAAGGTCAGTGATAGAAGGGGCTAAGTCCATATGGTCAGTGGTAGAAGGGGGCTAAGTCCGGTATAGTAGGGTCAGTCCATAAGGTCAGTGGTAGAAGGGGGCTAAGTCCATAAGGTCAGTGATAGAAGGGGCTAAGTCCATAAGGTCAGTGGTAGAAGGGGGCTAAGTCCAGGTCAGTGGGGGTGAAGGGGGCTAAGTCCATAAGGTCAGGTAGGAAGGGGGCAAGTCCATAAGGACTTAGCCCCCTTCTTCCACTGACCCCTTCATAGGGGACGTAGCCTCCTTTTTATCACTGACCTCTTAAATTGTGTTTTCGACCGTAAATCTCAGCACCGGCGGTTGTGAAATGCATTCTATCCAGGTGTGCCATATTCCGGATTGATCTGCGATTATTATTTGCCTCAGAGCCAATTATGACCCTTCAATGAAGCATTTATTTACAATGCACAGTCGAACATGTGTTAAAGACCACGTTCGAATGGCAATTACCTGTCTATAGCAGCCAGATTTTTGTTTTCCAATTATTCAATTACTACATAAATGAACCTGCGAATAAAGACCACCTGTGAACAAAGGCCAGATTTTTCTTTTCCCATCAGTTCTGATTTTGGCATTTACCCCACAATCACAACAGGTAACATGGGATTCGACCCCTTTTACCTGGTCTAAAATGAACTTAGCTGTTAACATGCTGTGACATCAAATAAAATAAAATATTCTCATTAGCTGGCAGGTTAAAACCATTCGCTTTCACTTTTCTTCCCATGGCTGGCCTTTATTCACGGGTTTGACTATTTATATTCCAGGCGGCCGTCGTCGCCGAAGCCGGGCCGGGCTCCCCCACCGCCCCTACCCAACCGACCAGGAGGCAACGTGCCGCCCGGACCCTCGATCCCCATCCGCCCCGCCCCCGGGCTGCCCAACCGCCCCGCCCCCACAGTCCCAGGGCCAGCCATTCCACAGTGAGTATACGGTGTGGCGCAGTAACATGCGGCTCTGTATGTGTATGTTGTAAATCAGTAAAAAAAACATTCAAAACTAATTTATGCCAAATTTGTTATGAAATTGGTCAATATGTTTAATAAATGTAATATTAAATCTTGACAAATGTTAGATTTTATTTATTGCATAAATGATAAGCACATCGCCATACATTGAAGTTGTATTGATCACTTAATGTGCATATTTATTACATCAGTGTATTATAATTTTAATCCTTACACCGCTATCTTATTTTTTTTGTGTGCTGTTTATTTTCTATTTTCCATTTTTATCATAAAAAACATGCTTTGACAGCACTTTAGAATAATTTACAACATGCTTTGACAGCACTGCAGAATCATTTCCATTGTGCTGTCAAACCATGTTTTTATTGAGAAATATGGCAGGAAATAAAGGCTACAGCGAACGACAATTGTTGTGAGTAGCGGTCTAAGTGTTAATACACCGTGTTATTATACTGCGATAAATATGTATATGTACATGCTTGTTATAGAACTATGTATGCGGTAGTGATCGGTGTTGTACTTAATTTTACTAACAGTACGGTTTATCTAAAAAATATGTATTTTTTTTTTTACTTTATTTCATATTTTTATTTGTTTATAGTTTAACAGATTTCATGCTGACGATATGTCATTTTGTTTGTGGAAAATCCTAATTTTTGTTTCTTTATATGTGCTCAGAAGTATATGTTGCGACCACTCATTTGAACCGTCTCGTCGAGACGGTTCAAACGAGTGGTCACAACATATACTTACAATGAGAAACAAAAATAAAATAAAATATTGTAAAAAAGGTTCACACCTTATAAAGGTGTATTCCGAAGTTAAACATCAATAATTCCAGCACAAAAATATTTACACAATTCCCTAACATTTGATTGGTCCGTAGCAAGTCTCTGTCCAACATTTATATCCCAGTAAACTCCCACGCCGAACTACTTTCCGTAACCGTGAGGCGCAGTTAAAATAATTCTTAAGAAAACGGAAAATAAACACATTTTATTGATGAATTTATTTCAAATGCTGGAATTATAAGGAATGAATGGGCTTTTTGTGGAATTTATCGGGGATATAAACTTGGAAAAGTCGCGGGAATACTGGACGAGGCCTTCCGGCCTTCGTCCAGTATTCCCGCGACTTTTCCAAGTTTATACCCCGATAAATTCCACAAATAGGCCATTCATTCCTATAATAAATCCAATCACTGTTGTGGGGAAACCATATATTTCTATGTGTTTCCCAAATAAATGCAGGCATGAGAATCTTCAGCTGATCACATCATTTCAGTAGGTTTTTGTCGTAATTTGCGTTTTCAATCTGATATGCTCAAATTCGATACTTTTACAAGTGGGGCGAGGGGGTTTCAGTGGATTTTCAGATGTTTTCAGCGACAACAATTCTCATGTCTGTAAACGGTGTTCGAATATTTAGGGTTTTTACGGTACCTTTGATCAGCTGTGTGATCATTGACTTGCTACAACAAAATGGGGCTTATTGAGTTGTATTACCAGTGTAGCAACTGGCACACTTCTAATTAGGGCCCGAAGAAGATTCGGCGGTGCCCTATTGGTTTCGCCCTGTCTGTCCGTCTGTCCGTTTATTTTTTAGATTTTTTTGTAAGAGTTTCTCAAATCACCTATCGGGGCCCTAAGTGCGTTGACAGACGTTGTGGAGATTAACATTTGATGTTATAAGCTTCAGAAAGTTTTCTCTGAAAAAAATAAAAAAATGTGGCCCCTGATCAGACTGCACGGATGTGCAGGCTGATGTGGAGCTGCACTGATGGCAAAGAAAAGGTGAAATGGTGAATGTGTTGTTGTCTGGGTCATATAGAGATGGGGCGGCGGTTTCAAATTTTGACGGCAAAGAAAGTTATCCCCATATTGTCGCAACACATATTATCTGTGTTAGCAAATTAATTATTGTTGTCTCAAGAACTCGCAGTAATTGTACATGTCTTTATCTTTATATATAGTGGCGGATTTAGGGGGCGGGGGGGGGGGGGGGATTCCAGATTTTTTTTGGTAATTGGAAAGCTATCTTATTTTGTAAAAACAGATAGCAAGCACTGTCAAATAAGGGTAATTTTATCAGATCAAGGTCCCCATAGCAAAATCCCCCCCCTTCGGAAATCCTGGATCCGCCACTGATATACAATGGAAACCTGTATCACTGTGGCTAATGTACGTCATGCACACAAGCTACATACCGACTAACTATCAGATGTGCGTGACTTAGGTTATCCACTGTATATTGTCCAACCCAGTTTCATTTACTCTGTTTATCCTTAGGACACAAAATTACTCAAATAAATCCGGAGCAGGTGTCAGGTATAGAAATATATAAACAATTTACTTCACCCATTATATGTCGGATACATTACAGTAGGATGAAAATTTGGAGAATTTTCATTCGCTATTATCTTTATTTGTACTCGAAAGTCTTTGTTGTTACCACTCATATGAACCGTCTCGACGAGACGGTTCAGATGAGTGGTAACAACGTATATTTTTATGGAGAAATTTTGAGAATTTTTCCTGTTATTTTCACTATTTCTGTTTGAAAGTATATGTTGGTATCACACATATGAAACGTCTTGACGAGACGGTTCAGATGAGTGGTAACACCATATACGTTAATGGAGAAATAAACAAAAAATTTGGATTGTTCAATAAAAGTTACATGTATTTGTATCCATAGACTTTAATGGGTTATTTACCTAGACTTGTGTTCCTGGTGCAAGTAGTGGTGCTAGTTGAGACCAATTGTCTCCCCACTGTAATAGGGGCAGATTCAGGGATGTAAAAGTTGTCTGACTGTCCGCCATGTTTTGGTGGTGGGTTTTTGTTCATAATTTTCATGTCCTTGATCAGTACTACAGATCAGGCACATATTGGTGTATTTTACACATTTATTTTACTGAATATTTAGCTGATAGTTGGGCATTAATATTTACTTTGTCTCTTTTGAATGCCCACACTGAACCAGCAGTGATTATAATAAACATCCTGGTGTTTAAAAGTATTTAACCCCTAAATATCTGACATAGGCGGTTGCATACTAATTTTTGGGATGTTTATGAAAAAAAAACATAATAATAAAATAATGGCAAAAAGAAAACTGCGGATCCTAATGAGACGACTCATATCGAGCCGGCTCATCTGGATCTACAGTGTTTGTAAATATTGGAATTAGGGAAAAGATTAACACATTTACTATGGTATCTCGAACCTCCAATCATTTAACTGTAGCCTGTGCCACACCTGCGGCCTATGCTCAATAAATGTAAATCCAATAATTGTTTACAAGAAAACATTAGTTTAAACAATATTTTATTCACATTTTGACACAGATACATGTAATAACGTATGTACAAATACATGTATATCAATCACGACAATGCGGTACAGTTTGTGAAAAGGATTCAGTAGTAAGCGAAAGCACTTATAAACACACAGGTTGAAGTTAAATATGCCTAAAAGCATCAATAAATGAAATGAAGAAAAGAAATAAGCTAAACATTTTTGTTTACTCCCTCCATATACTCCATCTATTGATATTGATATTGATATTGATATTGATATTGATATTGATATTGATATTGGTATTGGTATTGGTATTGGTATAGGTATTGATATTGATATTGATATTGATATAGATATTGATATTGATATTGATATTGATATAGATATAGATATAGATATTGATATTGATATTGATATTGATATTGATATTGATATTGATATTGATATAGATATAGATATTGATATTGATATTGATATTGATATAGATATAGATATTGATATTGATATTGATATAGATATAGATATTGATATTGATATTGATATAGATATAGATATAGATATAGATATTGATATTGATATTGATATTGATATTGATATAGATATAGATATTGATATTGATATTGTATGATATGATATTGATATTGATATTGATATTGATATTGATATTGATTGATATTGATATTGATATTGATATTGATATAGGTATAGGTATAGGTATAGGTATAGGTATTGGTATAGGTATTGGTATTGGTATTGTATTGGTATGGTATTGGTATTTTGGTATTGGTATTGTATTGGTATTGATATTGATATTGATTGATATTGTAGATATTAGATATTGATAGAGATAGATATTGATATTGTATCTGTATTGATAGATATTAGTATTAGATATAGATATTGATGTATTGATATTGATATTGGATATTGATATGATATGATATGATATTGATATTGATATAGATATAGTATAGATAGATATATTGATATTGATATTGATATTGATATTGATATTGATATTGATATTGATATATAGATATAGATAGATAGATATTGTATTGATATTGATATTGTATTGTATTGATATAGATATAGATATAGATATATTGATATTTGATTATAGATAGATATTTGATATTGATATGATATGATATAGATATTGATATAGATATAGATATAGATATTAGATATTGTATGATATGATATGATATTGATATTAGATATTAGATATAGTATAGATGATATAGATATAGATATTGATATTGATATTGATATAGATGGAGTATATGGAGGGAGTAAACAAATGTTTTACCTTATTTTTTTTCTTTATTTATTGATGCTTTTAGGCATATTTAATGTATTTATAGACCTCGGTCCGTTACTTCAACCTGTGTATAAACACTGTCTTTCTCCTTACAAGAAAACATTGTTAATGTGAAATTTACGGACTATCATAATTTGGCACTTACGAACATTTTAGTCGTACGAAGTTTAGTGAAACGGTACCCAGTAAGCCCTGCCGTCTTGTGTAACTGCCATACTGTATAGCTGAGGGATGGATACATACCATTGGCAGTGTTTTTGTCTAACATGTTTTGCTGGTGGCTGGGTTTGCTGTTCCATAATATTCTAAACAGAACTCATATCACCTGTAGTTCATTCATGTCATGCTGTATGTGAAAGTGGCTGGCCCTGATTCGTTAACTCACACCCAGCTGATGATCTGTACTCCGTCAGAAACATTACTGGGGGTTTCACTGACTGATTTAACCCTTTTACCCCTGGAACTGGAATGGATTTTGATATGTTGATTTTTCGACCAATCAAATCATCATAAAATAAATTTCAGACTAGTCCATTTATGATAAGGGGGGTGTTTTTATTCTCAAAAATATGTAAATTACTTGCAAAAAGTGGAGATCCTGATGAGACGGCTCGTCACGAGCAGGCTCATCTGGATCTACACTTTTCGTCAATACCACTACTCAGGCCTGTGGTTTTGAAACGGTTAATAGAAAAAATGCAGCCGATAACCAGAATGAGCAAGCTGATCTGGGTCTACACTGATTGCTATGACCATCAGCCCCATTTCTCCAGTCACATTTCACGATAGCTGCTGATACATTACTGCCTGTTTCACGAAAGCTGCCCAAATTTTACGCCCATATAAACAATTCGAAAACAATATTTTTTTCGATAATATTAAATGTTATCAAAATTTAAGAATGAGCCTTCTTTTTATTTCGTGAAATTTGGTCAAATATTGATTTTATTGCGAAAACAAAATTTTGAATTTCAGAAATACTGGACCGATTTTTAAAATTTAACTTTTGTTTTCTTAGTTAGATCATATCCAAGCTATCTACCGGTAGTCGGGTTTCGGAGTCAATTTCCAAAAAATTTAGTTTTTTGACTCCTCCCACACTTCCTTACCTCTTTTTCCCCCATGTTAAATTCCCATAGAGAAATGAATTTTTCGTAATAAAATCAATATTTGACCAAATTTCACGAAATAAAAAGAAGGCTCATTCTTAAAATTTCCTTTAATTTAATATTATCAATAAAAATATTGTTTTTGAATTGTCTAAGCCGTAAAATTTGGGCAGCTTTCGTGAAACAGACAGTAGTTCACTATTGAAGGTGTCAGTGGAAGTCTTGATAAGGGGCTTAGCCCCGTTCGGCTACTGACCCCTTCAGTTCTTATTTCCTCATTTACAGAAATGAGACGAGCCATGTGATTTGTACCTGATGTGCGATTTCTCACGAAAAATATTTACAAAGTTTAAGATATTTTCTGTAAATGATCAGTAGACGAAATGTTCAGAGCAAATGTGGAATAGAATTCTGCATTTGCTCTGAAATATTTGTCAACTTTCTACATCGATTACAGAAAATAGTTTATATACTGCATAAGGAGAAATGTGTATGAGTTCTAGAGCAAATGTATAGTGCATCTTCAGGAGTGCAGAATTTTAATTTCAGAATGGGTGCATATTTCCCATGTACAGTAAATAACCTTTTTTTTTAATGCATACCTGTAGCCTATTTCACCAACATTGCAAAGTATACTTTTCTAGCAAAGTATACTTTGAGGGAGACATTTTCAATTTTATGATACATGTATTAATTTTTATTATACTGAATTTATTACATTATCACAGCCAATTTGGCTGTGATAATGTAATACATTCAGTATAATAATTCTGCATACTTTTAATCATCAAATATATGCAGTTGTTAGTTCTACATGTATACAAAATAATGCATTTCAGGAAAAATAAATGATTACTCCCTCAAAGTATACTTTTGTGTCTTATCTAATTGTCTGACAGCAATTTTTATGACGCATAATTGTATTTCCATGTAATAGCAGTACACACTTATTTGAATGACGTCTGTTGACGTTGACAACACTGATGCGTTATATATATATTTCTGCTACAGCCAGCATTAAATATAATGTATTCAGTCAGGAGTGTGAATTTTAATCTTTTCAGAGGATTTCATCTTCATAATAAATTTAAAAAAATTAGAAAGTGCTGGGTTTTGTTGAAACTTCGGTGGCGGGGGTGAATAGGATTCCTCTTTTTGTCACATATTTTACTAATTTTTAAACTATTGCTTAGCTGATTTCTCTCACTGAGAAATATACATTTACACCTTAGAATGCTGGACACGAAATTGTCATCTGCTGTTATTTTATATATTGTATTTTTTATGCCTCCGGTCTCTGTGGAGCCGGAGGAATTTTGTGTTTGGACTGTGTCTGTCCGTCCGTGTGTCCATCGAGCACATTAAGAAGTTTGCCAGAGTCTCTAAAGTATGTCATAACTTCTATATGCCTTGAAGGATTACTTAAATATTTCAACACAGCATATGTGTGAACAAATGCCACACATCCATGCTGCTCTTAATATAACCTAGACATTTTGACTTTCACAACTTTGAACTTTTTCACACATTAAGAAGTTTACCTTTCTCATTTCTATCATACCTTCTACATCCCTCAGTGGATTACTTTAATATTCCAATACATCATACTTGTGGACAAATGCCACTCATACATGCTGCAGTTAATATGACCTTGACCTTTTGACCACCTTCACAACTTTGAACTTTTTCACACATTAAATAGTTTGTCAGAGTTTCTCAATACTGTCATAACTTCTATATGCCTTCATGGATTACTTTAATATTTTAATACATCATACTTGTGCACAAATGCCACAAATCCATGCTGCGCTTACTATGACCTTGACCTTCTGACCTGCACAACTTCGAACTTGTTCACACATTAAGAAGTTGTCATAACTCCTATATCCATTGAAGGATTACTTAAATATTTACACACATCATTTTTGTGGACAAATGCCACACATCCATGCTGCCCTGAACATGACATTGACATGACATTTTGACCTTCACAACTTTGAAGACGTGTTCACAAATGTTGCACATCCATGCTGCCTTAATGTGACCTTGGCCTTTTGACCTTCACAACTTATCACTTGTGGTTAATTAACTCCAATGAAAATGATTCTAACTGGTTATCAAACCATGTTTTGGACGAGAATAATGGAAAATGATTAATAAACAGCAGACGATAAAACTCGAGTCTGCTGTGTATAATCATGCTCTGTTTATCGATTATAGCGTTCAAATCACTGTTTCCTTGTTATTTATAGATTGGGGAATCATTCCTTGCTGTTTATAGATTGCTATATATTGTATAATCATATTTCACTTGGGTTGAAATCAAGTTTGAAATATAATAATACAATAGATGACAATTACATTGTTTGCAAATCAGAAGAGCTAGTGTTGTTTTTTAATATTCACAAAAGTGTTGAGACACCCTGTCACTAACTGGCTCATCAGTAGCCTATTTTCACCAACATTGCAAAGTATATTTTTCGAGCAAAGTATACTTTGAGGGAGTAATCATTGATTTTTCCCAAAATGCATCATGTCATATAGAACTAACGACTGCATATATTTGATGATTAAAAGTATGCAGAATTATTATACTGAATTTATTACATTATCACAGCCAAAATGGCTGTGATAATGTAATAAATTCAGTATAATAAAAAATAATAAATTTATCCTAAAATTTAAAATTTCTCCCTTAAAGTATACTTTGCTAGATAAGTATGCTTTGCTAGATAAGTATACTTTGCTAGATACTTTGCTAGATAAGTATACTTTGCAATGTTGGTGAAATAGGCTGCTGGATGCAGATGGATTGCAAACCTTGGTGATTGGTTTGTATATAGAGAATACCAATGTAGAATATTTTTATGTACCCCAAAAAACATTTGGAATACACATAGTAACCGCCCTGTCTGTCTGTCCATCTGTCCGCCTCTCTGTCGGTCTGTCCGAGATTTGAGTTTAAAGTTTTTGAGTACCGACTGTATTTGTAACTGTAAGTCGGATTGGCTTGAATCTTCATATGCTTACCGGTATTAGTCATCATCCATATTTTCATTCTGTGGCCCAGTCATGTGGCTGCTGTGTCCAAGGTCAAGATCAAATGACAGAAGTTTGTGTAAGAGGGAATACAGCGTTAGCCCATATACATACATTGTATACGTACATTAGTAACATCTTTCATTTTATAATAACTCATAAACTACTTCACTGATTTAGATAATATTTGGCCACAATGTCTGTCTAGGGATTGTGCTTCGTTTTGCATACAACCCATGTCCGACCACCCAAGGTCAAGGTCACTAAGGACTTATGTTCACCTTGTTTGTAAGGCAAATTAGTAAGGCAAATATATTCAAGTTTTTTTTTTATTCAATAAACTCTGGCAAATATTCAATTGCTTCACTAATTTTGATAATATTTGGCCACAATGTGTGCCTAGGGATGGTGCTTTATTTGCATATGACTCACATCTGACCGCCCAAGGTCACTGAGGACTTCTGTTCACCTTGTTTGTAATGCAAATTTATAAGGCAAAATGTTGTTTTTTTCTGTTTTTTTATTATTATTATTACATGGTTTATCATTATTATTATCAAGGCTGCCAGCGAGGCCATTTCTTGTTGAATGATTTACAGTCCACAAGTTTCCCAACATGCAAAGAGTTAACAGATGCCATGATTTCACTATGGGTACTAATCTGTTGCTGTATTTACTTAATATTTAACATGGACATCAACTTGAAATCCCATTATTATGTTCTTCAGCCCCCCCATGAAACGTAAACGTTTTATGTATTCATTCCTTCCTTGCAGTAGCCTATTTCATCAACATTGCAAAGTATACTTTCCTAGCAAAGTATACTTTGAGGGAGAAATTTTCAATTTTATGATAAATTTATTAATTTTTATTATACTGAATTTATTACATTGTCACAGCCAATTTGGCTGTGATAATGTAATAAATTCAGTATAATAATTCTGCATACTTTTAATCATGAAATATATGCATTTGTAGTTCTATATGAAATAATGCATTTCATGAAAAATAAATGATTACTCCCTCAAAGTATACTTTGCTAGAAAAGTATACTTTGCAATGATGGTGAAATAGGCTACTGATCATGTTATGCTTCATTGTGTCTTCTACATATCCTTATAACTTGTAACTATGTAACCGGAATCCATATTTAACATGTTGTTGATATAATTTATGTGTTAGTAAATAAATGTAAATGCTTTGATTTAACGACGGCACTGGCTCGATGACCTTGCATGTTGGGACCGACTATTTAAGTCCCCATCCGATAGGACTAGGCTGGCACGAAGTTGTCTTGCCCAAGGACACGCCGAATCGGCCATTTGGAGCGGGTGGAGGTGGGAATCGAACCAGGGGTCTCGCCGATCCGCAGTTCGACGCTTTACCTACTGAGCTAATCCGACCACCATTACATAGTAACAAAGTATCAGAAGGGTTTTTTAGAATTATCAGGCAGACCGGATAAATGTTTTATTACCATTTCTCTTTGTCCAAAGATTACATAATTGCATATTGCAATTTTTGGAAAACAGTTATGGTACAAAATGTATTATGAATTTGTAAGTTCAGTATGCATCTGCATTGGTGAAAAGCACGTTCATTTACCAATTATTGTACTAACCCCAAAATTGTTCTATTAAAGGGAAGTTACTCATGATTTTCCGAGTTTGGTAACCTGTTTGGCTGTGACTGGAGAAATGGGGCTTAAATGTTTTGCGACCAGTGTAGATCCAGATCAGCCTGTGCGTCCGTACAGTCTGATCAGGATCTTCACTGTTCGCCATTCAATCAATGAAACGCCTGTCATGCTTCTAACAAGCAATAGTGATTGTTATTATTCTACAGGAGTGTGTTATTTGATCAGGAACTACACTGGTCACAAATATCATAAGCCCCATTTCTCCCATCTCATCCACATTTTTTCTCTGTTAAGCGTCCACCCAGATGGTCAAAACCTACCTACATATCCGGTAAAAACAAACAAGCTCTTGAAAAAAAAAGAAGTAAATTTATGTTAAAAACTTCCTCAACACTTTGTAGTCTGCAAAGGGTTCAGGAAGTTTTTAGCATACATTTAAATTTCCGCCATCAAACTTTAGAAAAAAATAAGAAGAAAATACTAACTTATTTAGTGTAAATTCATGAACAGATATAAAAAGTGCACGCATCCCCAATCTGGTTTCATATTACTTCTCCAGTAAATAGTGTCAAATAGCATACAGAGTCTGTTTGTTTTTTCACAGAACCACTCTCAAAACCTATCCGCACGCGGACGCTTAACAGAGAAAGAACTTTGTACGGCCTAACTCACACTATGTTGTTCTTGTGTTCCAGGCGTGTTGGGCAACCCCAAACTGGAGGAAATGTCCCGAGGATTCCTGATCGACCCTCGATCCCCACGCGACCCAACTGAACAATGTAGAATAGACGATGATTGTCAAACCATGTCGCGGAAGGCAGGCTGGCTGCCATTGGATAAAATTACCGCACCCCTTATACTTACCATTCTGACTATGCTACGACACAATTTCAGCCATGCCAACTTTATATTAGACACGCCATGTGATTTTGTACCTAAGGTCATGTGTGATATCTTATGCAATATCTTATCCGATATCTCATGTGCGATATCTTTTTATTTAAAAATATGTAAAACAATTATTATATTTTCCGTAAATGACGTCAAAATTGACAAAATTCTGATAGCAAATACGGAATTCTATACATTTGCTACGAAAATTCTGTCATTTTTCAACGTCATTTGCAGACAATATCACAGTTTCTGTAAACATATTTCCTGATAAAAATCGCATTTGTTCTTGGGTACAAACTCGCATGGCGTGTCACGTATAACAAATATAATCATTGTAGTTATCATTGACAATGTGTACGACACCCTCCGGTGTCTTTACTTGCTATTTATATTAGTTTCAAAATTTGACTGGGATTGCAAGTAAACAGCCACAGACATCTGAAAAACGAAATGTGGCTGGAGAAATAGGGCTTATGGGTCATGCAACCAGTGTAGCCCCAGATCAGTCTGATCAGGGTCTGCACTGTTAGCCATTCCGTCAGTGGAACACCGATCTTTCTTCTGACAAACATCTATATCCTTATCTGGTTGCTGTAGTGTGCTATTTGATTGGTCACCAATCCCATAAACCCCATTTCTTCTGTCACCGCCACAAAATATAACTGGAGAAATGAGGTTTATGGATTATGCGACCAGTGTAGCCCCAGATCAGCCTGCGCATCCGCGCAGTCTGATCAGGGTCTGCACTGTTCGCCATTCCAAACATCTGGTCACCAATCTCATAAGCCCCATTTCTTCAGTCACCGCCACAATGAGAACATATAACTGAATAGTATGTCATGTGACTTCCTGGATGTGATGTTCAGAGTATAATAAGTGGGTGGTGGGTCGGAAGCACGGGAAGGGTAATTTAACAATCGGGGTTTATCATTATCGGAATCCGACTTACATGTCCCTCTTGTACATTTTTGGCCTTCTGATACTTGAGAGCTACATCCTGTTATGCCGCATTAAAAAGTAATGAGATTAGTGCTGATCATATTACTTTTGGGGTTGGAGCTAAGTGCCTCAGCTGTGGAATGGACCTGGCACCAGGTCAGGATATTCTAATTTCAGGGCTGAATATTTATTTTTCTCTAAATATTGATTTCTGATTTTGGGAATTTCTCTCAGTATGGACAGGTTAAATACGGATAGTCCATCCTGTTGGCGTGGCCTTAAATGACCTTAGCTGTTGATAGGCCGTTAATTTTTCCTGCGCTGTTGACGGAAATTGCTGTCTGCTGTTTTTCATTTTTGCTTTAATTCTTAACAAAAAACTGGTTTTGATAGCACATGAGAATCGTCTCCACTGGAGACGATTCTCATGTGCTGTCGAAACCAGGTTTTTGTTGAGAAATATTTAAAATAAAACATTTCCAGCAGACGACAACATTTAATTCAGCATAGTAAAGGTTAAACACCAATAAATCAATCAATCAATCACTGCCACAATGAGAAAATATAACAGAATGTTATGTCATGTGACTTCCTGAATGTCATGTGGCGTTCCGACTTTCCTGGATCTTGTAAATTCCAGGGTGCCGTTTCACTAAACTTTGTGCGACTAAAATGTTCGTAAGTGCAAAATTATGATAGACTCTAAATTTCATATTAACAAAGTTTTCTTGTAAACAATTATAGGATTTACATTTATTGAGCATAGCATATGGTCAATAAATGTAAATCCATCAATTGAAATTTCCAGACGATCCTAAATTTGCACTTACGAACATTTTAGTCGTACGAAGTTTAGTGAAACTGCCCCCTGATTGCTAATGTGGATCTGTATCTTTTGTGTGCTTTTGTGGACATCACTTTACCTTCTGGATGGGTTGTGGCCTAGCGGTTAGAACACTTCCTATTGGAAGTTTGTGGGTTTAACCCTTTCCTTACGCATCCAAAAATACTTTAACCCTTACTACGCTGAATTAAATGTTGTTTTCTGCTGGAAATGTTTTATTTTCAATATTTCTCGACAAAAACCTGGTTTTGACAGCACATGAGAATCGTCTCCAGTAGAGACGATGCTCATGTGCTGTCAAAACCAGTTTTTTGTTAAGAATTAAAGCAAAAATGAAAAACAGCAGACGGCAATTTCCGTCAACAGCGTAGGAAGGGTTAATAGTATTTTGATCCCACTGATCTGTCGGATAAGACTTGAAACTGATGTCGCGTCTCTATATGAGACACGCCATGTGATTTTGTACGTAAGAGCATGTGTAAAATATTTACAAAATTTACGATAATGTCCGTAAATCACATCAAAAGTTGACGAAAAATGTGTAGCAAATAAGGAATTCTATTCCCCATTTGCTTTGAAAACTTTGCCATCTTTTGACATCATTTACGGAAAATATCACAGTTTCTGTAAATATGTTTCATGCAATATCGCACATGTTCATGGATACAAAATCACATGGCGTGTCTCGTATGACCTGAGCTATTGATGGAACGTTAAACCCTGTCACTTTCACTTTTTACCTTCTGGACATCACATGACATTCTTGATATTATTCTTGTGACCCTGGATATTATGTGAAGGTGAATATAGCTGGCAGAGCTCCAGATAAGATTCATGTTGGCGTATTTTACGCACTTACTTTAGCAGAATACGCACTGATTATTAAAAGTGAGAGGACAAAATACTCGCAGCAGTGTGAAAATATGCATTGTTTTTTAAATTGAGTAGTGAAAATACTGTCATAAAGTTGAAAATTTACTTATTTTGAGCTGCAAAAAGCAAACAGTGTTTGCTTTTTGCAGCTCAAATAAGTGAATTTAAAAAAAAAAAATCAATAATACATTTGTAAAAGTAAAATACAAATCTTATCTGGAGCTCTGTAGAATTTGTTGCAATATCTGGGGGATATTTTTATCAAGGCAATCAGATATGAGGCTAACTTGAGCTTCCAAACTTGCCGATTTGTCCGGTTCTTCAGAATCGTCCTCCTATAAAATATCCATGTTGGTGATTGAGCCATGTTCAAAGATCTCTACGACAGTTCAAATGTGAGTTGATTTCATGGAGAGTAGAATTATATGGAATTGTGTAGCCTCAGAATATAGACTATCATTGGTGTTTGTATATGTTAGTCTCGGGTGCATTAACTTGAATTTGAGAAAACAATAGTGATGCCATTTTTGTGTACAAGCTGTAGTCAGTTTTTGGGGAAAAAATACAGAACTGTGTCTTGTTATTGCTCATATGAGACCAGCCATATGATTTTCTACACAAGAATATGTGTGATTTTTCATGAAATAAATCGCGCATCTCGTAATGTATAAAATCACATGGGTAGTCTCATATGTGACTGTGACAAATGGGTTTTATGACCTATGCAGCCAATGTGTGCATATTCACAGTCTGATGAGGGTCTGCACTGTTTGCCATTCATCATGCTTTCAACGATATATATCCTGATCAGGCTGCATAAGTGAGCTCGAGTATCAGAAGCTAGACTGGTCACACATGTTATAAGCCTCATCACTGCAGTCAAAACCAAATATGTGGCTGAGACTGGAGAAATGAGGCTTATGGTTTTTGCGACCATTGCAGATCCAGAGACCAGCCTGTGCATCTGCACAGTCTGATCAGGATCTGCACTGTTCACCATTCTATCAATTAAACCCTCGCCATGCTTCCGACAGGCAATATTGATTGTTATCAGGCTACTGGAGTGTGCTATTTGATCAGGAGCTACTCTGGTCATAAATCCAATAAGCCCACATTTCAAATTTGCAACCCAGATTCACCCAACTTTGCGCAAATACCAGAACATTTGGGTTAGTCCCAAGACAGTAGGGGCCGGTGGGAGCATGCGATGGGTAATTTAACGATTGGGATTCATCCTTACCGGAATCTCGACCGGAGACCTGGTTTGGCCCTCAGATACTTGTATGTGTGAGTTGAATATGGTTATACCCCTTATCAGGGATTCCGCTGGGGAAAATAAAAAAATCGCCACTTCAAAATATTGGCGATAAAAAATTACAATTTTCGAAAAAAAATATAATATTTTTCTTTATTTTTTTTCGAATATTGTTATTTTTTATCGCGAATTGTTTATTTTGTTTGCCAATTGCGAAAGTGGCGATCGCCAGCGGAATCCCTGCCCTTATATGAATATACGATTATTTGTAAACCTATATCTTTTAGGGAAGGGGCCAAGTGACTGGTGTGGTAGGGACCTAGCACCAGGTTATTCTAATTTCAGGGCTGAATATGTATTTATTTTGATGTAAATATTTCATTCTGATTTTGTGATTTTCCCCCAATGTAGCAGGTTGAATGCGGGATCGAACCGGCTCGGCTTTAAATGACCTTAGCTGTTGATAGGCTGTTAAACACCATTAAACAAACAAACAAATAGTCTCCCTCTATATTGGGTTCTGGAAGGCGGTGCTTTACGAGAGCAATGTCTGTCTGAGTATCAGAGATTTGGCTGCATATAAAGGGACCACACGTTACAGTGAAGTATTAACTAGCACCATATACATACTAGTAGTCCCTGATCTCCGCTAGAATAAAGTTCACGTTTATAGTTACAGGTGCAATGACTCGCGTTAATCTCGCCAGGATTATCAATGCCAACAGAATCGAGCAATTTGATTGTCTGAGCCTGAGCTGTAGCACAGCTCAGGCTCAGTCAATCAAACTGCTTGATTTCAGGCTCGTTATTCAAGTATTTTGCAATACAATAAATTGACAAATGTTGGCCAGATTAGCGCAAGCGGTAGTGTAGCTACAGACAAAGTGTTACATGACTGCGTGCAATTCTGCCCCACGTCAATAGACCAGTCTCATAAATGTGGCTGTGATGGGAGAAATGGGGGCTTGTGGGATTTGTGACCAGTGTAGCTCCTGATCAAATGGCACACTCTTGTAGCCTGATAACAATCTACATGTATATTGTTAGATGGCTCGCGTGTTTCATTGATGAAATGCGTACAGTGCAGATCCTGATCAGACTGTGTGGATGCACAAGCTGATCTGGATCTACACTGGTCGCAATACCCATAAGCCCCAGTCACAGCCACAAATAACGTGCCGAATCGAGAGAACTACCTTTGGGGAATCGTTGAGTTTTAGAATTGGAATTTGAGAATTTTTTTAAAAGAAAATATTGCAGACAACACAATTTAAATCCAGTTTGGTAAGCAGGGGACCGTTTCACTAAACTCTGTACGACTAAAATGTTCGTAAGTGCAAATTTAGGATTGTCTGGAAATTTCAAGTTGTGGATTTACATGTATTGAGCATATGCTGCATATGCAGCCTATGCTCAATAAATGTAAATCCAATAATTGTTTACAAGAAAATATTGTAATTTGAAATTTACAGACTATCATAAGTTTGCACTTCTGAACATTTTAGTCGTACAAAGTTTAATGAAACGCACCCCTGATGTATATTCTATTCAGTCTAAACAATTCTGTGTCCCAGCACATGTATGTCATCTCCATATAAACAAGAACATATGCATTTTTATTGGTGGACTTTGAGTGTGATATTTTGTTTGATCAAGGTGTATGATCACGTGGTTACAACAACAACAACAAGTACTGAAACTTCCAGAAGCTCTCCGATTCAAAGTATGTATTCCTTTATTTTGTCCTTATTATGTAACGGATGTTGATGAAATATAGCGCATCAAACGCGTCTTGTTAAGCTGCATTTGGTGGTCTCGGTACTTTGGCCCAAACTTCTGTCGTTTTTGCGAAGATTCTTCGTAAAAACGACATGTGTATATGCCGAACTCCCAGGACCAGCAAATGCAGCTCGCAAAGACACGTTTACTGTGCCATATTTAATCAAAATCTGTTGCCTATTAAGGAAAATACCGAATAATACTTACTTTGGAGTGGGTGCACTTTCAATACGTTCAGCCATTGTTGTTGTTGTTGTTGTAACACGTGATCATGCAACGTGTTGATAGTCATTGCTAGAGTGATTCCCCCGTGTTCACCATTATATATGTACATGTAGGTATGCAATGCACAGTGTTTATCTCGTATATATATATACAAATACGAATACTGTCTACCTCCGATAGTGAAGTCTGTACTTTATTCAAATTTCAGAGCTGAATAATTATTTTTTTCGATGTAAATATTCCGTTCTGATTTTGGGATTTATCGCCCAATGCAGCAGGTTAAATGTGCGATCGAACCCGTTGGCCCGGCCTTAAATGACCTTAGCTGTTGATATGAAGATTGTTCACGAAGATCTGACTGGCAGAAAAAAAACCAGTAGGGAGAAATTTTAAATTTTAGGATAAATTTATTAATTTTTATTATACTGAATTTATTACATTATCACAGCCATTTTGGCTGTGATTAATGTAATAAATTCAGTATAATAATTCTGCATACTTTTAATCATCAAATATATGCATTTGTTAGTTCTATATGAAATAATGCATTTCAGGAAATATAAATGATTACTCCCTCAAAGTATACTTTGTTACAAAAGTCTACTTTGCAATGTTTGTGAAATAGGCTACAGAAGTAGATTACGGTATTGAGTTCTAGAATTCACAAACAAAAGAACACAATACAACACACTGTTGTTCCAGCATTGCTGTAGCAATAACACTTGAGCCTGTGATTATAAAACATGGCCAAATTTGCACCCTTTCCCTGATAGAAACGACTTTTGACGCCTCTGCAGAAGATGTATTTAGAAAACATTGTGGGAAAAGGAGAAATTGCTTGTAACAAGCAATTTCTCCTTTTCCCACAATGTTTTCTACTCTATCAGATAATTTAACCATCATTTGACCCAGCATTTGATTCTTTTATTCAGATGTTTTCGATTTGGATGAGTCGAAATATCGCAAAACAGGGAAAGGGTTAAATCAGTGAGTTTCAGCTCGGTGTTGATAAAACTTTCTGACTTTGATCATGATAATGAAACACATGCTCTGGAAGTTTTATAAACATCGGTCTTGGATATGGTTTGTATATATACATGTATGTTTTTCAAGTTTTTATAACCGTTACAATTCGGGAAACGTAAATTATCGTCTGCTGTTGTTTTATAGTTTATCTTCTCTCTCGGAAAAACCATGGTTTGACAGCACTTTAGAATCATTTCCAATGGAAATGATTCTTAAATGTTGTCAAACCATGGTTTTTCTGAGAAAATTTGAAAATAAAAAAATCAACAGCAGATGACAAAATTTCATTCAGCATTGTAAGGGTTAAACATTATCTCCCCTGGATATATCTGGTTACATCAGAATGGGGGAGACTTTGCTTGCTACGTTATGCTGGCAAGTGTCCTTCTTTCTTCCGACTGGCCAATTAGTTGTTAGTTCACTGCATTATAAATGCGTACCTCATTTATTTATTTTAGAATAATACTGAATAGCTGCAGTAGTAATTCATTTATGTTTTGTTGAGGAGACTTGCCAGCAAGGCAGGTATACAGGCCTGTAACCAAGGTGAATGGGAAAAAATATCCGGCAAGGCTCAAGAATTTCTTTATTTCTCGTCAGAAGTATATGTTGTGACCACTCATTTGAACCGTCTCGCCGAGATGGTTCAAATGAGTGGTCACAACATATACTTTGGTTCAGAAATAAGGAAAATAGATAGAGAATAATAGGTTAGTGCCGTGAATGAGAAAAAAACCTACAACACCTACAAATGGCTGTAAAATGCAAAAATAGTATTGACTGGATATCAAAAATGTTTCACGGCACCGTGTTTCACGGCACATACGCACTGTGTTGACGGGATAAGGCATTTTATCCCATCAACACAGTGCGTATGTGCCGTGAAAGACGGTACCGTGAAACATTTTTGATATCCAACACGACCTATCACTGCGTATGAATACGTGCGGTGGCTGGGGTTAATTTTTTGCATTTTAAAGCCGTTTGTAGGTGTTGACGGGATAAATAGAAATGTAGGTTAGTGCCGTGAATGGGGAAAATATATGGCGCGCCACGGAAACGGGATGTGCTTGAGCCTCGCCCATCCCGTTTCCTAAGCCTTGCCAGATATTGTTTTCCCATTCACGGCACTAACCTACTATTGTCTATTTAGACCACCATGATTTCAACATTTTCTTCAGGAGCATCCTCTTTTGTTACCTGGGAGTTGAATTGGGTTATTGCCCATTATAAAAGTAGTAAGATTATTACTTATCCTACTGCTTTTGGGAGGGGGCCAAGTGATTCTGGTGAACACTAATACAAAAACAAACAAACACCCCATATATGGTTACAGGCCTGGTATCCCATGTATTTCATAGTTTCATTTGATTGTAGCATTAGTGGCCTATTATGTAGATCAATGGTTGACAAAAGGACTTTATAGAAACATTCAGATCTGAATCAGGCTGAATAATAATAGATGAGATGATCAGTATTTCATCAACATTGCAAAGTACACTTATCTTGCTATTTAAGTACACTTTGAGGGAGCAATTTTCAATTTAATGATAAATTTATTATTTTTTATTGTACTGAATTTATTACATTATCACAGCCATTTTGGCTGTGATAATGTAATAAATTCAGTATAATAAATCTGCATATTTTTAATCAGGAAATATATGCAGTCGTTAGTTCCATATGAACTGATGCATTTCGGGGAAAATAAATGATTACTCCCTCGAAGTATACTTCGCTAGTTGAGTATACTTTGCAATTTTTATGAAATCGGCTACAGGAGCTAACACTGGTCAAAATCTCCATAAGCCCCTTTTTTCAATGATGGATCACATGTTAATCTGTCTGAAGCTAATCTTTCAAGGTTTATTATAGGTCATGTTTATTCATGACTAATATTTTAATGATATGGTGTTTAAAAAATATTAGATGAACTGGCATTTAATTAATTTGTACCAGGAAATGGGTTTACCAGTAATACATAGAGAATACCAGGTTAAGTGTATTTTGATATCAAGTTTATCAGGCAAGGCTAGGAAACGCGTAGGAATACAAAAGACAGCAGCATGGTATTATATTTATCGGGTAATTTTTTATGCTACATAATAAGCAATTATCATGTGGTTTTCATTGAAGAGAATGTGGACTTGTTTATGTTGTGTCATTACACTGACCGCATTCGGTAAACGGCACCCGACACCATTCGATCAATGAAATGTCAGCTTTCAGCTCGTTGTAACCCGGATATTCGTATCAGGTCAACTCGTGCTACAACATTATGCTATCAGTCCGTACGTATTCGGCCAATACAAAGTTTGTTACCTGATAAATAGAGAATTAGTAGGTTAGTATCTTTTGATATTGAGTTTCGAGTCCGCTTCATTCTGTGGAGTGTTAGTACTTGTTCTGTATGAAGATGTTCAAATTAATATGCAAATTTGTTTAGCCGCCGCCATGACAATGGTTGAAGGCCATGTGAGACACGCCGTGTGATTTTGTACCTTCGGAAATCTGTGAAATCTTCGGAAATCTGCGAAATCTTCGAAAATCTGTGAAATACGTTTACAAAATTTACCGTAAATGGTGTCAAAAGTTGACACAATTCTCAGAGTACATGCGGCGCATGTACTCTGAAAATTGTGTCAACTTTTGACTTTATTAAAAATCTTGTAAGTTTTGTAAACGTATTTAACCCTTTCAACACCAAGTAACTTAATAGGATGTTCCATGCCAATGTTTCACGCTATTTCATTAATTTTGTTCATTCAAATTATCCCATTCTTCTAAAAGGGTAATCTGTACGACGTTTAAAATTATTAACAAACGGTGGAGATCCTGATGAGACGGCTCGTTACGAGCCGGCTCATCTGGATCTGGCTCGTAACGAGCCGGCTCATCTGGATCTGCCCCGTGCAGGCACCGGGGCGGGATCAACTGATCCTGAGAATATAGTGCTGCAGTAGTCATTGCTTGTCGTAAAAGGTGACTAAACTGGCTTAACGATTGGGTTCATACTTTCCGGAACCCACTATACCGGATTTGGCCCTCATGTACATTTTTGGCTTTCTTGTATGTGAGAGTCGAGTCAGGCTATGCCCCATATATAAAAGTAAGATTAGCGCTAATCCTATTACTTTTAGGGGATGGGATAAATGATGCTGGTGTGGCGAGGGCCTGGCACCAGATCAGGTTGTTCTAATTTCAGGACTGAATATATATTTTGATTGTAAATATTGAGTTCTGAAGTTGGGATTTACCCCCCTCGGACAGGTGGATACGGGACACGACCCCGTTGACCCGTCTGCGTGTAGACTCCCTGAGGCTTGTACCTCTATGTCAGAAAAGCGGACGTTAAACCCTATTCACTCACTCACTCACTCATCTGGATCTGCACTGTTTGCAAACATTGTCTCTATAGAGGTCTGTGGTGTTGAAAGGGTTAATGAACTTACGCAGATGTCCGAAGGTACAAAATCACTCGGCGTGTCTCAGAAAGTGTTACCCCTGTTTGTGTGTCCGTCTGAAATTCTTGTCCGGAATGTAACTTTGTATAATTGATGTAAGTACTTCACAATAACCTGGCAGAAACCATGGAGACTGCGTGAAGAACTTTGTAAGTGTACAATTTAATTTTAGAATAACATTTACACTGACAATCGAGCGGGTGATTGGTCGGGAGCACGCGAAGGATAATTTAACGATTGGGGTTCATCCTTACCGGAATGCCGACTTCAATGGTCTGGCCCTCATGTACATTTTTGGCCTTCCGATACTTGAGAGCTAATTCCTGTTATACCCCATTTAAACGTAATAAGATTAGTGCTGTTCATATTTCTTTTGGAATTGGAGCTAAGTGACTCTGGTGTGGACCGGTGTGGACCGGTGGCTCCAGTAGCGTATTTCATCAACATTGCAAAGTATACTTTAGTAGCAAAGTATACTTTGAGGGAGAAATTTTCAATTTTATGATAAATTTATTAATTTTTATTATACTGAATTTATTACATTCTGGCTGTGATAATGTAATAAATTCAGTATAATAATTCTGCATACTTTTAATCATCAAATATATGCAGTGGTTAGTTCTATATGAAATAATACATTTTGGGAAAAATAAATGATTACTCCCTCAAAGTATACTTTGCTAGTAAAGTATACTTTGCAATGTTGATGAAATAGGCTACTGGTCAGGATATTCTAATTTCAGGGCTGAATATATATTTTTCTGTAAATATTGAGTTCTGATTTTGGGAATTTCCCTCATTAAGGACCGGTTAAATACGGGATAGTCCAACCCGTTGGCCCGGCCTTAAATGACCTTAGCTGTCGTTAAACACCAAATCACAATAACCGGGCAGAAATGCGAGACAGCTTGTTTCTTAAGTGCAAAATTTAATTTTATAATTACATTTACAACGACAGCTGATGTTGGCAAATCTTTAGTGGACGTGTTCACATGTAATGATGTGTACACGTTAATGTGAGGAGCGAATTAATAAAAATCGTCGTACAAACATTTTTTATCGTAAGACGTTTAGTGAAGCAGGCCCCTGGTCTATAGCACAAATGTTAAGGTCACACTTAAAGGTGAAAGGTAAAACATGATAACATTCTTTTCCAGGCTGTAACTATGTCACGGATGGAGGTCTTTTGAATTGACGTTATAGGAATGAATGGCCTTTTTGTGGAATTTATCGGGGTATAAACTTGGAAAAGTCGCGGGAATACTGGACGAAGGCCGGAAGGCCTCGTCCAGTATTCCCGCGACTTTTCCAAGTTTATATCCCCGATAAATTCCACAAAAAGGTCATTCATTCCTTATAATTCCAGCATTTGAAATAAATTCATCAAGAAAATGTATTTATTTTCCGTTTTCTAAAGAATTATTTTAACTGCGCCTCACGGTTACGGAAAGTAGTTCGGCGTGGGAGTTTACTGGGATATAAATTGTGGACAGAGACTTGCTACGGACCAATCAAATGTTAGGGAATTGTGTAAATATTTTTGTGCTGGAATGATAGCACAAATGTTCACCATGATGAGACTGCGAGTCTCGCGCAAGACACAGGGGCCCACTTCACTAAACCTTGTACCATTTGGTGTTCATATTTAATGACCCGTACATGTAGGCACAGGCGATCGGCATGTTGATAGGATAGTGTATTATACTTTTTTAGACATGTAGAAAAAAATAAAATGCAGTCAACTGACTGCATTTTATTTTTTATCTACATGTCTAAAACAGAAAATACACTATCCTATCAACATGCCGATCGCCTGTGCATGTAGGTAGCACATGATGGCATTAATGGACCATGTTAATGTATGAAGTTTAGTGAAATGTGTCTCAGGTCTGTAACTCAAAGGTCGAAGCCACACTTAAAGGTCAAATATCAAAAATGAGAAAATTCTTGTCCAGGCTGTAGCTTTGTCATGGATGGAGAGATTTCAGTAAGTGTGTAAGTGCACACACGAATGAACACGACAGGTTGGTACCAACCTGTCGTGTTCGTTCGTGTGTGCACTTACACGCTGACCCCACTGTAGAGGTCAAATGTCCAGTCATGGTCAACCTTATCCCATCGCGTAGCATATAGGGATGCAAACATTGTCTGTTTGTCCGTCCGTCCGTCTGTCCATGTCGTTGTCCATCACGTATTCCATTCTGCTAAAACTTCTTTACTGTATGATCAATTGGCTTGAAACTTAACCCTTACTACGATGAATTAAATGTTGTCGTCTGCTGGAAATGGTTTATTTTCAATATTTCTCGACAAAAATCTGGTTTTGACAGCACATGAGAATCGTCTCCATCGGAGACGATTCTCATGTGCTGTCAAAACCATTTTTTTGTTAAGAATTAAAGCAAAAATTAAAAACAGCAGACTGCAATTTCCGTCAACAGCGTAGGAAGGGTTAATGTGCACGACATCATCATCCAGATGTTTATTCCCCGCCCCATCTATGCGCGCGCCCCATGCCCAAGGTCAAATGACTTTGTCATTTCCGGTTCTTTAAAATCCGTGCGTGTTTCTCCATTCTCCTATTACGTATTTACCATATGAAGAATTGGTTTGAAACGTCATGTGCATGTTTATCATCATCGTTAGTTTGAATTACCGCCCCACCCAGGCTCCCCCGTGTCCACAGTCAAGGTGAAATGACTTGACTTATTTACCATATCAACACTGATTGGCTTGAAACTTTATGTCCTACCACTACAGGAATGGGGTATATGCCGTTGCCGGCATTCTCGTCATATTTGAGGCTCAAATTTTATAAATATCCACAAACACTGCTTGAGAGATCCAGGTATCCTCTAGATAATTACCGTATTTGGTGTTGTTACGTCCAGTGCAATTTTTGATACTTGTACATGTTCAACGTTAGATTTGTGATATCATACGGTAGTTTATAGGTACGTGCATGTGCGTAATTATAAACATGTTTGTGTAGATTTCCTGGTTATAAGACTGCTACACGTTTATCCTTTTCGACCCTAAATAACTGGAATATATCTCGACACATTAGTTTGCGACCGACCAGTTCAGTCGTTACAAAATGATTTTCAGACTTGTCCATTTATAAATAGACAGTGTTTTTTTTTCTAAACAAATATGAAAATTACTTGCAAAAAGTGCAGATCTTGATGAGACGGCTCGTCACGAGACTCATCTGGATCTACACAGTTTACAAACACTGCTATATCTGTATGTAATGTTGAAAGGGTTAAGAAATAAACTAGAAAATATATTGGAAACATTGCAGATGGCATGTGCCACTTATTTCTTACTCATTCTGGTACCGGAATCCGACTGGAGACCTGGTTTGGCCCTCACATACGTCTTGTGTCATTTTGTATGTGACAGTTGAATCTGGTTATACCCCTTATGTGAGTATTACGATATTCGTAATCCTATTTTAGGGGAAGGGGCCAAGTGACTTGGTGTGGTATGGACCTGGCACCAGGTCAGGTTATTCTAATTTCAGGGCTGAATATATTTGTTCTCGATGTGTTTTGTAAATATTCTGTTCTGATTTTGGGATTTTCCCCCCAAAGCAGCAGGTTAAAATGGGATCGAACCCGTTTGCCCGGCTTTACATGACCTTAGCTGTTGATAGGCCGTTAAACACTAATAAATAAACAAAAAAAAATCAAAAAAAATCATTCTGGCCGATTAATGTATAGGTACTAGTCACGCGAGTATTCCTGGGGGTTGCAGGACCAGAGCTGCACATCTTGTGTATATGTTGTCATAGAGTGTATATAGCTATACATAATGTATATACATCCACACATGTACGTCTATACATACAATCTGTCGGTAATAAAACTTGTAAACTGTATGTGTGCGTTTTTCTCAGTTTTTGTATCCACATGCTTATTATACCCCCACCCCGCAACGAAGTTGTGGGGGGGGGGTATACTGGAGTCAGCTTGTCCGTCTTTCCGTCCGTCACAAAACTTAACAATTGTAAATTTCCTTTTAACTTCTCTTTCCCTTTGCGGAAATCTTTCATATTTTACCCGCCCCTTCTCTGACACTCATACATCACTCATACATCATTCTGCAACAAACCTATGACCCCCACCCCCATTTATGCCAGGGGTCGAGGTCACGGACATAGAAACTTAGAAAAAAACGAAAACTTAACAATTGTAAATTTCTTACTTCTCTTTCCCTTTGCGGAAATCTTTCATATTTTACCCACCCCTTCTCTGACACTCGTACATCATTCTGCAATAAACCTACGACCCCCATTTATGCCAGGGGTCAAGGTCACGGAATTATAAACTTAGAAAAAAACTAAAACTTAACAAATGTAAATTTCCTTATAACTTCTCTTTCCCTTTGCTGAATGCAGTGATATTTTACCCGGCCCTTCTCTGACACTCGTACATCATTCTGCAACAAACCTACGACCACTTCTCTTTCCCTTTGCGGAATGCAGTGATATTTTACCCGGCCCTTCTCTGACACTCATACATCATTCTGCAACAAACCTACGACCCCCATTTATGCCAGGGGTCAAGGTCACGGACTTAGAAACTTAGAAAAAAAGAAAAAGTTTACTTCTGCTTCCCTACACGCAGTAACTTCATATTTCACTGGGGCATGTAATATTATCATTCCCACCAAGTTTCTTCAAAATCTGCCTGGCGGTTCAAGAGAAGAAGATTTTTTAAGAATTTATGCTATTTTTAGACGGCGGCCATCTTGAATTAGCGATAACGTCTATTTTAACAAATCTGAAAAAGCTTCACCCATGGACCCCATCTGAAATGTTGTTAACACACTATAAACACATCATTTTGGGCGGTTGGTTGGGAGAATGTGAAGGATAATTTAACGATCGGTGTCAATCCTTACTGGAATGTCGACTTAGCAGTACATGGTTTGGCCTTCATTTACATTTTCGGCCTTGTACTTGAGAGCTGAACCCTGTTGTGTTATGCCCATTAAAGAATAATAAGCTTTTAACAGCTGAGCGATACAGGGCCATCATGGCCCTCTTGTTATTTTAAATTATAGTACATTTATGAGTAGAGGGTAATTATTTTGCTGCATCAATAATGGTGCTCCACTGAAGGAATAGAGAATGATATATGCCCTGATCACACTGCATGCATGCAAAAACTGATCTGGCACTATGATGGTCGCATATGTTGTAGGGTCCTTTTTCCAGCCGGGCACCATATATGCATGTGCATTCACATTCACACACATTACATTTGACACCTGAGTTTTATTTCACCAGCACAGATTCTGTATGGGACATAGGCTGAGAAAATGGACCTTACACAATTTAGGATAATTAACATAGATATATTCCTTTTTTATTTTAAATTATAGTACATGTATCAGTAGAGGTTAATTATTTTGCTGCATCAATAATGGTGCTCCACTGAAGGAATAGAGAATGATGTAGGCCCTGATCAGACTGCATGGATGCAAAAACTGATCTGGCACTATGATGGTCACATATGTTGTAGGGTCCTTTTTTCAACCGGGCACCATATATATATAATTCCAGCACAAAAATATTTACACAATTCCCTAACATTTGATTGGTCCGTAGCAAGTCTCTGTCCAGAATTTATATCCCAGTAAACTCCATTCCGAACTACTTTCCGTAACCGTCAGGCGCAGTTAAAATAATTCTTAAGAAAACGGAAAATAGACACATTTTCTTGATGAATTTATTTCAAATACTGGAATTATAAGGAATGAATGGCCTTTTTGTGGAATTTATCGGGGATATAAACTTGGAAAAGTCACGGGAATACTGGACGAGGCCTTCAGTATTCCCGCGACTTTTCCAAGTTTATACCCCGATAAATTCCACAAAAAGGCCATTCATTCCTATAATATGCCTGTGCATTCACACAAATTACTCCATTACCATTCACACGACAAACATCAAATCATTCATTTATATTTTCCTAACATTCTGGATTTTGAACAAAGGTAAGTTGTTTTATATAATATTTGTAATGTTTCATGTACATTTATGTGTTCCTTTTGTGTGCATCTCTCTTTCATGCCTGCAGAATCTTTAAAGGGGGATAACGGGTTGTTTTTTGTTTGGGGTCTAATTTAAGATATATGATAATACTATAACGGCTGCGTTGTTTGTACTTACACCGATATTGGTACATACACATCAAATTTTGTTAACTTGTTGAACACAACAGGGTAGAAATCATACATGTATGTACATATATTGGTGGAAATAGAAACAACCAAGCCATTAATCATCATCTATATTTTCTTCCTATAACACACAAACATGCAGCCCTGATGCCAAGGTCAAGGTCAAATTACAAGGTCAAATTTTTGGTAATGTTTTTCAAATATTTGCAGTGAAGTTTTCCGGTACCCATTATCTCTACGACCTCAAACTTTTTCATATTTTTTCATTCAAATTTTAACTACCAAATATCCCAACAATAAGTTGGATTTGCTTTAAACATCACATACTTCTTTACCTTCATCAATATTTTCATTCTGTAGCCCTCCCATATTTGTCGTTGGAAATGCGATCGAAAGCTATGCAATTGAAAACAGTGGAAATGAGGTTGCTTCACGTGGCATGTCGTTAAAACATCCGGAAGTCCGTATACAGATATTTACATTTTTGAATGTTTAAACTCAATTATATGTTCAATAATAATGTATATTTTTATCCTGGAATTGCATGACGTTACATAATTGCTCCGCTGACGCTTTTATGACGTTGCCATGGAAGCTTTAACTTCTCAAATAGTGTTATATGTGACTATTGTCTTCAGACATTATGTATAGTAAATAAGTCTTTAACTTGTTAAAGCTTTACTTCATTTGATAAACTAATACAAAAGTTATGGTAATTGTCCTAAAACTTTATGATCACCCCTCGTACATAGCGCTTATGCTATAAAACTATTTTCACCCAAAATTCTGATTTAAAATTCAACTAATATCCATTATCTACATACCATTATTGTCGCACCTGCTATAGCAGAAAGAAGGCGGCTATAATCGGTGGATTTTCCGTCGTCATAAGCGATTTTCTTGTCCACGCAATAACTCAAGTTCTGCTTGGCTCATCTTAATCTTATTTTGTATACACCTTTGTCACGAGAAGAGGAAAAAGCCTATTAATTTTGAAATGTTTTCCATGACTTATCTCCCCTTGCCGGACAATTTTAATTTTCACACTCTGTATCCTTGTCCACGCGATAACTTGAGTTCTATTTTGCCGATCTTCATCAAATTTTGTATACGGCTTTGTCACGACAACAGGACGAATCCTATTGATTTTGAAATATTGTCCATAACTTATCTCCTCTTGGCGGCCATTTTTAATTTTCACACTCCGTATCCTTGTGCACGCGATAACTCAACTTCTGCTTGACCGATTTTAATCAAATCTTGTGTACAGCTTTGTCACAACAACATAAAGAAGCCTATTGATTTTGAAATGTTTACCATGACTTATCTCCCCTTGGCGGCCATTTGTAATTTTCACACTCTGTATTCTTGTCCACGCGATAACTCAAGTTCTGCTTGGCCGATTTTAATCAAATCTGGTATACAGCGTTGTCACGACAAGACGAAGAAGCCTATTGATTTTGAAATGTTTACCATGACTTATCTCCCCTTGACGGCCATTTGTAATTTTCACACTCTCTATTCTTGTCCACGCGATAACTTGACTTCTACTTTGCCGATCTTCATCAAATTTTGTATACAGCTTTGTCACGACAAGAGGAAGAAGCCTATTGATTTTGAAATGTTTACCATGACTTATCTCCCCTTGGCGGCCATTTGTAATTTTCACACTCTGTATCATTGTCCACGCGATAACTCAACTTACACTTGGCCGATCTTCATCAAATTTTGCATAGAGCTTTGTAACGACAAGAGGAAGAAGTCTATTGATTTTGAAATATTTCCCATGACTTATCTCCCCTTGGCGCCCATTTTCCTGTCCACGCGATAACTCGAGTTCTACTTGGTCGATCTTAATTAAATTCATACGCCATTTTTGTTTCCATCGGGCTGTTTTATTGTCGCACCTGCTTTACGCACCTGCTTTAGCAGAGGACGGCTATAGTCGGCGGATTTTCCGTCGTCGTCGTTGTCGTCGTCGTCGTAAGCGTTTTTTGGTGCAACACCGCTTCCGTGGCGGAATTTTTGTAACAAAAGTATAAACCAAGTTTTGATATTCATCTATTAGAATTAATAGAAAGCTGGTATAACGAAGGTAAACATACATTCCAGCTCGCATACTATCATTTTCAGATAAAAGACTATGTCAGCACATATGGAGAGTGCGATGGTGGTTCCAGTTGAAAAAAGCAAACTAGACATTTTAGAAGATGGTTTGGATAATAATTTGGAATATATAGACATCACTATGAAAGCTGCCATGTTCAGCATCTCGGACCAAAATTCAAAGGAAGCCACACAAACATTGAAGAAAACATGTTGCCTATTACAGGCTCACAAATCCAAGTCGAGTTTCTTGATTTCTGGAATAAGGAAATAAATGTTGGCGACTCAGCAGACACTTCGCCAGCTGTCGCATAACAATACAAGCTGCCGAAACAAGTTGTTGGATGCCCAACGCCTTATTGAGGAACAAAAAGACAAATTTGCAAAATTAGACATGTCACTCTCATCAATGATTTTCGATGAGGTTTTAAGTGATGAGCAAGTTCTTAGTGATATTTCCCCATAAAATGTACAAATATAATATCTATTCCCTCATTATTATACCCCCGGTATACAAAGTATGTGAAGAAGTATATTCATTATCTTCACCTTTTTAGCGCACCTTCCGCAGTAGGGGGTGCTTATGGCGTACCTCCGGTATCGTAGGCGTCCATATGTCCATCCGTCCGTTCGTCTGTCTGTTCAAGCTCATGAGAGGTACATTATGTGTCTAAAAGTGTCCATAGAAATGATGTCACTTAGACCTCTATGAGCTTACTCCGTCTTTCTATATCTGTTTTTTTGCATTGTGCGACTTTCTTGTGTCTTTTTTAATTCAAAACTTTAACGCTTTGGTAATTGGCTCATATTTTCTGCTTCCTTGCTTGGATATGCTTCATATTTCACATACACATGATTGCTCTACAGTTTCTCTGATGCTCTGCGACAAATTCACACTTGTGCCATGCCCCCTAAACTCGAGGTTAACGTCACATGCTTAGTGCGTCACAAAACTTCAACGCTCGGGTAAATTGGCCATATTTTCTGTTTCCCTGCCCTGATCTGCTTATATTTCATACACATATTGCTCGAAGGGTCATCTAATGCCCTGCGACAAATCCCCGCTCGTGCCACGCCTCCTAAGACCAGGCTCAAAATCACATATTTAGTGTGTCACAAAACCTTAACGCTCAGGTAAATTGATCATATTTTCTGTTTCCCTGCCCTGATCGGTTTCATATTACATACACACATTGCTCTAAGGGTCCTCTAATGCCCTGTAACAAATCCACACCTATGCCCGCCCCCATGCTCAAAGTCACCTACTTTGTGTGTCACAAAACCATAACGCTTATAACGCTTGGAATAAATGGCCCATATTTTCTGTTTCTTTTTTTCGAATGGAATGGAATGGTGCTTAACGGCCCATCAACACAAAAGAGTATCATTTAGGACCAAGCAATGTAGATGAAGAATAAAAATAATAGTAAAATAGTATGCTAGATGTGATTAGGGTAAACAAAAATTCGAATCTACTTCATATTTCACGCGCGCATTGCTCCAACAGCCCCCTATCGCCGACCTACATGGTTTGGTCATCTTGTACCGTTTTTGCCCCCTGGTACTTGACAGCTAAATCCTGTTATGCTCGATTAGGAAATAATATTCTTATAGCTAATCCTATTACTTTGGGGCAAGAGCTAAGTGACTCTGGTGTGGCATGGACCTGGCATCAGGTCAGGATATTCAGATTTCAGGACTGAATATATAGTTTATGTAAATATCCTTTACTGTCTCCGTTACTGTTTTGCACTGTTATTGTTTTGCAATGTTATATTACTACATTGCTGATGCTAAACTGATCGATTTCATGCATAGTAGTATGCACCAACCAATGTCTTCCCCACCCTGTTCTATTTCCCGGGCCCCCTCCCCCAATGGGCAGGGAAGACATTGATTGATAGGTGCATTGCACTAATGTACCCTGATACAATTTTCTAGAAAATTGACACAAATTCTAACAGCATGCATTGATTAGGGCATGTGTAAAATTTTCTTTTATGTTACAAAAGGGAAGTGGCGTTTAGTACGGTGGAGGTAATTATTAATAATTATGCATACCAGATATGATTGAAGATGCTATTTCCAAGGATTAACACATGATTATTGTCAAGTTCTCCGGACCATACAGCATATTTTTTCTCCGGACCATACAGCATAATTATGTAAGTAATACATAGTCGCTGGTCAATCTACACATGTTCTTCAACTATAAGTTGACATATACATACAAACTAGACAAAGTCAAGGATGCGATCCTTGGAAATCGCTCTGAATACAACTACCAGACAAGTACATCACGTACAGGGTTTTATTCTGTTTGTTCATCTGTGTCACAGACTGTCAAAATCGTCACAGTAAATAGAAAGGTATAATAATGTAAAATTTATTTCATGCAGTTTATAATCATATCTCAGAATTTACTGGCTGATCAAGATGTCCATTGGATGGAAAAATAACGACAGTCATTTTCATCTAAACATTTTCTATAAATGTTGTTTTTGACACTTATTATAACATTATTAACTTTTTCTTTTTTTTCAGACAATGGATGATGTCATGTTGGGAAACAAAGGTGCTCATTCCTATAATGGGAATATAGTGTCCCAAAACTGCAACAAACCATTCACGACCGACCACAGACTGGCTGTGATCTATGCGGGAAGACCTACAGCACAATGCAGCGCCTTGAAGGTCACAACTGCAGCCAGACCTGTGGCAACACTACCACGGCGGCTCCACCAGAACGTGTTGAGTGCATATTTTGTCGCAAATCGTATTCTACCAAGTGCACATTGAAAAGACACAAATGTGGACACTGCCAGGACTGTGAGATCACATTTAGTTCTTATCAAACATTGACAAATCATGTCTGCACATCAAAAGTCAACATATGTGAATCTTCCGCCAAGGACAAGACAATGGAATGGTGCTTAACGGCCCATCAACACAAAAGAGTATCATTTAGGGCCAAGCAATGTAGATGAAGAATAAAAATAATAGTAAAATAGTATGCAATATGTGATTAGGGCAAAAATATTAATATGATGAACAATATATATATAGAAATATAAAACGTGTATAGAAATATAAAATTATAGAAATATGAGACATGTATGCAATGATAAAATTAAATCTTCCGATACAAGTTAGTTTCATGGAGAAAGCGAAGCAAACCTTCAATGTTCTCCACCTGGAATAGCTCCGCAAGTGAAGTAACATTGAAGTGTTTGCCTCGAATATCGGCAAAATCGATACAGTCCAGTAGGATGTGTTGCACGGTAAATGCGCTGTGGCATGGAATGGAATGGAATGGTGCTTAACGGCCCATCAACACAAAAGAGTATCATTTAGGGCCAAGCAATGTAGATGAAGAATAAAAAGAATAGTAAAATAGTATGTTACATGTAATAATCAATCAGATGATAAGGTAAAAATATTAATATGATAAATAATATAAATGAACAACGTGTATAGAATTATAAAAGTATAATAATGAGAAACATGTATACAATGATAAAATTAAATGTTCCGATACAAGTTAGTTTCATGTAGAAAGTGAAGCAAACCTTCAATGTTCTCCACCTGGAATAGCTCCGCAAGTGAAGTAACACTGAAGTGTTTGCCTCGAATATCGGCAAAATCGATACAGTCCAGTAGGATGTGTTGCACGGTAAATGCGCTGTGGCATGGAATACACCATGGACGCGGCTCACCTTTGAGCATATACGAATGCGTTAGTCGCGTATGTCCAATGCGCAATCGACTAAGGACAACTTCATCCCGGCGTAAAGGACAAGACAAAAACAATACCTCAAACTCATAAAACAGACAAGAGAGATACATACAGTAATCCTTCTGAAAAGGACAACCCAAAGACAAAATGTAAACCTTCTGAAAAGGACAATCCCACTACGAAATGTCAGCCTTCTCAGCAGGACAATCCCAATACAAAATGCCAATTTTCTCAACAGGACAATCCCAATACAAAATGTCGATCTTCTCAACAGGACAATCGAAAGACAAAATGGCAACGTTTTCAACAGGACAACCCAAAGACAAAATGTCAACGTTCTGAACAGGACAATCGAAAGACAAGATGTCCACCATCTCAGCAGGACAACCCAAAGACAAAATGTCAATGTTCTGAACAGGACAACGGAAAGACAAAATGTCAACCATCTCAACAGGACAACCCAAAGACAAAATGTCAACCATCTCAACAAGACAACCGAAAGACAAAATGTCAACGTTCTCAACAGGACAACCAAAAGACAAAATGTCAACCATCTCAACAGAATGACCCAAAGACAAAATGTCAACGTTCTCAACAGGACAACCCAAATACAAAATGTCAACCATCTGAACAGGATGACCCAAAGACAAAATGTCAATCATCTGAACAGGACAGGACAACCGAAAGACAAAATGTCAACGTACTCAACAGGACAACCCAAAGACAAAATGTCAACGTTCTCAACAGGACTATCCAAATGCAAAATGTCAACCATCTGAACAGGACAATCCAATACAAAATGTCAACGTTCTGAACAGGACAATCCAAACAAAAAATGTCAACCGTCTGAACAGGACAACCCAAAGACAAAATGTCAGCCTTCTCAAAAGGACAATGTGCCAACAATACCCAATAAGTCTGAACATTCTCAGAAGATCAAATCCGAAACAAAACATACCAACTCACAATCTCCTCAGAAGGATGATAATGTGATTTGCATGGGTATGGACATTATTGGCATTATCATGTTTGAACCTGTTGATGTTCAATGGCAGAATGAGAAATGTATTGAACTTGATAAAACATTTCACATATACATTAACATCAATATTGCCCATGAGCATATACAACCAGTACCTTTGGACAATCCTGGCCAGATTTACAGTGTGAAAAGAGATGGTAACTGTTTCTTTAGATGTATATCGTTCTTTCTGACTGGTTGCCAGGACTACCATGTTCAACTTCGGCAAATACTTATACATCATATGTGTAGCAACCCACTTGTATTGCAAAAAGTATTACCTGAAAATACAACCATGTCTGCATACATTACACGCTCACACATGCTCACAGACAGTGTATGGGTAACCCATGTTGAAATCTTTGCCATAGCACATATGCTTCACACATATATTTATACGTATACACAATCTACCACTGGCATGAAATGGTTGAAGTACTCTGGAACATATGTGGATTATCAACTGACAGTATCAAGACTGTCGCTGTACATATACCATAATGGAGGTAATCACTATAACGTTGTTAGATCTGTACAAACATCCACCAATGCTGTGAATGTTCCTAGTACATCTGAAAATATCCTCATGTACAGAGAAATTGTACACCAAGCTACTCTTACACGAGTTCAACAATTAAGTGCTTATGCCATTGACAAAACAAGCGAAAATACAAAACGACAATCAAGAGCAAGAGCTAAGCGATCAGAATCTAAGAAGGATGTCGACAAAGCAAAAAATGCTTGCAGAAAATCGAGAGCACGGCAACAGACATCTCAGTCCGAGAAACAGCAGGACAAAGCCAAAGATGTTGAAAGAAAAACTCGATCCTGGCAACAAAGATCTCAATCCATGAAACAGCAATACAAAACCAAAGATCTTGACAGACAATCCAAAGCACGGCAGCGGAGATCTCAGTCCGAGAAAGACCAGGACAAAGCAAAAGATGTTGAAAGAAAATCTCCAGCCTGGCAACAGAGATCTCAATCCATGAAACAGCAATACAAAACCAAAGATCTTGACAGAAAATCCAGAGCACGGCAGCGGAGATCTAAGTCCGAGAAAGACCAGGACAAAGCCAAAGATGTTGAAAGAAAATCTCGAGCCTGGCAACAGAGATCTCAATCCATGAAACAGCAATACAAAACCAAAAATGTTAACAGACAATCCAGAGCACGGCAGCGGAGATCTCAGTCCGAGAAAGACCAGGACAAAGCCAAAGATGTTAAAAGAAAATATCGAGCCTGGCAACAGAGATCTCAATCCATGAAACAGTAATACAAAACCAAAAATGCTAACACACAATCCAGAGCACGGCAGCAGAGATCTCAGTCCGAGAAAGACCAGGACAAAGCCAAAGATGTTGAAAGAAAATCTCGAGCCTGACAACAGAGATCTCAATCCATGAAACAGCAATACAAAACCAAAGATCTCGACAGACAGACAATCCATAGCACGGCAGCGGAGATCTCAGTCCGAGAAAGACCAGGACAAAGCCAACGATGTTGAAAGAAAATCCAGAGCACGTCAGCCGAGATCTCAGTCCGAGAAAGATGAGGACACAGCCAAAGATGTTCAAAGACAATTCAGAGCACGGCAACGTAGATCACATGCTTTGAAGGAATTAAAGAAAACAAAAGATGCCACACGTAAATGTTTGGCACGGCAACATAGACTACAAACTAAGATCAACTAGGAGAAAGCAAAAAATGCTGCCAGGAAATGTAGACTACGTCGGTCAAGAAACTCATGTTTCAGAAAATATCAAAGATAAAGCTAGAAAGGAACGACAAAGGAAACCAGCAGATTCTATGGAAGAAGCTGTCAATATTTTTAAGATAGAAATACAAAATGGACCTACTTACATTTGCACGTGCTGTAACAGACTGCTTTTTAGAAGCACAGTATCGTGATACAGTGACAGTAACTATACAAGAACAAAGCAAGAACTTTTGAATCAGTGTCGCACAGCTAAACTTTCTGCTGATAATATAGAATACATATGCAGTATGTGTAAACGTTCGCTACAAAGAGGCAATATGCAAATGGGTTAGAAGTGGATGATGTGCCACACAAATTACAGGACCTCACATCTTTAGAAAGTATCTTCATTGCGAGACGAATACCATTTTTGAAATTACTGCACTTCCTCGTGGAAAACAGAAGGCAATCCATGGCTGTGTGGTCAACATTCCAGTTGATCCGCAACAGTCTGTGGCAGTTTTACCCCGAATTCCATCCTCGGATGCTGTCATTACTGTGAAGCTTAAACGGAAATTACAATATCGGGGTCATGTGATTATGCAAAACATACGACCATTTAAGATCAAGCAAGCCCTTCATGTCTTGAAGTATGGTATTAAAAATCCACACTATGAAGATGTCATTATAAATGATGAATGGGAAGACAATAGTTTGGATGCGTTTCCAGATGTTTGGAGTGCTTTGACACAATATACAGAAATCCATGAAACAGATGAAGCAGATGCTCTTACTGATAACATTGATCACAATACGGACCAGCCTAAAGATGACGATCAAAACAGTAATGACAGCACTGTTGACAATACCGGTGACGACTTGTATGTTGAAGATGAAAGGAGCAAACTTAGTGGCCTACCTTATGACTCGTGTATGCAGCCCAAAGACATAACATAACAGCCGACAACAATATGCTCTTGAATATTGCCCCAGGAGAAGGAAAGCGGCCTCAGCCCTTTCATACAGATGAGCATGCGGAAGAATTAAGCTTCCTACAACTATTTCCAACTGGCCGTTTTGGGTTCTCAATGAAACGAAAACAGAAATTTACACAGAAAAAATATTTCCAGTCTAGACTTCTACACTGTGATGGAAGGTTTGACAAAAATCTAGAATATATTTTCTACGCTCAGTACCGGTCAGAATCAAAAGACATAGGCGATTGCTTGGCAATCTCCCTTAGAAAAGGAAAACAACAACATATTACTGCTAGTCAGCTGAAAGACAAGGTATCAGATTTCATTCGAAGTGACTTGGGAATACATTTTCTGCAAAAGGTCAGAGGCTCTCCTGCGTATTTCAATAAAATGCTATACGATTTGCTGGGGATGATTCGACAACTTGGAGCATGCACTTGGTTCATCACGCTCTCCGCCGCAGACCTCAAGTGGACGGACACCATACGAGCCATACCTTGCCAGCGAGGCCAGATACTGGGTGATGAAGAGGTACATAATCTCTCTTGGGAAGAAAGGTGCACGTGGCTTCGTTCTAACCCTGTGACCGCTGCCCGTCACTTAGATCATAGGGTGCAACTAGTTCTGAAGCATGTACTGCTCAACAATCGTCTCAAACCACTTGGAAAGATCACAGATTATAAATATCGAATTGAGTTCCAACAACGTGGATCCCCACATGTTCACATGTTGGCTTGGGTGGAAGATGCTCCAAATTTTGAAAACAATTCAGAAGACGAGATACAAGCCTTTGTTGACAAGCATATCACATGCTCTATTCCAGGTGATGATGAGGATCTTTATAATCTCTTTGGACATGTGCAAATACACACACATTCTGTTGCATGCAGAAAACATGGGAAGAAATGCAGGTTCCATTTTCCACGACCACCTGTAAGACGGACGATCGCAGCATCACCTCCAGTCGAGCCAGTCCCCTCCCATCAACAGGACCTATACACGGATACGCTACAAGCTGTCTAGGAGCAACTAGAGAAACTAGACATAAACACAAACATGTCCTTTGACACACTGCTAGCAGAAGCCAATGTTTCTGAGGAGACGTACATACAAGCCCTACGGTGGATTAAAACTAAAAGTGGGCACCCAGCAATATTACTGGAACGAAAACGTTGTGAAGTGTCAATCAAAAGTTACAATTCTGTGTTGATAAAAGCATGGGAGGCCAACATAGATGCCCAGTTTGTAACAAATGTATACCAATGCGTAATGTATGTGGCGTCCTACATATCAAAGTCCGAAAAAACACTGGGAGACGTCATCAAGGCTGTTAGTGAATCGGGACAACATTTGGGTCCAAAAGAGTCCATGACGCATGTCGCAAAGAAATTCTTAACACACCGGGAAATCAGCGCACAAGAGGCAGTTTACCGACTGTTGTAATTGCCACTGACCAAAGGCTCTCGTCAAGTGATATTCGTCCCAACAGACTTACCTGCCAACAGGACTCGGCTCTTTAAGCCGATGAAAGTGATTGAGGCACTTGATGATGATGACCCAGATGTCTTCCAAACAAACATACTCGATGGCTACCAGGCTCGACCATCTGTGTTAGAAGGACTTTGCCTAGCAGATTTTGCTTCTACATACTCGGTTACAGCAAAACCACCGAAAGACGACATTCACCCAGACCTAACTGATGAGGAAGAGAACGCAGAAAAAACGCCACTGCTGAAATCCATCAAGCTGAATAACGACTTGGGTCACATGGTTCTTTGAAATACACCTGCCATTATACGCTCACATCAGTTCTCTGAGGCGAAAGACCCGGAACAATATTACCATGCCCAGTTACTACTATACCATCCCTGGCGAGACGAAGCGGGAGATTTATGCCAATCAACATATCACACTTTCTACCTCGCTAATCTACCAAAGGTTGAGGAAAATAGAGCCCGGCATCAATATCACTCTGAAGAAGTGTCTGCAGCAGTGGATGATCTAGCAGAGTATGGAGCACCCGAGGATGCCTGGGCAGATTTCGCTCCTCAGGCTGAACAAGCAAGACATGATGACACACACGAAGGTGCCCATCCTGATCCCAACAGTGTCCTCAATGCCTTCGATGCTAACCAGGACCGACAAGCTGCCAGAGACCTCGGCCTCATTCCGCATGAATATGTGCATCTTACGGAGCAGATGACCAATGCGCAGTGGTTTCAGATGATACTCTCCCAAAATCCAGGTCAGGCACAGCTTCATAGGTTCATTGTAACCTGGTGCACCCTCATGATGTTGACACACAGAAGCAACACACCTGACCCTTTCCATATTTTTCTTACAGGCGGAGCTGGTTCAGGAAAAAGTCATCTGGTCAGGACTATTGTATACAAACCTGTTCTCTAGAAACAACCAGAAAGGAGAAACGCATATTCTGGTTTGTGCTCCTACTGGTGCAGCAGCTTACAGCATATACGGATACACTCTCCATGCCGCTTTCCTTCTACCATTGACTATCACCAAGCATGATGACTACATTCACCTTTCCAATGAAAAGTTGGCTGGTCTGAAAGAAAGCATTGGCAACTTAAAGGTTTTAGTCATTGATGAAATATCAATGGTTGGTTCAGACATGCTTCTGACTATACACAGGCGCCTCATGCGACATCATGGGAAATGACAGACCATTTGGGGGCATTTCAGTATTGGCTGTTGGAGACTTGTTACAGCTACCACCAGTTGGACAAAGAGCTGTCTTCTCGGTGCCCACTGACGAATTGGCAGCCATATATGGGTCACTCTGGCAGACCCATTTCGAGTTACTGGAGCTGACGGAAATAGTACGGCAGAAAAATGATTGTACCTTCGCGTCTCTTCTGAACAGCCTGGACAGTTCTACACTGCTATCAGTAGAACAAAAACTCTAGAAGGCCTAGTTATCCTTGGAGATATGGGAAATGGAAAGAAAATCAAAGTCAACAGGAAGTCACTAGCAGAATGGAATGGTGCTTAACGGCCCATCAACACAAAAGAGTATCATTTAGGGCCAAGCAATGTAGATGAAGAATAAAATAGTATGTTACATGTGATAATCAATCAGATGATAAGGTAAAAATATTAATATGATAAATAATATAAATGAACAACGTGTATAGAATTATAAAAGTATAATAATGAGAAACATGTATACAATGATAAAATTAAATTTTCCGATACAAGTTAGTTTCATGTAGAAAGTGAAGCAAACCTTCAATGTTCTCCACCTGAAATAGCTCGCAAGTGAAGTAACATTGAAGTGTTTGCCTCGAATATCGGCAAAATCGATACAGTCCAGTAGGATGTGTTGCACGGTAAATGCGCTGTGGCATGGAATACACCATGGACGCGGCTCACCTTTGAGCATATACGAATGCGTTAGTCGTGTATGTCCAATGCGCAATCGACTAAGGACAACTTCATCCCGGCGTACATGTCTGTAGCCAGGAATGGAATGGAATGGAATGGTGCTTAACGGCCCATCAACACAAAAGAGTATCATTTAGGGCCAAGCAATGTAGATGAAGAATAAAAAGAATAGTAAAATAGTATGTTACATGTAATAATCAATCAGATGATAAGGTAAAAATATCAATATGATAAATAATATAAATGAACAACGTGTATAGAATTATAAAAGTATAATAATGAGAAACATGTATACAATGATAAAATTAAATTTTCCGATACAAGTTAGTTTCATGTAGAAAGTGAAGCAAACCTTCAATGTTCTCCACCTGGAATAGCTCCGCAAGTGAAGTAACACAGAAGTGTTTGCTTCGAATATCGGCAAAATCGATACAGTCCAGTTGGATGTGTTGCACGGTAAATGCGCTGTGGCATGGAATACACCATGGACGCGGCTCACCTTTGAGCATATACGAATGCGTTAGTCGTGTATGTCCAATGCGCAATCGACTAAGGACAACTTCATCCCGGCGTACATGTCTGTAGCCAGGAATCCATTCGCCCAGAGTCGGTTTCACAGCATGAAGTTTATTATCTGTGAGCAGATCCCACTGGATCTGCATTGTATCGGAGATGAATGAGTTGATGGATGATTTAAAATCATGATAGCAAACAGGAAAATGAGAAGTTGGTAGATCCAGGGCGGCCTTGGCAGCACTATCTGCCCTGTCGTTGCCCTTGATACCAGTATGACTGGGTAGCCAACAAAAAATAATGTCCTTGCCAGACGAAAGTAAAATATGGTGTAGCTCTATGATTTGGCGGATAAGTGGATGTTCAAGCTTCATATTGTACAAAGCTTGTAGTGAAGATAATGAATCGGAAAATAAAATGAATTGCTTTCTCCAAGATATTTTCGCGAAATCAAGAGCAAGTAAAATCGCCCTCAATTCCGCAGAAAATATCGAAGATTTGTCTGGGAGTCTGGATTGAAGATCTCCCTCGGGGACAGCGGCAGCAGATGCTACCCGGTCCCCGATCTTTGAGCCATCAGTAAAAAGCGGAGTGTACGTATTGTATCTGTCTTTAATCTCAAGAAAAAGTGATTTAAAAATGGATGGATCAGTTGTTGCTTTCGTGTGCTGACTAAGATCGAAGATCACCTTGGGCTGCTCCAACTGCCACGGTGGAGTATCTGGAACAGCGTATTTGGCAATGTGATCCAGATCCAAGCCAGCATCGTGTATAAAAGGATCCATTCTCTTGCCGAATGGTGGCTTGAAGCTTGGTTTCTTATCGAATACAGCATCTGTAGTTCGATGAAAGACAGTGTTATAAGCTGGATTAGATGGATTGGAATGTAGTTTAGTGGCGTATTGCAAAGATAATTTGGTGCGCCTGTCGTGGGGAGAGAAGGCTCATTTGCTTCGGCATATAAGCTCTGTGCGTTAGATGTACGGAATGCACCCAGGCAGAGTCGTAAGCCTTGGTGATGTATTGGATCAAGCGTCCGAAGATCGGATTTACTGGCAGACCCATATACAGTGCATCCATAGTCTAGTTTTGAGCGAAATGTTGGCGGATGTAAAGGGCGGTGCTGCACCTTTTCGGGTCTGCACCCCAGTCATGATTTGCTACCACTCGCATTAAGTTGAGTGCTTTCTGGCATTTAGCTTTCAAGTATCGTAAATGGGGTTTAAAAGTGAGTTTAGGATCAAAGATAAGACCAAGAAACTTCTGCTCCCGAACAACTGGGATGGGATGTGTTCCCAGTTTAAGTTCGGGATCAGGGTGAAGACCGCGTCTTTTGCAAAAATGCATGCAGTTAAGTTTTAGATTTCGAAAACTTAAAGCCGTTTTCTGTGGTCCACTTGTTTATTCTATTGAGCTTCAGTTGTAATTGGCCGCTCAATAGTATGCATGTTCTTTGATTTGTAAACATATTAAAAATCATCGACATATAAAGAACAGTCAACACCTGGTTGCAGGCATTTTACAATATTATTCAGTTTAATGCTAAAAAGGGTAACAGACAATATACTTCCCTGCGGTACACCCATTTCCTGTTCATGGGGATCAGAAAGGGTTGTACCGACTCGGACTTGGAATTATCTGTCTTTCAAAAAATTAGAAATAAAATCAGGGAGATGACCCTTCAGACCGAGGTCATGAAGGTCCTTCATAATCCCATACTTCCACGTCGTGTCATATGCCTTTTCTAGGTAAAAAAATATGGCAACTATATGCTCATTGTTAACAAACCCGTCTCGAATGAATGCTTCGAGTCTTAATCAGATTATCGGCAGTGCTTCTCTGGCGACGGAATCCAGATTGATACTCAGATATCAGTCCATTGGATTCCAGAAACCAGACAAGCCTGTCGTTAATCATTCGTTCCATGGTTTTACAGACGCAGCTAGTAAGTGCTATGGGACGGTAACTTGATGGGTCGGTGTGATCCTTGCCTGGTTTGGGAACAGGTATGATTGTAGCTTCCCGCCATGAAGGCGGAAAGACGCCTTGTTCCCAAATGGTATTAAATATTTCAAGGAGGTTGTCTAAAGAGTGTTCAGGTAAATGTTTAAGCAGTTGGTAGTGGATATCATCAGGGCCTGCAGATGTATCATGTGCTTTCTCGAGGGAAGCTTTTAATTCCCTCATAGAGAAAGGAGCGTTGTAATGTTCTGAATTGTCTGAATTAAAATTAAGTTTAGTTTTCTCTTGCTCAGATTTCACCTTCAAGAACTCCTCAGAATAGTTATTACATGAGGAGTTCTTGGAGAAGGTATCTGCTAATGTGTTTGAAATGTCTGTTTTGGAAGATACTTTATGTCCTGCTTTGTTGAGGTGATTGATAGAAGTTGATTTACCTTTACCGTTTATCTTACGAATCATGTCCCATGTGGTTTTCATTTTAGATCGTGAATTCAACTTGGAGACAAAGTCCTTCTCTTGCTAGCTTTAATTGTGCGTCGAGCTTTCGCTCTAAAAATTCTATGAGCATTTAAATTATCTGGTGATGCGTTGTTATTGATTTGACGAATAGACTGCTTACGAGCAGTCATTGCCTCTTTGCATTCTTCGTCAAACCATGGTTTATTGACACGTTTGGGCTTTGCCGAGGTTTTTGGTATTGTCTTTTCTGCAATATCGTGTAAAAGGGAAACATAGTGTTCTAGTGGATCTTCCGCATCTCGAAAGCGATCAAAATCTAGTTCAATCATGCACATATTACGAAATGTGTCCCAATCGGCTTTATGTAATTTCCACCTCTGGACTCTGTCAGTGGATGGTGGTCCATTACTCTGCAAGAAGACAGGAAAGTGGTCACTCCCACATAGGTCGTCACCAACTTTCCACGTAAAGTCTAAATACAGAGAATGATGACACAGAATTAAATCCAGAGAGGAATATGAACCGGTTGCGGGATGTAAATATGTGCTCGATTTATCATTAAAAATGCTGAGATTGTGATCGGAAAGAAAATTTTCAATAAGTTCCCCCTTTTTGTTTGTGTCTTTACAACCCCAAAGCATGTTATGTCCATTAAAATCGCCAAGGAGAATGAAAGGCGAAGGGAGCTGAGAGACAAGATTATCTAGTTCTGATTTTAACAGGACTGCAGATGGTGGAATGTAGATAGAACATAATGTAATAGTCTTGTGAATCGTAACACTAACGGCCACAGCCTGAAGATTAGTGCTAAGATTCACGAGACTATGTGGGGTGCTCAAATTAACAAGGATTGAGACTCCACCAGATGCGCGTTCAGCGTTATCTGAACACTTACTGTATAGTGCATGTGATTTAAAAGAAAATGTATCGTCAACTTTCAGGAATGTTTCCTGAAGACAAACAGCAATGGGGTTGTGTTGAGTTAATAAAATTGTTAATTCATCACGATTTGCTTTAATTCCTCGACAGTTCCATTGGATAATAGTATCCATGTTTTATGTAGGTGGGAGTATGTGTTTGCGGGGTGGAACAGGTTTGGCCGTTGGAGTGTCAGAAGACTCTTCAGTCTCCATCGAGTCCAACGACTCAAACCTGTTCTTCAGTGGAATGGGGCCGTCTGTCCCTTTCTGCGATCCAGGGTCATCAGACCCTTTCTGCGATCCAGGGTCATCAGACCCTTTCCTGGGTGGTTTTGTAGGGATCCTCTCCATGGCAGTGGGCCTACGCCTGAGTGGTAGTGGAGAGGCCGACCTGTCATCCGGCCCTGCCGTGATCGCAGAGGAGACACGGCCGTGATTTGTTTCAAGGTCTTTTTAGCCCGACCTTTAGGGCTTTTGGAAGGCGCGACCTTTGAGGTTTTGCCTTCCGAAGGTTTTGATGTTGAGGCCTTTGGGCTCCGGCCTCGGGGAGATTGTGTAGATGAGTTAGATGTGGAAGGCTTGTAGTGTGGCGTATTATAGGTCCACGTTATAGTGGGGTGTTCAGCTGGTTTCCAAGAAACGTCCGTTTGAGTTGAAATACTTCTGCTGGGCTTGCGAGAGACTGCAGCCGAAGCGTAAGAAAAGCCAGGGATAGGAGTTGTTGGTATTTCAACAATCTTCCTGGCTTCAGGGAATGATATGTTGCGTGTATGTTTCACGCGAACTATCTCCTTCTCGATCTTCCACTTCGGGCAGTCTTTCGAATATGCCGAATGGTTACCATTACAGTTGACACAATGTTCAGCCTCCACACAGTTGTCATTACTGTGCTTGGCAATGCCACAGCGTGCACATGCAAGATCTCTCTTACATCTGTCTTTGTGGTGACCGTACAGTTGGCAGTTGTAACAACGCAACGGGTTGGGTATGTATGGGTCAACTGTGACGAGTAACCATCTGGTTAGTTTAAGTTCTTTTGGTAGTTCAGTCAGGTTGAAAGTTAGAATGAAGGTATTAGTCGGGACACTTTTCTATTAATCCTTCGAGCATCAGCAACTCCTTGTGGCTCGAGTTGTTCGATCACTTCTTGCTCACTTACATGAGCAAACTCCGGTGATCGGACAACTCCCTTGCAACTGTTCAAAGATTTATGCGGCTGGATGTCGACAGGGGTATCCAAGAACTTGGTACAAAGCAGTAGATTCTCTGCATGACTCTTTCTGTCAACTTCAATAAGAAGGTCACCAGAGCGCAACCGTTTCAAGTTCTTGGGCTCCCCTGCCACACTATTCAGTATCTTTGATAAAACAAAGACAGACAATTTGTCAAGAGGCTTGTCAAGTGTCAGTTGCATGGACCACAAGGAATCGAGGCCAAGTGGCTACATGCTGTAGTTCTGTTTGATGTTGTAGTGGTCGTTGAGGGAAATCAGATGGAGTAGACAGAAAATTGAATTCTGCAGGTCGTGTCCGTTTCTTAGATGGGCCAGCTGAACAAGGTTGGCTAGACGACTTTGTGAAGTCCGAAGCCTTCCAATCAATTGGGTTTGTGGATAATTGTGATGAGGTTTGTGGATAATTGTGATGAGGTTTGTTTTTTGTTTTTTTGGCGATTCATATCAGTAGGCCGGTATATTCATCACTATGTTCCCCACCCTCCATGGAGCCCTACAAGGGGATGTGCTAATGGTGCGGGTCTCCGCACCGCACACCGAGGATACATAGTGATATACTCGAGCAAGACAAATAACTCACTCGTGTAGCACTAAACCGTGACACCTACTAGAGCCGCGGACTGGTCACACAATGTAAAAGGGAACAAGATAATGTACTCACGTATATATGAAATAATCACAAAACAAAGCAAAAATAAAAAATATATATGCTCCAGTCACGACTCCAGCACCGGGTGCCACAGAAGCCGATTAATCCCATTGGGTGTGCTCACCCAAGGACCTCCCGTTTGCCTTGAAGTCAGCGCCGAAGTGGTGTATTGTAGTAATGCGTGACATCTTGGCCAGGAATTCTGCCAGCCACGCAAGACACTCACCCACCAGGATCCCTTCCTCCAAAACGTCCGGGTCGCAGGCCACGGCAAACGGCCAGCCAGGTTCCCCTACACACACACGCCCAAAGGTAAGTGTACCTACCTTTGTGCGGGAATGCATAGAGTACCTACGAGTCACCAAGGGGTGTTTAGGTAATATGTGCATGCACCAATAGCTAGTGCATGCATATAACCCAGTTAGTCCTTAGGAAACCCACCCCTTGTTAGTTCTCTGGGAATTGCAACCGCAATCCCTAGGAATTGCGATTGCAATTCCAAGATTAAGCCCGCAGACCGCGTCAAGGTCAGGGGTGACCTGCGGGCCCGGATGTGGAATAACCACCCTTATCGCATCAATTTTTTTCGCCCAGATTGATTTAAAAAATAAAATTTAATGTCTAAAATTGACCAAAAATTCTGAGCTCATGCGGAAGTCTATTTTGTCTATTTCCAAAATCATTTACGGAAAATGTGACTGATTTTCAACATCGAAGAACGGAGATGTAATAAGGGTGGTAATTCGAGATCCTGGCTCATATTATACAAAGAGTAGTCTGTATGTAATGTACATGTATGTACCTGGTTAATGTTGGCAAAGACCGGGTGACCATTTTTTTAAAAATAATAACAATCTGTGTTTTCTGTTTTGTTGGCTTTAATATTATTTCCTCACAAAAGTATCTGTGATCCTCTTTTGAAAGGTCTGATGGAAACAGTTGAAAGGAGTGATCACAACGTATACTTTTGAGGAGAAATAAGAAATAAAAAACATCAGCTGAAATCACTAAAAAAGCGTTAAATGATGTATATTGTGTTGCCTTTTGTTAATTGAGATGCATTTATTACTTGCTGGAAGTTCAATTTTAAAATCTGCATAAAATGGAAAAATCTGCAAACTGCGATTGTATCCAATAAATAGAGAATACCAGGCTAGTGTCTTTTGATATCAAGTTTATCATGCAAAGCTAGGAAACTCGTATGAATTCCGAGGCTTGCCGAGGAATTCCTACCGTTTCCGAGCCGAGCCTGATAAACTTGATATCAAAATACACTAGTCTGGTATTCTATTTATCAGGTAACGTTTTATGATCGAAAATTACCACAGATGACGTCGTTATATATGGACAGAACGCGGACTTGTTTTCGTTGCGTAATTACACTGACGTTATTCGGTAGGTAACGTCACGTGACGTCATCCGACCAACGGAACGTCATCCGACCAACGGAACGTCAGTTTTCACTTCGTTGTAACCCGGATGTTCATATCAGGTCAATGCCTGATACAACAATATGTTATCAGTCAGTACGTATTCGGTCAATGCAGGGCAGGTTACCTGATAAACACGTATTTCTTCTTGATGTCTTTGTCAGTCCTTAATACATGGATAATAAATGTTCATCATTGCAGCAGGGCCATCGACTCCGCCTTTAAAGTACGTATTGGAGACTTTATTTACACTCCAACACAGTAATTTAAAGGAAAAATGTTAGGCGGCCTAGTCACACATTATGCACCCATCACATATTTTCTTCCTTAATCTTCATTGCAAAGTGTCCACATCTGTGTTATCCAGTTTTCTGCCGATTTTCACTTGGAAAATGGAGCTACAATATATGAATCAACTGGTATAATCTGTGGATTTTAACAATAAATTCCAATAAATTTCAGTGTGAATTCTGAAAAAGTTAAAACAAAAAATGTTCATTGAGCACATTTTACATAAATTGTTTTAGCTGATATTTATTTTCTCTTCTTATTTCTCCGAAAAAATATATATGTTGAAATTGTTCATTTCTCAATGACATGGTTCAAATGGGTGATAACAACATATTTTTTTTGTGGAGAAATAAGAAAAAAAATAAACTTACAAATTTTTATTTGAAATATTTTGGTCAGCTGGTTTGCTGCAAATTTATGTTTTCATATTTCAGTGTACGAAAACACATGGTTCAAAAACTGAGTGATGCAGGAGTGCCACCCAATCAAATAATCCAAATAAGTGGTCACAAGACAGTGAACAGCTTAAACAATTATAGTGCCATAAACAGAAATCAACAAAAACAGATAAGCCGAACACTTAGTAACAATACAACCATGGCAACAGATGGACAATATGAACAATTTCCATCAACATCAAGTGAAATAATCTGTCCCCAACAAATGCACCATAATCAACAAAATTCACTGATTCCCACGCTAAATCCAAACAGAAAACAAGACGGACAGAATAAAGAAGTTCAATATCAACAAGCAGCGGGAAACTACGCAAATGAGACCAGTTGACCAATTTCTGCACAACATCAAGTGTACCTGCAGTGCAACAAACATCCCGTGATATTTCGTCTCTGTTCCAACATAATCAAATAAGCGGAAACATAAGTATTCATTTTCACAATCACTCAACCAGCAACAAACAATCTAACACATCCGTGAGTGTATCACAGCAGTCAAACAGCCCTTCCCCACCAGCCGTTGCTTACAAACGAGTAAGGCGAATTGACAAAAGTGACAGTGATTAACTACACAGGCCACCGCCTTGGACTACGCGATAAACTGCTGCAAATTTATTTTCAATGTCTCATTCTCAATATTTGCATGAAGAAAATAAGGAGAATGACATATTAAAAATAAATTTACGGCAGTTACATCACAAAGCAGTAGCGAAGGCCAAACATTTGAAAAAAAATAGTTCTGTTTCTCGTTATTGAATTAAGTTTCAAAATGTTAGTTATTTTCCCGATAACAGAGCAATTTACATACCAGTATTTTACTTGAAAAAGAAAATCAACATGAATGTATTGTCTATTATTATATATAAACACGATAAAAGCTGAATGTTGTTGCAATTTCAAGGCAAATGTGGAATCATTCTATATTTTCTTGACCTGATGAAATTAATTATTACTTAAATATCATAAAGAGAAAAATCAGAAAATTAACACGATTATATTTTCCATAAATAAAATCTCAATTTGATCACAATTTCACAGCAAATGCGGAACAATTTGTTTACATATAATTTGCTTTGAAAAGGTTACAAAAATTAGAAAATTTATGGAAAAATTAAGTCGAACCAACTCGGTTGATGCTGGGTACCTTCAAGTTATTATTAGCGCACAGGGACAAAAATGTTGTCGAAAGATTTTAATATTTAATAAATATTAATTATAAATAAGACACAGTGTGACAAAATTGGGCTTATGGTATTTGTGACCAGCGTAGCTCCTGAACAATCAGCACACTCATGCTGATGATAAGGATTTAAATTTTACTGAATAAATGACAAACATTGCAGAGGCTGGGTCGTAAAAGCTGGAAGCCCCATTTTGTTACACTGCATCACACGTAATAGGAAGAAAATGAATTTTGATTGGTTTATTCCTTCCTTCAGAGGCGGCGCCAACAGGTACAGGGTAGGTCCCTTCAAAAGACACCAGCACCAAGAAAGTAGCCTAAATGATTTGGGCAGATGATGAATTGTCTTGGTGCTAGTGTATTTTAAGGAACATCAAGGGCAAAAAGTGCTTATAATTGGCGTAAAAGGGCGGGCGTTAAATGTCACCAAATTCACCAAATGAGATGTTACACTCTTGAACAGTTGGAAGTTGCCCTTGGCCTTGTGCCGACATGGTTTGGGGCCGAAAATTATTGACACATTTCCTGGGATATAACGTAGAATAAAGCTTTGTTTCACAAACTGAATCAGTGGATGAATGAAAACCAATAATGTTGATAACGTACCTGGTGCAATTCATGCATGGATTGCACAAAAATTGTCCCAAATGATTGAAATCGTCGAGAAACCGAAAGTAAATTCCAAATCATTTCACGTCATTTGTCATGGACACAGACTCCGGCTAAAATTATGTATCACTACGCTAAAATATTTCCAAAGCTGATGAATTTATTGACAATACTACTTGAAAAATAAAGTTAAGACGAAGTTTGTTATTCATTTTGGTGACTTACATGGTAATATACTTTTTGCCAGATTGAATAGTTCATTGTTAAGTAGGAACTACTTTCTTTCTGTATTTAGAAAGAAAACAGCGCGAATAGGCTGCAAATACACATTCATTACCGTATACAGTCTAAAAAACTGGTAATTTTCATGGGTAGGTATATAATAAATAGAATATTCATATTTTTGCAACGAATATGACATATATGTTCATCTCGTGGTGTGAAATGTCTATATTTCACACCACTCGATGAACATAGATGTCATATTCGTTGCAAAAATATGAATATCCTCTATATAGTGAAACTGTTTATCAAAGGTGGGAGTATAAAATACTCACAGCAATGTGAACAAATATGCATTCATTTTCAAATCGATTAATGAAAATAATGTAATAAAATAGAAATTTACTTTGTTTGCTTTTGCAGCTCCAATAATTGAATTTTTAAATTTGCTTTTTTTTTTATTTATCATTTATTCCCCATTTAATAACAAATACAATCTATAATACATTTGTAAAAGTAAAATATCATTGAATTTGACTTATGGGGTTATGATATTCTTTAGACACAAAAATTTATCTGGATCTCTGATGACATACATATAGTAGCCAGTTGACATGGTTTCACCTTCTGGCAGGTGTATACAGTACATGATAGTTCTTGACCATAGAATGTTTGATCTTTTTTATCTAAGGGGAAATCAACATCAAATACCTTGTCTGTAGGGGATTTATGGTTTTTACGACATGCAGGTGCTGCTCAGGTGCTGCTGCTGACCACCTCAAACTGGTTCAAACCAGTATAACGCAATGTCTCCCAGATAGTGTCAGAGTCTGTCATTGGTCAAATTAACATATTTATTATGTTGCAGATATCCAATAATTTGTTCATTATTCATTATTATTCTTTATGACAACAGTTGAATATCACTTAGCTCTCAGTCATTTCATGATAGTTAGTAGCTTTCAATCAGACATCTTTGCTATCTGCATTTATTTTGAGCACTTAAATCAATTCTAACGGAAGCATTACTACAACTATATCAACTGATTGGTAAGTTAACCATTTGTATAATATCATAGGGAAATATAAAGGCGTAATGGAGTACTTTGTAAGTCACTATTTTATCACTTTTTGTCAGCATGACTTTTTTTAACACTTTCACCCATATATACTTATCTAACATTGATAGTTCAGAGCTAATTAAATAGGGGTGTTTTTTAAATATTGTTTTTTAAAAACGCTAACCGCACTCATAATGATTAGAACTGGTGGAATATCACTTAGCTCTCAGTCATTTCATGAAAGTTAGTAGCTTTCAATCAGACATCTTTGCTATCTGCATTTATTTTGAGCTCATAAATCAATTCTAACGGAAGCATTACTACAAATATATCAACGGATTGGCAAGATAAACATTTGTATAAAATCATAGGGAAAGATGCGTAATGGAGTACTTTTCTGGAGGTTTAACTAATACTTATTCGAAAACAAATATTATTTCATACCACTTTTTTTAAACAATAATGAGCGTATTGTGCTATCCACACATGTCTGTCCATCTGTCCGTCACATTTTTTAAAAGTAAACAAAATAAACTGTTATGGCTGCAGTATGCATCTAGGAGTATGTGCTGGAGACCGGATATTTGGTGTGTGCCTTTCAGTTTCATATACATGCAGTGTGCAGATATGCAAATTGAATTTCGAATTTATATTTGATCCCTGGTACGTGATTATCTACCCCTTTCAGTCATCTAAATTTGGAAAAAGTGGTTATATTGTGAATGCGTGCATCAATCTACATGTATATACCGTAAGTGTTTTGTTTAAATGATATGTGTATGCTCCACCATAGTGGATGGGACATTTAGTGTTACCCTTGTCCGTCCGTCCGTCCGTCCGTCCGTCCGTCCGTCCGTCCGTACTTACGAGAGCTACATTGTGAGGTTGCTGTGTTGTGCTGAAACCCACCCACCGCCCTATTTAAGACACTTGGATAAGTGTTTTTCAAATATAATTAACTAATGGCTAGCTCATTTGCATATTATGCGATTTATTCCGTAAGAGAATCGTTAAGGAAGAAAATAACGGAATAAGTTGCTACATTGTGAGGTTAACCCCACAGTGTAAACATCAAAGGAAATAACCTCACAATGTAGCTCTCGTAAGAACGTCCGTCCGTCCGTCCAAGCCCATCCCGTCTGTCCGTCCTTGTAACTCGTAAAACTTTTAAACCCTAATAGCTACATACCTGAAACATTGTTGTGTTTGTTTGTTGGACGAGACAACGTGTTCAGGTACATTCATCAGTGTTACTTTTGTCTTGCTGTTTTTATACACCCGCAACTAGTTGTGCGGTTGGGGGGGGGGGGGTATACTGTAGTCAGGTTGTCCTGTTCTTAATATTTCATGCATGCATTCCTCTAATGCTCTACTATCATGCTGTGACAAATCCACAATTGTCCAACTTCAGCTTATCCCACGGTCAAGGTCACATATTTAGTCTTTAGTCAATATGGTGCATATTGGCGTATTTTATGCACTTATTTTAGCTGAATACACATTGATTTAATATCAACAATGGGAGTAAAAACATACTCACAGCAATGCAGGCCCGTACGCAGAGGGGGTGCGGCCTGCATAGTGGTATTGGCAAACAGTGTAGATCCAGATGAGCCGGCTCGTAACGAGCCGGCTCGTAACGAGCCGTCTCATCAGGATCTGCACTTTTTGCAATTAATTTTCATAATTTTGAGAACAAAAACACCCCATGTTCATAAATCGACTGGTCTGAAAATCAGTTTGTGATGATTTAGATTGGTCGCAAAATTAACAAATCAAAATCCATTCCAGTTACTTAGGGGTGAAAGGGTTAATCTGCCGAGGTCTGTCCGTGGGTGTGCAAAAACAATGTTTAGCCCTTGAAGCGCCGTCGATAACGCAGTTAAACGCGCCCCCTTAAAATAATTCCTGCGTACGGGCCTGCAATGTGACAATATGCATTGATTTTCAAATTGAGTAGTAGAACAAGAGTGCCACAAGTCACAAAATACGCCCGTCGAATATGGGCCAGACAGCGAAGATGCAGAAATGTGAAGCTGTCACCAAGGCAAGAAACATTAATGAGAATTTGAAAGTCAATAGCATTATTTCTTCATCTCGTTGTGCTAAACATGTATACTAATTTAGGCAGAGATAGAAAAGTAGAGTGTAAAGTAGAAATGACAGGGAATTGGATACAATAATGTAGTTAAAAAAGTGATATTTTTGTTAAAAAATATTTTTTCGGCATAAAAACACCAAGGTGCACATCTTCAATATGTGTAGAAGACGTGTGTATACTTTCAAATCGATCGACTGAACGGTTTCGGAGGAGTTGTGTACACAAACTATATACCGTATATATAATTGTATAGAAAAATGTAGAAAAAATGGCCAAGGTAAAAAGGTGATATTTTTTCGGCTTAAAAACACGTAGGTGCACATCTTCAATATGTGTAGAAGACGTGTGTATAGTTTCAGATCGATCGACTGAACGGTTTCGGAGGAGTTCTGTACACAAACTATGTCAGCCGCCCGCCCACCCGCCCGCCCGCCCGCCCAGCGGTAAAACATAATACGTACCGTTTTTTAAAAACGGTCGTATACAAACTGTAATTAAGTAAAAATTTACTTAGTTGAGTTGCAATTACCTTTTTGCAATTCAACTAAGTAAAGTTTAATATTTATTACAGTATAAATAAGTGAATAAGCAATACTACACTCAAATAAGTGAATGGTTACATTTGTTTTATGTTTTAATCATTTGTTCCCTATTTAATAAGAAAATCAATAATCCATGTAATTAATTTGAAATCACTAGGTACAATACTCTTTAGACACAAAACTTATCTGGAGCTATGATAACTTCTATTTCCTTCATCAAAAATTCATAATATTTCACGCATGCATTCCTCTAAGGCTCTACTAGCATGCTGTGACAAATCCATGACCATGACGCCCCCCGCTGATCCCAATGTCAACGTCACATACTTAGTATTTTTACAAAACTTAACATCAGAGAAATATTATGTAATTTCTATTTCCTTCACCGAAAATTATTAATATTGTACGCATGCATTTCTCTAAAGCTCTACTATCGGGCTGTGACATAACCGTGCGACCCCTGCTAAGCCCAGTGTCAATGCCACAGGCCCACAAACTACGAATCTACACATTTAGGGGCACCTGTGCCCATGCGGGGGTATTCCGTAAGCCTCAAAACTGACAAATCTATATTTTTATGCCTACCTCACCAAGTGGTGATGGTTGCATATAGCGTTTCCGGCGTCTGTGACGTATGCCACAAACGTAACACTCCGGTAAATTTGTTATAATTTCTGTTTCCTTTCACATAACTGCTTCTTATTACACTCGCGTGAGTTATTTGCACGGGTGAAGAGAACACACGTAATTGCACGCATGTTTTCTTAGAAACCACTAGCTTCCATGCTAAGTGTTTAAATTTTTATTACAGTCGAAATAAAGTTATTTGAAAACTTGGAGAGGGTCTTGACTAATCTACAATGTTAATATGATTGAACACGTTCCAAACATGCACTCAAATATAACAAGTTCGTATAAACAACTGCGTAATTTGGATTTCAAAAAGTTTACATGACGTCACGAGGTTAAAAATCAGAAACACATCAATGTGCAACTATTGTACTCACAGAACAATTATTTGATTATAATCTCTCAACAATAGATACAATTTGCATATATAACGGCCGTGGAAGTGGAAGTGAAATAAAGAGGATATTCCAAAGTACGTGTTTAAATAGTGGAATTAATACAGTCGTGTCCGTTCTGAAATGATGTATCAATCTGCATTATAATTAAAACTTAATTGTGTTAATAATCATTTGCAATTGTAATGGGAATGGTAGCTATAAGATTGTTTTATATGACTGATGCACATGTCTATGTATTAAATGCCCCGTGTTTCGGATGTGTATGAAAAGTGAGCAAAACAGTTGGTAAAAGATCATTTCATTAAAACGTTTAAACCGTAATAGCTGAAGGATTGATAATTGTTATTGTTTTGTCAGATTCACTTTTGTAGAAAAGTCATGTTTTCTGTTCTGGACGGCACACACACAATTTCTCAACCAATTGTCCATTCATGTATTTTAGTTAGTTTATGATAATAATGTCTGTTCATCCCAGGGTTTTTGTTTTAACATTAACTGAAGCAAACACATTGTTTTTGTGTCAGCAGCAAACTTGTGACATTGCATATGTGTAAAAGACATTGTGTAACGTTATTGTACACACTGGTTGGGAACATGTTAGACAAACACCATAGTATTACAATCATACTTTATTGTCACGCAATCGATCATCTAGTGTATTTGTTAGAAATTTGTCTAAATCTGAGTCCTGGGTCGGCACACGTGCCCATACTATCAAACGGCGCCCTCAAGGCGAACCTGCATTGGTCTGACCTCCTAACCAGCCAAATTGAGTTTTACCAGTTAACATGGAGGAGTGCTGTCTTTAAAATTATTATGCACTCGGTAGTACTAGATATTGTGGGCTATACCGTTACAATTATAGCTTAATGGATTATGAAACAATTTTGACCACCATAACTGAATGCGATCTGGAAGCACTTTCATATGGTACCAATATTATAGAAATGTATGGATTATTGTAATTATTGAGTTGTGTTTGGACATCATATATACGCAATATAGGCCACCCTGTTACTGTGCAGGTGACAAAGTATGTCACAGTAATTATTAATCTTTATACAATCTTTACAACAAATATTTTTTGCTAACACCATGCAATGTTCAGTGTGGTCTCATTAATCCATTTGTTTCAGCTGTTTCCCCAGTACGAGAACCGGCCCGGGTAAACACCATTACCATCACGACGCCATCAGCCAGTCCCATAGTTGCCGCAACGACCACAAAATCCGAGATTCCACAGGCTCTACGTAAGTAAAGGTCAAACTATTCTGCCAACAATATCCTACTCTGTCCACTTAAATGACCAAGCCATCCTGACCACTTTCCTCCTCGACCACTATAACTCGGCCAACCAATGAAATGGTATTCATCCTGCTAAAAGTTATTATCAATTTTCACTATGTTGATGTACAATACTGAATGGAGTACCACATTAGTGTGATTATGTCACCTGTAATTATGTCCTATAGCGTTCATTGATATATGCTGCTTATACACCCGAGGTCTGCCTAACAAGGTTATGCCAAGCGTCGGTTACTTTTTTTAACCTCGATTTTTTGGGTAATATATGGCAAAAGTGTATGTGCTTAGGTTTGATACTGTGTTATAATCTCCCCCGCATCCAAGCGGAGGTCAATGTCAGTTTACCATGTTCACAGTTTGTAAAGCTTGTTATGCCCCACATTTTTATATGACCGTTTGAAAAAGCGGGACTTATTATGTATTCATCTTGCGCTGGCTGCCATTGGGCACAGATTGTGCACGCAATAATTAAGAGTTCTACTTGACGGATTGTAACCAAGTACGATACACATGTTTATCACGTCAATATGAAGAACCCTATTGGTTTTCAGCGAGTTATCTCCCCTTGTTGACAAGCCTTGCTTCGATGGGCGTATATTGTGACCTTCGGCACTCTTGTTTTTATACTTGTGGTCACATTTGGCTCATATTTCACAATATAGTTGCTGTATGTCAAACTGTGCTAATGTTATTGAAAAACTATTGAGCCACGGGTCAACAGGTTTATATTGTGATTTAGTCTGCTAATATCGTTTCTAAATCAACATCAACGCAAGTTTGATTAAATAAATACTTCCTATATGTGACAACCACTATGTATTGCATAAAATAAATAGACATCTGGTCGGAAATTAGTGGTACACCCGTTATTGGATGTCAACAAAATCACATTTCCCACTGACAAGCGTCATAATTCTATTGGTGGTTTAGAGCTTTTCAAGTACATGTACATGCTCATATATGTACTTTCCTTCCGCAGATGTATTGCTGCAATGTATGATTTTAATGCATAATGTAAAATAAAGGCTTTTGTTCTTTCCAGTAAGACCTCGCTCTGTCAGAAACAAAGTGAAATCAAGGGCCCAACTGCATTGTAAGTATACATACATTTGATATATATTTCGGTGGATATATATCCGAGATAACAAGGGACAAAAATTATACTATGGAACAATAATGCACTCGCCAGTCGACAATTGTTATACTCATTGGTCAGACAACGGTCAGCATGTAAGCCTAAGTTGATGTCTGGACCAACAAACCAAAGCTTTTACGGAAAACAATTTTTGGGAACGAATGGACAGATGACCAGATGGAAAGTGACTAATAAATTACTAATAAATGCCACACTGCACACTTCATAATGCTGTGTGTATAATAGAACCATGGAAGTTGATGCCACATGATATACCAAATGGTATATGACTTTGGTATTCAACCGCAGATTGGTAAATGAATACTCCATAAGGTAGCGACCAGTTTCACCTGGTAGCGCTTGACACGCACAAAATAATCGAATTTAGTGCAATACGCTAGTTGTAAAAAGATTACTTTATAACGTGCTATCCGTTATATGTCAATATGAAGTTTCTGACAATCAATGTGCCCATTTTTTAAAACACAAATCTCGACAGGTTGGTGTTATCGCCTATATTCAATGCACAGTCATACAGTATGCATTAAGGAATATTGATTTTTTGTCGGGCGCACCTGAGGACAGCGCGATATAGTCGGCACATTGGCGTACGTTCTAACCGTACATTCATCCGGATTAAAGTTTTTCGATATAATATTGTTGCTAGCAGAATATATAACCTAGTAATACCAAATTTTAGTACATGATCTGTCTTATATATTGATCGATGACTTGTATATAACAAGATGGAAACTCCATGCGCCGTATAGGATACGGTAACAACATAATGTTCACAAAATATGTAACGTTATACATATGTCCCATCACATTTATGAAGCAATTATTTTAGAATCACATGATGATGTTAAGTGATGTAACGGTTTCTTAATAATAAATATATGAAATGTTCTTCTACACAGTATACTAAATTTAAAATTACTTACCATAATCCAATGTTTTATTGTTTTACAGACTCAACTGAGGATGCCAAAGAAAATCAAAGAACAGCTGTCAATATTTGTGACCTAAAATTTTGTATTGCTTCTTAAATATGTAACAAACAGAGAATCCTAAGATAAGAAAATGCGTGTCACGTACACAGTGGGTATAGTATGTAATGTGCATCCACTTTTGGGCCTGTGAAACTCCCGAAATATCTCAGTACATGCTGGGGGAAATGTTACGCCATAAAACGCAGATACACTGGAAAATGATGGCCACAGGAAATTACAGGAAATACTAACATCTGCCAACAGCCGTTTAGCTGTAGGTCTATGTGAGTTATTGCGACAAAACTTATATAACTGTAAATTGGCTCTAAATACTAGTACAGTGGAACCCTTCCAAACCAAATCCCCTCTAAACCGGAATTCTCGCTAAACCAAACAGACGATCAAGTCCCGAATTATCCGCTATATAAACACATTGTTTTCTACCCGTCTAATACGGAACCCCTCTATTCCGAATACCGAACGACATTTCAAGTGCCAAAACGTTATTTCAGCGTTAAACCCCCCACCCCCCCCCCCACCCCCCTCGAAAACCGAACAACTCTGTCACCTGTTTGCATGTCGCTATGACAGAAATACGGCATTGTTAATGTCAATTTGGTGTCAAAATCACACCGTGCTTACAAGTCCTATCCATGACGTCATTTACACAGTCTAAATTATGCGCTAAGTTTGTGAACGTCATAAGTGGCACTGTCAAAGTGAAAGTATCGACACACGCGACCTAAAGTGGATACGTGTTTGTTCACAATTTAATTATACATGCCAATTAGGGAAATACTAATCGGCACTATATTTGTGAATCGACTTTTGATTGAGATAATCACTTCGCGAGTCGGTAAACACTTTATGTTGTGACTAGCGATTACAGCCTACATGCTAATTATACCCCCCGCAACGAGTATACTGGAGTCAGGTTGTATGTGCGTCCGTCCGTCCGTCACTAAACTTAACAGAGAAATACTAATCGGCACTATATTTGTGAATCGACTTGATTGAGATAATCACTTCGCGAGTCGGTAAACATTTTATGTTGTGACTAGCGATTACAGCCTACAGGCTAATTATACCCACCGCAACGAGTATACTGGAGTCAGGTTGTATGTGCGTCCGTCCGTCACTAAACTTAACATCAGAGAAATCAGTTATAACTTCTGTTTCCTTCATCGAAAATGCTTAATTTCATTGGGCCCACGCGGGGGTATTCTGTAAGCCTCGTTTACTGACATCTAGTTTATACTGCATGCGAAAAAGTTCACCACTACATGCATCAGTATAGTTAACCCTTTCACCCCTAAGTAAGTTGTATGGACCGTGATATGTTGATGTTCTAACAAATCCAATCGTCATAAAATAATATTCACTCATCCATTTGTAATAAAATAAATCAATTTTCTTAACTGGAAGTAGAAAACACCTCTAAACCAAACTTCCAAGGGTGTTTAGTTTAGAGAGGTTCTACGTAATGATTTGAAATAATGTTATATTACGCAGGCTTATTGTCAAAAAGAAAATATATGTATGTATATTGTCATGTGCTATTAGAGGGAAAAGCAATGTAATTTGCGATTACCAAGCAGAATTATACACAAGTATGTAGTGTATGTAGTGTCTGATCTAACTGGCAGTTTGTTCATCAACCAACCAGTTTACGAAACATTGTACAAGAGAAATGTAAATCACAGTATATCGAGGCTACTGCTGCTGGGATAATAGTATACAAATGTCACACAGGTGATTCCACAAAGTAAACTAATCCAAAAACATGGGCTTCGTAACATTAAAGCTGGGGTCCTATATGCCAGGTTATAACATAAGGAGACAGATTGTTTGGTATATTCGGTAGATATAACATTTTTCTGGCAAAATAAACATTCATTCACCATTACCCCACGTATTGATTGTTATTATTATACATTTATATCACACTTAAATTTCCACACTGATATCAGGGGCAATAACTGTGTTATTAACCGTGTCCTATGTTAACAGACATTACTAATTATTCCCTTTATTTATTTTTTGAGTGCAATGATCATACTTTATAATCTGTCGAAAATATTATTTGTTCAGGTGAATCATTTAAGTAGTATAAATAATTAACCAACAGCATGCTTCATTTGCATATGAAAATAGCATAATACCATAGAGTCACTATCAGTAAAATAAATATTACTAAATGGAATGGTGCTTAACGGCCCATCAACACAAAAGTGTATCATTTAGGGCCAAGCAATGTAGATGTACAATAAAAATAATAGTAAAAATAGTATGTTATATGAGGTACGCAAACAGAGGATAAAAAATATTAATACGATGAGCAATAGAGAGGAGTAAAATGTATACAATGGTAAAATTATAGTAATGATTAACATGTATACAATGATAAAATTAAATTTTCCGATACAAGTTCGTTTCATGGAGAAAGCGAAGCAATGTTCTCCACCTGGAATAGCTCCGCAAGTGAAGTAACATTGAAGTGTTTGCCTCGAATATCGGCAAAGTCGATACAGTCCAGTAGGATGTATTGCACGGTAAATGCGCTGTGGCATGGAATACACCACGGACGCGGTTCACCGTTGAGCATATACGAATGCGTTAGTCGTGTATGTCCAATGCGCAATCGACTAAGGACAACTTCATCCCGGCGTACATGTCTGTAGCCAGGAGTCCATTCGCCCAGAGTCGGTTTCACAGCATGAAGTTAATTATCTGTGAGCAGATCCCACTGGATCTGCATTGTATTGGAGATGAATGAGTTGATGGATGATTTAAAATCACGATAGCAAACAGGAAAATGAGAAGTTGGTAGATCCAGGGCGGCCTTGGCAGCACTATCTGCCTATTACTAAATGAATAACGAACATTTGGTGCCTAATCAATGGATATATACCACTCATATTGAATATTGATGAACTATTTGAATGGTTCTCTTCAATTAAGAATTGAAGAACTAAGAATTAAGAACTGTCTGTACATTTACAGTCCATGTGGTGCCAAGAACAAGAACCAAGACCAAGACGAGAAGAAAAGAACATGTGTTACAAGCCATTGACCCCGAGGTAGGTATTACCTACATATAATCACACAACAAAAGCTGAGCAGGTGCAATTAGCTGGCCGAGAAATTTGTTTAATTGTGTTCATATTGTAAATATTTCCACCTTCCTTACATTCATAATGGAATGGTGTTTAACGGCCCATCAACGCTAATTCAACATATTGCATTTATATCACAGTACATTACATTAGCCCCACATGACGTCGTTAAACGCAGCTGCAGACTGCTCGATTGAATGGTTTCATTTCCGGTGCATGGGCCTGAAGGCAAAACCACAGGGTGATTGGTTTTGCCTTCAATGCAGTAGCAAGAAACAGAAAGAATTGTAGTTACCACTCGACTATATGGCAAATGTCCAACACAAATAGATTTGTTTCGCGCCCGCTTGTGGACAGCGTGATATAGTTGGCACGTACGTAGGTATGTCCGTCCGTCCGTCCGTACGTACGTATGTGCGTCCGGGTTAAACAAACATTCTTAAAATTTTCGGTATACTATCAAGCCTCGGCGGGCTTTCTACGCCCCACCCGTGCGGACGCTGTGCCCAATGTCAAGGTAAATTGTTTTGGCATTTAGATTAAAGTTTGTAACAACACTATCTCTGAAATGCAAAAAAATAGTTTTTAAAAGTAATCTGACCTTGACAGGGGCCGCACGGGTGGGGCGTTGAATGCACATATGGATCATGATAAAGACCAATGTGAAGTTCCAAGTGAATTGGCAACGCAGTTTGAGAGATATAGTGTTCTTAAAAACTTAAACCAAAAACTTTAACCCGGACGCATGTACGTATATACGCCAATGTGACGACTATATCGATCGCACTGTCTGCAATATTGTCGTAAGATTAATACTAAATCTTATTAATTTTATGGAATGGGGCTAAGTGACTCTGGCGTAGCTAGATCCTTCCACCAACCAGATCATGTTATTCTCAGTGGGTGGCAGGTGGCAGCATGCGACGGGTAATTTCACGATTGGGGTTCATCTATCTGAGTATTACGATTATTAGTAATCCTATTTTAAGGGAAGGGGCCATTGTTTTTACAATGGTTGTCCGTCCATCTGTCCGTCCGTCATAACGTTTGTGTCGCCCTTTCTCCAATAGTATTTGAGTCGCAAAATGTTAGAGGAATATTTGTCATCATGTGAAGTTGCGCACCTGGGAGTTTATATGCGGATTCATCCAGTATTCGCAGAGTTGTGGCCATTGACTTAGTGAAACGTGTAACCGGTTGCACTAAAAATGTTAACAAATATGCAACAAATTCAAGTTTGAGCTGTAAAATAAGAATAATTTAACTCCTTTTTTTTTGGCAGATACTGACAAATAATTTGAAATTGCCAAAACGTTTTGGTCACATGATTACACACACCATATTGTATATAAGTGTGACAGATAGCATGTAAATGTGATCTACACAGTCAACATGGTGTTATATTGCCCATCTGAATCTATATTAATCCGAGGCACAAAGACTCGTAAGCCTCGGATTGATATAGATTCATATGGGCAATATGACACGATATTGACTGTAGAATCACAACAACGTATTTGTCATAGCAATGATTCTTAATATTTCTCCAGAAAATAGTTGGATAAGTCTATTGGGACATGAATTACATTGTAGACATATAAGACGACACATTGTTTGACATTACAAAACTCGCCTGTAATCAGTACGACATAAACAAGTTGAAATTCATTAATAACTTGGCAAATTCTAGACGAAATTTCAAAATGCAACTTTGTTTATTTTCTGAGATAATTTCCAGTAACTGGCTTATGTTTATGAGGTGATTACTAAAATGTTTTTTACTTTGCCTCAACCCGGCACCATTTTGATTTGAGCCATGGTGACGGGTTTGACAATATGGGCTCATAGTACATGTCAAGCTGACCAATCAAAATGCGAGAAATTTATCTGCACTACGAAAATGTATTTTGTAGCTGTTGTGTATACATGTAGACGGATCTATTATATGTTATATTGTTCAAATATTTTATTAAACATGACTTGCAATCTGTCCCATTTTGTTTGTTTTGTGTTTCATTGATTACATTGTATACCGATAGGAAAGATAGTATATACCATTTGGCCACAATGTGTGTCACGGGGTGGTGATTTCTTTAGCATATAACCCATGTCCGACCGCACAAGGTCAACGTCACTGATGACTTATGTTTACCTTGTTTGTAAGGTAAATGTGTTATTTTTTTCGCGCCTGCTTTAGCGACTATAGTCGCCGCTTTTTCCGTCGTCGTCCGAAATGTCAAAAACTTTGAACAAGCTTCGTCATCATGCTATAAGTATAATATATCTTTACGGATTGCTTCAATATTTGGACACTTGATACATGTAAGAAATTGGAACACATGAATGCCTCCATTAACATGACATTGACCTAAGCATTAGGAACACACTCATGCCGCCAATTCACATGACCTTCACCTGTTTTACCTTCAAATGTTTGCTGAAACACTTGGGGTAGATATCCATTATGATCATGGACTACAATGGTCTACATATTGCCGATAGTCAGACCAACTGTAACGAAAAGACAGTGTGAACAGCAGCAGTATTTTCTCATGGTACAGTGTAACGGTGTAACAAAGACAGATGCTGGATGAGAATCAGGTTTTTGTACTGTAACAAGGCATCAAACAGTGTATATCATGATCACGGTGATTCTTTTGTTCTGTCCTAAAAACTAGCCAAGCGTGTATACATTCATCAGACTACAGTGTGTATGAGCCTGGGTATGAGCCATTACAATAGTGACAAAGTCTATATGATAGACTATAATGTGTTTACATGTGTTCAAGTTCATCATACTGATTAAATGTCCATTCTCAAGTCAAATCATTCTGTGGCAGACCCTTCTGTTCTATTTAAGAAGTGTGTATTTTCCTGACTGTGATTTATGGCCCCACAGAATCCCTGTGGTATGTATGAGAAATCCGGTATTGTTACATTTGTGAGTGTGAGGCATGACAGGTGTTTCATTGATGGAATGACCAACAGTGCAGATCCTGATCAGACTGTCAGGATGCAAAAACTGGCTGCAAAACCATTAAGCTCCATTTATGCCAAATGTATCAAAAACGTCCATTTCTGTAAGTTGTCTCTTTCCCCCATTTTTCTAAATTTATATATGTGTAGTACCTGATCTATTTACCATTTGTGGCTGTGACTGGATACATGGGGTTTATAGGATTTGTCACCAGTGTAGATCCTGATCAAATAGCACAGTCTATAGCTTGATAATGATATATATTGCGTGTTAGAAGCATGATGTGTGTTTCATGGATGGAATGGCGAAAAGTGTTGATCCTGATCAGACTGCAGATGCACAGGCTGATTTGGATCTACATTTGCTGCAAAACTGATATTCCCGATGTCTCCAGTTACAGCCACATTTACCAAAAACTTTGGTAGTTTACGAGACAAGACATTTAGAGCTGAATGTCCATTTCTGTAAGTTGTCTATTTTCCCATTGTTCTAACTGAGAAGTGTATACAGGTATTTATTTCTGACTGTGATTTATAGCCCCCACAGACTCCATGTGCTGTGTATGTTTTCCTGTGATTTATGACTGGGCCCCAATTGCCTTGGATCACAAGAAAACAGGGATTGTTAAATGTGTCATTGTCAGAGCTGTAGACTTAGACAGAGGTGTGATCAGTCTGCACACACACAGGTCTACACAGGTAATTCATAATTTTAGTAGTTCAAGATGTATCTTAACAACACATTGTATGTTTATCATGCTACCATGGGTGTATGCCGATCAAAGGACCAACAATGGTGTTGTTAAATATACAACAAAGTCTGTTTTCTCTTAATGCAATTATTGTCAACTGACTGGTATATTCGTGTGTTCTATCAGAAGTTTCAACCCGATAACAGAATAATATTTCAGTAAATTTAAGAATACATGTATGTAGCGATATACATTATGAAGAAAACTGTTCTAATGCATCATAAATTCCAATACTTGTCCCCTGAAATGGAGTCGCGTGCAATGAAAAAAGTTTAAATTGCGAACCTGTTTGATAGGGCTAAATTATGGAGTGGGAATTTAGGATGTGTAATAAATAAGTTGTGGAATAATGAAATGTGTTTTTAGGAATTAATATTGTGGAGAAAGCAAGATAATAATACATGGTATGTACATACTGTGTATTTATAGTGACATGGCTCTTTGACCATAACTAGCTTAGATAATCTCAGCTATATGGAATGGATGACTTTTACTATTTCATAGATCTGTCTTTCATATTATCTGTATCTTTACAGCTGAGACCCGGCCATTATAAAATATGGTCACAATAACAGACATTCTGTCCTGGTATTGAGTGACGAGCGAGCGGTTTAATACTTTGCACTTCTGTTAAAAAAAGCTTGCACAGGCCAATACTAAACATATAAATATACCGGTACCAACTTTGACCTGGATTATCCTTTTATTTCCTTTTATTCGCAAAACGCGAGAACAGAACGGGCTGTTGTTATGACCATATTTTATAATGGCCGGGTCTCGGCTATAAGGATACAGATAATATAAAAGACAGATGAAATATTAAGTCATCCGCTTAGCTGACTATTCTAAGCTAACCTTAAACTTGCATTCTTATTTTGAAAGTTTCGTATTTGGATGTAAATATATACAAAATTGTGTTTTATTCAGTCAACATGGGTATTGCTTTTTTGCAATAGTGAACAATAATTGTCACATTTATACTTTACCACATTGTTCTTGATAAGGGTTGTAACTGATTTTCAAATTAGATTTATGTATGCATACAAGTTGGAAGTTCTACATACTGGTTCTACATATTGCCGATAGTCCGACCATCCTGGGTAGATATACATTATGATCAGGAACTACAATGGTCTACATATTGCTGTCAGTCCAATCATCCTGTGTAGATATCCATTATGATCAGGAACTACAATGGTCTACATATTGCTGTTAATCCAATCATCCTGTGTAGATATCCATTATGATCACGAACTACACTGGTCTACATATTGCCGATAGTCTGACCATCCTGTGTAGATATCCATTATGATTAGGAACTACACTGGTCTACATATTTCCGTTAGTCCGATCAACCTGGGTAGATATCCATTATGATCAGGGACTACAATGGTCTACATATTTCAGGTAGTCCGACTATCCTGGGTAGATATCTGCAGCCACAATCACAGTCAGAAAACAAATACACAATTCTGAGAACAAATGGGAAATTAGACATCTTACAGAAATGGACATTCATCTCCAATATCTTGGGATTATCTGTTTTGCGGCCAGTGTAGATCCAAGTCAGCCTGTGCATCCGCACTCTTCGCCATTCCATACATGAAACATCCGTCATGCTTCACGCTCACAAATATAACAATACATATTTACTCATACATACCACAGGTAGTCTGTGGGGCCATAAATCACAGTGACAAAAACACACACTTCATAATTAGAAGATATAGAAGATATATAAGAGATATCTGTCACAGATTTGAATGTGTTATAGACATGATATAATGTGCTATTTGATCAGGATATAAACAGTGACAAATCAAATAAACCTCATTTCTCCAGACACATCCACAAATGGTAAATACCGTAGGTCAGGTGCTACACATATACTAACCAATTGCCAGACTGAGTGTAGACCTATCTTCACTCATCAGTTCTATAATTCCAGATGTTGTCTTATATTGGGTATATAAATCTCACTAATTTAACAATACCTGTTTTCTCATACATACCACTGCACATGGAGTCGGTGTGAGCCATAAATAAGTCAGCAAAATAGACAACTTACAGAAATGAACATTCAGCTCAAAGTGTCTTGTCTCATAAACGTCAACATTTTGGTAAATGTGGCTGCAGACATGGAGTTTAAAGGTTTTGCGGCCAGTGTAGATCCAGATCAGCATGTGCATCTGCACAGTCTGATCAGGATCTGCACTGTTCGCCATTCCATCAATGAAACACCCGTCATGCTTCACGCTCACAAATGTAACACTACCTGTTTTCTCGTACATACCACAGGGAGTCTGTGTGGCCATAAATTACAGTCAGGAAAATACACACTTCTTAATTAGAGCAGAGATATCTCCCACATATTTGAGCCAGGAAATGGACATTTAATTGGTATGGTGAACTTGTAAACACTTGGACGTCTACGTGTAGATGCTGTAGACTATTTTGTGCCCTTGTACCCTAAGTAACAAATCGTACCCCATTGTGGATGCTGTAGACTATTTTTGTCGCGTAGCTTGCGGACAGCGTGATATAGTTGGCACATTGGCGTACGTCTGTACCTGTTTTTAATTTTTGGTTAATGTTTTTTTTTCGGTATGTATACTATTTTGTGCCCTCGTACCCTATGTACCGCATTGTACCCTATTTTAGATGCTGTATACTATTTTGTGCCTTTGTACCCTATGTAACCCATTGTACCCTATTGTAGATGCTGCAGACTATTTTGTGCCCTTGTACCCTATGTAACCCATTGTATCATATTGTACCCTAGTGTGGATGCTGTAGACTATTTTGTGCCCTTGTACCCTATGTAACCCATTGTACCATATTGTACCCTAGTGTGGATGCTGTAGACTATTGTGTTCCCTTGTACCCTAAGTAACCCATTGTACCCTATTGTACCCTAGTGTAGATGCTGTAGACTATTTTGTGCCCTTGTACCCTATGCAACCCATTGTATCCTATTATACCCTAGTGTGGATGCTGTAGACTATGTTGTGCCCTTGTACCCTATGCAACCCATTGTACCCTATTGTACCCTATTGTAGATGCTGTAGACTATTGTGTGCCCTTGTACCCTATGTAACCCATTGCACCCTATTGTACAAAATCGTACCCTAGTGTGGATGCTGTAGACTATTTTGTGCCCTTGTACCCTATGTAACCCATTGTACCCTATTGTACCCTATTGTACCCTATTATAGATGATGTAGACTATTTTGTGCCCTTGTACCCTATGTAACCCATGTAACCCATTGTACCCTATCGTACCTTATTGTAGATGCTGTAGACTATTTTGTGCCCTTGTACCCTATGCAACCCATTGTACCCTATCGTACCCTATTGTAGATGCTGTAGACTATTTTGTGCCCTTGTGCCCTTGTACCCAATGTAACCCATTGTACCCTATTGTAGATGCTGTATACTATTTTGTGCCCTTGTAAATACGTAACTCATTGTACCCTATCGTACCCTATTGTAGATGATGTAGACTATTTTGTGCCCTTGCACCCATGTAACCCATTGTACCCTATTGTAGACGCTGTAGACTATTTTGTATGCTTGTACCCCATGTAGACTATTGTGTATGGTTGTACCCTATGTAACCCACTGTTTACAATACCATTTGGTATAAATTGTTCATATAACCTATTGTAGACTAAACTGAATGGGTGTAGACTAGTCTACAAACACGCCCATCAGGGAATCTGCCATGATTTCTTGACATATCTACTTCTAGTGTCGACAGTCAAGCGCATCATGCAGTTAGAGAGCGATAGTGGGGTAAACGTGCAGAAGTTTGAGGAAGTAGTCCCGACTGTAGCATCTGACAGTTTCGAGTTTGACGGGCATGTTTTACGAGACAGTGATAGAGAAACAGGAGGCTAAGAGTGCTTGTAGGACGTTTAGTAATAATTTGCTGGAACTTGGAGGCTAGGTTCAATGATAAGGAGGATGGTGTAGTGTTGTCTTCGATCTGCACAGTGTTTGATCCTTTTGAATTAGGTAGTGGTGTAAGTAAGAAGTTGGCTGACAGTGTATATGTTGTCTGTGATTGTGTTCGCAAGGCAAATGTAGGCAATGGTGATAGAGAGCAGGTACGTGAGGAAATAGGGACGTTCCATCGTATTGTAGTTACCTCGTGATGCATCTCTGTAGATGATGTAGTGCAGCTGTCGTTAGTGTTCCAGCAGTCTGCGAGCTTGCAGTAATTTTGTTAACGGCACCAGTGTCGTCTGTAGAATGTGAGAGGGGTTTCAGTAGGCAGAACTTGATCAAGAATAGCTATAAATAGGCTGAGTACTCAACGATTGTATGAGTTGATGGTTATTAGTTTAGATGGTCCTAGAGGAGATCAGTTTGATTTCAAGAGAGCGTTTGATAAGTGGGCAGATAAGAAGCAGAGGAGAATATGTACAGTCTGGAAATAGATGTATAGGTAGTGAGCAGATAAGTAACTGTATTTCCATGACAGTATTTAGTTAACTGATGGACAACAACAAACCAAAGTGAAATATATTTTATTACATTGTTTGTTTTATGTGTGAACATTGCTTCTGTCAATAATCAATAGTATACAGCAATAACACAACATGTATGAATGATTCAAGATTGCCCTAATGACCACATTGTAATTATTGTATACTGCTGTTTATTTCCATCCACTCGATGTGCTTTATATAATGAAAATAAAGATAACATTTATATATTTTGTTCCGTTTTATGCCATGTTTGACAAATACTATATAAAAAAAGTCGAAAACAAATATAATTGATTTTTTTATTTTCTCCAGCGGAATCCCTGTACCCGGTCCCGTCCTTTGAGCCATCAGTAAACATCGGAGTGTATGTATTGTATCTTTCTTTAACTTCAAGAAAAAGTTATTTAAAAATGGAAGGATCAGTTGTTGCTTTCGTGTGCTGACTAAGATCGAAGATCATGTGTTGCTGAAGAAACATGGTAATGATCTATGCCTAAAGAAAACAATATGGAAGTTACTGAACGACCGCAGATACAGGACCACCACATTCTATGGAATTAATATGTAATGAAACCCTTGTGGAAATTACATATCGACCCCTAATTGCCAGAAGGGCTCATCAACATGTTTGGACCAAAATTGACATTTTGGCATATTTGAGTAGCCCTAGACAATAACTATACAGTAAATAAACTGCATTCCTCTTAATTCTGATATTACATGAAAATGTGTATACGTCAATGAAATGACCTTTTCACAATTGCAGTGACTTCAAATGCCAAAAGGGCTCAACGACTCAATCCTGCTGCCAAAAGGGCTGATCATCAAAAGTTAATGCTGTTGAGCCCTTTAACATGTTATAGGTTTTATACACACTCAGAGTAATGTCTAACCCCTGGAATTTATGTATTGGCTCTGTGTCGCACCTTGTGTAATATGATACACTTGTTTCACAGTGTTTCTGTGTTGAAACAAAGCAGCCAATTACTAGAATTGCAGTACAAAGCATGCTGGTTTAACTCACTTTTATGAAGGCGAATCGAGTAAGAAGAGCAATATTACAGAACAGGAATACTATCTGGTAAGTAAACATTTACGATATTACACATTTAATTGACAAATTGTTTCTTAAAATTTGAACAATGCTGTTATACTCAACAAAATATGAGCAGTGCATGCATTGATGCTGATGAGCCCTCCTTCTGGCACAAAAACATTAACACATACGCGTTTTGTGATGAATTTTAAACAAATATTCATAATTACAAAAACATGTAACCCCACAGACATCAGATGATGATAGCGTTAAAGACAAGAATGGAATGGAATGGTGCTTAACGGCCCATCAACACAAAAGAGTATGAGATATCATACTTGATTTACTCTGTATGTTGTAAATGTACATTCATAATTGCATTTCACATGACATGATCATTTGTTTAAGACTTGAATAAATGTTAAAACCTATCATACTGTTATGGTAATCGACCTCCTTCCATACTTCCCATTTCCCACATAATAATACAACGCTTGTAAACTGTATTTAAACATTTGGTTGGTGGTTGTGAGCACTCGAAGGGTAATTTAAAGATCGGCGTTCATCTTTACCGGAATGTCGACTTACATGGCTTGGCCCTCATGTACCGTCTTGGCCCATGATACTTGAGAGATAAATCATGTTATGCTGCATTAAGAAGTAATAAGCTTATCATAGCTAATCATATTACTTTGGGCTAAGAGCTAAGTGACTCTGGTGTGGCATGGACCTGGCACCAGGTCAGTATATTGATCTATATTCTAATTTCAGAACTGAATATATAGTTTATATATAGTGTAAATATTGAGTTCTGATTTTGGGAATTTCCCTCATTATGGACAGGTTGAATGCGGGATAATCCATCCCGTTGGCCCGGCATTACATGACCCTGGCTGTTGATAGGCAGTTAAACACCAATAATCAATCAATATATTTGAACACTAAGCGAATCAGTAAAAACGGCCACGGCACATATTATTGTATTATTTAGCTAGTAACCCTTACATCAGAGCACCATTCAAGGTGCGTAATATGATCAACATTCCCAGGTATTTGTTTTACTCCTTCCCGTCAAATGGCAAGTTGGGAGTTCTTTAGATTCGTATCAACGAGACGATTCTAATTAGCAATCCGAACGTGGCAATTTGGCGAAGAAGTAACATATAATTCTTCCCAGCTGAATATTGATAAATTGCCCACACACTTCAATCAGGTACACTTATATGTGTATGAATGACCGTTTAACGTTTGCGAAATATATCTTAAACACTATGCGAATATGTAAATACTGCTACGGTACATATACTATTATTGTTTAGCTAGTAACCCTTACATCAGAGCACCAGTTAAAGTGAGTAGTTTGATCAGCATTCTCAAGTATTTGTTTTATTTCTTCCCGACACATGACAAGTTGGGAGGGAGTTCTTTAGAACCGTATCAAAAAAAAAAGATTCTCATTAGCAGTTCCAACTTTGCAAGTTTGCTGAAGAAATAACATTTTCCCCCAACTGAATTTTGATAAATTACGCAGACTATTCATTCAGCTACACTTATCTGTGTCTAAATGACCGTGTAATTGTTATTGCCCTTGAGACTTGACCATCACAGCTGGGCAATTACACACATTACCACAGCGCCAGCCCGTGTACCGGATGATACCGGCCCCGGATGATACCGGTACCCTCTTTTAGGGATCACCAAAAAAGTAGGTCAATATTGAAGTATGGCAATACCAATGTTACATACAGTTGTATTTCTAGAAATATTATAAACAAGAATTCCGCGGAATCAAATGTCTCGCCTTGTCCCGCCGCCTTGACCTCGAGCCTGGGCCAGAAAGCAATTTTCACTGGCCCGAACATATTATCCAATTATTGACTAGTGAGCCATAGAATATCAGATTATATTCTATGGCTCACTAGTCAATAATTGTTTTAGTATATGATAATAGTCGGTATATAGCACTTACGACCTTATGCTACTAGACAACAAGTAACGAGGCAAAGCCACGAAGGCCAGGTTTTTTCCAAGCATAGACACTTGGATAACATAATTATACCCACTTTTTGTAGACTAGATGGCCGTGGCCTGCATGTCGCGCCTTGGGGCGAGGCATGGACACTAAAAAATAGATATAGTAGATGGAAAAAGTTTATCGAAACAACTTTAACCGGACACACGGACGTACGGACGTATGCCAAAATGCCGACGATATCGCGCTTTCCGCAAGCGGGTGCGACAATGATGATAAACACCCTTGTGAAGTATCAAGGTAATGGATGAAGCAGTTGCAGAGATATAGTACACGAAAAAACTTTAACAAAAAAAAAAAAGTAATTTGACCTTGACATTGGGCACAGGGGCCGCACGGTTGGGGGTTAGAATGAAAATATGGATGATGATAAACACCCATGTGAAGTTTCAAGGTAATGGGCGAAGCAGTTGCAGAGATATAGTATAACGAAAAACATTTAACCAAAAAACTTTAACCAGACGTACGTTAAAAAGTTGACGTTGAAAATGGCTAAGTCCATTACGTAGAAATAATAGGTGAAGGTAAACAAAATGGTCACATGTTGGATAGTTGTATGTGGTGGGCACCCCTTGATTATGAAGCTGTGAAAGTTTAGTGGTCCTAGGTGGTACAGTACCAAAGAAATGGACTTAAACACGAAAACTTAACATTGTAAACGCGAAAACTTAACATTGACCAATCGACTGCGCGGAAAAAATGGGTCAAGTTAAAAAAAAAGTAACATGTTGGATAGTGATATGTGGTGGGCACCCCTTGATTATGAAGCTGTGAAAGTTTGGTGGTCCTAGGTGGTACAGTAAAAAAAGAGATATAGTAGATGGAAAAACTTTAACCGGACACACGGACGGACGGACGGACGGACGGACGGATGCCAAAATGCCGACTATATCACGCTTTCCGCAAGCGGGCGCGACAATGATGATAAACACCCATGTGAAGTATCAAGGTAATTGGTGAAGCAGTTGCAGAGATATAGTACACACAAAAATCAAAGTAATTTGACCTTGACATTGGGCACAGGGGCAGCACGGTTGGGGGTAGAATGAAAATATGGATGATGATAAACACCCATGTAAAGTTTCAAGGTAATTGGCGAAGCAGTTGCAGAGATATAGTATAGCGAAAAACTTTAACCAAACAACTTTAACCAGACGTACGTTAAAAAGTTAACGTTGAAAATGGCTAAGTCAATTACGTAGAAATAATAGGTGAAGGTAAAAAAAATGGTCACATGTTGGATAGTTGTATGTGGTGGGCACTCCTTGGTTATGAAGCTGTGAAAGTTTGGTGGTCCTAGGTGGTACAGTACCAAAGAAATGGACTGAAACACGAAAACTTAACATTGATTGTGGTGGACGCCGCCCGCCCGCCTGGCTTTCGCCAATCCAATAGCGTGGATTTTTTTCTCCAAAAAAAACCTGGCTAAAAATGTAAAAAAACAGTTTAAAAAAAAAAGAGTTTAAAATGAATTTTTTTCCCAAAAAAATCTGCCTAAAAATGGAAAAAAAGTAAAAAAAAAAAAAAATGAAAAATGCTCGTTACTGGAGCACAGAATTTTTATAATAGTCCTATATTTATCTACATATCATATCTGCACAGGTCCACATATTGCCACACTATTGTCAACACAGTTTAATAATTTACCTATATAAATTACCTGTAATAATTTAGCTGGACATTTAGTGGTCAAGCTGGAAATTTGCACATGCTTGCACATGCAGAGTGTTCAACTGGAGAAAACTATTGTTCTCTCTACAGGTAAGGTGTACAGAGCGCACGAGAAAACGGGTCTTCATGCATTAATGTTCAGTTTGTAGCATAGAAAGAAATAGAGTTTGACCTTGACCCTGGAGCCCGGAATTTTTTTTAATAGTCCTATATTCATCTACATATCATAGTAAAGGTATGTATAAAGTTTGATGACTCACTGTAGCTGATAAGGTGTTGAAGTAATGACCGTAACACGAAAACTTAACATTGAACGACGACGACGCCGACTCCGGAAAAGCAAAACCTACTAAAATGGCCAATGTAGCACAAGTTTACGGTACCTTTAACAACGCTGTCATTAAAATATAAATATATGTATACAATAAGATAAAGTTAAACAGTTCCTTTATAGCGCGGGGGTCGGGGGTCGGTATCCGGACATAATGTCCACGGACAAAATGCCACAATATGAAAAGAGGACAAAATGCCACAGTTTATTTCGAAAACATTGTATTGTGAATTATAATGTTAAAGCAGCACACCACAAGTGACAACAGTATAATATTTGAGTGAAACAGTTCATGATCGATCTATCACTTTTATCAGCTATCCACACATCCCATTTAACATCCTGGCAACAGTTTTTGAGCTAAACAGTTTTATTTGGCTGTCCAGTCTACTCATCATCCCGGTTCTGCCTGTTAGCTGGCATCCAGCGGATGTTGTGTCCAACCCTAGACTATGGAACGCCTCAACTGCCTTTTCATTATGGGTTTTAAATTGTTATGTACAGGTCACAGTTCGTTATGTGCATACACCAGTTCGTTATGTGCAAACACCAGTTTGTTATGTGCAATTTACTTAAACCAGTTTGTTATGTGCTTAACAGTTGGTTATGTGCATACACCAGTTTGTGTAAATGTGCATAAACAGTTTGTTATGTGCTTAAAAACCAGTTTAGTTATTTGTGCAAACACCAGTTCGTTATGTGCATACAGTTCGTTATGTGCTACACCAGTTCGTTTATGTGCATACACCAGTTTGTTATGTGAAAAGAAAATAACAGTTCGTAATGTACATACACCACTTCGTTAAGTGCAAACACCAATTTGTTAAGTGCAAAGACCAGTTCGTTATGTACATACACAGTTCGTTAAGTGCAAACACCAGTTTGTTAAGTGCAAAGACCAGTTCGTGATGTACATTCACCAGTTTGTTATGTACATACAGCAGTTTGTTAAGTGCAAACACCAGGTCGTTATATACATACACCAGTTCGTTATGTACATACACCAGTTCGTTAAGTGCAAACACCAGTTTGTTAAGTGCAAACACCAGTTCGTTATGTACATACACCAGTTTGTTAAGTGCAAACACCAGTTCGATATGTACATACACCAATTTGTTAAGTGCAAACACCAGTTCGTTAAGTGTAAACACCAGTTCGTTAGTGCTACACCATGTTAAGTGCACACCGTTCGTTAAGTGCAAACACCAGTTCGTTAAGTGCAAACACCAGTTCGTTATGTGCAAACACCAGTTCGTTATGTGCATTGTCCAAATGGTTATGTGGACATAGAGATTTGTGCTGTGCGTTTAGCACTTCGTTACGTACATTTACCATATTGTTATGTAAACGCAACAGTTCGTTATGTGCATTTTGCAAGTCGTTATGTGGTTCATTTTCGCGGAACATATTTATCACTAACACCGGTAAAAATGGAGGCGCTTCTGTCGTCTGTAGGTTTGGCCTACCTCGCCGAAAACTTCAAAAAACATAAAATAGGCATCCAGGAAGCGAGCAAGTTGGATGACCAGCAGTTGAACGAGTTGGGTGTCCAGACGATTGGGGAGAACATTCGACTAAAAGAAAAGTTGAAAGAAGGTACAACCGGTGAGTACATTTTCGTCTTGTGATTTCGCGACCATAATCACCGTTCAGAATAAGGGACGTCACTCGTGTTTGTGCGAGAACGATATTCGCTATGTGTAAAAAAAAAGGTTCCTCGAGATATTTAATAGGCCTACTTAGATTCACAGGTTGCATTCCCGGACCTGGGATGTTGAAAATTTTATAATATGCCACCACATCACATCACATGTAGACTACAGTATCGTCACGTATTGTATTCTCGATAGTATTGTATTGTCGATAGCTCTCGTAAATCACGAGATTATCCGGTATTTCCGGTTGTATTTCCAAAATCAAAGCACGGAAGTGTTGTCATGATGTAACTGGTGTCTCTAAATCATTTTCTTTTACTAAATACTACACATTAATGTAAGAAATTGTCACATTTTGCTAAGTGACATGTTTTTCACCTGTTTTCACTAATACCAAATTTGCTTTGTTGTTAAAATGGTTTTATTTTACCTCAAATCGATCTATTGTTTTCTAGACTCATTTTCCATCCAGAAGACACTTGTTACTAAATATAGATACACTAGTTATGCAAATTTATATATCCAATCAAAATATATCAATGGCGAATATACGTCATACCTGTTATCCAATGAAATTCAATACACATTCATGTCTCTTATGGCACAGGCAGGGGCGTAGCTGGTCTGGAACTGATGTGTAGGTCCACAAGGTCCGTCCGTCACACTTTTTGGTTGCAACCAGTTCGTAATAGTTTCTCAAACTCAGGCCATATCATCTACCATATCTTGCCTAAACGCTTCAATATTTCAACCAGGGCTTGAAATTAACATATTTTCATTACTAGCCAGCATGCAGGACTGGTAGGTTCTGAAATCTACTGGTCCTGTAGTAATTCTATTGGTCCGACAATTAGTCACTTTAAATCAATAAACAATGCTATATTTATAAGGTTTGTAAGTGGTTGATGTACAGTATTTCAATGTTGTTGTTATATATTATGACCTTTTAACTTTGACATCTGGACAAACTGGGGTTGCTTTAAAGGGATACTCCTTCAGATAACTACATAATCCTTGCAGTGTTCTCCACGACCAAAAATTATAAGGTGGTGGTAAATTTTTTACCAGCTACTCATAGCCCGCGTTTATTTAGCGCGCGAAATCTTGCAAAAAGTAGATTTTTAGATAAAATTTTAGAAAAACAAGCTCATAAACTCCTTAATATGCCTCCTCATCATTTAGACACATGGAGAATTGATGCTATGGTGTTTGCTGCCATTTTAACAGTTGAGAAGTTAAGATAATTGAAAAAAATATTATTTTTTTTAACAAATTTTGGAGAAAAGGGTGGCGGCCATACATTATAACGTGGCGGGCCGTGGAGAACACTGCCTTGCATACACAGAAATTGGATTATATGTATATTTATTTTGTTTAAAAATAATGAGTTTTTACTTTTTACGCTAGGTAAATGGCACATATATTCGTAAATGGCCACAGATATTTTTAGCTCACCTGAGCCGAAGGCTCAAGTGAGCTATTGTTACCGCTCTTCGTCCGTCCGTCGTCCGTCGTCGTCGTCCACACTTCTTAAAAAATCCTCTTCTCAAGAACCGCTTGACCGATGTGGTTCAAACTTCATAGGGATGGTCTATGGGTTACTACCTTTCAGATTTGTAAAATTGGAGGTCATCGGTAATCCAAGATGGCCGCCGTATAAAAATAGCTCAAATTCTTAAAAAATCTTCTTCTCACGAACTGCCGGGCCAATTTCGACGAAACAGTTAGTGCTGTTTCAGATTTGTTCATATGATGGCCGCTGGGTCGAAATTGGTCGTGGCCCGTTGGGTCAACTCAAGATCAAATTTCACATTTGCCCGAATGTGGTCATGTCATATATAAAATCGAAGGTATTGTTGAGGCGATTACTCGGGACCATTTGTTGTTGAAATCGGATGATTTTTTTTCCAAGATGGCCGCCGAAAGGTCAAAAGGTCGATCTTTATTCTGATATTTCAAAAATCTTCTTCACACAAACCGCTTAGCCCATGGTGGCCAAACTTCACAGTTATGGTCCATGGGTGATGCCTTTTCAGATTTGTAAAATTGGAGGTCGTCTTCGATCCATGATGGCCGCGCCGCCGTCTATATAAATAGCTCAAATTCTTAAGAAATCTTGTTCTCACGAAGCTTCAGTCCGATTTTGACGAAACTTGGTATGAATGATCGGTAGTTAGTGCTGTTTCAGATTTGTTCATAGGGTGGCCCCTGGGTCGAAATTGGGCGGGGCCCGTGGGGTCAAGTCAAGGTCAAATTTCACATTTGACCGAATGTAGTCATGTCGTATATCAAATCAAATGTATTGACGAGGCGATCACTCGGGACAGTTTTTTGTAAAAATCGGATGATTATTTTTACCAAGATGGCCGCCGAAAGATCAAATTTCACATTTTACCAAATATGGTCATGTCGTATATTAAATCAAAGCTATTGACGAGGTGATCACTCGGGACAGTTTTTTTGTAGAAATCGGATGATTATTTTTTCCAAGATGGCCGCCGAAAGGTCAATTTTCACATTTGACCGAATATGGTCATGTTGTATATCAAATTAAACGTACTAACGAGGCGATTACTCGGGACCATTTTTTGTCAAAATCGGATGATTATCTTTTCCAAGATGTCCGCCGAAAGGTCACATTTCACTTTTGACCACATATGGTCATGTCATATATCAAATCGAATGTATTCATAATTGTCGAGGCGATCACTCTGGTCCACCTTTCATTGGAATTGGATAATTACTTCATTCAAGATGGCCGCCGAAAGATGAAAAGGTTGTTCTTTTATTCAAGCTTTCCAAATTCTTCTCCACAGATCAGGATATTCTAATTTCAGGACTGAATATATATTTTCTGTCATTATGGACAGGTTGAGTGCAGGAAATTCTAACAGGTGAGCGATACAGGGCCTTCATGGACCTCTTGTTTGTTTCCTTGCTCCCATCTACTTCATTTCACACTTACATTGCTCCAAAGATTTTGTGACAACTCTTTGTTATTCCATTTCATTACAGAAACTGGGGTTCCGCTACCAAGTCATAGAGATGCTGTATCCTTATTTCGACCAAGTCGGTCGCGAATCGGACCAAAGAGGAAAACACCCACAAGAAGTTGGACAGGAAATTTCTTCTGTTTCATTGATAGAAATACATTTAAGATACCAGGTTCAACAGAGAAGTCAATTCTCCAGAAAGCTGGACTAGGGAATAAGAAAATTCAGTTTCTAATAACTGACAACGCAGAAACGGTCACTACAAAAATCAAATGTGAATTTCCTAAATTATTGGAAGGTGGCGGGTTTGAAATACTTCGTTGTCTTCCGAACTGCCGAAATTTAAGTGTGATCGACTGCAACTGGGATGCGAACTCGCTTAGATCCACAATCGGTGGACAAGCCGAAATCTACATTAGACCCATACAGAAAAATCTGCCGATTGATGATTTGGAAACCATAAGCAGAGAAGAAATCACCGAAATGTGTAGCATTTGCTCAGGGATGTTTGTTTAATGTTCGTGAGCTGCGAAAACACATCGACAATTGTGACAATTCTCAGATTATAATTGAGCCTAATTCTGCTATCGGTGGTGGTTCGGCAACATCTGCAAGGGAAACGGGAAACGAGCTGTCAACATTGTTGTTTGTGGAGGACGATACTGTGGCTGACCTACGTTTTATCCAATATAGCCTTCCTGACATTGAACCAGGTGATGTCTCCACTTCACAATTTGGGGAGACGTCGGAGGCGACATCTCACTCTGAGGTTTGTAATGAGAATTATTTTTGAGTATATATATGAGATGCGCATCGACATATATAACATTTCGGCTATTTGGAATTTTCACCATAAATGGTTTTGGAATTTTAACATAGTTTCTTCTAATGATGTCAGAATTTGGCGCAACTTTAATTCTTCATTGGCTCTGAAATGTTTGTAAAATTTGTACAATATTTACAAAAATTACGTTCAGTTTTCAAAACCATTCAGGGTGAAAATATCAAATTCCCCAAAGGTAGTTTATGTGGCGGCGCATCATGTATGGGAGTCAGCTTGTTGGTTGGTCTGTCTGTCTGTACCATGTTGGAGAAAAAAATCTACAAATGGTTTGGCACAAATGTTTGTCATGATGAGCTGATGTTTCACAATCGATGACCTGGGACCTACGCCCACGGTCAAGGTCACAGTTGGGGGGTCAAGCCTGTTTAAAGTTTGTTTCTGCTCTATATCTAGATCTTCTTAATTGATTATTGGACTTTCTCATGATGATGATAGGACTCTAGTTTCGTGAAACACTATTACAGGGAATATCCCTCCACCCCCACCCCCCCTGGAATATAAATTCCCCCCCCCCCACCATGGATGGGCAGTGTTCTCCACGACCACTTATAAGGTGGTGGCCTGCCACCTTATCCTGAGACACCCCCACCTTATAATTTTCCAACTAAAATGCCGATGTGCATAAATTGAATAGCTGTTAGCAATTATCTTATTACTTCTGTCATTGAATTCATCAACATATATATGTTCAATAAGATCGCTTTGTTTCTATATTCCCTCTACATGTATTAATAAAGAAAATAGAAATTTCACTGTCATTTCGCGCCTTAATGTTAGATATTTTCAAAATGCCCCCACCTTATAATTGTGGGTTCTGGAGAACTGATAGGGGATGGGTGGGGGATCATGTCGGCATCTGTACTGGGCAGAGAATATTTTTAGAAATGACCTGTATCAGTAAGGCCAGTCTTTTTTTTTTTTGGGTTTACAAGATTATTGTTTTTAAACTCGGGTCGAGGGGACGAAATAAAAATAAATATACTGAGCAAAACTAGAAACGTCCCTCCATGTTTAAGGAAAGATTCATCAAAAACCAAAAGGGTTACTTTTAAAAATCAAAATGGAAAAACAAGTTCATTCATTTCTGTATCAAAGCCAATAAATTGCATTTGGATATCTTGTTAAATATTCGAGAGATAACCGGCCAAGGGCGGTAGGGGTCAAAATCAAAAATCACAAAAACTCAGAAATGTGTTACTTAATGTTTAGAGATGGAATTTCAATAAGTAATGTGGCAAATTCAGTAAATCTCGTTAGTACCGAGTGTGGCCACCATTTGCATGAATGCATGCAATGATCCTACGTCGCATCGACGTGACGTAACGCAATACCAGTGCGTTGGGCAAATTCCTCCATTCCCGTTGTAACGCCCGTGTAAGATCGCGAACATTGTCAATCTGATGGTTAGCTCGTGCTTTGCGGCCCAGCTCATCCCATATGTGCTCAATGGGATTGAGATCCGGGGAGACCGCGGGCCATGGCATGACGTCGACGTTGTTTTGCTGTAAGTATTGAGTGGTGACCCTGGCTACGTGAGGGCGGGCATTGTCGTGCATCAATGTCACACCAGGACCATGCTGACGGATAAATGGTAAGGCATGTGCATTTAGCACATCTGCAACATAACGTTGTGCATTGATGTTGCCCTGTACAACAACCAAATCTGTCTTCCGGTTTCCCATGATCCCACCCCAGACCATTACGCTCCCTCCCCCAAACCTGTTCTTCTCAACAATGCAACAATCGGTGAATCTTTCATTTTTACGCCTGTATACCCGTAATCTTCCGTCAGCATGACTAACTGTGAACCGAGATTCATCGGTGAACAAAACTCGGTTCCAGTCAGCCCTTCTCCAGTTCAGATGACGTCGCGCCCATAACAGTCTGGCAGCACGGTGACGTTGGGTCATTATCTGACCAGTGTACGGGCGGCGTGCCCGGATTGGTTGGGCGTTACGACGTAACCGGTTGCGAATGGTCTGCCCTGAGACACCGTATCGCCTAGCAGTGACTGTGGCTGCCAATCGACGTTGACGTAAGTGCGTCAACGTAATGTAACGATCGGCTCTAGCCGTCGTTACACGAGGCCTACCAGGTCGCTGCCGGTCGTGAACAGCCCCAGTCTGCTGGTACCGGGCTGCAAGACGATCAATCGTCTTCCGACAGCAACCAAACCGAGGCGCGACCGCCCTGGCGGCCATCCCACCCGCAAGCATCCCAATTGCCTGATTTCGCTCGTTTTCGGAAAGCCGTGGCATATCGAAAACAGTGAAAAATTAAAAAAGTTTTTTAATTTTCCGAATAGCCCCTATCGCATGAATGGTACGACATGAACTGAATCACCTTATCGATGACAAGTATAGCGTGCACGTGCAAAAAGTGGAAATCAACGTTCCGGTCACTGGCCGCTATGTAAACCGTGTGTATCGGCTAAACTCTACAAGATCGTATTCTGAACATCGCCACGGTTTAAAATACATGTACTTTGAACATGTGGTACATACATAGACAGAGCTACACCGGCTATAAAACAGGGACGTTTCTAGTTTTGTTGAGTATATAAATGATCCAAAAATGGCTAGTCGACAAACAGGCCATATCATCTACATAAGTTGCCTAAGTGGTTCAATATTAAAATTACTTCAACACTTCATTCATTGGTATATGTGCTACACCTGCACTACCATAATTTATAATTCAATTTGTGACCCTGGGGTCAGAAATGGGCATGGCCCGGGTGGTTAAATGGGTGTCAAATTTGACTTGACCGAATATGGGCATGTCATATATCAATTCGAAGATATTGACTAGTTATCACTGTGGCGCAATTTTTGTCGAGATCCGATGATTGCATCATCCAAGATGGCAGCCGATAGGTTCAAAAGGTTGTTCTTTTAATAGAGATTTCAAAATTCTTCTTCACATGGACCGCTTGGCCCATGATGGCCAAACTCCACAGTTTTTCAAATTTGGTAATATGGAGGTCGTCGCTAATCAAAGATGGCCGCCGTCTAAATATAGTACAAATTCTTGAAAAATCTTTCTCATGAACCACGGGATGGGAGTCCAAGTCTAATTTCTCCATCTCCAATGGAGAAAAAGGCGAGGATTCTCATATCGCAGGTTGGGAATTTGCTGGGCCCAATACTGGAAATATAGGATAGGCTGCCAGATTTACATTCACATGTTTGGCCTTGTACTTGAGAGGTGAAGCCCTGTTATGTTATGCACATTAAAAATAATGAGCTTTTTCACCAGGTGAGCGATACAGAGCCATCATGGCACTCTTGTTTAAAATTAGGTATGGTATTTTATATCTGATAACCAGAGATGTTTTCACTTGTTCTATTTTCAGCTTAACATACAAAGTACTGAGGCCATCGGATCTACAGAGGTTGTCACCGTTGATACAGTTGTGGCAGAATGTGTAGCCTACTGTCAAGCTCAAAATGTCACTGACCCGGTGGCCATTCTAAAGATATTTCAAACAATGCTCGTCACAGGCCGACCATTGGAGTTAAATGAAGAAACAGCAGCTACTGGCATTGAGGGTGACACTAATTACATACTCATCGACAGAGCCAGTGTAGTAAAGACTGCTTTTGAAGAAATAGGAAGCATTACTGACCTCAGAAAGTGCCTGGAGGTTTCAGTTTTATGTAGAGGTAAATTTAGATATTTGGCACAGTATGTTTTTATATCTCTTTGTTTTGTTTTAGCTCACATGAGCTTTTATTGTCATGGCAATGTGTCCGTCGTCCGTCCGTCGTCGTCCGTGAACCGCTTGGCCGATGTTGGTCAAACTTCACAGGAAGGATATATGGGTGATGCCATTTCAGATTTGTGAAAATGGAGGTCGTCGCTAATCCAAGATGGCCACCATCTAAAAATAGCTCAAATTCTTTAAAAAATCTTCTTCCCACGAACCGCCAGGCTGATTTCGACGAAACTTGGTATGAATGATTGGTAGTTAGCGCTGTTTCAGATTTGTCCATATAGTGGCCCCTGGATCGAAATTGGGCGAGGCCCATGGGGTCAAGTGAAGGTCAAACTTCACACTCGACTGGATATGGTCAAATCAAAGGTATTGTCGAGGCGTTCACTGTGGACCATCTTTCATCGAAATTAGATGATTAGTTCATTCAAGATGGCCGCCAAAGGGTGAAAAGTTTGTACTTTCATTCAAGATTTCAAAATTCTTCTCCACAGGTCAGGATATTTTAATTCCAGGACTGAATATATATTTTCTGTGAATATTGAGCTCTGATTCTGAGAATTTCCCTCATGGACAGGTTGAGTGTGGGGTAATCTAACAGATGAGCGATACAGGGCCATCACCCTATTGTTTTGTTTCTGAGATTTTGTTGACAAATATGTCCATATTAGGAGGGAATGAGAAAAACAAAACTAAAACAGAAAAAAGAAAGCAATAAATACAAAAATAATACTACTATTCATCAGTGACCTAGAACGTAACTATGTCCTTAGACGATAAATAAAAATGTGACCTAACACATGAAACATTTCTATGATGTATGTTGTTGTTTCTTAACGTTTATTCTACATTGCAATCTCTACAACAGCCAGCTACAGAAAGACTGAAAACTTGCTGTTGTAGAGAGGCGGCTGTTGAAGGGAGGTAAATCATATAATGTAATAATCAGAGCTACAATTATGCATCAGTCAATGTAAGTCCCCGCACCCCCCCCCTCCAGGGGAATAGCGGGGCTTATATTTTCGCTGCTGTGAAAGCCCCGGTAAAAGACCCGCATTGCGGGGCATCATGAAATGTTAAGCCCCGGGGTATGCCCAGGTAAAGCCCGGTTAAAACCCCGGTAAAGCCCCCGGGGTGTGTCCCGGCCCATTTGTAAAAGCCCCGGTAAAGTCCCCGCACTGCGGGGCATCATGAAAGGTAAAAGCCCCGGTGTATGCCCCGGTAAAGCCCCGCCCCTCCCCCGGAGGGGGGGGGGGGTGCGGGGATTCACATTGACTGATGCATTAAGCCTTAAGGTGCGTAATTTGATGAACTTTTTTCATTTACCACAACTGGTAACTTGCCAGGTTTGGTGGAGAAATAAAAAAACAAGAAAACACATAGTAATTCTGGTAATCACTTTGCGTCCTAGAAATTTGGACTGTACTAGGACTTACAATGTATTTAGACCTCTAAATATTTAACTAAGCAGTTTTGGGACACATCTACGGTATGTGCATGATTCTCAATCCCACGTTTACCGTCAAGGCTGCCACAGGAGCTCGACAGATCACATGTTTAGTTCAATCAGAATTTAAATTTTATATATATATACGTATAGGCTTAGCAATGCTTTATAACATACATGTACCTCTAAAAAATGATCAGAAATAGAAAAATAACACACTTCTAACTGATGAATTGTGTCGACACCATTTATTAGCATATACGAGGGTTGTTCTCTCATACATTTATTACTAAACGGAGCATCAGTTGGTCCGGCTATTACAGACGGTGTCGACACCATTAATTAGCATATACGAGGGTTGTTCTCTCATACATTTATTACTAAACGGAGCATCAGTTGGTCCGGCTATTATAATTATATCTACCATTACTGCACATTTTAGAGATGTTGTACCTTACATTACGCAAACAAAATATTGTTAACCGGATGCCTAATTCTGTAATCATTCCAAACGTTTCCAACATCAAAAGCGACCGTTTCCATTTGGTATTACGTAATTTCTCCATACTGTCTCTGGTCACTGTTCTAACAGGGTAAGTAATAACATTTTCTCAAATTAATAATAAAACTCGATATTTATTCAAATATATTTAATATTCATAAATTTGTACAAAGTTTTTTCTAGTGTGCAATAATCTTACTTGATAAGATATCGACAGAAAGCAAAAATATTTTCATATCCATATTTTATTTGAATAATTCAAATATTTCAGTTTACTCACCATTTCTTCACAGTCCGTGGAGTAGCGCGCGCTACTCCATGGACAGTGGTGATAAATTACTTAATATTTTGTATAAAACGGTCGTTCCAGATGGTGGAAACGTGTGGAATGATTACAAAATGAGGTATCCGTTCAATTTCTGTAACAATGTTTTTTTGCGTAATGTAAGGTACAGCAGGTTTAATAAGTGACATGTAAATGTAAAATTCCAGGCAGCTGTGGATTATGGTGGTCCTAGGAAGGAGTTCTTCTCACTTGTACTCCAACACATCCAAAAACAGTTCTTTGATCCAGTTCGAGAATGGTCCAGCGACTATGAAGTCATTGGAAAGATAATGGGTGAGTAGGCTATGCTTTATTAGGGTGCCCCAGGAAGTCGGCGGTGCCCTATAGGTTTTTGCCTTCTCTGTCTGTGCTTTTTATCCCCCGACGAAAAACGTTCGGGGGTATAGCAATCTGTCCGTCCGTCTGTCCGTCTGTAGACGCAAATGTTCACCTTGTGCGTTTAAGTCCATTTCACACTACCTCTTACACCTACACTCACCAAACTTGCACACATTCATCGCCAATGCTACTTATCTGAAACACACGAGCATGTGACCATTTAACCTTCACCTACATTTCCGCGGAATTTACTTAGGCATTTTACAAATGTTCACCTTGTACGTTTAAGTCCATTTCACACTACCTGTTACACCTACAGTCACCAAACTTCCACACATTTATCCCCCAATGCTACTTATCTGAAACACACGAGCATTTGGCCTTCATTTGACCTTCACCTACATTTTCGCCAAATTTACGTTATATTAATAGGAATTTTACAAATGTTCACCTTGTGCATTTAACTCCATTTCACACCACCTGTTCCACCTACAGTGACCAAACGTCCACACATTTGGCCCCCAATGCTATTTATCTGAAACACACGAGCATGTGACCTTCATTTGACCTTCACCTACATTTGCGCGGAATTTTCTTAGGCATTTTACCTTAGGAATTCTGCTTTACATGATACATGGCGTCGGTCGGGGGACTGCTGCCACTCTTTGATGGCTCTCGTTTCACAAAGCATTAACTGTGCATATATTTCTGTTTCCTTCCTTGGAATTGCTTCATATTTCACACATGCATTTCCCTAAGGGCCCTCTACCACCATGTAACAAAGCCACGTCCGTGCTGCCCCCACTAAGTCTAGGGTCAGGGTCACACACTCAGTGCATAAGAAACCTCAACTGCAGGTAAGTGGCCTATATTTTCTGTGTCCTTCACTGTTCACACACACATTGCTCTAAGGGTCCTCTTTCACAGTGTAACAAATCCAGGTCCGTGCTGCCCCCGCTAAGCCCAGGGTCAAGGTCACATACTTGCCGTGATCTTAAATTCTAAAACTTTTACACTTGTGTAAATGGCTTTTTTATTGATTGGCTGCCACGGGGCCCTCATTTTGTCAACAGGCCACATTTTCTAGTTCTATGATGTAATTAAATTAATTAAAGAAAAGGCATATGAGAATCGTTTCGATTTTTGGGTTTGTACTGGATAGAAGTTTAATAATTTATTATAACAATCTTCCATCACTGAGGGCTCTGTAAAGTGAGTTGTCTCACCTGCCGAGGTAAGGGTGGATTGTAAATGTTACAAATGCATGCTCCTGCTTTTTTTTAGCTTTTTGTGCGATCATGCTTTTGGTATGATTAATTGATCATGCTACAAGTGCATCAGTTGATCAGTTCATCTTGAAGCTGATTTTTAAGGGTGGAAATTGGCCCTTTCCATGCACGGTCATACCAAATTTATACTGGTTTTCAGCATTAAGTACTGTGCAGAATGGAAGGTTGCCAAGGATTATGTCGGAAGAACTGGTACAGGAGCTGTTCGTGAGCACCTCGCCAAGGCCATTTGTTCTGGATCTCAAAAAAGGACTAAGCAGCCTGGGTATTATTCAGGTATTTACATCTCAAAGAGTACTAGAACTACTTAACTGTAGATAGGGTGTCACCAACCATTAACGCCCATGTAAATGGCGTATACATTTAGCACACCTGAGCCGAAGGCTTAAGTGAACTATTGTTACCGCTTTTCCTCCGTAGACCTGTCGTCATCCGTCCACACTTTTTAAACATTTTCTCCTGTACCGCTCTACCGATGTGGTTCAAACTTCATAGGGATGGTATATGTGTTACTACTTTTCAGATTTGTGAAAATGGAGGTCGTCGCTAATCCAAGGGTCCTCTACCACCCTGTGATGAATCCACATATGTTTTGCCCCCACAAAGCCCAGGGTCAAGGTCACATACTAACTTGCATTGCAAAACCTTAACATTAGATAATAAATGCCCTATATGTTCTGTTAAATTGCTTGAATTTCACAAATGGATATCATCGCTCCGCCTTGTAACAAATCCACATTCATGCCACCTTTGCTACGCCCATGGTGAAGGTCACTCATACCATGTATTTTGCCTTAAAGGCACATAATGCGTAACTTCCATCTTCTCAGACACATCCCAGGGTTTGGCAACTAATAAGTATATAAACATAACATGTACTACATAAGAATGAAACACAAAGTCTCGAAATTTGTATATAAATCACAGTCTGAAAACCAAAGAAAGTTGTTGGGGTATCCACCCCCTCTGTTTATCCAAAAACGACTGGCACGTGATCGGAAATTTTCTGTAATCTCTGGTTTGAATAAACCGTGACGTGGTTTCTGGTAACTAGTGGAGGCACGTGAACAATTGTGACGTGGTTCGTCGTTGTTAATGGTTTCTGGCGGGAAATAACCGTTTGACGTCACCGTTTCATCGGTTTCAGATAACCCATGACGTGGTGTGTTCGTTGTCATTAGAGGCACGTATGTGATCCGCTATTCGGACATCCACGCGGTTTGAATATCAACAAATGTTGATACGTTTATCGGCTACAAAGTCAATTGTGTACCAAAATGTATGCAAACACATTGGAATGATGTCTAAATGGATACTTACTTGATTTATATATACAAAAACCCAAAAGGCGATCATATTCGACGAGTTATGCATTATGTGCCTTTAATAGAGCTTGCAATATTGGCTTCAAAGTTTTTAGTTAGTGAATATATTCTCTATCACAAGTCAGATCCACTTGAACATTGGTTTACTTCTTAATTTCAAGACCATGCTGGTCCATATGTTCATTATGTAGCACTTCAGTGTGGCCTTTTTGCCCAAGGTCAAGTTATGTAGCCCATATGGGGCATTCATGCCCAATGTCAAGGTCGTATTACTATGAAAATTAGTTGTTGTGTTCTTTTTTGCAATATTTGGCTTCAAGTATTTTAGGTACCAAATATCTCCAAAACCTTGCGTTTGATTCACTTGAAAATTTGTATTGCTTTTCATCTATCATCCACATTTAAATTCTGTATGCCACCCATATGACCTTCATGTTCAAGGTCAAGGTTTTAGCGTGCCTTCCAAAGGAAGGGGTGCTTATGGCATACACCCGGCATCGTAGGCGTCCGTCTGTCCGTCTGGGTGTCTTAAAAAATTCATAACATTAACCGCCGGGTAAATGGCCATATTTACTGTTTCCTTGCCCCAATCTGCTTCATATTTCACCCACGCATTGCTCCAATGGTCCTCTACCGCCATGCGACAAATCCACGCTCGACACGGCCCGACCGAGCCCAGGTTCAAGATCACATACTTTGTGGGTGACAATACCTCGACCCTCGGGTAAATGGCCCATATTTTCTGCAACAAATGGACTCAAGCGGAAGATCCACTAGAACACTACGTTTCCCTTTTACACGATATTGCAGAAAAGACAATACCAAAAACCTCGGCAAAGCCCAAACGTGTCAATAAACCATGGTTTGACGAAGAATGCAAAGAGGCAATGACTGCTCGTAAGCAGTCTATTCGTCAAATCAATAACAACGCAACACCAGATAATTTAAATGCTCATAGAATTTTTAGAGCGAAAGCTCGACGCACAATTAAAGCTAGCAAGAGAAGGACTTGGAGATCTTTTGTCTCCAAGTTGAATTCGCGATCTAAAATGAAAACCACATGGGACATGATTCGTAAGATAAACGGTAAAGGTAAATCAACTTCTATCAATCACCTCAACAAAGCAGGACATAAAGTATCTTCCAAAACAGACATTTCAAACACATTAGCAGATACCTTCTCCAAGAACTCCTCATGTAATAACTATTCTGAGGAGTTCTTGAAGGTGAAATCTGAGCAAGAGAAAACTAAACTTAATTTTAATTCAGACAATTCAGAACATTACAACGCTCCTTTCTCTATGAGGGAATTAAAAGCTTCCCTCGAGAAAGCACATGATACATCAGCAGGCCCTGATGATATCCACTACCAACTGCTTAAACATTTACCTGAACACTCTTTAGACAACCTCCTTGAAATATTTAATACCATTTGGGAACAAGGCGTATTTCCGCCTTCATGGCGGGAAGCTACAATCATACCTGTTCCCAAACCGGGCAAGGATCACACCGACCCATCAAGTTACCGTCCCATCGCACTTACTAGCTGCGTCTGTAAAACCATGGAACGAATGATTAACGACAGGCTTGTCTGGTTTCTGGAATCCAATGGACTGATATCTGAGTATCAGTCTGGATTCCGTCGCCAGAGAAGCACTGCCGATAATCTGATTAGACTCGAAGCATTCATTCGAGACGGGTTTGTTAACAATGAACATATAGTTGCCATATTTTTTGACCTAGAAAAGGCATATGACACGACGTGGAAGTATGGGATTATGAAGGACCTTCATGACCTCGGTCTGAAGGGTCATCTTCCTGATTTTATTTCTAATTTTTTGAAAGACAGACAATTCCAAGTCCGAGTCGGTACAACCCTTTCTGATCCCCATGAACAGGAAATGGGTGTACCGCAGGGAAGTATATTGTCTGTTACCCTTTTTAGCATTAAACTGAATAATATTGTAAAATGCCTGCAACCAGGTGTTGACTGTTCTTTATATGTCGATGATTTTTTAATATGTTACAAATCAAAGAACATGCATACTATTGAGCGCCAATTACAACTGAGCCTCAATAGAATAAACAAGTGGACCACAGAAAACGGCTTTAAGTTTTCGAAATCTAAAACTAACTGCATGCATTTTTGCAAAAGACGCGGTCTTCACCCTGATCCCGAACTTAAACTGGGAACACATCCCATCCCAGTTGTTCGGGAGCAGAAATTTCTTGGTCTTATCTTTGATCCTAAACTCACTTTTAAACCCCATTTACGATACTTGAAAGCTAAATGCCAGAAAGCACTCAATTTAATGCGAGTGGTAGCAAATCATGACTGGGGTGCAGACCGAAAGGTGCTACACCGCCTTTACATCGCACATGTTCGCTCAAAACTGGACTACGGATGCACTGTATATGGGTCTGCCAGTAAATCCGATCTTCGGACGCTCGATCCAATACATCACCAAGGCTTACGACTCTGCCTGGGTGCATTCCGTACGTCTAACGCACAGAGCTTATATGCCGAAGCAAATGAACCTTCTCTCCACGACAGACGCACCAAATTATCTTTGCAATACGCCACTAAACTACAATCCAATCCATCTAATCCAGCTTATAACACTGTCTTTCATCGAACTACAGATGCTGTATTCGATAAGAAACCAAGCTTCAAACCACCATTCGGCAAGAGAATGGATCCTTTGATACACGATGCTGGTTTGGATCTGGATCACATTGCCAAATACGCTGTTCCAGATACTCCACCGTGGCAGTTGGAGCAGCCCAAGGTGATCTTCGATCTTAGTCAGCACACGAAAGCAGCAACTGATCCATCCATTTTTAAATCACTTTTTCTTGAGGTAAAAGACAGATACAATACATACACTCCGCTTTTTACTGATGGCTCAAAGATCGGGGACCGGGTAGCATCTGCTGCCGCTGTCCCTGAGGGAGATCTTCAATCCAGACTCCCTGACAAATCTTCGATATTTTCTGCGGAATTGAGGGCGATTTTACTTGCTCTTGATTTCGCGAAAATATCTTGGAGAAAGCAATTCATTTTATTTTCCGATTCATTATCTTCACTACAAGCTTTGTACAACATGAAGCTTGAACATCCACTTATCCGCCAAATCATGGAGCTACACCATATTTTACTTTCGTCTGGCAAGGACATTATTTTTTGTTGGCTACCCAGTCATACTGGTATCAAGGGCAATGACAGGGCAGATAGTGCTGCCAAGGCCGCCCTGGATCTACCAACTTCTCATTTTCCTGTTTGCTATCATGATTTTAAATCATCCATCAACTCATTCATCTCCGATACAATGCAGATCCAGTGGGATCTGCTCACAGATAATAAACTTCATGCTGTGAAACCGACTCTGGGCGAATGGACTCCTGGCTATAGACATGTACGCCGGGATGAAGTTGTCCTTAGTCGATTGCGCATTGGACATACACGACTAACGCATTCGTATATGCTCAAAGGTGAGCCGCGTCCATGGTGTATTCCATGCCACAGCGCATTTACCGTGCAACACATCCTACTGGACTGTATCGATTTTGCCGATATTCGAGGCAAACACTTCAATGTTACTTCACTTGCGGAGCTATTCCGGGTGGAGAACATTGAAGGTTTGCTTCATTTTCTACATGAAACTAACTTGTATCGGAAAATTTAATTTTATCATTGTATACATGTTTCTCATTATTATACTTTTATAATTCTATACACGTTGTTCTTTTATATTGTTTATCATATTAATATTTTTACCTTATCATCTGATTGATTATCACATGTAACATACTATTTTACTATTCTTTTTATTCTTCATCTACATTGCTTGGCCCTAAATGATACTCTTTTGTGTTGATGGGCCGTTAAGCACCATTCCATTCCATTCCAAAATTGAACACCACCTGGCGCGCTTCGTTGTCTTCTGACAACTCTTGTTTTTTGTTAAAGTTGGTTACTGTGTCCAGGCGTTGGCCATGAGTGTACACGTGAGCCCCCACTCACTTGATGATGTTAAGGGGCTCCATGAATTCCACTAAGAGTTTATGTCAATATATAGGGAATACCAGGCCAGTGTCTTTTGATATCAAGTTTATCAGGCTAGGCTAGGAAACGTGTAGGAATTCCGAGGTTTACCGAGGAATTTCTACCGTTTCCGAGCCGTGCCTGATAAACTTGATATCAAAAGACACTAGCCTGGTATTATATTTATCAGGTAACCTGTTTATATTCGAAATTGATGAGACAGACGCCATTTTCTTATAAAAATGACGTGGACTTGTTTACGTTGCGTCATCATGTCAACGTCATTAGGTAACGTCGCGTGACGTCATTGAACCAATGGAACTAGACGGAACTACACGTTTGTGTTATCAAGGCAGTGACCTGATAACACATTATGTTATCAGTCAATCTATATTCGGTCAATGCAAGCGAAGTTACCTGATAAATGTCTGAACAGAGAGTGTCACATAATGTTTCTTCCTGTTATAAATTCAATTATTATTCCTAACTTTATAAATCTTGCTTTATAAGTACATCTGTGTCTTTAATAGTAAATTGACCTTGTGCGTAGGAACCCGGCTACATATTTGATTATGATACCTATTATGTTCAGATATGCAATGTTACACCAAAATATTATTTAAAAAAGGTTAAAAACAAGACAATTACGTGTCAAATAACAACACTACATGATGACAGATCATATCTAATTTCAGCTTGCAAATGGGATTCCAACATTCATCCACCTGTTCACACCAACACAAGCCACTCCACTTTCTTTGAAGCTGCTAACAAATCTGTTGAAACCAAACTTCAGTGTTGAAGGTTCGAATAGAAGAGAACAAGAAGCATCAGTTTACTCGTCATTTATCAAATACATGCGGGAGGCAGCTAGTAAGTATGAAGCACCTTATGATGAGTTATTGTGTCATCTGTACAGCATGACATGCACATATGCCAGGATGACATTGTCTTTGGCCACTTGTTGTTACACTATGTATTATGACAGGAAGTTACCAGAAATCCAATAAAGTTCGAGATGCCCGTCAGACTCGTCTGTCCGATTTCAAATAGCACAAGTTCGGTCCTGTAAGATTTGGTCGGGTTCTGTAAAAATTGAAACTACATTTAAATTTTTACCGCATTTCGCGGAGACTGGAAATCCATGAAGTAGAAACATATTTGCTAAATGTAAATTCTAAGTACAATTTTGTGACCTCGACCCAGGGCATAAGAACTTTAGATAATACATGTACTAAATAATTCATAACAGGTTTTCTCAAACTGTTGGATCAGATTTTGTGGTGCTTATCTCCCGATGTTGTGTATATATGGCAGATTTCATTTTTGCTAGTGTTACATGGACGGAAAAATCTGTTTTATCTCCCATGATGTTTTCCAAAATTTTATTCACATTTCTTGCTTTTCCTTCAGTATACAGTTGACTAAAACATTCATATGTCTGTTGGGGTAAATGTGTTATAACCTCTGTTTCTTTGCTTGGATCAGCTTCATATTTCATATATGCATTCCTCAGATTACCATCTATCATGCTTCAGCGAATCCTTGACCCACCACCCACCCCTAACCCCAGGGTCAAGGTCAAATACTTAGGGCGTTCATAAACTTAACGTTGGGATACATGACATGATGTGTTATAACTTCTGTTCTTTGCTTGGATCATCCTCATATTTCATATATGCATTCCTCAGATGACCCTCTATTATGTTGCAGCGAATCCTTGACCCACCGTCCACCACTAACCCCAGGGTCCAGGTCAAATACTAAGGGCGTTCAGTAACTTAATGTTGGGGTAAATGTGTTATAACTTCTGTTTCTTTGCTTGGATCAGCTTCATATTTCATACATGCATTCCTCAGATGACCCTCTCATGCTGCAGCAAAGTCTTGACCCACCACCCACCCTTAACCCCAGGGTCAAGGTCAAATACTTGGGGCGTTCATAAACTTAACGTTGGGGTAAATGTGTTATAACGTCCGTTTCTTTGCTTGGATTAGCTTCATATTTATGCCCCCATTACCGAATGATAAGGGGGCATATAGCGTTACCGGTGTCCGTCCGTCCGTCCGTACGAGATATTGAGCAAAAAAAGCAGAGTTACTCTGTAAGTTCTGTTTCCTCGCATGGAATCTTCTAATATTTGGCTTATGCCTTCTTATCATCACCATGCTTCATTCTGTGAGATATGCTCCAACCCCACCCAACCCCAAGGTCAAGGTCATTAACTTATAAGATAATGAGCAAATACAACCAAGTTACTCCTGGGTGCAATAACTTCTGTTTCCTCACATGGAATCTTCTCATATTTGGCTTATGACTTCTTATCATCATCATGCTTCAATCTGTAGGCGATGCTCCAACCCGACCCAGCCCCAAGGTCAAGGTCATTCACTTATAAGATATTGAGCAAATATGACCGAGTTACTTATGGGTGATGTAATTTCTGTTTCCTCGCATGGAATCTTCTAATATTTATGCCCCCATTACCGAATGGTAAGGGGGCATATAGCGTTACCGGTGTCCGTCCGTCCTGTACGAGATATTGAGCAAATACGACCGAGTTACTGGGCATCGAACAATAGACTGGGAGATGCCTTTGTTCAGTGATGACCACTGCTTGACCGTTCCATTGTTCTTACAACATTTCAAGGAAATTCAACAGAGTTACTTCTTTGTGCATCAAACAATAGCCTTTGTTTATTGTTGACTGCCTTGACTGTTCCATTGTACTTACTGGTCATTCACTCAGAAATTGAGAAAATATGACCGAGTTACTCCTGGGTTCTGTAACTTCTGTTTCCTTGCACAGAATTTTCTCATTTTTGGCTTATGTCTTCTTATCATAATCATGCTTCATTCTGTAGGAGATGCTCCACCCCCGCCCATGCCCAAGGTCAAGGTCATTCACTGATATTAAGATATTAAGTAAATACGACCACTTTTAGAGTCAATGCTGCCATGGGGGAATTCGTGTGCCGATAGGCCACATTTCTAGTTCATATATGCATTCCTCAGATGACCCTCTAATATGCCACCA